>CM074704.1:1380300-1980300 GCA_037367355.1 Neoscytalidium dimidiatum | reverse complement strand
CAATCGACGATGAGCCTGAGGAACATGCAGCACAGCGCGGACGATGCCGCGCTCAATGGCGGCGATCGCGGCGGGCGGGCTTCGAGAAGCGACAACTCAGGTAGGCTAATAATGGCTTGAAGTGAGACACAGGGCGTCAGCCGCGGGGCCGTGTGGGCGCAACGGGCCCGGGAGCGGTAGACACAGCGGGCCTCTTTGGGAGGATCAGCAGTCGATGAGCAGCAGAGCGGCGGGAGGCAGGCAGCTGTTGGCGGCGGAACAGGGAGGCGGCTGGTCCAAGGGCGGCGGCGGAGCAGGGGTGGGAAGGCTGAGGGCCGGGTCGGATTGCTTGCAGCAGCGGAAGTCTGGCCAGAAAAATCTTGGAAGGCGGTGCGGATGACATATTGTGGCGCGTCGTGCTGGAGCTGTATCCCGGCAGCTGCAGCAAACAGGATGGGCGGCGGCGGCAGACGTAACGCGCGCGCGCGCCAGCCAGCGGCCGCGCAGTGCGGACGATCACCGGCCGTGCCTGTGCGAACCCTCGGCGGCGCGCAGACCCTGCGGACGTTTTTGGACGGGCTGCGCGGTCAGCTCCACGCGGATTGAGCGCGCTGGGGCGCGAGGTGATGGGAATTGGATAGGGTTGCGATTGGCGATTGGCGATGCGCGCAAAGGCTCCCGGCGGCGCCCCGGACCCCGGCTGCGATGACGCCATCCGCATCTGGGCACAGATTTGCACCGAGCCTAATACATCACCTCCACCTCCACCTCCACCCTCACCCTCACCCTCACCCTCACCCTCACCCTCACCCTCACCCTCACCATCTGCCGCCCGCGACAGCTCGAGTTGCGCCACGCCCGCCGCCCAACGTTGCTGCAGCGTCAATCGCCTGTGTGACCAGCCGGCCTTGCCCTCCGTCTCCATCCACATGCAGCTCGCCGAAGATGCATGCATATGTACATACATGTACCTACTCCCCAGGTGATACTCTGATCCCTGCCGCACCCTGCACCAGCCCCCGGAAATTTTTCTGAACGAGGCGCTCAGCCCACTGCCGTCTCGTCCCGCGCTTCATCTTATGCAACATGTCTCGTTCCGCCGTTCGGATGTAATGCGCTGCCTGCACCACCTGTCTTGATTGCTCTCCATCTGCGCCGCGATCGGGACTCGCGAGCGCATGAACCAAATGCCTGTCCGAATCGAATCGGACATCTCGAGGGAGTCACAATGCATGCAGCTGTCAGAACCATATCAAGGTTCAAGTCCTTGCAGCACGCTGCAGCTTGTATTCCAGAAGTGCCCATCGTGAAAGACCGACGGTCAAACCAAGCTCCTACTAGCAACTATATTGATCTACATATAGTGAAGCCTACGATTCCTTCCACGAGGCAGACGAACCTAAATTGACAACAACGCCTATTCATGCAGTATAGAGCGGCCTTACATACATGGAAAGACGCGCTATGCTTAACCCAGCCGTACTATGCACAATACTCGCGATGCGCCGTAAAAAGACATTACATTACCCTACTCTACACTTCAGTCATGGATATCTACCGCTAGAGAAAATTTTAGAAAAAAAAAAAAAAAGAAAAAGCACCGAGTGCCGGAAGCATCCGGAGAAATCCACCCATCGCCACCCACCATTACCTCTTCCCCTCGGGCGGAATGCCGCTCTCCGCGTCCTGACTGCTCGCCTCGCCCCTACTCCTCCTGCTCTTCTCCCCTCTCGGCACGGTGCCCGCGCCTCCCAGACCCAGCTTCCTCAGCAGCCTGAATCTCCAGCCATGCCTCCTCTTCTCCTCTTCCTCCCTGCGCGCCTCGTGCGCCAATATCTGGCGTTCGCGCTCGGCGCTCTTGCTCTTGTCCTTCTGCTGCTCCTCGCGCTTGGCCGCCTCCTCCGGATGCACTATCTTCTCCTTGCCATGACTCGCGTGCTCCGCCCCGCTCTTGAATTTTCGACGCGTCTTGACGTATGCCTCCAGCCCCACCAAGACCGCGTAGCTGCGCGATATGGATACCCGGCTCATGTCGACCCCGGCATCGCGCAGCGAGTGGACGAAGGCCCGGAAATTGGACGTCGGGGGCCGGTAGTGGCCGGACAGCGGCGAAAGCCTTCGCAACTGTCCGTCCTTGATTTTGATGAGCCCCGCTGCTGAGATTCGTGCTCCGTGAAGGAAGGAGCTGTGTTGAAAAGCGCCGGATTGCTTGATGCCGACGTACAGTCGGAAAGACGTATCAGCGACCTGCCAGCACGTTAGATCAGCACCAGACGATTTCTAGGGGGCAGGAAGTCGACTCACAAAGATCCAGCTATTCGGCTTTACACTCCGCCGCAAAAGGTGGTTGAGAACAGCCGCCGCCGAAACGTGCCTAATCTTCTTAACGCCCTTAGCTTTTTCTAAATCATGATTCACGTAATGTTCTGCCTCCGGGTTATCCACCGAGCCAGTGGATAATACAGAACTCGCACTCGAGGAGCTGCTACTCGAGGAGCTGCTGGCTCTGCTGTACGCCGGCGTGCCGTCTTCGTTCGGCACAATGCCATTAACGCTGTCCTTATATTCCGTAGACGTCGTGATCCTTTCACCGTTTTTCGCCCAACACAATCTCCCCTCTTTATCGATCTTCACCAGGTAGTTCTGCCGCTCCTCCCGGTTCAAGTACCTCACCTGTTCCCTCTCCAGCCGATCGCGGGAGCAAGTGGGCACCTCCAGATTCCTGCCCTCTCCGTAATCCAGCCAGTAGAAAAAGTTCTCATGCGTGCCGGACTTCTTCCATTCAGTGTGGTATGCGCGAAGATTCGAGCCGTATCGGTGCTTCTGGTCGACCATTTCCAGCCAGTACTGCAAGTCTACGACGAAACACCGTTAGCGAGGTACCCGCAGCAATCCAAACCCCTCACCAAAACCTACCCATCACCTTCGCCGTTTTCTCCCTCTCGCGCTTTGCCCGCGCCTTCCTCGCGCGTCGCTCCTCGCGCTCCTCCGGCGACAGCTGCTCCTCGTCCGTCTCGTCGTCCTCGCCGTGGTCCGAGTCGTCGCCGCCAGCGCGGCGCGCAACTTCGCCAATGCGGCGCCAATTCTCCTTCGCGGCGTCGGACGCGGCGCGGGATCTCGCGGCGGGGCTGAGCATGTCCGGGTCGCTGGGCGATCGTTCGTGGCGGGAGACCGGGCGGGTCGCGTTCCTCCAGCGGGCTGGGAGACCTCAGCATTCAACGCCGCTTAAGCGCAGAAAGTAAAACGAAAGGCTAAAATAAGAGGGGGAGGAACGGTTGGTCTGGTGGTTGGTGTGGTCATTGGGACAGTACTGACCCTCTTTGATAGCCTGTGGAGAGTGCAGATCACCGTTAGCTGATCAGCAATCCCTTTCGATCTCGGTCGCGCGCCGGCAGAGCAGCAGAGGTGGAGGTGGGGGGAAAGAGAGAGAGAGAGGGGTTGAAAACCACTTCGAGCAGTACCGGCGACGACGATTATGTCTCACGTACCTCGACCCAGCGCGTCGACGCGTCCATGCCCATGCCGGCGAGCTCGCGGCGTTGCTTGTAGCCTCTGTAGTTGCGCTGAATCAGGGCGGCGGCCGCGGCCTCCTCTTCGTCGCGCTGGCCCTGCGGCGACAACGGCGACGACTTGGCGGCTTGCATAGCTGCGTGCTTCGCATCCTGCCGCCGGGCGATGGCCTCGAGCTCGTCTCTGGAGGGAACGTGGAGGTCGGCGCTTCGAGCGGGCGCGGGCGCGGGCGCGGGCAGCGAGGAATGCTTCGTTGAGGCTGCGACATCAGCGCGCGGCAATGACATCGCTGCGTGGGGCAGCTCCTTGGCATCTCCAGGGTCCGTCAGCCTTGCGTCGCCGTCGTCGCAGTCCTGCTGCTGCCCGCCTGGCCCTAAGCTGCCGTTTGTCGTCGAGGACATCGATTCGCAAAAAAAAAAAAGAAAAAGATAATAAGTAAGAGTGGGCGGGAGATATGTCCGCGATTCGCCCACGAGCAACAAGACAGGTTCTGTGCCTCTCTCATCAAACCGGCCCCGGCTGACGCCTGTTTTCCCGGCACCCAGGCACCGCCCCCCGGACAGCGCGTTCGTACTAGTTATCGTATTATCACGTGTGGAGATTCCGGCTCGGAAGTCGGCTCGCGGCCCTGCCCTGCTGCGTTGGCCCGTCGTGCGCGCCTGCATAACGGTGCGTCTTATGGGCGGAGAACAGCGGCAATCAGCTTGCCCGAAACAGCGAAGGATTGCGCATCCCCAACCACTCAAACCGGCGAACATGATTGCGTAGCTGCTGTTGCAACGAGAAATTCTTCGAAAACACGCACGTGCGCTGTTTGCGCGCTTCGGCTGTCGGGAAATCGAACTGCATTCTCAAGAAAGTGGCAGTGTTTTTTTTTTCTTTTCTTTTCTGGGCAAGATGTAGCGTTTCATTAACAATGTGCTTGGCGCACGCGTGGTTTCGCGAATCCAGTGAGCCAAAGAAGACCCCAAGCCGATCACGAGAGCGCTTTCTTGATCTTCAGAGCCGCCAGTTCAACGCTGGCGACAGCAGTCGCGCTCTTCCTCACCGGTTCCAGCATTGCGAAATCGTGAACCTGACCGTCCGCCTCGAAGATTGCCACGTCCACGCCGGCCTCCTGCAGTAGGTGCCCAAAATGCTTTCCTTCCCCTAGCAGTGGATCAACGGCTGCCGAAATGATGAGCGTTGGAGGCTGAGCCGCAGCCTGCTCCTTGCTGAGAAGAACAGGCGAAGGCAATATTTTCGACCGGTCCTCGGCTTTGGGAACAAACGCGTCTTTCATCCACCGCATCAGCGGTGCGCTGAGGTACGGGCCGTCATGGAACGTTTTGTACGTCTCACTCTCCTCATGCGTATCTGTAACGGGGTAGAAGAGTCTAAATGTGTCATCAGGGGGACTGTCCTGAAACGGTGGGCTGCTAAATTTGTACGCACACCTGATATTTGATTGTCGCAGGTAGCTTCTTTTCAGCCGCCAAGGTCGACATCGCAATCGTCATGTTCCCTGGTAATTCTTCAGCGTACAGGAAGGAGTTGGCAATGGCCATCTGTTCGACGAACCTCCGACGCTGTCACCGGCGAAAGCAATTTTGTCCGTCTTCAGCCCAAACCGCTCGCCATTTTTGAGGTAGTATTCGAGTGCCGCATACGCTTCCTCAAATTGCTGGGGGAACTGAGCGTCGGGCGCTGGAGTGTAGTAGGGGAAGGCAAAAGCAACGCCAGTCTCGCGGACCAGGTCGCTGACAAGGCTGTCGTGGGTGTTTGGACTGTGCTTGGTTAATCGCTGCAAGCGCACCCAATTTGTTTTGGAACTCTACCTGCCGAGAATCCATCCGCCACCGTGGAAATAGAAAGCGAGCGGCAAAAGGCCGCTGGCACTCGCAGGTTTGAAGAGCACCGTCTTCACGGAGCCGGTAGGTCCGACAGGCGCGTCGATCTCCTGGCGAAGGACATCTTTCGACTTCTCATGCTGCTGCAAACCCTCAAGCACTGCTCTGGCCTTGTCGTACGGCAGTTCGTAAAGCGGCGGCCCTCCAGCCTTGGCACCGGCATCGACGAATGCCTGGTTGACTGGATCGAGGTACGGAGCCATGGTGCTTTCCAACTTTCGCGGCAAGGGGTATCAGCAATGCTGCTTTCCCAGAACGCGTTCTGCACGATAGAACCGCTCGCCAGGCTGTTGCTCTGCTGCTTTTGTACCTTCGCTGCTTGTCACGTCATGCTTAGCACTTCGATTAGCTATGCAAGAGATCTCCATGGGCGTCCTTTAATAATTGCTAGGATAAGCAAAATGCTGATGACAGAGGTGAAGAGCCAGTGAAGCGAAGGATTGCAGCATCTGCGAGGGCTTAGGAGTTTTATGATGATTGGGCTGGGCCTGGCGTCTTCGGTCGCATCGCGGGGGTCTCGTTCACTGGAGGAGCGCCACTAGGCGGCTTGGGGACACACCACCGCCTGTCGGCTGAAGATGGCGCACGCCCGAAAGAAACACAGCGCATCCGCACAACGACCAGAATCACGAAAATGAAGATAATGACAGCTAGCTTCCGACTTAGATCAGGTTGGAGAGCGACCGCCATCGCAGCCTTGCATGTCTTGAGTCGATCTGCAAGGATCGGAGACACTGAGCAAAGTTGTCTGCTATTCGTAGAACGCTGAAGGGCGTGCGAGGCACGTTTTCGTTTGTCGATTTGCATCGTCGCGAACAGAATAAAGGAGAGACTCGGTTTCCAGGAGAGACGCGGCCAGTTCTATGGCACAGGTCGAGGTGGAGCCGCGGGTCAGGTCTGATGAGATCCGTCAACACGCGCTAGGGTGGGTGAGACACACAACCGCGGAAATTCCCAGACTCGGATTGGCTCTCCCTGCATCGCCCTACCTTGACCTTACGTCGAAAGAATTCGCCCAGCGCAGCGACCGGGCTTGCTAGCCTGAAAACATCCACGCCGCGACCAGCAGGACGGCCGCAAGCTGGCTTTAAGTAGCGGTCCTGGGTCTCACGTGGGCGGCGGGGCGGAAAGAGGCAATGGGTGCCATGCCAGACATGCTTCAGTGGACGGATGTTTCCATGCCGAGCTCCTCCGTGTGCGATGTTGAGTGAGATTGTCGCACCCCTCCCGATGCTAGAGCCTGCTAGGGCCACAGACACGAAGCGCTGGGCCAGGTTCCTCAACTGTGCGGTGCGACAGGCCATGTGCTCATGCTCGCCCACCCAAGCAACCCGCTCGCCCACACCCCCGTGCTCACGCTTTGCCGAGCGGGAGCAGACACGCGGCGGCTACGCCTGCACAGCGACCAGGCTTGGCCGAGGGGGGGGCGTCCGCCTCGGCTCGGGCGGGGGCCAGTTGGTGGGAGCGGATGAGATGGGATGGAGGAAACGGCAGCGAAGGGGGGAGGGCACGGCGGAGATGACACAAGCGAGACGTGACTCGATGGGCCGTTGCAGAGCGCAAGAACTCACGCGACGGCCGTTGGGCGAAGCTTAAACGCACGTAAGCGGCGGGCTCAGAGGTCTGCTGGCGGCAGCGTGGGCGGCCGGCCGCGGTGCGGCGGCGGAGGACAAGACGGGAGGTGCTGGCTGGCAGGCTGGCTGGCAGGCAGTCAGGCCTTATCCGGGATGGGAGGGAGAGTCTGGTCTCCGATGCTCCATCGGCGCAGGACGTCGGGTTGCGCTCGCGCTGCCCTGGGCGCTAGGCTGCATGCGGCACGCTAGCCGCCGCGGACGACCAACAAGGCCAGACCTGAAGGCTCCGGGGCTCCAGGGCTCCCAGCTGTCTTTCCGCGCAGAATCGGCAAAACCTTGAGAGCAAACCCGTTCCAGCGCCCCGGGGTCACGTTGGTATCAAACGCCCAAGTGCTGCGCGAGGGTCCGGTCCGGTCCCGGCCTGCGCTGCTGGACCGCAGGGTTGCGGAAAACTCAGATGTAATACGTGGCAGACCGGGACGGCTCACAAGTGCTAGCCACGCCGCTGCTCTCCAACGCTGCGCGGTGCATGTCCAGGCGAGGCCCCAGCTGCCGTGCGAGCGGTTTGCTGCGTGAGGAATGCGACGGGCGAGCCTCCTCCACCGCCCCGTCCCCAAGGGAACAAAGCGAGCTGCGCCGCGGCGATGCAGCGTAGATCCGGTGTCGTCGGCCGTGCTGGGCGGGTGCTGCTGTCGCCGCCGCGCCCTTCTGCTAAGGGGAACGGCTGCCGTCTAATTGGACGATCCCCGGAGAGCCATCCGCCCACGTCCTCCTGGGAGCCGCCGCGTCCAGCGCAGCCCGCGACGGCTGGCTCCAGTGCAGACGATCCTGCACGGCTGGGCTCGAGGCGCGGTGCTGGCAGGCGGCGAGGGGTGAGGTTGGCACAAGGTTGAGATGCGGGAATAACGCGCACGGTGGAATAACAATCTCACGGTAAGGTGGTGGTTAGGAAGCGAGAGCTTGGAGAGTCTAGCGCCCCCAAGGGCCCCCCCCATGTCAGTCGTCAGTGCATGAGGTCCCAGTGCCGGCGCCCATCCATCAGTCTGCGTCCTTCCTCAAACTTAACCCACCTCATTCTTCCGCCCTCGCCTTTCTCCCCATATGCCATTCTGACCCATCTCGCTCCCTGCCGCGCCAGCCCAGCCCGTTTCAGCCCGGTCCCATTGCATCTGCGTCCAGCTCGTGCCCGCGCCCGCCTTCTGCACGCGACTTCCGCCGCGTCTTTCGCGTTTTGCGGCCGCGGACGTGGTCCTGTCTTCCTGGGTGAGCGCCTCCAGACCTATGCAGCCCTGATATCGCCACCACGGCCGCCATCTCCCCCAGCAATCCCCCGCCGGCCTTCACGCAGCTGTGGACACAGCATCCCCCGTCGCCGCGCCGTGATTCTCGACGTGTCACTCCATGGTTGATGGGGGCAGTTCGTCCTTCCGCGCGGTGAACTCCCCCAATCCGGGCGCCGCGACAAGCGACGGGGCCGCGCCTTCTCCAGCGCCGCCCTCGGACGCCATGCAGGGTGTAACTCCCACCGGCAATGGAGCTGCCCGGAGCCCAGAGCCCGCGCAGCAGAGCGCTTCGCATTCCGCCAATTCGCAGCCCGCCGCGGCGCGAGACGCGCAGGAAACTCCCCCAGCAGCTTCGTCGCCTGGTGCCTTGCCACCGCCGCAGCCACAGCCCGCGACCTCATCCTCCGCGCCGACGCCTGCGCAGACGGCGGTGAAGGACGAGACTCCGACCAATGCGGGTGGCTACGGCACACGCTCGCGCAATCGGCCGAGTGCTGCTCGGATCAACTACGCGGAGGACATCGAGATGGATTTCGAACTTCCCGCCGCGAACGGCAGCAATGGCACTTCCTCCGAGCGAACCACGCGCAGCCCGGCCGGCGGAACTGACTCTGGCCATTCCCCTGCACCGAACGCCAAGAAATCGGCTGCGACGACTAATGGGACCACCGCCTCGTCAGCCGCCGCAAGCAGGGACCCTTCTATCCCTGGTACCCTGACCTTCTCCGCGAACCCCAATGCCAACGCTGCCACCAACCAAGGGAAGAAGAGGAAAGCAGGCGGGGCGCATGCGGCTGCTGCTGCTGCTGCTGCTGCTGCTGCTTCCGCCAATGCCGCCACCTCGGCCGCCTCGACGCTGCTATCGTCGAGGCGGAAAGATGCCGCGGTCGCGTCCAACATGGTCCGCGAGACGAGCATGATGACTTTCGAGAAATCCGGCGCCAGGCTAAAACGTGGCAAGCTGGAAGCCGATGACGGCACCACTCTCGCGGTCGATGGTAAGCCCATACTTCTCCGGTTTCCAGCTCCTGGTTCAGGTCTTTGTCTGGAGCGGTTTTCGCCCCAAAGTCCGACCCCGCAATTGCTTATCATTTCATAGATCATGCTTACCTTGTCTGCGAGCCCCCTGGTGAGCCTTACTACTTGTGCCGCATCATGGAGTTTCTGCACTCGGACAGCGACAACGCCAACTCTCCTGTGGATTCTCTTCGAGTGAACTGGTTCTACCGGCCTAGAGATGTGTTGCGCTACAACAACGACACCCGTCTGGTGTACGGAACGATGCATTCCGACATCTGCCCCCTGACCTCTCTCCGTGGAAAATGCTACATCAGGCACCGTAGCGAAATTGCAGACCTTGACGAGTTCCGCAGAGCCAAGGACTCGTTCTGGTACAACCAAGTTTTCGACCGATTCATCCACAGATGGTACGAGGTTATTCCCGTGTCGCAAGTCATCAACGTCCCCGAAAAGGTCAAGAAGGCATTGGATGAGAGATGGAAGTTCGTCGTTGTAGAGACCAGTCGCGTCAAGGAGTTGACCAGTGCGGTGAAGACGTGCAAGCGCTGCTCTCAGTATTGCGCTGCGTGAGTGTCCTTGACGTTATGCAAAACCAAATGTGGCCAGGCTGACAAGTTTCAGGAACGATTCGGTTGAATGCGCTGTTTGCCACAACACCTACCACATGAACTGCGTCCGACCACCGCTTCTGAAGAAGCCGTCGAGGGGTTTCGCGTGGGCCTGTGGCCCCTGCGGCAGGGCGCAAGAGCGGAAATTGGAAGCGCGGCGAACGCCGATCATTGGCGAGGCTGCAGCATCGCAAGAAGAGGAGGAAGTTATCGATGAGGAGGAGGACGACCCAGGCGCGCTGATCAACACGACCGCCCCGAGTCCAAGCGGCTCGGACGCTCCGGTCGACGACCATCCAGCAACTCAAGCCGAAATCGCGTTGGCGAAAATGTGGCCCATGCGTTACCTTGGAATACATTGCCGCGTTGAGGACGCGCTGCAGTACGACGACCGCGCCATTTACCCCCGCGCAAGCTCCCGCCTCGGCCCAAGACACCAAGCCAACGTGAATGTCTGGCATGGCAGACCCGTTGAGTTGGTGAAGCCGTCCGAGATCAGGAAACGCTACAACAAAGGCCCAGCGCACAAGAAAGACCCCAAGGCCTCGAGAGAGGATCTCGAAGCAGACAAGGCAGAGAAAGCAAAGAGACCGAAGTGGGTCCAGGACGAGCCGCCGGGTTACGTTAAGCGCGGCGAGGATTTTCCGAACAATGACCCGAACTGCACTGCCAAGACTATCTTCAAAATGCCCTCCGGGCCCGTGCGCGGCAAGGATGATTCGCCCGTTGACCGCGAAAAACTGGTCGACGACTACATGTCGAGGGCCAGATCGGAAGTTGCCAAGATTGTTGGCGTCCCCGACTACAACACGAATTTCTTGACGAAGGCCGTTGAACTGCTCTACGCCAACAACTACGACGCGGAGGCCGCGCTTGAACAGCTGAAGAAGGTTCACAGGCGGAAAGATTTAAGGGAACCCGAACCTAACAAAGAGGAAAAGAAGCGTTTCGAAGAGGGCGTGGCGAAATATGGATCCGAGCTACGCAACGTTCGCCTCCATGTCAGGACCATGTCGCATGCCGATGTCGTTCGCTACTACTACATGTGGAAAAAGACGCCCAAAGGCAAGGAAATCTGGGGCAATTATGACGGCCGGAAGGGAAAGAATCAGAAAGTCGCGGACACGACATCGAAACTTGTTGACGACATCGCGGACGACGCCGACGATTCAGCCTTTGACGTCGGAAAGGCGGAGTCCCGCAAAAAGCATTTCGTCTGCAAATTCTGTTCGACAAAGATATCGCGTCAATGGCGCAGAGCCCCCGGTGTTGCCCCCGGTCAAACCGTTCCTGCCGATGGTCGCAGTAAAGATAAGGGAACACAGCTAATCCCTGCACTCTGTCAGCGCTGTGCCCGTCTTTGGAGGAAATACGCCATCAAGTATGAAGATGCAGAGGAACTCATCAAGAAAATGTCTGCTGCAGGCGGGAAAAAGTGGAGAAAACTGATCGACCAGGAGCTCATGGACGAACTCAATGCGGCGCAGAATGCACCCCCGGAGCCCGTTCCCAGCATAGAACCGGTCGATCCTAATGTCCAGTCCGCGACGGAACCTCCTCGGAAGAAGCAGAAGGGCGGTATCGAGAAAGACGTCAGCCAACAGACTTCGGCGGAACCTCCGAACAAGAAGAAGACGGCCGCCGCTCCCGCCAAGGCACCGACACCTCCCCCGCAACCCGTGATGCCGAAGATGCGCGAGCTACCTTGCGCTGTATGCCTGCAGATGGAACCGTTAGGCGACCAACGCCTGGTTTGCAGAGAGTGCAGGCTGACCGTTCATCGTCAATGCTATGGTGTGACCGAGTCCCGGTCTGGAAAATGGGTTTGCGATCAATGCAAGAACGACAAGAAGGAGACGGTCTCTTACGTAAGTGTTCCTGGTATGGCCTCGCTAAACTTGTCATCTAACTTCTTTTTGCAGACATACGAATGTGTTCTTTGCCCTGTCAAGGAGACTGAACAGGAACTGATCGAGCCGCCCAAGGTATCCCACAAGAAGAAGACCGACAAGGAGCGAGAGAAAGAACGACTGGAGAAGGAATTGCGCATTCAGAAACTGAAGGAGTATCAGCAGCACCAGCGAGACAAGGGCCGGCCCGAGCTTCCCCGTGAACCGCTGAAAAAGACTGCTGAAAACAATTGGGTGCACCTTCATTGCGCAGTCTGGACACCGGAGCTCAAATTCACCAACCCTCGAACTTATGAACTAGTCGAAGGTGTCGGAACACCGTCCATCAAATACGACCAAGTGTGCAAGATATGCAAGACGTCCAAGGGCGCATGCGTGTCTTGCCACCAATGCCACTCGGCTTTCCATGTAGGATGCGCTCACTCGGCGGGGTACACCTTCGGCTTCGACGTTACTCCTGTCAAGAGTTCCCGACGAGACGCAGTCCCGACTTTTACGCTTGGTCAGGAGACAGGCTCGTTATCTGCGGTGATCTGGTGCAAGGAGCACACCCCGAAGACGATCGTACATCCTCTCAATGAAGTTGTGGATGAGGCAGGCACCACGGCTCTGCAGCTTTTCGTGCAAAACTACAAGCAAGCCGACCAAGCCCTGACTGGTACCGCCCGCAAAGCCAACTTGCTGGACCAATTTACGAAGAACATCCCGCCTACAGCGGTGACAGCACCAGTAAACCGCCGGACATCCACTGTGCAAGGCGGTACAAGGTCAGCAAGGAATTCGTCGGCCGGTCTACCAAAGACAGAAGAGCCGGATGATACTCCGAATGGTTCTTTGGCCGACATCAAGGATGAGCGCAAGTGCGACATCTGCGATATCGAAGTGTCTCCCAAGTGGTGGAAAGTTGAGGACTCACAGGATGGAGGTGCTTTCCCTGGATCGAATCCTGACCATCCCGTTAATACGATCGAAGGAGCTACCGGTTCAACCCAGCCTCGCGTTGGAACGCCAGCATCTCAGTCTGAAGGACCAAGATTCCCGAACGGGATCATCCATCCCGAACAGCCAAGTGTTCCCAAGGAAGCGCCGCAGAACGGCAAGGCTACCACGCCAGACGGCATTCCCATCCCTCGTCCGGGTAGCTATCTCTGCAACAAATGCCACTGGAGAAGAAAGAACAAGCCAGAGCTACTGAAGCCGCCCAAGAAGTCTCCTTCGCCTCCACCGCAACCAGTTCGATCGCCGCCACGACAATTCACCCAGGCGGCGGCTGCCCCCCCGCTCCACCACTGGCCGCCGATTGGAGGGCCACCTCCCCCACATGCAAGCGCACCGCTGCCTGCATGGGGAAGTCATCCGCCACCGCCGCCAATCGGCAATGGAATTGCTCACTCGCCGCAACCCGGGGGACCTCCCCATCCTCCGCCGATCCACCACCCTTACCACCCTGTGGCACATCACCCCCCTCCGCCCACCAATGGCTATCCGCCCTATACTGCGCCGCCGGGCGTCCTTCCTCCTGCACAGCCAGGTGCCATACGTTCTCCGTACCCGCCACCCACGGCTCCGACTCCGCTCCACCACACAAACTCCCCTATGCTCGCGGGTATACCGAATGGTATTCATTCTCCTCACGCAGCACATTTTGGCTCGCCTGCACCAAGCCACATTGCCCCAACAAGGCAAACGGAGAGTCCGTTCGCAGGACTGTACGGGCCGTCACACGGCAGTCCTGGGCCCCTCCATACCAGGCCTGAGACCCCAAGGGATAGCACGCTGCCTCCGCAAGCACAGCCACCTCCGCCGCCGCAACCGGCGCCGCAGCCACAGGTGCAGCCGAATGGTGCCAGTGGCGCTAGCGCGAGTCCGAATTTGCGGAACTTGTTGCACTAAGCTTCGTGGCTGTTGTTTCGGATTTGCTTTTTCGGTTGGGAGAAGGAAGGGAAATGGGTCTTTTCGTCGCTCTATGGGTTACTGATGGAAACGTTCTGCGGGCTCAAAAGCCAATGACTGGGATGAGAAAGCTGGACATTCGAACGAAACGGGACAGATTTGATACAGAGCGGCGAATTGCTGCGCACATGACAACGGACGGTAGGAGATCAACCGGACATTTCGCTTGGTATTTGGCTTATTCGGTGGAAAAGAGAGAAACAGAGAGAAATTCGGGATATGATAGTGAGGGTAAAGAAGGAACTTTTCTCCTTTTTTTTTTTTTTTATCTGTGTGCGTAAAGGCCATGATACCAACCGAATAGTTGAAATTCGAAAGTGCGTTCGGGTGCTGCCTTTATTCTTTTTCTTCTATTTTGTCCTTTCTCTCTCTGTCTCTCCCTCTCCTCCCCCCGCGGTTCGAGTCGTGGTGGTGGGGGAGAAGGTTGGGAGAAGAAGACCACGTACTGTACCATAGTCGATCAGTAGAATGAATGATTGGTGCTGACTTGGAATGTGCTGGTTTCACGCGATGTGGTGTGAGGTGTGGTCGGCATTCGCACACGAACCGCCGATCGACCAGCCTCGTGCGGCGCCGGCGGCAGCGGCATGCAGCGGCAGCGGGGATCGACGTCAGGGCACAGGGCAGCTGCAAGCCAAAAACATAATCACACCTCCACACACTAGCGGAGGACCTGAGCTCCTCGCCGCAACAAAAAAAAAACAAAACCACGCACGCCACCTCTGACCTTTTTCTCCTTCATCCACTACATAATCAACCCACATACTATCACACGTCCAACCTACACCATGTCCTCCTCCTCCATCGGCCCCTCGCTGCCCCCTCACCTCGCGAAACGCAAACGCGACGACGACGACGACGACGATTCGAGCTCCTCATCTTCCGCTTCACTGCAACCCAGGCCGCGCGCCACCACCTCCTCGCCCGACAACGCCGCCGCCGCCGCCGCCGCCGCCGCGGAGAAGCGCCGCCGCGTCCTCGGCCCCGCGCCGCCTCCCGGCCCGCTCGACGAGATGCCACCGTCCGCGCCCGGCGACGAAGAAGAAGCGAAGGGCAGCGACGACGACAGCGACAGCAGCAGCGACGACGATGGCTTCGGCCCCGCGCTGCCGACGGCGGCGGATGCCGCAAGGGTGAGTTGTCCCTCCCTCCCTTCCTCCCTCCCTCTCTCTCTCTCTCTCTTTTTTTTTTCGTCTTTTTTTCCCGGCGAAGGCTTTTTTTTTTTCCCCTGACCGTTTGTTGCAGGCTCAAGCCGCGGCGGCGGCGTCGCGAGACGAGGAGTGGGGAGCAGCGGTGGGCGAGAGGCGGGGCGGGGAGGGGGCGGGCGAGAAGGAGAAGAAGGCGCGGCGCGACGAGTGGATGGTGGTGCCGCCGCGGCAGGACGACCTGGCGGCGCGGCTGGACCCGACGAAGCTGCGGGCGCGCGGCTTCCAGACGGGCAAGGGCGCGAGGGCGCCGTCGCGGCAGCACGGCGGGGGTCCGGGCGCTTGGACGGAGACGCCGGAGGAGAAGAGGAGGAGGCTGGAGGACGAGGTCATGGGCGTGGCGGCGGCGGCGCCGGGGGCGAGGGCCGGGAACGACAGGGACGCGAAGAGGAAGGCGGACGAGGAGACGGCGCGGAGGGTCGGGGGCGGCGAGGCGAGGAGGAAGGGGGAGAGCCTGTACGATAGGCATAGGGAGAAGGTGGGCGAGGAGAAGGATGACGATCCCAGTAAGAGGGCGTTCGATTACCAGAAGGACATGGCCGGCGGGATGCGGATTGATGGGACGAAGAGGAAGGAGATGATCCGGAAGGCGGGCGACTTTGGGAGTAAGTTCTCGGGTGGGAGCTATTTGTAGTGAGGGTGCGAGGGCAGGCTATAAGGAGGATTCAGGTTGCTGAAAGATGTGGGTTGCAGTCGAACCGATACCAATTATTAACGGCGTTTTTTTTTTTTTTCCTGACTTTACTAATCCATTAAGCTCCCTCCATCAGCTTCGTTCTCGAATGGGACGCCGATGATCTGTTTCACCCCACCTTGGGAGGGCATGATGGCCGTCCGCTTAGGCTTACTGCACATCAATCGGCACCAGTGGTCCAGCTACTCGATTATCGCCTGGCATGATACGGCGTATCACTGCCGTTCAACATCTCCGAATATCCGTGCACTCCGAAGGCTCAGTACGTCAAGTACACCGCTTCTCGCACGTCCTTGTGCTGTCTGCATCGTCACTGCTATGTCACCTGCCGTCGTCCTGTTTGCATCCAGAGAGACGTCCTACCAGCACAAAGACTAGCGGCGCATAGAGCTACATCACGAGAAAGATGTCTGAAAAGCCATATACTGTAGAGAACCGCGGTACGAACAGCCAGGTAAGGCTACCGGCACAGTGCACTACATACTCATTCCACAACTTGCTCCTCCAGCCAATCTATCTATCACCTTTGCTGATGCTGAGCGAGCGCTTCACGTCATTTGCTGAGTAATCGCTTTGACATCCGCGATTATGGCTCAGGTCGTGCTAATCCCAACCTGTGTCACTAGTGTTGATGTTGCGGAAGGCGCACAATTGCGCCACGGCAGGTACCCGAGCCTCTATGTTGCTCAAAATTATTTTGTCTATCTCTGTATCGTCGGCAAAGTAGCTCCATTACATGCAGAAGTCCCGTAAACAGCAACCCCACTTTCGGCAGCGCGCCGGTGTTTGTGCGGAACCGTGGAATTATCGGATCAACGATTTCACATCTAGCCATAACACCGGAACGGCACGATGAATATTTAGTATAAAGCAGAGTAGTATTCCAGTCGACCGACAGCTTCATTTCAGTATCGGTTAATTCTTCAATCGAGACCAATCACATAAATACAAAGAGAGACAAATCCCTAATTTCAAGAACCCACAATATACAAGTTAACAATCAGCTGTGATATTAGTCGACACGGGAAATTTGCACTCTGTGAATACTCTGATGGTGAGTTCTGGGCCAAAATTGTTTGCGACGAGTCAAAGAAGCAGGGCCCCCCGTGCAGTCGCGCTTTCCTGGCGCCTTTGTACCCCGCTCGTACCATTTCTTCTATAAAGGTCCTACCTCCCCACCCCTCCGCCCTTGTTCCTCTTTCTCCTCAACCACTCGAGCATCTACGCATTCCCACTACAAAATCCAAGACCATACACTCTCAACCACTGTAAACAAGATGCCTTCCAACAACTCCGGCTCTGGTTCTGGCTCCGGCTCCGGCTCCGGCTCTGGCGGCTACTCTTACAAGAGCAGCGGTACTAACAGCCAGGTAAGCTGTATCACTGCACCCAAAACACTCTACCAAGCAGATTTATCTAACACACTGGCCTTGCACCAGGGCAACCACTACTGTGCTCGCGACTACGGCTCCTCCGCCTCCAATCAGAACTCGTACCACTACTCCAACTCGTAAGCTGTCCACCCTTTCTGACCCCAAGCCCACACAATCTTCTCGCTTCGTAGCCTCCTTATTCGAGCTTGCACTGAACTTTTCAATCCAGCGATGGCTCGTACTACTATTCCAACCCCAACGGTTCCACCTACTACAACAATGGCCAGGGCTATTCCTCGTACAGCCGTGACGGTGGCAAGTAAAACGGCAGATTGAGGGCCACTGGCAGCTGATTTGGCAAGCTCCGCTGCGGAAGGGTGATGGTTCAAGGTTACGAAATATGGTATGGGACAGAACACCGGTGGATAGATGGGTGGTGACCGGCTTCACTCCCGTCTTGCGTCTCCGATTTCGAGTATCGATAGGAGCAGTTCCAATTATCCCCATGCTGAACGTAAGAAAAAGCTGTAAGAATAACCTCTAGTTTGTTCAAAAAGTCCGAGCGGCTGTATCAACTTCTCTTCAAGCAGTGCCAGATGGCGTATAGCAAGAACTGTTACGTGTGAAATGCAAGAGAATTCCAGCATCAGGACGAGGATAGTTCATGCGACATCATTGAGGTCACACAATTAGGGGGAAAGAATACACCATCAAGCGATGTTCAACCTAACAATTGCCATAGAGACGAATAAGATAGACAAGTTGCGGTCATAGGCGTTCAATAATAATACACTTGTACTCGTTTTCAGACACAATTCAGAAATCATACCCCAGAATCTGGCCCAGGGCTGCGTAGCTTAACAATCTCCTACACATATGAGGCTCACTCATGTTCGTTGTTTCTGTATTTGCAGCTTACTATGCGATAACAGCAAGGTCGAGGCTCTCCAGAAGCCGCAGTCGCGTGCTCCATTCACACCTTCCACCTCCACGCGGGAACTTCAAAATAGCCGTCAGCTTAGTATAGAACAACTTCTCAATATCACCCCACCCCAGCCAAACCAATCCCGTTTCTCAGACAGACCAGATCTCTCTCACCACTGCAGCACATTGAGTAAACATGGCCGGCTACTACTCCGATGACGACGATGACGACGGATACTGTGACGGCGGAGGCGACTACGACTCTGACCGTTACTCTGACCACTATCCATACTATTCGGACGATGATGAAGAGCAGAACTACTACGACCGTTCCCGCTCCCCATCTCCTTACCGCCATGGTGCCGACGAGCACTCCGCTCGCAGGTCCCCCAGTCCGTGTGAACCTCGATCGCGCGGTTCATCCGCACGCTACGACAGCGAGGATGGCGAGAACGATGCTCGAGAGAATCACGGCCATCACTATCGCGGAGTTGGGGAGCACAGCCCCTCTCCCGAACGTCGCTCGTACTCGGACGAGAGCTCCAAGGATAGAGGCCGCCACGAAGAGCCTCCTTACGCAACCCAACACAAACGCGGACGCGGCGGCGTGAACGGCGACTCTGATGGCGGCCGGGCGTCTGGCACGCGCTTCAGCGAGCGCAAGCCGTTCGGAGACTACACCGTGAAGAGCCGTGGCGTCGGCGAGAAGGTCAGCATGAGCCGCATTCGCTCTCCACACTTCTCGCCCGTTCCTCTACCAACTCCCCTACATCATGTTTGGTGCCTCGATGTCAAATGTGACTGATCGTTCTTCACTGGGATGCTCGCAACTACCCTAAGTATCCGGACGAGAAGCCCTACCACTACTCGAACAAGTATGAGGTCTTGATACAGTTTCGGCAGAGCAGTATCGCTGACGCACACCTCGCCACTGACAGGGACGGCGGGTACTACTACGACAATCCCGATGGCAGCCGCTACTACAACGACGGTCGTGGTTCCGGACGCTATCAGCCTCCGGGACGTGATAAGTGGTACAAGTGCCGGAAGGGCTGAATTAGGATCCTCGAAGACGGCTGCCTCTTAACAAAGCAACGCGAAGCATGATTTCATGAGTTTCCAATAGAACACGGAAGGAAGAACATCATCCAAGCAGCACGGGTATACAGAAGATCAAACATGTTCAAATAGTGTAGAGCGCCCACGCTCCCAATACCATATCATGTTTACTTTTCCCACACCCAGGCCAGCTCAACGCCACCCGTGCAAGTGCTATCCACCGAATTGCCAAACTGACTACCGCCTGCTCTGCTTCCTCGCCTTCCTCTCCTTCTCGTACGCATTCTTCTCCCGTCCCTCCTCGCCCTGGATCTCCGCCACGAGCCTCTTGTACTTGGCCTCGTACGCGGCATCCTTCTCCTTCTTCTCGCGCAGCTTCTCGCGGGCGATGAAGCTCGCATCCTTGCGCAGCTCGCGCATCGCGCCCTTCTTCTCGCGGCGATACTCGGCCTTGAGCTTCGCGGCCTCGCGCCTCTCCTGGTCCGGATCGTAGTGCTTGTCCGGGTTGAATCCTTCCTCGAACTTGGGTATGCTGGTCTTGATGGGCTGCGGGCGCCAGTGGTGCAGTTCCTGGGGACGGCGGCGCTGACGTGCGTTGCCGAGCAGGATCGAGAGGTGCTGGGACGCTTTCTTGCCGGGCTTGCCGACTGATTGGAGAGCGGCGAGGGTCGAGGGAGTGAAGATTTCGGTGAAGGCGGGGGTGTGGGACCAGAGATCGGCCATGGCGGTGAGGTTGTTGATGTACGCGGTCAGGATGTCGGGAGGCGTGGATTTGTTCTTCAGGGCGAGGGTCGTGAAGCGGACAAGCTCAGGGATGTAACGCCTAGAGAGACTCTGGTATTTGAGGCAGAGCGCTCCCACGTAAGCACCAGTGACGAGCTCTTGTGGGGTATTGGGCGTTGTCAGGCCGAGCCAACGTGCCATTATAGTGATCGCTGGGGTGACAACTTGGTGAAAGTGATCTGACGTCGGGTAGATGGTCCCAATGGCAGTGAAGATGATGAGATCTCCAGGGTTAATTGTGGACGACTTCAACATGCCCTCAAGGTGACCCCTGAATGCTCTCGCTACGCCCAACGGGAAGGTACGGGAGAGAGAATGGAGATGCCGGATCAGCGTCTCGATGGGCGCCAGTGGTGGAGCGGGTTTCTGTAAAGCCAGGTATGAAATGTGCTCCACTAGAACCCCACAAAAGTCCGCCATTTTCTCCTTGTTCTCAGCGCTTAATTGGGGATGGTATAGTGCTCGGATACGCTGTACAACGGTGGGAGTGTCTTTCACCGAAACACCCTTCAGTACATCCAGCAATTCTTCGTGTGACCGAGGGCAGGGGTATGTATAGGCCAGCTTTGAAACCTGTGTCTCAAGAGATTTTTTTGCTTCTTGAGCCTTTTCCTCATCACTCTTCCCTAGAATACCGCGGACGAACTCATCTTCTTCCTCTTCTTCGTTTATTTGGGGCTCTGCATCCTCATCGTCCGAGCTCTCGGCCTCGCTGCCGCTCGATATCTCATCGCCGTCAATGTCGGAACCACTTGCAACCAGGTCATCATCGATGACAAAATCGTCTTCATCATCAACACCTAGCGGTCGCAGATTGGCGTGAGCGTCCTGAAACCCAAATTCTGCTGCGTCATCCGGAATTACATCGTCGTCCCCTTGCGGCTCAGCAGTCTCCTTGTGCTGCTCTTCCTCTTCATCGCCGCTGTCCTCCTCGCCTCTCATTCTCCGCAAACGCTTCTCTTCCAATTTCTTCAATTTCTCGGCCTCTTCTTTTGCCTTCTCATCCTCCGTCTTTGTTCGTGTGGTCGGTGCTGCGCGCTTGTCAAGTTTCATTTCGAGAAGCCTCCTATCATACTCTTTCTCTGCCTTGGCTTTTTCTGCATCAGTCATGAGTGCTGCCCGTTCGGGGTTCATTGCGCCCAGAGCGCTATCCAATCCCTCAGCAGTAGGCGGTGGCGGAGGTTTCTTAATGCCCCGTAGTAAGGAAAGCATATCGTGCATATCCGAATCGAGCTTCTCCCTCAAGTCCTCGTCGTCTTCTTTTTGCTGCTGACGCTCGTACTTGTGTAGCTTCGACTTAGCAATGACCTCCTTCATGACTTCAGCCTTAGTCTTCTTGCGCTCCGGTTCGTCCGCACCCTCCTCCTCTTCAGACAGCTCTGTATCCTCTTCTGAGTTTCGCCTCCTCTTAAGCTGGCGCGGCCGATCCTCGTCATCGCTTCCGCCCGACAAACTGCCCGCGTCGAAGTCGTCGCGCTCGGCGCTGAAGTCCAAACTTTGGCCCATATGTGTGAGCTGAACCTCCTCCTGATCTTCATCATCCTCCAAATCGAAGAGACCGGCGCCCTTCTTGCGCGTCTTCTCGCGCGCAAAGCGCTCCATCATCTTGTCCTCGAGCGACATGTTCGGGTCGTTCTCGCCGATGCGCCGGTCAATGATGCCACCAGCCTTATTGCGCTTGTTCAATTCGGGGAGTAGGGTTTTGCGCCTCTGTGTACCATGTCAGCTCCACCATATAGTTTCCTTATGAGATTACTGCACTCACTGTCTCCTCTCCCATGCTCTTAGTCACGCCCGGCCTTCCCAGAACACTCTTCTTAGCATTGGCCTTTTGTAAGCTAGTACTCTCAAACTTCTCGGGCCGGGCAGCGGCCTTGACCTCGAAAGGATTGAAGCTGTCGCGAATGTTGGAGAGCGCTGCGTTGCGCTTAGCGGCGCGCTCGGCGCCATCCTTGCCGGCCCTCTTCCTTTCCTTCTTGGACTTCTGAGGGCCGACAATGCCCTGCTCGCGCAAGGACGCCTTGAGGCGTTTCAACTGCGAGGGCGGCATGGCCACGTCGGGATCGGAGGGTGGAGGGTTGAGGAAAATGGCACTACAGTTGAGTAGTGTTGCCGCGCTCCAAAATAATTTCCTGGCAAAAATCGCGAGCAAGTCTCTGCCCGATCGACGCCGCTCACCGCCTTTGGTCTCTCATCACGTGCGAATGTGCCAAGAATTGCGTTGAAAGTCGTTGCCGCGCACCGCTCATGATTCTTCACGCAGAGGGTCTTTCCTCCGAGATCCGATGTCAGATGCAGCTCTCCCGCCCGCTATTCCGCCGATGCGGGCTTGACTCAACTCCAAACGCATCTTGCTTTGGGTTGTCGGAAGCCGCTCTTACCCGCAAGCGAATTGTTTCAGTGGCGATTCTGCACCCGGCGGGGGGTTTTTTTTTTACGATGCCACCACCACTTCTTCTCTTCTCGTCGCCCGTTACATCGTGAGGCCTTTAATCCTCCCATCTCCACCGATATCACACGCTACTATACCCTATCCACCTGGCTGAGGCACGAACTTTTCAATAGTGTCACGCCTCAGGAGGCCGGCCGGATCAAGCCACTCACGCCCTGCTATTCTTGGCATGAAAAAAAGGAAGAGCTTCATTTCCTCCCCCTCATCTAGCGCTACCTCTAGTGACCATAGTCCGGCCCATTCTACCTCCCCGCCAAAACCGTTTGAGCCCACTGCTCGGCCCATGATCCCCGTCTCCCGGAAGATGCTAAAAAAGGGACCGCCGTTCCGTTCCTGGACGGCCACGCGCGAAAGAGCTTGTAGCCGTTAGCCAGAAACGGCCAAGTCGGCCAATTACCTCCGCAATCGCTATAGCCACGCCATTTCCACCACGATTCTTCTGCCTTCCCGCCAGCTCGTGTGGAGCGACGTAGGCTCAGACCCGTGTAACCGCATTTGGATAAACGTGCGCGAGCTGGCTGAACTCTCCCGGCCTAGACATGAGGGGCGGGACGCCCCCCTGACAAGGCCGACTTAAGAAGATGGCTTCATCAAGCCACACGCCGAACATGTCCACCACTGGCTCTCCATGAAGGTCCCGCAACGCGTGCAGTTCCAGCCCAGCGGCCGTGGCGGTACCGGCGGCGCCTGGCTCTGCGAGTTCATGCTAGCCTTCTCGGTCACTGACTCTGGCCGCTCAACGCCACACGCGTCGCAGCATAGATGTTGCATGTCGTTGATGAGTGTACAGATCTCACACGTCCATGTGGAGGCATGAGACTTCTTCTCTCTCTTGGGTGAGTCCGCAGTCAGGTCGATCACTTCTGACCTGCTCTTGGCCTGCGTGCTAGTGGGTTTCTCGGCCACGAGTCGCGAAACTGGGCGGCCCGCTCGGGGAGTGGATACCGGCGAACTAGATGCAGCACTATGTGATGGGGACGGTGCCTGCTTGATCGACCCTCCGGCGGGCACGCTGTTGTTTGGGACCCCGGTCGTGTGCTCGGAAGGAGTCATCTCAAGCCCTCGCTCCGGGGACCAACTCAAGCCTTCTTGACATGTACCGAGCTCTTGCATGGCCTGCCGATGTGCGTCTCTGTCGCCCTCCATCATCGCAATGGCAATGGCTAATTTGTCTGCATCTTCCATTTCCGCCTTCGTCCTGAAGCCTAGTCTCCTGGCTTCTTCTTCGGCCTTCTTCGCCACGTCGCTATAACCAGACCCGCAGCCCTGCGTAATCTTGTTCCTGCGTTCTGCGGCTTCTGCAATCACCTTGCGCATGTCGGAACCACGTGGAACGGCGGCGCCGCCAAGCTTCTGGCCAGAGCCTGCTGACTGCGTTTTCCGCTTCTCGGCGGCAGCGCGTGCCTGACGCCGAACTTCAGAGAGCGGGATTGTCTTGCCACCGACCTTCTGACCTCGCCCAAGGAAGCCCTCCCCTGTGTAACCCTGTCGCTTGAGTGCATAGTATTCCTCACGCAACTCGTTCCACTGGATGACTCAGTCAGCAAGACTGTCGGCACAATTGCCGTATCGTGGGATACTCACGAGCTTGTAGAACTTCTGATCATGCGGACCGCATTCGATGTGACTAAGCCTGTCGATGTATTTAGCAAAAATATCTTCGGGACAGCGGTCGGGTGATGTAACAAATTTTCCCGGGTCAGAGTCAAACCCAAAAAAAAAAGAGAGAGATCGAGAACGCATGTCAATAAGCTTATTAAGGGGCGGGAGGCTCCAAACTCCAAACTCCAAAAAAAAAAAAAAACTTCGGGGCGGCGAATGGTCCGCGCATGAAGACGGCCCCTCATCAAAGAATCCTGATCGCAAGCACAGGTTACTTACTCATGCAGCATCGTCTCGACCAGGCTGTCGTAGGCAAGGAACTGCTTTGGGTCCGCGCCGTGTCTGAGACGTATGAATATTGTCTGTCCCCGATTAACATTCAACCCTAGAATTTAGCAGTATCAGCTTGAAGAGCGCGCAATCTCTATGAAGGCGCGAACGAACCGAGGAGATTCCATTGCGGGGGCAGGAACTCGGCCAGCTCGCCAACTTTCCAGTTCCGCTTCCTCATGATCGGTTTGACAACCGAGGCGAGTTTCTTGAGCAGCGTTAAAGCTTCATCTTGGCGCGAGAGGTGCTGAATGTGCATGTACGATCCAAACTGCGGATCTATCTCTCTCCGAGCCATGTTGCTACAGTTACTTGGTGCTGTCTGAGGAACAAAGATCGCACCGAGCAAACGCCGAGCAGGGTTATGCGGAGCTCTGGTGGTGAGAGCGTTTGAAGGAGAGCAACGAGACTCGAGAGACCTAGCGTTTGATATTTGGCAACAGCAGTCTGTCTTGCTGTCGACGAGCAGCTCGATGATGCGGAGATGAAGTTGTTGGCAACCACAAGTCTTTCGTTGGAGGCATGCGCAAGGCGACAGGTCCACGTCAGCTGTTCTTGCCGTGCTTCGCCACCGCCGCGTCCAACATCGCGAAGTCTGTGGAAGCGTGGAAGTCTGCTTAGATATCCACGCCGTGCGGGATGCTGCAGGCCCACGAGCAGCAAGCTCGCCGACTGGCCCCAGATATGATCGGCGCGACGCGACCCTGGGCGTGTGTGGCACTGCGGGCTCACTCACGTGCTGATACTACAAAGACTAGTAAGCTTATCGCCGCCGGCTCGTTGAATGACATCGTTCCGGACAAGCCTCTCCGCACCTTTCGCGACACACCACCCAGCGCGTCATCTTCCGCTGCAAGGCACCGGACGTCTCACATCCCCGAGAAATACCTGCCCTGAGCTTGTTCCGACATGACGGCCGACGACCAGCACTTCCTGGATGTGGTACGTCGCCGCTCTGCCCCGACACCCATGCTTCCTCACTGACGCAGTCGCCACAGCTCGCCGGCATCTCCAAGGACATTCGTAAATTCACTGGCGAAGTCGCGGATGCCACCGACCGTCATTTCGAGTCCGTAGCCGCTTCTATTAGAGAGACGTTGTCTGCCACAACATGGCTGCCCGCTTCAGCCCGCCCCTCCCCGCCGCCTCGCGTGATTCCGAGAACGTCGATGGGTCTCTTCGAGCGCGCGCAGGACTGGGTGTCGCGTAATCGGGCCATCACCGCCGCCATAATTGCTTTTGTAGGCACGGGCGCCATCGTGATGTACCAGCAGAAAAAGTCGTACACAAGGAAGCGCCGGGCGAGGCGTGCCAGCAACGGTGCACGGAGGGAGGTCATCGTCATTGCGGGGCCACCCAACTCCCCAATCACGAAATCCCTTGCTCTGGATCTCGAGCGCCGCGGGTTCATCGTTTACATCGTGGTCAACTCCCCCGAGGAAGAGGAGATTGTGCAGAGAGAATCGAGAGTGGACATCCGACCCCTCCTCTTGGACATCGTTGACGTAAGGCATCCCCCCCCCCCTTCCGAAGAATGCGGGCAGGATATTAACCAAGGCCGCGCAGCCACTCAACGCCCAGTACACTATTGAACGCTTCAACAACACGCTGCTGAGCCCTCACCATGCATTCCCAGGGGCTTCGGCGCATAATCTTAACCTCGCAGGCTTGGTGCTCGTACCCGACCTCATCTACCCCTCAGGGCCTGTGGAGACAATTTCTCCGGAATATTGGTCTGACGCCCTGAACGCCAAGGTGCTCAACACGGTCGCGACGACGCAAGCGTTCCTGCCGGTGGTGTGCCAGTTCAAGGCGAGGGTGCTGCTGCTCACGCCGAACGTGGTGTCGTCGCTGCGGCCGCCGTTCCACGGAGTGGAGAGCACCGTGGTTGGGGCGCTGGAGGGATTCGCGGCATCCCTGAGCGGTGAGCTGAGCACGATCGGTATCGACCTGTGCCACATAAAGCTCGGGACATTCGACTGCAGTGGTGTCGGCACCAAGCAGTACCTGCAGAGCCTCCGCGATCGCCAGACGGACGCATGGCCGGCGGGAGCGCGGGCGCTGTACGCCGACAACTACGTGACACAGCGGCGGATCGCGAGCAGCAGAGGCATGTTCACGGAGAACGGCAGCACGGCGAAGGGCAGCAGCCTGCGCGAGCTGCACAATGCGGTCTTCGACGCATTGACCCGCAAGCGGCCGCAGAAGGTGTGGAGAGTCGGCAGGGGCAGCGTGGCGTACGATGTGGTTGGCAGCTGGGTGCCGGGCGGACTGGTCAGGTGGATGCTTGGGATCCGGCCAGGAGGCCGGACGCAGGTGGAGGTGCAGGCGGCGGCAGCGGCAGCGGCAGCGGAGCCACAGCTCATGGACAGCGTGCAGGCGTGGGAGAAGGTTGAGGCCTCGGGCTAGATGCGCTGGAAACGCCTTTAATCTCGGTACGTTGACGCTTCCCGGGGCGCGCAGCCAAACGTGTGTCACGGGCTCGCGCTGGGCGGGCGCGAGCGCGAGCGCAGCGGGCGGGGGATGCTGGCGGCGGACAGCCAGCGAATGCATGGCATAGCATGGCACATGGGCAATGACAGCGGGCAGCGGGCAGCGGGCAGCGGGCAGCGGGCAGCGGGCAGTGGGCAATGGACAGTGGGCGCCGCGATGCGGCCGTCTCTTGTTAGCCACTCTCCGCCGGATGGGATGATGGTTGAGGCGGGAAGGAATGTGCGACCGGCCGTTGGTCGATGCCGGTTGCGGGCTAGTTCGTGTTATATCGGGCAGACCAATTTAGGCAGGGGCGCCAGGCACTCGCACGGCAGCTGGGCGTGCGGGTGCGGGTGCGCGCCTGCGCCTGCGCCTGCACATGCACCTGCACCTGCACCTGCACCTGCACCTGCAGGGACCAGACACTCTGCCTTCGCCGATCGCCGCCATAGCATCTCCAGCCCCCGTGCTGCGCGCCTCTGCGCCTCTGCTCTGCCTGTCGCTTCATGCCCTGAGTCGTGCCCGATCAGCCCCCCGTCGCCCAGGGAGTCGCACGTCCCCGAAACGGCCGACGCAGCAACGGCCTTCGCTCCCGCCGCGCCCTCACCGTGCCAAGGCCCTCCTATTGCAACTCGTATTTCCATCCTCGCGCCCTCGTCGCCTTCTCCCACCCGCACTCCGGCTGCTGTCGAGCGATCGCCGTCCTGATGGCCTAGACGCGCGTGTCTCACCACACCATTGCCTCCCACCCTCTGTCCTTCCTTGCAATCGGTGTGAGCTTGATGTGTTGCGCCATCTCCAACACAACGCATCCCTGAAACCCCCCAAGACGAAGCTCGACCCGCGCAATCCTATCGCCACCTGCTGCTCAGCCTCTTTCACGAGACACCTATGCTCAACGCGCCCTCGCACTGCACCGTCCCGGAGCCCGCGCCCACGTAACGACAGGTGTCGCTGCGGTCTCCCCCACGCCCGCATTGCATAAGTCGCATGCTTGCCCTCACCACCGCCCACGCCCGACCCGCCGCCTCTCTTCGGCCGCGCTGAGCCGCACTTCCACTCTGCCTCCAGGCATTCGCCCGCCCGCCGCGTCGCAATGTCTTCCAATCGCCCCAACGACCTGGACCTGCGCCCCGGCTCGCAGGAGTCCAACAGGTCGCGCCCGAACCATTTCCTAGGTGACCTGCCGTCGCCGCGCACCGGCGAGGTCCCGCCTGCCCTCTCGCCGCTCGATGCCTTTGCCATGCAGTCGCGCCTGCTGGCGAAGCGATTCGAGGAACAGAAAAATGGCCGCCGCATCAGCAGACTGCCCCCTCTGACCATCCAGAATGAGTTTGGCAAACAGCGCCAGCAGGGTTACTTTCGTTCTCGCTCCGCCGAGCGCGAGAGGTCTGATGGACAATCGCCGGAGGAGGATCGCACGACCCCGCACAGCGCGAAGGAGGTCACCCCAATCAATCGGCCCATCTCGCAGCACCCGACCATTTCGGACGACTTCGGCGGTCCTATCTCGCAATACGACCCCAAGCTCTCGCCGCTGGGTGAGGAGGATCACACTCCGTACACTGCTCACGAGCCCCAGGACTACTTCACAATCCCTCGCGCTGCGTCGCCGGAGCCAATTGAACCCCCAGTTGAGACTCGGGTCGAGGAAGCTACTCCTAACACCCCAGGAACCAGATATGGACCCGCGCAAAATCTCCCCCAGAACCGTCCGCAGCGGACGCTCACCCTGGAATCGATTACATCCTCAAGATCGGACAGCAGAGGCTTGATGCCTCCTAGATCCCCGGGTCCTGCGCGCTCTCCGCGTGTGGTGTCGCCGAGTATCCGGTCGGTCCGTAATGATAGTGCTGACGAGGTTGAAAACATGTCTTTGGGTGGATCCTTCGATTCTCTACCTCCCCGACAGCTATCTTCAAATACCAGCTACTCCCGGTCTCATTCGCCCGCTTCTCCGTACCCGCCCTCAATTCCGCGGTCGCCTTCGGTATCTTCCGAATGCTCCTACAACAGCCAAAGATTGGCCAAACCCGCATTCAACTTTTCGAGACCGAGGCCTTCTCTTGACGCTCGCCCCTCGACCTCCGATATGCGGCCATCTTTGGACCACAGGCCATCTTTTGAAAGGGCAAGGACGCCATCAAGACAGGCTTCCGGAGAAGGCTCACAACGGGCTCCCTCGCGACAGGAATATGAAGGCAATCAGATGCCGTCTTACGCGCATGAGCAGGTCCATACTCCTGTCAGTATGGCTAGCGATGATTACATGAACGCGACTGCAGATGGTCCTGCTCCATCCTACATTTACGCCAAGTATGCCTTGCCGCGAGGAAGGACCTTGGACCGGGAATCCATTTGTGCTCAGGATTTCCTGAATCAACAGATCAGGTGGGAAGATGGTGCACCTCCCGGATCGCGAAATGGGGAACGCCCCCCATCGCCCCCTTCTCCACCGAAGACGGCCAGCTCGGAGAAGTGTTATGACAAGCCAAAGTCTTTCGACATTCCGCGTGCGTCGTCACCTTCCGCCGTATCCAGCAATAGCACGATTAAGCCGCCGCGCCAGTCGCGCCCGTCATCTTCAGGCGCTGCTACCAGCGTGACCGCCAACTCTCGCATTGCCGACATGACTCCGGAGATGCATTTGGAGAAGGGTATTGAATTTCACGAGAAGGGCGAGGTGCAGAAGGCTACCTACCACTGGCGCCTGGCTGCGAAGGCAGAAATCCCAACAGCCATGCTGCTGTACGCTCTCGCCTGCCGCCACGGTTGGGGCATGCGTCCCAACCCGGCCGAAGGTGTGAAATGGCTGCGCAAGGCCGTGGATGCTGCGCAATTGGAAGTTGCGGATGATGAGGATCTTGTCACGAAGGGCAAGCCAGGCCCAGATGTGGTGGAGCGGAGGACTCACAAGGCCCAATTCGCTGTCAGCGTGTATGAGTTGGGTGTAAGCTACATGAACGGCTGGGGTATTCAACAGGACAAGAGTCTCGCGCTCCGTTGCTTTGAAATTGCAGGCAACTGGGGTGATGGCGACGCCTTGGCTGAGGCTGGCTTCTGTTACCACGAGGGTATTGGCTGCAAGAAGGACCTGAAGAAATCAGCGAAGTTCTACCGGATGGCCGAGGCGAAAGGCGTTAGTGTCGCGGGCAACAGCTGGTAAGTTTGAAGGGTATCTCAAAGTTTATTGGCACGTATTAACTCAGTGGTTCACAGGATCCATAAGGACAAGTACAAGGATGACGACGCGGAAGACGACCGTAGGGGCCGCTCGACCAGGAAGGAAGCCGACAACAAGAAGGCTCGCGACAAGTCCCGCACACGTGCACTCTTCAGCCGCAAGAAGTCCCTTGCGTAAAGAGAGACACGCGTATCCTACGTCCTGTCCTGTTAGCTGACGCTCGGACCTCGATCACCTAATTCGCCTCTGTACATTCGCCATCCAAGCGCTCGAAAGGCATCTCGTTGTCATGGCGGAGTCCTTTCTCTGCTCACGTCGGCATGAAGCTACGTTGGTGGAAGGAATAGTGCGCCATTTTAACGAGTGACTCGTTATCTACCACCGACTCCCTAGTACCCTGCGGTGATGCAGAATCTGTTCATTTCAAAAGCTGTACGGCTCCTCATTCCGCCTGCGACGATCCTTCGATGTTGAATATCGCCGCAACTGCTCCCGCCCTCTTAGCAGTGTCTTCGCACCTGTAAGATGGGACGGTTCATTTCATTCTCTGATTTCTGCAATGGTAGACCGAAACCATATTGCATCACGTGCATACCCTGCATTCAATTCTGCTCTTGTCGTTTTTTGTTTTCCCTCCTGGCTCGGTTTCTTTTTTTTTTTGGCTCTGCTGTTCAATCTGTGGATACGGTGGTGCTCCGGTTGGCTGGCTGTGGTGGCTGGTCGGTTTGCGGTGGAAAATACATGGGCGAACTCCTTCCATCGTTCTTGGCATTCGTTTGATATCACTCCCTGCTTCTGGTCATTTTTAGCTGTTTTTTCTCATTGTTCCTCTGTTTTTTTCCTGCTTGATTCCGAATCATGACGAGACTGGACCTCCTCCTACTTTTCCATTTTTCTCCTTTCCTTTCTCCTACCAAAAATTTTACCACTCCCGAAAGGCGCGCAGAGCGTTACGTACAGGACGCCGGGCGACTTGTAATGTTTGTTGGTTTTTTTCTACTCGTCCTTGCTTGTGCGCAGGACACCAAGGCGCAAAGTCTAGGCTTTTCCCTTTCCTCTCCATCTCCCGTCGACAGGGGGCCGCTCCCGCGAGAAATTTTTACGGAGTAAAAAGTTGGAACTCCGGGTTCTTTTCTCCTCTTTGTTGTGTGTTGTCTTTTTTCTTTTTTTTTTTCGTCGTTGTTTTTACCTACTACCCTGATCGACAGATCGATGTGTTGTCGAGATGTGTGTGAGTTTGTGTGTGGGGAAACGGTGGCAGTGCAGATAGCTGCCTGATTCCTTCGCTTCCTGCAGGGAGGGAGTTGGGCTTGTTAGCTGTTGCGTGTTGTCAGTGGATTGACGATCCTGGAGCACCAATTGAAAGAAAAGAAGAAGAACGCACGTTCCTCACACCAAAGACGCTCCGAACTTTTTTGAGTTTGCATTGTGCTTGCCGTGTAGTTAGTGGCTTAGACGTTTCGAGGCTCGCCACATGGCGTTTCACAGGGCCTATCGTGATGTTGCCGCCTTGCTGTGTGACAAACGCGTCGCCCCGTCGTTCCGCCGTCCAGCGAGTTTTTTCCCCCTCTTTTGTCAGCTTACGCAGCATCCCATCCTCAGCCCGTGGCCACGTAGTTGTTCCTTGGGGCACGAGGGGCCCGACTGCTCGGTCGCCTCACTCACGTAAGGGACGGAGAGATCTTGGCGGGCATCGCAATTGACTCTCTGTAGGATCGTTGGTGTTGTGGGGGCCACCGTTGCGAATGGCAACGTGTTCGGCAGGCCCGCACGAGGCGCAGCATCTTCAATGATGCGGGATCGGTTATAACGGAGATTGGTGGCCTGTTGGCTCCAAGCAGACTGGACTGGCAGTCTTGTGTGAGAGGGAGAGAGAGGGGGGTGAGCTGGGCATGCGTCGGGAAAGCCAGGCTGTCGAATAGCAGATTGCGGGAGCCTGCAAGACGGCGCGAGGTACAAAGCAAGTTTCTCGGGGTTCGCCTTGTACTTATGCGTGGGCCTTTTCTTTCCTTTTCTTTTTCTTTTTTTTTTTCGGGGGGCTGACTGGCTGATCGGGGAATATTGAGGGCCTCGCGTTTTCTGGCGGTGCGCTGGCTCCGCATGCTTGTTTCGATCGTGGCTGCAGGCCTGCAGGTCAGCAGGGATGCCGCGGGGTGCCATAAAAGGGGTTCAGGCGCCAGCCTGGCTGCGTTTTGTGATGGCAGTCATCACCCTCGTCCACATTCGTGCGGAGGTTTGCTTCTATTATTTGTGACCGTACTCGGAGGGTAAGTTTCTGTGGGCTCTTGAAGCTGAGGTGGCGCAGTCTTGACATCCGTCTGTTTGTCACCACCTTAAAAAAAGTCTCTTCGGCATGCTTTGTGCCCTTTGCTTGTCTGTGTTTAGAGAGAACAAGAAGGAGTGGACTTACTCAGATGGCGTCTCGCACATCCAAAGAGCTGCCAAGGCCGGATGCAAGATCTGTTGCGGTCTCGTGGAGCCGACACGACATTCGCAGGGCGAGTTGACGGGCTGCTTCGAGTATATCAGCCCCACTTGGGGCTTAGTCAACGCGGAGTTGGTTATCGAAATTAAAGACGCGGATGACAAGGTTAGCTACGGCTTCTTTCGACTGGTCCGAATGGTGGACGTCCAGCTTCCAGATGGATACCGGGATTATCTTGAAAGTGCGAGGCTCGACTCAGAAAGCCAACCATGGCGCGTCAGGCCGGACGGATTTGAGAAACCGGTTCCGAAAAGCACCGGCAATCAGAAAGTCGCTGAAGTGGCAGTGCAGTGGTTGAACTCATGCCTTAGCTCCCATCCAGAATGCTCATCGGCCTCACACGGTCGAAGTCCTCCGAGGTATCCCAAGCGGCTGATAGACATCAGGAGCTCGAAACCCAGACTCATTATGGCTAACCAGGAATGTCTTGACGGGCCATATGCTACTTTGAGCCACTGTTGGGGCAAGTGCCCCAAATTCTTCACTTTAACGAAGGCAAATACAGAGAGCCTTCGATGTAAGATTCCGGTCAAGAGTCTACCACGGACATTCCAGGATGCTATGACTGTTACCCGCCGTCTAGGAGTCAATTACTTGTGGATTGATAGCCTGTGTATAGTCCAGGACAGTAGAGAGGACTGGCTCGAGCAAGCTCAAGACATGGAATTTGTATATGAGCACGGTGTGGTAAACATCTCAGTTGACCATGCGCATAATCCTCATGAAGGAATTTTCAAGCCGAGAGATATAAATTCAGTCCAAGGATGCTACGTACTCTACTCCCCGTCAAATGAAGGAGAGAGCATATGGGCCGTATTCGACGAACATGGCGATACCTTCTACGAACGTGGATCGCCGATTCGACAGCGGGCCTGGGTCTTTCAAGAAAGGATGCTAGCTCCTCGAATCTTGCACTTTGGCACTAACTCGATATTTTGGGAATGCAAGGAGATTTCTTCCGCGTGTGAGGCGAGCCCAAGTATTGCTCAGCCATGGAAGCCCTTCCATGTCCTGGCGGAATTCGCCGTGGTTCCAGAACGACCCATACACTGGACGAGAAGCAGTGCTGCAGAGCATGAAAATACTGTCAGACGCCAGTATCATGATTGCATACAAGCATACTCGCGTCTGAGACTCACAAAGTCGGACGAAGATAAACTTCTGGCTTTTGCCGGCATCGCAAAGCGTATCGGAGCCACCAGCTACTACGACGACAAGTATGTTGCGGGCATTTTCCTCCAAGACCTACCAGTAGATCTTGTATGGACGCAGGTTGATTTCCGACAGACGAAGAAATCTCAAGAACTGTATCGCGCACCTTCTTGGAGCTGGGCAAGTGTTGATGGCTCAGTATCTACATTCTATCCCTGGAGCGAAGACTCAGTCTCCGGTCGGTCGACATACCCGAACCTTTCCACATTGGCTGCAGTTATGGACGTGCTTGTAGTTCCCGCCGATCCAAATAATATCTACGGCCAACTTTCGTCCGCTCATTTGGTCCTTCTAGGCGTCCTTATTCCGTGTCAGATCAGCGATCTTACATTAAGTCACTTTCGCGTTGCGTACAAAGCTCAGCTCCAGAGCCTTGACTCGTCCATGAAAGATATTGGAGATTTCAGGCCGGACATAAGAGAAGGGTTGAGCTTTGATGGAGTGCATTTTGCATGTCCAATACTTGACCTTGAAGAAGAGGATCCTTACAGGCTCCGGGGAATTGTCTTGAAGAAACTGGATGATGTGTCATATCAAAGGGTAGGGGAGTTCAGCATGCCACACTCATGGCACGAGGCAAAACTACTTCACAATTTGGATGGGCTTGTGGAACAGAAAATAAAAATTATCTGATAACTCGCGCGTCCGTGGGACAAAAATGCTATCTGGCACTGCTCTGTTTCCACAGCCTGATTTATAGACTGTAGGAATATTTCCAATCATGAGTCATCCAATAATCACACCAAAATTGAGACCATGAAATCAATTCTTTTTCGTTCATTTGTTACTTGCTCACAAGGTGGGCAAGCCGAAAAAAAAATAATATAGGAGATTACGCACCCACACTCAATAATACATGACAAAGTGAAATCAATAGAATATGCAACATGTCCACTGGGCTCGAATCAGCTCGTTGGCCTATTAAGTTCGGTGGCCGTAATTCAATGACTTTCACGAAGCAATCTAGCGAAGAAACTGATCCTGTTAACATGCTACTTGTACTTGAATCCACAACCACAGACCAATGCAACAGAATCTGTCCCGCTTTGTGGTAGCCTTGACGTCTCCGGAATCTGCAACCAATAAAGCATTACCCTTTTCAGAAACGACGGCACTCTTTACAACGCGCACGAAATACCTCTCCTACTCCCGTTCCACCCGAACCCCTCTCCAGCCCAACTCCCCCCAACCCCAACCAGCCTCCCTCCCTCCCTCCCTTCTCTTCCTCACAGACCCAACAACGACGTCTGCAGCCCGCCCCTCTCCTGCGCCATCATCACCTCCATCATGCCGGCCCCAGCCTGACCCCCCGGCCCCGTCCCGTACACCTGCTCGCCAAACATGCGCATCTGCATCGCCATGAGCGGGCAGCCATAGCGCTCGTTGAGCTCGACCTTCTGGGGGCGCCCGGCGCAACGAGTACCAGCCGCCGCCGCCCGGCCCGTCCGCGCCGAGCGCGACGCACGCGTCCCTCTTCTCGGGCAGCCCACCACGGCGGCAGCAGGCCGGGGACGCCCTCGGCGCGGGCGAGGAAGGCGCGGAAGGCCGGGGGAGGCTGGTGGCGCTCGCCGGCGGCGTAGACGGAGCCGGGCGTGTGCCGATGCCGGAGAGAGGTTGCGGTCGTCGGCGAGGCGCAGGCGGAAGGCGTCGATGAGGAGCTTGTGTGCACGTCTTGCTCCGGGCGGGTCGTGCAGCCAGGTGCCGGCGAGGTTCTTGAGCGGCGGACCGCTGCTGCTGCTGGCGGCGGCGGCGGCGGTTGGATCGCCGGTGGATGAAGGGGGAGAGCCCGCCGTGGATCCGTCGCTTCCGGATATGGAGTGGATGGCGGCGCGGACGGCGCAGACTTTTTAGTGCGTCTTCCAATGGGCCTTTTGGCAGTCGCGCGAGCAGTAGTGCTCGGACTTGCATTTGGCGCAGTGTTTGAGGTCTTCGCCGGTCTTTCCACAGGGCGCGCAGGTGTGTGCCATTGTGTCGGATGGTGGAGTGAGACTGTCGCCGAGAATGGTAGTGTACGTGCAATACTGTGGAGCAGGATCGGGCCTCGTTGTAAGGTGGTCGTAGGAGCGCTGTTTACCTGAAGCTCATGAACAGCCTTGGCGGAGATGCGAACGGATGTAGGAAGCGCAGGTCAGGTGTGTATTTGTATTCTTGAGGGGAGAGGCTAGCCCGTTCAGTGCAGGATGGCCAAATGATAGATCGCAGCGGACAAACGCACCTGCATCCGCGATAAACATAGGGAAGTTTCGTATTTGTAGGGAAATTGACTCGTTTGCTCTGTAGAGAAGCACGAAGGGAAACAGACGCTGTTACCCGTGGGATCTGATTGGCGGAAAGGAACTGCAGGGGGAACAGGAGGAATTGCATGCAGGATGTGCAACAACGTCTTTTTCATCCATCACATCGCCAGGACATGGAACGAGTTTCTTGGTTTCAAGTGCTGCATTTCCCAAGGTAGTGGCAGGCTGCAATACGGAGTCGCTTCCACAAGTCTGGCCACAACAAGACCAGCCAAAGAAGTAGTTTTGATGGCCCTACTTTAATCCCTTGTGCATGACTTCGTTTTCTACCGCAATTCTTTGCGAATAGGTCTCGGGACGAGAAAATGTCTCTTATCCTTCTGCTGATAATGGATCAATGAACTGATTTCTCTATTGTAACCTTGACCTGCCTTGTGATGAGTCTTGCCCTTCTTAAAATGTACGACGAAATTACTGAACACAAAGGAGAACGTACCCGCCATGAATGTTAAGAACAGTCGTCAAATCAAACCACCCACCCACCCACCCACCCACTATTCCGGCTCCTGCCCCTTCCACTTCTCCCTCAACGCCTGCACGTCGAATCCGCACAACTCCGCCTTCCGCACAATCGCCCTCGCCTTCCCCGTCACGGGCGCATCAATCATCTTGCCGTCCAGGGTCCACGCGCCCCTGCCGGCCCTATCCGCCTTCTCATCCGCGACGACGACCCTCACGGCCCACGCGACCTCGTCCTCTGCGGGCGCGAAGGCGCGCTGGGCGACGTCGACCTGGGTCGGATGGATCAGCTGCTTGCCGTTGAACCCCAGCTTCTTCCCGTCGGCGCACTCCTCCTCGAGCGTTCTCAGCCCCTCGTCGCCGCGGAAGGACGTGCACACGAGGTCGATGGCGGAGGGCAGGTCGTGGGCGCGCGCGGCCGTCACGATGGCGGAGCGGGCGTAGAGGAACTCGCGGAGCGAGGGCGTGCGCGTGAGCGAGAGGTCGAGGGCGAAGTCCTCGGCGGCGAAGATCAGGCCCGTGAGGTAGGGGCTGGATTTGCAGATGGTGGGGAGGTCCATGACGGCTTTGGCGGATTCGATGAGGGCGATGAGGCGTAGCGGGGGTTGCTGGTCGGCAGGGGATGGGGACGAGGCGGTCGAGGGGTGTCGTTTGGGGAGGGCGTGGCGGATTACGTCGGTGACGAAATGTAGGTCGGAGGCGGAGTTTACTTTGGGGATGACGAGGGCGTCGAGATTGGGGGCTTTGAGCTGTGGGAGGACAGTGGATATTATGATGAGTTCTCAAGTGAATGCGGTCGGCTCAGGGGTGTGGACAGGTTCAATACCACTTCGGTCAAGTCCTCTAGGGCGTAACCACTGTCCACCGAATTGACGCGCACCGCTTGTTCGCGAATGCCGGGCACGCGTGGTTGCTCAAGCAGCTGTCGCAGGTTTGCACGCGCTTCAGCCTTTTTACCGGGTGTTACGGAGTCTTCAAGATCATATGCGACAGTATCCACACTGGCAATGCCGCGCGACTTGTCAAGCATCTTTTTGGACGAGCCAGGCACTTTCAGGGTCTTCTGGTCAGAGCTGAGTAGCTGAAATAGCTGGGAAGAGCGTACGAACCGTATAGAAGCGCGCGGCGAATGATTGGAGCCGCCATTTTGTTAGGAAAGTGGTGACGACGCTATACAAAGAAGCAGAGATGGTTGAGAGCGAGGGGAAGAGCAATTGGACGTCTGGGAAAGATAACTTCTTGTAGGAAAGCTCACCTCGGGCATGGAGCTTTCCCCGCGTACGTCACTGCGCGAGCGGGCCGGGGACCGGGGTCGGCGGCACCGAGCTCTGAAACACCGACGCGGCCTGCGTAAACCCGCAAGGTGGTAAGTTAGCAGTCAGCAGTCAACACCACCAAACCCCGATTAATCAACTGCTCTATACCAGCGCACCACAACCATGAACAGCCAAGGCGGCCCTCAGCAGGGCGAGCTCAACTGGCGCCTCAGCAGCCACCCCATCACCCTGCTCTCCTTCCTCGCTTTCCGCATAGGTAAGCTCCCGCGCATCCATAGCAGCCTTCCGCAAACTGACGCCTCCTAGCAAGCCCGCTGGTCTATATTCTGGGCATGTGGTTCACCGATAACTTGTAAGGCCTCGCCACGCCACTCTCCGCATCCCTTTACCAAACGCTTCCTCCGGCGCGCGATCCCCGCCCTCAATCTTCCCCGACGCATACCTCATAGCCACAAAAGCTGACTTTACCGAGTGTCATGATCTTCATCATCACCATCATTCTCCTCGCTGCCGACTTCTACTACCTCAAGAACATTGCTGGACGCCGGTTGGTCGGGTTGCGGTGGTGGAACGAGGTCGACACAAGCACCGGCGACGGCCGCTGGGTTTTCGAGAGCGCCGACCCCGATGTCCGCCAGATCAGCGCCACCGACAAGCGCTTCTTCTGGCTCAGCCTCTACGTCCAGCCTGCCATCTGGATCGCCCTGGCCATCGTCGCCATCATCAAGTTCGAGTTCATCTGGCTGACCTTGGTTGGTGAGTGTTGCTTCTACCTACAAGAGAAAGGAGAGGAAGGGAAGGGGGCGGAGCCGGGAACCAAACACTTCGGCGTGGAGAGAATGCTCCGATCTAACTGATTGTGCGTGGGCGCTTTGGATTCTTTGCTGACGAACACATGCATCACCACAGTTATCGCCCTCATCCTTACCATCACCAACACCCTGGCTTTCTCCCGATGCGACAAGTTCAGTCAGGCCACCAACTTTGCTGGCAATGCTTTGTACTCCGGCGGCATCGCAAAGAGCATCGCGAGCAACATGGTCAGCCGTCTGTTCCGTTAGCGCGTGTGGAAAGCAAAGAGCTGCGTCGAACCACTTTTGCAGATTACGGAGTAGTTTTTGGGGAAATGTCATACATTTTGCGACGGCGCCTTGTGCTTGCCTGGTGGAACCAAAGTTAGCGGAGAAAGTAAAAGTGTACTACTACGGAATTGAAAGATGCCGAGTTGATCTCGGACAAGAATTCAACAGTCATCACAACAGATCCTTGATTTATCCGGATTCCTAACATCCTGAAGATTTATCAACCGGCTGGATGCCCAAACTGCGGGAACAAGTACCCGGAAATGAGTTAGACTCTGCCTCAGCCTCTCGCATTTGGGGTGCGAGCTGTTGCGGTATATAGCCCTCCGAGCACGTTAGGTCAGAGCTCAGTAGCCCAAGCGGATACACCACCTTCCGGCACACCAGCTGAGGTCGAAACGCGGCTCGATATCTCTAACACCGCCAGGTAGCCACGTTCTACGTGTCCAAACACCAACTGAGCGGCCACACCCGCCGTGGACAGACCGTGTAACGATCACGGTGTCAGTCGTTTCCCGGGAACCCCTACCCCCCCCCTCCCTTCCCCTCATCGTGGCGCACGTTCACGGCAAAGCTTAGCTTCCTTGGGGCGATCTCCGGGTTTTTGATACTCTACGAGAAGGATGGTGCAACGTGTACTCCCGCTCTCACAAAACCAAACTTCAGACACACACGGGCCGTTACCCCGCCCTACAACAACGACAACAACAGCAACACCACCACCCACTCCCAGAAACCTCTAACAAACCAAACACTCTTCACACAGCCGCCATCCCGCACGAACACGAACGAACCCCCCATCGCATTCCTCGCCAGAATCAGTAACCCCTCTCCCGATCCACCACGTTCAACAGCCGCTCCCCGCGCTCGACCCGCCCCAGGTTCTCCTCCAGGATCTGGAAGCTGCGGTCGGTGTAGCTCGCGCCGTTGCCGCTGATGTGCGGGGTGATGGTCACGTTCGGGGCGTCCCACAGCGGGTGGTCGGGGGGCAGGGGCTCGGGGTCGGTGACGTCGAGGGCGGCGCCGCCGAGGGTGCCGTCGCGCAGGGCGGCCAGCAGCGCGTCCTGGTCGACGATCTGGCCGCGCGAGATGTTCACCACGACGGGGCGCTTCCCGCCCCTCGCCGGGTCCCTGTGCGCCGGCACTACCGCCGCCGCCGCCGCCGCCCCGGCCGCCTTGCTGCTGCTGCTGCTGCTGCTGCTGCTGCTGCTCCCCTCGCTCAGCACGCGGAACTCGTCGGCCCCGAGGAGGTGCCGCGTCTGCTCGGTCAGCGGGACGGACACGAGCAGGATGTCGATGTCCTGCGCGAGGAAGCGGTGGAGCGAGGCCTTGTCCAGCCCGCTGTACCACGCGCTCGGGATGCTGCCGTCCGCGTCGCCCGTGCCCGGCACGATGAAGCCGTGGTCGCGCCGCTGCTCCGGCGTGTCCTTGGGCGTCGCCGTGTACGCGATCACGTCCGTGCCGAGCGCGCGCGCGACCCGGCCGACTTGTCGCCCGATGCTGCCGTAGCCGAGGACGCCGAGGCGCTGGTTGACGAGGTCGTAGACGACTTGGTCGGGGCGGTATCTGGAGGGGTGGTAGTGGTGGTGGTGTTAGTGGATGGGGAGGTGTTGTGATGGGGGGAGGGGAAGGACACACTTTTCCCATTTGTGCTCCTTTTGGGCGTCGTGGAGGAAGTTGTAGAAGTGCGTGCGGACGAGCGTCGTGAGGACGACCCATTCGGCGATCTGTGGGGGTGAGTGAGAGGTTAGATTGAAAGATGCTGTGGTATCATCATTGGCTACGAGTGGAGGGCCCCATGGTAATAGCAGTTCAAGATGTACCGAATGAGAAGGGGTAAGGCATATCCCCAGACTCGTGAGCGCCGTAGGGCATGCTCAAGGAGATGCAATGCTTTGACCAACTCTTCCACCGGGAAGAAAAAGAAAAAGACTGGATTTCCAGGTGTTCAAGAACACGGATGCACGCGAGCTTCTGAGTGGTTGAAGTGAATCACTCAGCGAGAATGAACGTACCTGAGGACCGTGGATGCCGCTGCTCGTCGTTATCGTGATGTCCTTGGCCTTCCAAATGGGGTTGTTGTGGACATGGTTGCTCCCCGCGCTGAGCAGGTGCAGCCACTTGAGCTTCGGCGCCCAATCCAACGACTTCGGCAGCCCGTTGAATGTCACCAGGATGGTGATATTCTTGTAGAGCTCTGCGCAGGCAACGGGTCAGCGAACCACAAACCACCTCTTCCAAAGCAGGACAGATCAGCGGAGACTGGCGGTCAACAGCAGGGCTGGACGGGACGCATGTAAATGAAAGACACGAACGCTCTACGAAAACGCGAAGAGAGACAATGAAAAAATATAAAAAAAAAAACGATAACCCACACACGTGGTTCGTCGGATACATGGCACCGCAGCCACAGCCGTGCGTCTGCTCGCCCCTTGCTTTTGCGTTGCTTACTCGCAGCGTGCGTGCAGCATCTGTATGACGGGTGTACAGCAGAGAAGCCACGCGGCGCGATAATGCGCGCCATGCACGTCCCCTCCACGCGCACGCAATCAAAAGTCCCGAAGAGCATTCGCCCAATTCGGCGGGGCGATGGTGGCGGGGTACAAGTGCTCTCAACGGTGAATGGCGGCTGCGCGCACATATCTCTCTATCGGGCACGGGGGCGCTCTCAAGCTATGTGGACGAATGCTTGATTCGACGCCCTCACATGATGTATGTACTTCTTCACGTCCGGCCCCCGGCACACGGGCTTCCGGAGCTGCTCCCGGCTTTTTTCTGCAGCAAAGAAAAGAAAGCAAAGAGGCAAAGGAGGGAGAGAGAAACTGCGGTTGAATTGACGAAAGGCCGAGGAAAACACACCTCTAGGGACGTCCGGATCGAGTTTGAACGCAATCTCGACGAAGTCGACCTCGACGTGCGGGAACTTCTTCTTCAGGCGCTCCAGCAGGTCATCCGGCCTCGCGCCCGGCAGAGCGACCAGGATCTTCTCATGGAGACTCTTCTGCTCCGGTCCGCCACCCATGGTCATCGAATGGATAGTGCAGGCCAACGGATGCGTACAGGCAACAGTGGGGGGAGTTTGAAACGAAGCCTAGCTGCGTCGATGACGAAACGACGAGACAGCTCGGGGCGGGAAGGACGGGCCAAGTGGCGAACAGGGAGGGATGTGCGCACGAAGACAGTGCAAGAGAGAGCAGGAAGGAAGGGTGCGAGGAAATGCGAATTGTAGTTGAAGTAGGGAAAGAAGAAGGTCTTAGAAATCAAAGGCCGCTGGCGCGCTCATTCGGCCGCTGCTTGCCCCACACCGCGCAAGCAAGCACCTCGTTCCCGCTGGTCGCAGGGCGTGCTTCGCTGCAGAGAACACCGCTGTAACCAGCCTCCCACTCTGCGCCGCCAATGGCGTGCCCCGGTGCGCGGATGTCGACAACGCCCCATCGTTGACGACACCGCGGGCCAGCAGTTCGCAGGCACCGCGATTGCGCGACGATAAGCACTGAGGAAACGATGACGGCGCGATATATTGGAGGGCGCTTATAAGCTTATAAGCAAATCGCTCGCTAAAGCAGATGACCTTTCTACCCGTCGGCAGGGGGGAAGGAAGGGGCCGAACGCCGGACGGGTGTGCAGCGGCCAGGTACGTACCGCGGCTGATAGAAAAACAAAGGAAATGGGCAGACTGGAGCGGGCGGGAGCGAGGCGAACCACACAGCCCGGCCGAGAGAGTAATACCGCTTACTATGTATATACCTCGGGGGCCTGCCGTCGCCGTCCGCTTGGAAACGGCGGGCGGAGATCAAGCGGTGGCAAGCAATGGCCCACTGACTCGAGCGCAGGGACGCCGAGCGCCCCGTCTTCCCCCAGGAAAGAAATCCTCCCCATCGCCCGGGACGCGTAGGCTCCTAGGTTCCGTTCGGATCTCGAGGCCGGATCGACATATTTTTGGCGATATGGTCTTTTTGGGCACAGAGGCCGTTGAACGAAACCATAGTTGCGCATATCACAATCACCACCATGTCCTCGGATAATGTTTCGAGCTTTTTAGAACGATTCGTATTTTCTGTCTCGTTCCATACTCGTTCTCGTCCATTATAGTGCGCAGTGCACCTTGTATCCCCCTAGCTGCTTGGATCCAGTCTGAGTACAGCGAGCGTATAGGAACAGAAGGCCAGCTGCCCTTCATACACTCCTCTTCAACCAATCGATCGCGCAACGATTAACGACAGCTACGACTCAACGAAGGGGGACAGGGTTGCTGCTGCAACCAACAGTGAGGGAGAAGAACGCACAGGAACTTCTGACCAGCTCCTAATGATACAATAGTGCTAAGGGCAAGGGTGACAAAAAAGGCGTTAAAACGAGGTATAAACCGGGTATAAGAAAGCGTTCGTAAGCGAGAGAGAAGAAAATGAAAGAGAAGGGGAATATTGACATCAAAATCGACAACTTATGGACGCCAATGCACCGTGCCTGGGGAAACCGCTCGCTATGAATGTCAAGGAGATCCGTTAGAGAAGTGTCCTCTTGTTCCCTGCTCCGGTTCCATGAAGTGTCCGTCCTGATCCTTGCCATTGCCTTCCTTTTATAGATCCTGGTAGATCTTTCCCAGTGTTCCGCGGATACTCCAATCAAAAGACGTAAGATAATATGGCCTGGGGCGCAAGAACGCTAATACGGACTGATGCAGTACTGTGCTTTTGTTGAGCGAATGGACGCCGATGCTGAACGTGTGTTGCTGCTTGCTTTTGGGCTGCGTCGTTCTCGAAACGCTCCCCTTACATATGGGTATTGCTTTTCCTGTTTCATATCCTCCTCTTTGGGTCATCATCGTCTGATTCATCCTGCACTGGATGAAGTCCTAAACCGCCCCGAGCATGTGTGCTTCGGGGATCCCAGTCTACTCTCACCGCCGCTGCGCTGGGGGCTCGTGGTGTCGAAAAGCTGTGTGTCGGACTGCGATACTGCCGCTGCACTTCCTTGCCGAAGTAGTCGGGAGTGTGTCGTCCGCTTACAGGGCTTCCGGGGCTGTTGTATCCGTACGTGCCCGAGGGGCTTGTCACTGCCGATTCAGGAGTCTTGAGTGCTTGCAACGTGCTGACGTAGGTTTCACCGCCAGGACTTTGCATCGCGCTCACGTAGCCAGGAGACTGACCACCGACCTTGAGCAGCTCGAAAGTACGCGCATCTGACGAAAAGCGACGCGCGTCCAATGAAACGAACTCTCGTTTTCCGGAAAACTTCTCTTGGAAGAACGACTTCCAGCCAGTGAACATCGACCTCCTGACCAGAAGCATGAAGCTTTGTAGGCCAGCAAGCTATTGCTGTCAGTGGATTGGTCCAATAGGGTGCTATGAAATAGGATATACTCACCGCCAGCATGACCAGGATTGCCGTTACGGTCGCCTGGTTCACCAGCATGCCCTGGCCAATGTCAAAGCACTTCTCCTTCTCTTTCGGATTGTTCATCAGGCAAAGGACCCACGGGAGTACCGTCTCCGGGTCATGCAGCGAATCGTGCTCTCGCTGGTCGAGGTAGACGAAGACCACGGAGAAAAAGATAACATCAATGAGGATGAACACAACGATGACGATGCCACGCCATTGCAGCCAGACTACCTTGCGCACCCTTCGATACACTGCCTTCGCCGAGTTCGTGCGGGTGCGCAAGCTCGAAGAGTAGGACGGAAGGCCGGCACTGCTTTGAGTCTGGGTCTCTTCGTCGCTCCAGAGGTTCTTGAGATACACGTTGATGCAGTAGGCAAAGGTTGCGAGCTGGACCACAGCTGATAATCCGGCGATTCCAAGCAAGGGGCCCCAAAAGTCGGCCATCGAGTTTTCGGAATTGACGTGGCAAGCATCTCCGAAGCGGAATGACACCCCGGTAAGGGTGATTGTCGTAGTGAACAGACCGGCGATGACCGCCCAGCCCACTCCCTGAGAGACGTAGAAGAACTTCTTGCCTGGAGTAACATCCCAGCAAATTTGGAGGTGCATCGATAATGCTCGAATGAAAACTGCGAACTGTATCAGCAAACAACTCGATCAATCAGTGAAGGGACTGTTCATACTCCACACAGCAATGGATAGTCCACCGGCTATGATGAATGCGCCGGACCAGGCGCATTCAAGGCTCGAATACATATCGTTGGGGGTGATTTCGTCATAGCACTGGTCAGGTTGCGTGGCGAAAGGAATGATGAAGCCCAGCTGTCCTTTTGTCAGTTATCGCGCTTCGCACGACGTTGCACTCAAGGCTTACTCACTGCAAGGCTCATGGCACCAATGACCAAACCAACGCTTAGATAGTGCCGTCTCGTCAGCTTCGGAGGCAGCACGGCCCAGCTGACCATCAGGAACAGGCATGCGGCGAAGCCAAGGAGGTTGATGCCTTCAGCAACGCGGTAAGAAGTGGTAAATGCTGCTCAGCAGGTGAGTACATCTCGACAGCATTCATTGACTGGGGTGGCTCACTGTTTGAGTATATCCAGTCTGTCGAGGGACACGGCAGACAGCACCGCAGATTAGGATCGATGGCATCAACGCCGGCGCAAAACCTGCCATCGACGTCTAGGTGGCATTAGCAAGTCGACGAGGTGGAGGAATGGTGATCAGACGCACATCCATCATTGCCGAATAGTGCCTCGTTCACGAATGGGGGAGGACATGATATCGACGATAGGTTCGCCATTGCCACCGCTCTCGCTTTCAATTTGGCACGACCATCAAGTGGCGAGGTTCAAACGTGCGTCCGGCAATATAGTGTCGAGGCTCCCTCTAAGCATCCAGATGACGAGCAAAGAGCGATGATGTAAGCGGCGAAGCGGAAAGGTTGGTCCGGAGTGGTGACACAAAGATGCCACACGACACAGAAGTGAAGAGGCTGTTGGGTGGGAGGGGCAAATATGATACTATCTTATGCGGGTGATGAGACAGCCGGGCGGATAGACTTTTTACAGCGCGGCCATCGATTCCTGAAAGGGCGTTTGAAACGTGTGACGCAGGGCTTCTCAACGATTCGGGAGGGGGCTTGGACCAGAGATGGGGCAGTGGGTTCGCGTTTGGGGCCGGTTGCGGAGAGGAGCGAGCAGCAAGATAGCACGGTGGCCCGAGAACGATGGAAGAGCAAAAGAGCAGCAACGCGAGAAAAGAGCAACAGGTGGAGGGAAGTGATGTGGGCCGGGTTACTTTCATGTAAGTCCCTAGAAAGCAGCGCGCGGAGCTGGGCGTCAGCTTTGGGAAGACGGAGCACAAGGCGGCAGGGAAGAACGGGCTCCCAGTGGCACGGCAACCCCTGTGGTAGGCGATCCTGACCTGGAACCCCCCTGTGGGTGGAAGGCCTGTGAGGCCTGTCGGAGGCGCGGTGATGGCCATGGGTGTCTCGGGCAGGATTTGCAGGCACGCGTCCTTAGCCCGCCGGGCGGCCGCCTTGGCTCTGGAGCCCCTGCGGCCACAGATCATCGGCGCGTGCACAAGCCGGCGCATCGTGGCGGTCCTCGGGGAAGCTAGACAGCAGCGGGCGCCAGTGTTTTGCTAACAGCGTCTTCCACGACCGTCTCCACACTGCCGAGCAAGTCCCGGCCAACTGCAAAAGGCATAACGCAATGGCGGACTGGCGCGCGGGAGGGGGGGGGGGGGGCAAGCACGCAGGCTGGCGGGGGCGCTGTGTCATTGCAAGTGGCCTGCGGCGGCGGCGAGCAGAGCAGCGGCGGTGATTCGCCTGCAGGCAGCCGGGCTGGCGACGGCTGTCAATGCGGGCGTCGACATGGAGCCGGGGACAGGCGGCGCAGAGGGTCGCGGCGGGCTGAGGGCACGAGCAAGAGCGTTGGGAGAGGTTGCGGACGGGAGTGCAGGTGGTGCCTTGCACGCTGGGGGGGGCGCTTTGTGAGTGGCCAATGCCGTGCGAGATGACGGGGTGGTGGTCGGAGGTATTTCACACATAATCTCGTCCCACCAGCGGTGACCTCACAGATACCAGGGCGGGGCGTGGGCGAGAGCTGAGGGGGGAGCGGCTGCGGCTGGACAAGGCGGCGGCGGCGGCGGCGCAGGCAGATGCAGCTAACGGTCTTCTCCGAATCGTGTTGGGCGGCAGCGGAGGCAGCGGTGGCAGCGGCGAGAGAGGTTCTGCTTGGTCGGCGAGCAGTGTGCGCGGAGGCCCTCCGCTGAGCCATCAGCGCTTCGGCTGCGACCGCGCAGCCAATGGGCGGGCCGGCCGCGGGTACCTGAGTGATCTCCACGGCCGTTCGCTGATGAGCCTCTGCGCTTCTCCACACTTCACGCTCGAATCACACGCCCGCAGCGCTCCGCGAGCGCGATTCCCGCCGCCGCTGCAAATTGAGACTCTGCACCCTCGACGTATTGTATGTACAAACACAGTACCGGGCGGCCAGGACTCGCCCCGCGCGTCGCGTCGCGTCGCACGCCAGCATCTTGGCTCACGCGGCGGCGACACTGCCTGCCGATGGTGACCGGCGGCCGGTGGCCCATGCCCTCGCCTTCTTGAATTGTGCCTGTGCCTCGCACTCGTAAGCCCCGATCGGCGTGCTGCTGCTTTTGTCACGGCCCTTTTCGTGACGCCTGCCTGTGCCTGCCTGTGCCTGCCTGTGCCTGCCTGCCCGTGCCTGCTCGACCGTCCTTCCCTGAGTCGCGCGCTCCAGCCACGCCGCCCACGCTTCATCTGCTCATCAATGCCACGCACCCGGACGGCGCCGTCGTCGTAGCCGTCGTCCGCTCCTCGTCTCTTGTCCTCCGCGGGCGCGCACCGTGACTGCGTCAGAAGCCCAGCGCCCTGCATCTGACGGGGCCGGGAAACGCGTTTCACCCGCTCGCTGTCAGCCTGGCCGGGGGGTGGCCCCATCATCAACTCGGAAGGTCGTTCTTTTCTTAGGCGTGGAATCTGCGCGATGCCGTCGTTCGCTGCTCGCCGCCAAGCCAGCTACGCCGCCGGCTAAGAGGAAGCCTCCTGCGCCCGCCGCCAGAGCTCGCCGCGCTGCTCTGGCGGGTCTCAGCGGATGCCTGGCCGCGTCCATACAACGTTTCAATCCTCGCCAAGTAACGTTTCACGCGACAGGAGCCCCGAGCTTCATTGCACAGCAGCAACGACCACAGCTGCCAGAGCCACGCTGCTGAAGCATCCACGACTCGATCAAGCTGGCGCCGCGAGACCGATGCTCCCAATGCGGACGTAGTATCATGCGAGCGATTCATCCTTCTGTGGACCCTCTCCCCGAGCGCCCGTTGCCAGCCGGATCAAGGTGGCCCCCCTACGTCGTCTGCTCTCCCCAGCGCCTTCTCGACCACAACACTCTGTGCTGGCTCCCAAGCTCATGCTCGACGCGAGTGCTGTCTGTGACTCTTTGCCATGCTTGTTTTCGCGGGAATTGCGGGCCTGACACCGTGATCGCCACCGGCCTCGTCCTTGCTGTTTAGCCCTCTGGAAATTAACCCCACACTCTAAATCCAGCGCAGAGGGGCACCGCGGAGCAGTCTTTGCGCCGGCACCCAGCCCAGCGACGGCCCTGAGCCCTGAGCCCTGAGCAGCGCACCCGGCCTCTTGCCGACGATGCGCGTCGTCGCTGCTCTGAACCCAAGGAAGCGGCGCAGCGGACCGGTCATCTCGGCACCGACATCCAGCATGGCGCCGTTGGACTTTTTTTGACTTCTAGAAACACACTCGAGGCACGCCGTGAGGCATCAAATTTCGCTACTGCTTCAGCCGGTTCGCTTCGCCCACGCCTTCGACGGCCGCTGCGCCCAGAACAGAAGCAAGCCAGAAGAACGGCCGGCCTTCCGTGCCTGCATATGGCAGCCTGCGCCTAGTCCCCGCAGCCACAACCAAACTTTCGGCGCTGCTATCATCCACGGTGTATCTTATTTTGCACAGAGCCTGGTGGATGCCACGCTGCCTAGCCTGCAAGACATTAGCAGAAAAATGGTGCAATTCAACAACAGCAGCCCAACCTCGCTGCCGGTGACATGACACCCGTCCATCACCGCCAAATCTGGAGCCGAAGGCGCCGAGTACCGCGCCGTAGGTACCCATACCATGGCAGGCATGGCTAGCGCACACGCAAGCCGTCAATTTTGAATTTGAATCCTCCCCCACGCCTGTGGAAGTGCATTGGGATCGCCTTTGGCCTTGTCCACCAAGAGCATATCTGCAGGGCGCCGCGGCCAAAACGGCTCAAGCACCCAACATCGTCCACGGCCGGCGAAAGATCACCGCCTTGTGCCGACCCGTCGATGCAACCTATCCGGCCAGAGCATCGGTAGCACTTCGTTCGTCGCCTTGCATTTGACCGCAGCCGCGGCGCGGTCCGTCCGCAAGAACGAACTATTGCCTCGAGCTTCAAGGTTAGGGCGTTTTAACGTGCCATCATGTTTCTCACGGGCTGACACGAGAGCAGCCTACTTGCTGGCGCTGCGACAATTCCTGACACGGATAACTCACTGCAGCCACAGATTTTGGATGGCATTCCGACTGCCTGTGTGCGCGCGTCGTGGTGGATAATCGGAACCAGGTGGATGGTCACGTTCTCAGCTTAACCCAACGCGCCCAGGCAAGCAAGTCGTCGCGACTGCATCCAGCAAGGGCCCGTTCCTGCAGCATGCAGTCCGCGCCTGCGTCTGTCCTCTCCACCCCTCTTGTCTCGGCCTGCGCGCAGGGGCGCGCATCTGCAGCACCCGGCTAATTCTAGCAGACGCGCCTCCTCTGCATCTTGCACATGCGCGCCGCCGCTCGGAGACAATGAGAAGTGGCACACGACCTCACAGTGTCATCGAGCATTCCACCACTCCGCGACTCCTCCAGAAACCCCTCTCGATCTACGCTGCAGAGCTAGCAATGCCGGGTGTGGCTCCCCTTTCCACCCCACTTCTCGTGAGACGCCTGCGACCACAGTCCCTCGGCCATCTCCCGCATCCCTGCAGCCACCCAGTTGACCCAGCCGATTACGCCGCGGGTCCGCGGCCGCCGCACACGGCCGGTGCCGTTTGACCGCTCGTCGCTTCAATGCATGCGAAGCCTCCTCCGACGTCAACGCTGTGCCGTGCCGGCATATGTACTGCAATCGTACATATCGCAGAAAAAAGCAATCAGTCGAACTGCCCGGGCTCGGTGACATTCACGAGCGTTTGGGGGCCAAATGCGGGAACTCGATCAGCATCTTCTTCCTAGGCAATATTGTACTCGGCACCGAGGGATCGATCCTGGGAGCGGACCGCCGACACCATCGGGAGATGCCCATAATATCATTTAAAATGTCTGGGAACCACGTGGTTTTTTGGTTGACAGCGGTCCTCCCGTCCGGGAAGTGCTTTTTTTTTTTTTGCCCGTTACCGTAGCCGTGGATGGCCTGGGCTGTCAGGTGCAAAGCAGCCGTATCCTGGCGACGCAGATGAAGCTTAACGGTCCATCCTCGCACTTTTGGGTGTGTCGGGAGTCAACGCAACACCATCACGCCCAACGGTTTCGAAAACCTTATCTTAGTAAACGCACATATGCCGCCTGCTGACCCGGTTCAGAAGCTTTTCTTTTACCTTTTCCGTTTTCTTTTCTTAGCGCATCTAATTTCCCACTGTGGCGAATCCCATCTCGCCATTGCGAAAAAGGAGCCCAGCAATGATGCGCATGAACGTTGCCATTGGGTACGTTCCTGTTCTTTGGAGCTCTCATAATACTTCCTTGGCTATAACCACCAGGGCTGTGAGCTTGACCTCTGCTTCAAGTGACGGATGCCGCTGCTTCTTTCGACGACACACCGCATGTTCTTTTCTTAGAAATACTGCTGTTGTCAACTCCCCAATCTCCCATATTCCTACAGATTTTAAGAATTTCGAGTCCATGGACATGAAACCCGACCTGCCCTACAGCTGCGACGCGTTCTGCCTCCTGCACAGCTCTAATTGGACGCCCCCCACCGTTACTCAGAAACCGGCAATTGTTGTGCATAAACCTGCGCTCCTTTGTCAGCCCTGACGAAGAGAGAACAACCTAGCCTTACTCCACAGTTTTCACACCATTCCGCTTCCAACCTGAGGCATCCTTTAACTATCGTAACGGCATATTAAGGGTTCACGGTGAGGGATTGGAGGTAATTGCATCAAGAACCGAGCTTCGCCAATGTATTACCATTAAAAGTCGCCGCCCTCCTCGTCTGCGCTGCACTCATAGTACCGCTTTCAGTTCGCCTTGCATGCATATCGACGATGGCCATGCTCAATGCACCTTCATGCAGTGACTGCCTTCCGCATCTCGGAGCCGAACACATGCATGTACGGTCGATCCCCCGAATGCGGAAGTTCGCCCTCGTTCTTCAAACTGCAAGCATGTGCTACTCCACCTTCGATGTGCCTCATGACCGCCTTACCGGAAGGCTGACGAGACGTTGAATCGTCAAGGCGGAGCATGATGGAGCACGGGGCGTGCGGGTAGGGCAGATCCTGAAGCACTAGTTCAGTCGGTTCGTAGAACTAAGTTTTGGCTTCAATATTTGCACAGATGCCAATAGTGATGGCGGTGGTTGGTGTGTTCTCGCTGTTGTATTGGCCTTGCGTAGTAGCTCTGCACCCTTTGCAGAGCGATAGAGCTGTGCTTTTTTATTTCTATGGGGTCCGGAAATGACGCTATGATCCGTTGAACCGCCTTCATTATTGTCCGCACCATTCGTCACCGTATAAGGTGGGCGTCGCAACCTATGCAATCGGATTGGGCTATTCAGAAAAAGCCTCAATCTCACTCACCGGTAGCGTGAAGATCAGGCCGAACATTGCGTTCGCCCATGAAAGAGCCGTCCACCATGCTGGTAAATTGAGCTCCAACGATTCGCGACTACCGATCATCCATCATGCGGTCATGTGGATGTCAGAGCCGCGACACCAGAGCTACGCTATCTAGTCTCTCGTCGACGATCAGACGCCAGACAAGCTAAAAGAGAGTCGGGCTCAATCCAGAACGTCCTTGGACAGCACGTGCAGCATTACGGACGGCCCGGAAGTAAGAGCTTCTCCCTCTCTTTTTCTCTTTCGCAACGAAATCAAACAGAGCTTACCGGCGCGCGCAGATCGCGACGCCCCTTATCTCCGTTATACTTTCCATCGCTCTCCAGTCGCAACTTTCTTTCCGCGCATCTCTTTCGCAGAGGCCCCTCCGGCGCGACTCATTACGGATTAGCCGACGCAGGCCCCACGTGGCGAGCATACGAAGTACGCGGTAGGTAACTTTTTTCTTTCTCTTGTTGAATCAAAGGGGCGCGTGCCCTGTCGTCGCTCCGAGTCTGTTCGAGTCATGGTGACATCCGGATCTGCACGCGTCCGCATGGTATATCCTTTCTCGCGTTCTCTTCGCCTCGTGTGGACGTGGTGGGACTTTTCTGACTGGCTTTTGGCCTGGTCGAAGTTGTGGAGACTGGGATCCGGTGATGCCGAAGAGCAGTGGTGTTGCGGTGGTGGTGGTGGTGGAGAGAGAGGGAGAGGGAGTGGCGGTGCTGTGCGCCTGTCTCAATCTGATACGTGCACAGGCGCACGTACGCACAGCCGCAACGCTGGGGGGGGGAGGTGTGGCGCGGTGGGGATGGCTTGCGTGTGCGCCGTATACGATAGCTCGATTGTGGCGATAAACGATGTGTATGGATTGATGGGGATCGGTCTCACCGATGTTGGGGTATCGGAACCTCCGAGTACACGGGTTATGCCAAGTGTAAGGCGAGAAACTGTGTGTGGAGAACGAACGATCGGGACTGACTGCGCAGGTACCTCGCCGGGCTTCCTCTTTGCAGCTGCTTTTGTTGTTAGTGCGAAAACCTGATTTCGGCGGACTCTATTAGATTTCCTTTGCAGGTCACATTGCTTTTGCCAACTTTCTCTATGGTTTCTCTCCCAACAGCTTCATTCCGACTCTCCTTCTCTCCTATCCTGATCTTCTATTCCTTTGATTTCCTCTGTTCCCTGCTCCTATGCATACAGCAGGTGGGGGTTTTCCAGGCTCATACTTCATATTTCCAACTTCAAATCATTTTACTAGGACATTCCTGAAATCGTAGCACATTTCTCGTACGTTCAAATCAAGACACAGGAACAAGTATCATCGAGGCATAGCCAACTTTCTTTTAAGTTCACGTCTACCTCGCATGGAATTTCCGTGGTAACCATACCACACCATCCGCAAGATCTGGTTCCAGCACCCAAGGTTCTGGATATCCTCGGCACGACCCTCATCCCTTAATCTTTATTCCCGTCAGGCGTCCAGGCAACGGTCGCTTCGACCGTCTGGACTGTGAGCTTATTTCCATCGTACGCTGCAAGAAGTTACCAAACCCCGCAAATATGTACAAAAACAGTCGAAAGCCCGCCAACTTTCAAGTAGCTGCTTGCAGCCGGATCTGGTCCTGTCTCGCTGATCCAATTTCCCTCCTGTTGCTGACGCGAAGCCAAGCCAAGAGCTATTATACTTACATTCCAAATCCTCCCTAACAGAGGGGGATCGCCTTTGACACCATGGCGCATGCCCAAGAGCGTCACGCCATGGCCGAAACACATCCTCTATCTTCTGTCTTCGACACAACATCGTCGGTTTTGGTAAAACGCCCGAGACGTGTTGAGCATACCGTCTCGCATATATTCCCGTCCGTCGAACATCCTGTTCAGTCTCAGGCGATCGCACTGCCGCAGCGCACCCGAGTTTCTGGAAAATCGCAAGTAGATGGCTTGAGCGAGCTGCACACAGCTGTTGGAAAGTCAAGATACTAATAAGGCGCTTTTTTTTTTTTGGTCGTATGTTAGGAAAATCCAAATAGGAAAAAGCAATACTTTGCTACTGTCGTCTTGATTGGCAAGGGCGCTCTTTTGCGTTCCCTCCACCTTCTTAAATGCATGCCTATCGCAAAAAATGGCTGAGTGCGGGCTCATGGGCCAGGCTTGCTTCCCAATCTTTATTTTACTCGCTTGCTTTTTCTTTCATGTAACATTGCAAGACACGCACTATGAGTTGAGCGTTATGCTACGGCAACCAGGCCCAGAACTCGAAATTTGTCCAGGTCTATACAATCTGGGACACATCAGCAGAGATCGAACGGCAAGGGGACAATATCAATTGTATAGCTTGCGTTATTTGCCAGTGGCTTGGAAATTGATGACAAAGCTGAAGAGCGGCGGGCAGATCAAGTCCTCAATCAATATATTAGTTTCCGGCGTTCTCAATGGAACAATAAGTCATTTTTTTGATAGCTCATTTCTGTTCAGAAACTATTACAGCTGTCTTTAATATGATGCACATTTGTGTAAAACCTACCGCGACATGCACCTTTCAACACCGAGAGGAGTTGAATTAGATTAACATTCAAGGCGCTTTTCCTCCAAGGAAGCCGCTCAGGTGGCAAGCGGATGGAATAGTACCGTTTCTGAGGTTGTGATTCACTGTGAGACTGGAATGGCATCCATGGTGAAGGACAAGGCTGTACAGCCAGTGATAAATAGTTGGTTTTTGAGTGAGTAGCCAAATGCGCAGCTAGATATACATGACCAGTCAACTACTGTTCGAAGAACGGCGCAGTTGTGTAATTGATAACGAGATAGTGAAACACCAACTACACAAAGCAAGATAATGCAATAAGCCGCTGTAAGACCCTGCTGAAGGTGATAGTAGATTCCAGGAGGTGCCTGACCGTGCCTGGCGGTGCCTGCAACCGCATGCAGCCTCTAACAGTCTTTCATTGAACCAGAGATCCTTTATAAAGCCATAAAGTCCCAACCCTAAAATCTACGGAATAAAAGAGCAAGGGAATGTTAGACTGGTTAGATTTACTCAAGCTAAAGCTACGCAAAGCCTCTAGTAAGGAGATCCCTCGTAGGTAAAGGTCAAGGGCAAGGGTTACAAGCGTTACTGGTTACGATACTGCTGTCAGAATATCACTGAGAGTAGGTCAGAAGATAATAGCCGTAGCCAGGTAGGAAAGACTCACAGAGTACAGTAATGAACGATGATTAAGATTCACCACGAAGGCTCTACCGACTTATATCAAGCGTTATTCTAATATGCTTGAAGTCCAATAGTTATCTAATGGCTGGAGTCCGGGTGCTGTCGGTGCATCACAATGGCCAATGGCCGAGGTTCGTGCTTGAGGAATCTTGCGGGGTCGGCCAGTACAGCTCAGAGCGGATCCGAAGTGTCTGATATCCTATCGCTTTGTAATATCATGTCTTCCCCACACCCTACCTTGAAATAGACACTAATAGTATCGGCAACGGACGGAATCCAATAGGGGGAGGAGGGAAGGAGTCGATCTGAAAATTACAAGCATCGCTCATTCGGACTCCGACCCGAGTGGACTTGCAAATGCACTTCGGTGGAGTTAAGCGGAGTTAAGTAGACTGACCAAGCTTAGCGGACTAAGTACTATCCTGGGTTGCCCGTCGTAAAGCTGGCTGATATGAGGCTGAAAAGAATTTGTTAATTACCTGCCGTTTTTCAATGTCGCTGTCTTGCCTTAAACCACGGACCTTTATATACTATCCTATGATGCTACGACTGGCAGCCCAGTACTGCAACCTTTCATTAATATAAATGCGAGAGTGATAATTTTGGTACTCGATAGACTAGCATTGTGAATAACCTTGAAAAATTTTTTTCTTAAATGATTTCTTTTCAACGCAAAGATTCTTTGTCCTTTACAAGTGCGATTAATATGCACAGCTAATGGCCACGCATCGAATAATGTCGAGAAGAAGTTCTCGCCCTCATAGAGGTTCAGACGGGGACATAGAGGTTTTATATTAGTAATGAGAGATGTAATAATCTGCTCGAGGCGGTCGATCCGCTTTTGGATTGTGTTGGAAGGCTGAAGGGTGAAAGGTGTCAAGAGCCTATAGGATAAGTGCAGAAGGTCGATCGGCCGCGCGTAGCTCAAATGCCGCAAGGCCACTGACGGGCACATTTGAGCCTTCATGATAGATTGCGAGTCAGCGCGCAAGGACTGGAGAGTGGCGGGCGCTAAAGGGGTGAATTTCTTGCTCCACAACTGAGCGTAGGATAGCTGTGGCTTGTTCCCCCCCGATGTTTGGAAGGTGGCAGTTGCCGAGACATACGGCGGCCCATGAGCGAGAAATAGCAGGCCCACTATTTTTGAGGCTGGATGGGTAGGAATTGCCATGTCGCTGTTTGAAGAGGCCGAGGCCGACGCTCCCGAGCGACCGTCCGAGCCAACCAACCATACGAGCATTTATACAGCTCCTAATTCCTACTTCTCTTTAAACAATCACTGACTACTCAGCAATGATGGAGAACAGGGCCACAACACCGTCAAGCAAAGAGCGCGACGCAGAAGGGTCCAGCTGCGACATCGCCGAGAACACCCCAATTGATTGGGATGGACCTGACGACCCAGCTAACCCTCAGAACTGGCCCAAGGCTATTCGCTTAAGCCACGTTGCTTTTGCATCTACCTTTACCTTGGTCGTAAACTTAGCATCCACCATGGTTTCACCCGGCACCGGAAAACTAGGGAACGACTTCGGCGTGACCAGTGCCACCCTGCTGTCCTTCTCCGTCACCATATATCTCCTCGGGTTTTCGGTTGGCCCGCTCTTCATCGCACCACTGTCTGAGGTCTACGGCCGCCTAATCCTCTACCACGTAAACAACGCCGTCTTTTTGTGCTTCATCATCGGCTCCGCCCTAAGCCCAAACATCGGTGCCTTCCTTGCCTTTCGCTTTCTCAGTGGCTGCGCCGGCTCTGCTCCTCTTACCATTGGCGGCGGCACTGTAGCCGATGTCACGACTCCGGATCAGCGTGGAATTGCGATGGGCATCTTCGGTCTTGGCCCATTACTGGTGCGTTGTGTCTTCCCTCCCAGTCTGCTCTATCCATAGCAAAAAGCTCATCGACTAGTCTAGGGACCGGCCGTTGGACCTGTCATCGGAGGGTTTATCGCTCAGAATACCAGCTGGAGATGGATTTTTTGGGTCATTGCGCTTACCGTACGTCTTTCCGTTCCGTGCTGTGTTGTGGTTTAGAGAACGTACTGACTGTAGATGCGTCGTCCACAGAGCGGGCTTGTCAGCCTCCTTGCCCTCCTCATGATGCGCGAAACTTACCGCACCGTGATTCTGGCCAAGAAGGCGAAGCGTCTAGGCCGCAATGTCGGGAACCCCAGCGGTGTACCTCTCCGCACTCTCCTCCTTCGCTCTCTCCGTCTTCCAATCAAGCTACTATTCCTCAATCCCATCGTCCTGGCTCTTTCTGCATACGGCGCATTCGTGTTCGGCCTATGCTTCCTTCTTTTCACCACCTTTTCGACTGTCTTCCGCCAGCAATACGGTTTCACGATTGGCACAGCCGGGCTCGGGAATCTGGGAGTCGGCATCGGCATGCTATCCGCACTGTTCATTTTCAGCATCACAAGCGACAAAGTAGCTGCAAAGCTGACCGCCGCATCTGGCGAGAACAAGCCCGAGTACAGATTGCCACTGATGGTCTGGACAAGTCCCGCCATCCCCATCGGATTCTTCTGGTACGGGTGGAGTGCCCACTCTCAGACTCACTGGATCGTACCCATCATCGGCACCTACTTCGTAGGACTTGGCGCTGTGTGCGTCGTAATCACTTCCCAGATCTATCTAGTGGACACCTTTGGGCCCCAGGCGGCTGCATCTGCGCTTGCAGCCTTCAGCGTCCTTCGGTCGCTGTTCGGTGCGTTTCTGCCATTGGCGGGCCCCAGCATGTATGATGCTCTTGGATTGGGTTGGGGGAACAGCCTGCTAGGATTTGTTGCTATCGGCTTCATGCCGATACCAATTCTTCTGTACCGATACGGAGAGCGGTTAAGAAACAAAAATCGGTCTGCATGAAACAATACGATCTAAAAGAGTCCCCGTTGAGAATCTCAGTAGCGCATGACTTATGTATAGATTTATTGAATGGCTTATTTATACTCTTAATTTTGAAAAGAGATAGAAAGAGATAGAAAGAGGAAGAAGGAGGAGGAGGAGGAGGAGGAGGAGGAGGAGGAGAAGATGAAAAGTTATAGAGGATAGGCTATTTTATTAGGCGCTGAAACTCTTTTGCAATTTCCATAAGTCTGTTAAAAATGCCACTCTATTTGAGGCATGTGCGGAAATTATTCTATGACAGAGAGGCCCTGAGAACCTACACGACAATTTGAGGATGTAGATATCGTTGTAAAACGATAAATATATATGAATCGGGGGCTTCCCGTTCCTAACTGCACGCGTCTACTATCACCACACCAGATACAATCTACCAGCTCTTTTTATATATATTACCCTCAAGAATTGCTTTACTAAAGTGATACCGGCCGCAAGTTTCAGATATAGCCGCTGCGTACTTGAAAACGTATTTAAGGATAATAAACCACAATGTCAGTACGCCTACCCCAACAGTTATTGTTTTACTGCGAGAACCAGTCAATTGTCTCTTGTTTTTAATAATTCGGCCAGGAAAGATAACATCGCTACAGCACTCTGAGTGTTATTCAAGGGTAGTATACCAATAACGAAAAATCGTGCTATTCCTGTCTCTTGGTTCTTGACTAAACGTTTCTGCAGCAACCATTGCATTTTCCTTTATCAGTGTCACAGCACTTCTGCTATATTACTTCTTTCTGAAGTTGTTCATATCATGAGTCTACCATGTCAATCTATTCTAGTCTGTAAATGATGCTCCAATTTCCCCATCAGGACCGCTTCTGAGCAAGAGCACCAGGCATGCGGAAAAATGTAGGACTATATTAAGGCCACTAGCCAGCACTGAAAATCAGTGCGGCGTCGTACTTTTTTAGTCTGACACTGAGCAAGAGCACCAGGCATGTGGAAAAACAAGCTGCGGAGGATGCATATCTGGGAGCCATTCAATCACGGATCGTGCTATTGGCGAGTTGAGTGAGTTTTCAAGCGAATACAGGAATTGATAGTACTTGAGTCTTGGTAAGATTAGGCTTGACGGACTAAGGCAGTCAATTGCACCACTAAGCCTTTCGAAATCGTGAAAGCTGAGCAGATTTTAGAGCATGCGAAGTGAGATGCAGCAGGTCCAAAATGATTTGTCATAGTTGCGGTCAATAGCCCCCACCACCAACAACAATTTCCAGCACTTGAAATCTTACAGCACCTTCCCGCTACCACCACTCGCAGAAACGACCGATCCCGTAATCCAACCTGCGTTATCGCTTACCACAAGGCCGACAACATTAGCTATATCCTCGGGCGTTCCGAGCCTACTTCCAACAGACAGTTGAGACACCACTTGATTGGTCCATGCTTCGATGTTGCCTCCCATTTCGAAAAAGGAGTCTGTTGCTGTGGCGCCCACTAGAAGCGAGTTTACCGTCGTGCCGGGCATGGATGGATGCTTGCCGAAGACGTCGGCCCACGTACGCGTCAAAGACTCTATAGCAGATTTGGTGCTGGCGTAGACTCCGAACGTACTAGTGGAAAAGCATGTCATTATTAGTCATTCAATTAGAACCGTAACCGTTGTGGGCGTAAGCTTACTGATCGGGCAAATGGCCCCTGGTTACTTCGCTAGAGATGTTTACGATCCTGGAATTAGGCTGGAAAAGCCTCTTGCGGAAGAGGACGTCCACCATTAATATCAGCGTCTGGACATTGCCGAGCAGGACCTTCTGCACGAAGTCGGCATCTAGCTCGCCAAACGTCTTTCTCCCAATGTAGGATGCATTATTGACGACGATATGCAGCTTGCCGTGGAATTCGCGCTCAACAGCCTCAGAAATGCGCTCTGGGGTATCGGCCGAGAGAAGGTTGCCAGGTATGCCGACTATCTTGGGTACCGGATGCGGAGAAGACTGATAAAGGCTACGAATGGACGCATCCATTTCGTCGAAGTGATGGAGGGACTCTGGAGAAGAGCATGTTCCCAAGACCGATGCTCCACGAGCCGCGAGGTGAAGGGCGATGGCTCGTCCGATGCCCCGCGTCGAACCACTAGAAACATTGTTAAACTTTATCATTGAAGAATGTTCCGAAAACCCTACGTAACTACTGCATGTTTTCCGGCAAGATCCTGATCAAGAAGCTGCAGAGGTGCAACCTTGTTCGTATCTCTCGACGTAGGCATGGCGAATTAGCGATTTCGAATTTGTGTGTAGATGAGCAATTCAACGATAGATATTTATACACGCTCGGTGTTATTTTGTGACACATGTCTTTGCCGATGTCGGTATCGACTGTAAGCGGCTCCGGCCTAGCCAGGCTACCTCGCACTACATCAGTATGCCGTGGGAACCAAACGGACCAGCTCACAATGCGATCAATGCGCAGGTGGGTGGAAAGCGGCATATCTCACGGTATGATCCGTAGATGGCCGGAATACAGGGGTTAAAGATTGTGGAGAGTGCGCAAAGACATACTAGCCTGGGCGCCGTCGGCCTCGGCGTTTCTGTCTAGTCAAGTTGGCAGGCCCTCCAGAGCAAAGATGGGGATTCTTCAAAGAGCGGTGGAGGTAAACGCCTCGGAAGCCAAAAGGAGTCTCGTAATCATCCCCGGGGGACGGAATTCATCCGAGCAGGAAGGGCTCTGGAACATCTAATTGTAGTAATAACAAACAAGACGACTTGAACGCCTGCCCTCAACGCTTTAGCCACTAAAGCCCAGGTATTCTCTGCAGCTGCAAGCGACCCAGGAACTTTTCTCTCCTATCTACACCTAGAGCTTCCAGAATATGGTCCATGGAACTGCTATGGCACTCTAGTGCCAACAAATATCTAGTCATTCCAAGGACAACAGCTGCACTCTAAGTTCATGATAGACATTTCACATATGTAATTCAACTAGTGATCCCAATAGCTTAATTTGGCCAGCACAGCCGCTTTTCGTCCATATTGCAGAAATTGCACGAATCAATGATGTGCCCACAATTTTCTCCAACTCCAGTCTCTTTGCTTGCCCTGTTTTCCCCCATACAGAGAAACCTCGCTGTAGTTGCAGAATTAGTAAGGTGGTTATGCACTGATCAAGGAAAACATCAAGTCCCGCGAACATGTCCGACACACGAAGCACCCAGAACCAAGGCAGAAAGCGCCCTTCAGAGAAGGAATAGCGGGGTATGTCTTAAAGGCCACCATTTGGGCATTGATCTTCGTCCACTAAGTAGGCCTGGCCTGGCTCGGTTTATCGGGAGCAATAAAGCGCGAGTGGGTTTCCACCTTTATCGTGATCCGAACCCCGAAAGCGCAAGGGCACCATCCGAGCTTTGAGGTCACCGCCAATGGCAACCCTTGAAATCATCTCTTCTAGACTTCCATCAGTTACTCAGCATGAGACAAAGGCCTCTATACAATTGCCAAGGGCCTGAACGCTAAGGCAAGCAGGATGTCAGCAGGCGCGCGGGCCGATAGTGTCGACCAATGAGGATGGATAGGTATCAGGAGAGTCGTACTCTTGAATGTACCTCATACCTTGGCAGCCATTGGTCGGATGGCACCATCATCATTATGGCGGCGGCCGAGGGCGCGTATCACGGAGACTCGCTCAATTGCTAAAGGAGCCCCTCATCTCGCTGTCTCGCATCTTCCATAATCCCGAGTAAGGGTGTATAAATATGGATGTATTCTGTTGGGTAGCTGTTCTACCACTGTGCAGATCGAGAACTACTCAGAAGATCATCTTCATACAATTCTCAAGGTCCGTTGCTCAATCCTTATCTTGCATTATACTACTCACCCCTGCGTGTTAGCCATATTCGAAGCTTCGATTTCCAATCGGACGACTAGTAGTGAAAATGGCTACCGCGTCTACGATCGCTCTCACTGGTAATGAGAAGTTGGCGTTCGCCATTACGCCACTACGACTCGACTCGGCCAAGAAGGCGTCGGAGGTGTTGAACGACAATCATAAGAAGTACGACATCTACATCAACGACCAGGGACACCATGTAAGTGCTATCTTACACACGCTCCCAGCGCCACCGTACCCCTCACTGATCTGCTCCCTCTTAGAACCACATAGTCCACCACATCCTTAGCCTCTACGCCCTTGGCGCCTCGCCCGACCAAATCCAAGCCGCCTACGACGCGGACGTACCATCCCAGCGCATCGCCTTCCCACCTGTCCAGTCGATCATCGAAGAGCTCCGCACCCCGGTCGGCTTCTCCAAGTACCTTGGCGACTACACCCAGTTCACCAACTACCTCGCGTACTTCACCGCCGAAGTAGAGGCGAAAGGCGTCGCTGCGGTGCTACAGGAATATGTCTTTGCGGGCGATGACCGCGCCAACGACCTGCTCGGGCGCCTCTGGGCGGGGTTCGCGCACCCGATAATCCACCTCGGCTACGGAATCGAATTCAGGCAGCCGGCCCTCGTGGCCGAGGCGCTGGCGATGACGGCAGTGCATGAGGACTGGCCGGTCGACTTTTTCGTCGCCGCGGAGAAGGCGGGAGAGGCCAGGAAGCGGGCTGGCGAGAAGGACGTCCCGCTGCTCGCGCTGTTCGAGGAGACGCGCGAGATCATCGAGCGGAAGCCAGAACTGGCGAGGTTCGAGTACCGCGACAACGGGCTGAAGTACGCGATCGCGCGTCTCGGGGCGGACTCGCTGCTCCCGATCCTGTCGAAGTGGACGGTCAGAAGCGACGAGCTGGTCAAGAAGACGGCGGAGAACCTCGACGCATCCGGTAAAGCGCATCTTCGCCCGGCCCTGTCCCACCCTGCGTCGAATGTCGACTTTCCCCGCCCCTAAAAGCTCACTCCAAGCTGTACGGCAAAAAAAAAAAAAAAAAGGAAAAGGCTGACTTATCTGTGATTTTGTAGTTTTCTACAACGTCGCCGCCCAGCGCCCTCCGCACATCCCCAAGCTCGAATTCTTCTACGTGCACTCGACCACGCTCTCGGTCCACTTCACCGACTTCCTCACCAACCCGTGGCTCTCGCCCGAGGCGCGCGTCCGCCTCCTTGAGTGGAAGGGCCGCTGGGACCTCGCCAACTACGCGTCGCGCGGGGCGCCGCGACTCCTCGCGGACGAGGTGATCAACTACGCCCCCAAGAACCCGGGCGATGGGTGGGAAGAGCTCATCGCGCGCACCAACCGGTACATCCACAACGAGGACAGCGGGCACGTGGCGAAGATGATCCGGGCCATTCTGAACGCGTGGAAGGCGTGCGAGAAGGAGGACAGGGCCGAGTTCGGCCTCAAGACGCCCGCGGACTGGCTGAAGGCCGGCGCTCTCGTCATGGATTCCGTCGAGACCGGGTCCCCGATCTGGGTGCGGGGCGGGGGCTTTGAGCAGGGTTGGGCGGACATCCCGCTGAGGGATGGGGCGTCGAAGTTGTGATTGGTAAAGGCGGAAATTGCCATGCCGCTGCTATCTCTTCCTTGTTAATTGCTAGTCTCTCGTTTACAATCGGTCTCGCGTTTACTGCTACAGTGACCAACCCACATGCGTGCACTTCCCGAAGTATGGTATATGAGCATTAGTGGCGCCAGTAAACGCAGCCATACCGTACAGGACCTATTTGTGATGCCATACTCGTCGGACGTGTTTTTCGACAGATTTAGAAAGAAAAATAAGAAAGAAAGAAAGAAAGAAAAGAAAAGAAAAGAAGAAAAGCTCTAGGTAATCTGGATGTTGCGCCGTGTCTCGGACGTCGTCCAAGCTGCTGTGGGTCTCACGTGAATTACGCGTTGCGGCTCTTCGGTTCCGGAAGGCCCTTGGCCCTTGCGGCGCCGCCTCCCGTGTAGGTAAACTTCCCTCCCGCACCTCCCCTCAATAAGCCGCCGCGGTCTTCCCTGCACTCCACTTTGAGGCGCAAAATCCGCACGAATATTGCAGACGTAGGTGCAAGCGCCAAATCGACTCTGACCCATCGGACCTTCGTGAAAGCTCCGGAATCCGAGATCCGGGCCCTGAGATCTGGACCGCCTGTTCTTACGGTCCGCTCATGTTCAGAAGAGTCAGGAAGAATGACAAAGGCGGGGGGTGCGTAGGCCAACACGTCGTCATCATCTCCCCGCTCTTCTTACTCGTCTTCGTCATCATGATCCAACTAGTCGTCGTATCCCTGAATCTCCTCTTCTTTCTTGTTGCCGTCCTTCTCTGCCGGAGCGTTGTCCTCGCTACCCGATTGCTCGATCCCCCACACCAATCCCCTCTCACCCTTTACGAGCAGACCCGCCACGAACGCTCGGAACCTTGGGCATTGCCTTGTGTCTCGTGCCTCGCAGATGCCTTCAAATGACTTGATCATCATTGGTGTCCATGCGATGTCTCGTGTGCAAGCACCAAAACCATCGATACCCGAAGTCCCGTGTGCGCCAAAGATTTTCGATGTACGCGATCCACCCCCTGCAGGCACTTGCGTATGTGTGGTAGGACATATTCCCCTGCGAAGATTGTCGGTCATGGAGCCCGCGCCGTGCTTTCATACATGACCCGAAAAAGGTTGAACTAGCGGCACTTTTTGGTGGCTTTCGAAATAAGCATGTATCCCCGGGAGGCGTGCGCATCTCCCGGAGCGCGTCATGCAGCCTGTGCGCGACTCAAGTCTCGGATTCTGCCGCGGTGGTGCTCTTCCGGCTCGCCGTAATTTGGGTTCCGTCAAAGTTGGGGGAAATGGTGTATTTGCTCCGGTTCGCGGAGCGGACATCTGAGCCTCGCTCCACGCGTTTGAGAAGTGCTTCTCGTGAGCGTTGCGATCGGGGCAGACGGACAGTACCATTGCAATAAATTGATCTCCTTACAAAGTCATAGGATAACCCTCCTCCTTTGAAGATTACTTCTAGGCTACTGCTTCAACTATACATAAGCGAAGGCATATGAGGGGCTTGCTCCTAACGATACATCTACTGCATGGATGGAGCCATGTTATGTGGCCAATCATGGCAGAGGAATGCTCTCCAGACACCGTTCCTTGGCTCATCATTGGGCATTATCTGGCAATCTGGTTGTTGGAGAGATACATTAGGGGCTAAAAAGAACAAGAGCCAAGAGACGGTTGACCGTGGCATAGGGAAAGACTCGATTCATGACAATTTTCCCAGTCGCTGCTCTCAGAAATCTGGCGCATCAACGAAGACGTCTTCGTCTTCATCATCATCATCATCATCATCATCATCATCATCATCATCATCATCATCATCATCATCATCATCATCATCACCGTCATCTTCTTCCTCGTAGTCATCTCCGATCCCGTCCGCCGAACGGAAACCAACGTCCAACTCCTCAATCGGTACGTCGACCCCTCTGGCCTTCAAAGAGACATTGCGCCATAAACGGTAGAAAGCCCGGATCTGGTCTTCTGTCTTCGCTCCCTTAAGGGTCTCGAAGATCTCGAGGGCTGTCTCCCCATAGTCTGTACTGCGCGCTTGAAGATCGATGCCTGGAAGCCCATGAGCGGCGAGAATCTCCATTGTTCGCACGTCTCCACACCACGCGGCGATATGCAGCACGCTTTCGTTGCAGTTGTTTTTGATTGTGCAGTCCGCGCCGCATTCTATGAGCAGCTTGAGAAAAGAATGACGATTGTAGTAGACGCTGTTCGCCACAGCCGTGTCTCCTTGAGAGTTACGTGTGTCGAGGAGAACGCCTCGGTCTATGCAAGACTGAACGAGTTCGCGGTTCCGCTCGTATTTGGCATCTTCCGATTTCATGTAATACTCAACCCAATTGTGGATAACATTATTCTTGCGATAATCCATTGCGTGGACGTCTGCGCCGTATTCGAAAAGGATCTCTATCACAAGATGCGATCCGCCAGCATGGAGAGGACTTCGTCCATCCAAGGCGCTATCGATGTTTGGATCCGCTCCACTTTCGAGCAACGTTCGAAGATCATCTGCTTGATCCAACCATGCTGCCCACCACACTGCGCTCCGCCCCTGCGCGTCTGTAGCATTGATATCCGAGAGATTGTTCATGACAGTCTCTGATAACGATGACTTGGTCATCCGGAAAACAGCTCTGTGAATTTCAGGCAGTTCCCACTCATCATCCAGTACGGAAAGGTTGGGAAGCATAATGTCGACTGTAGGCTTTCGGGCTATACCATTTAGGCGGCAATAGAGACTCGTTCTTCCTACTTCCGTCAGAGGAGAGCTAGCGTTTGTTCCATTAGTGGCGGACGAGAAATGGGAATGCAGACTCACGCCCCGGTTCCGTCCTCGAGCGAGGGATCGGCGCCGATCTTCAATAACCATTCGACCGTTTCATATTGATCATAAGAACATGCCCACTAGTTGTTTAGAGTAATGAACCATGCAAAATAGGCCGTATTCTCCAGGCCATATACCGGAAGGGCGGCTGAGGGAACTCACATGAAGTGCAGTGTCTCCATTATCGTCCGAATCATCCAGGCGGGCTGTCCCTGAAGAGAGGACTGACTTTAATCCATCTATACATCCGTATCTGGCGTAAAAGATAATATCGGAATCTCGCCTGACTGTGTTCCGGACTTTCAGGCAAAAAGTTGGCCCAGAGAGTGACGACGATTTATAAGCTAGCTGAAGCACTTTCGAGAGCATCCAAGTTGGAAAGCGATAAGTGAGATTAACGTCGATTCCCCTTGCTTTGCAAGTGGTCGGACAGTCATTTTCCGAACACTTCGGAGCCATAAATGGTATTCCGCAGTAACCCAGTAAGAGCGAGCCGAAGAACTGGTGATCGAGGCCTCGAGCCTTTCTTTTCGTGTGGCATTTGCAGCCGCAACGCGAACGCTGACTGATGTCCATGTTCTTTTGGATAGTCATGCTGGCATAAGTGGCATGGGCAGGCTGGGGTTCCGCTTGTGGTGGAAGAATAGCGGTAAGTGCATGTCGCATCTGGATGTTCCCTTGCTCAATGGAATCGAGCTTCCGCGACACGGACATCAAGATGTCATGGGTATGAAGCGCGCTTCGAGAATAAGTGGAAAATGCGAGCTGTACTTGGTCCATGGTGTGTTCGGCTCTGCGGGCAGTTGACCTGTAGCGGCTTGAAATGAGCACCGATAAGGAGAAGAGTGTCTGGGCTCTACTGACAGCACATCAACGCTTAAAAGAGCATTCAGCTGAAGGCGTGATTCTCGCAGTTCTGCCTGTAGCCTTCCGATCTTGCTTTTGTACCGAAGCCACACGACTCGATCTATCATGGTGGTGTTGGTAGTCTCAAACTTCTGTAGAAAGGCAAGTACGGTGCTGATCCTCTGGTCGGTGGTATCGAGCGTCTTTGCGAATCTGCCCAGAGACTCGGGTTCATCTTGGACGACTTGTTCGATCTCTGTGAAAAGGAATCGGAGTTCTGTGATCTCGTTTGAGAGCGCGAGTATCTCGTCGGGTGCATCTCGTAGCCTGCTGAACAGCTTTCCCAGCTTGAGCGCTACCTCCGCAAGCGTGGCCACGCTTGCTACGAGACCAACAGTCTCAGCCATATCGAAATCCCGATGGGGCTCCTGGAGAAGAAGGTAGTAGAGAGCATTGACCGGAAATGCGAAATGAAGAAGAGTAAGGCTGGAATCTGTGAAAGGAAAGGATTAAGATGCGGAGAAGGCGCGGGAAACACGCCAGCTACCAGCGCTTCTGACGAGGCTGAGCTTGTTGTATGTGATTGGTCTACCAATTTCGTGGCAAGGCTGCGCCCAAGGCTGTCTTCATGCATGATACCGCATTCCGCGTACGGATGATTGGACGTACATATGAAAAGCTGCAAGGCAGAGAAAGAGACTGTGGGAGATATTGCACATGCTAGTCAGAACGAAGGCGTGGCTATACGAGATTGGTTCCAGCAGGACAGCATAGGAGCCCAAAGTGCCCATGATATGTTCCGGTCATCGCAACACTTGCAGTATCGGCACAGCGCAGAGAAAATGAAGTCAATAATCCGGCCTCCTCCTTAGTTGAAATGACGAAGTCCGCTGCGTCCTCCACAAGAAACCCACCCTCCGCCTGGCCCGTGCGCCCGCCCTCCACCTACCTGCCGACGTCCCGGCCCGCGCAGCCCACGCGCCGAGCACCAGTCGCGGGGATATCGGCCAGACGCCGAACGCGGCGACGGGCAATCCCCGAGGCCCTTCTCCAAGCTCCTACTTCACGAGTTACCTCCCTCACCATCGCAATCCTCAATTCCCCTCTTCCAGAACATCTTTTTCCAAATTCCCCCCTCCCACACAATGGCGACCCTCAACGCCATCAGGAACAATTGCCGCAAGGTGCGTCCGCCCAGTCCCAATCCCCACTGCAGCGCCACCGCAAGTCCGAGCAACAGCGCCGGCACGCGCACAGCCATTGAGCCCTCCCGCACCCTCTATAGCAACCTTCAGAGCTGCCGCTGACACGCTTCTCCACCAACAGGTCATGTGCATCGGCCGGAACTACGCGTACGGAACCCCGCGACCCCCGCCCGCAGACTTCACCCGCAATCCGCTCACGCACAAACGGCGGCCCGCAGCGACCACATCAAAGAGCTCAACAACCAGCGGCCCAAGCAGCCCTTCTTCTTCCTGAAGCCGCCCTCATCCATCCTCCTGCCCGGCGAGGGCCCCGTCCTGCGGCCCCGCGGCGTCACCATGCACTACGAGGTCGAGCTCGGGCTGGTCTTGGGCAAGACGTTGCGGGACCTGCATCCCGAGGACGAGCAAGGCGCTCTGGACTCTATCGAATGTAAGATGGGAGATTCTCATATTGGCTGTCAAGCTAAATCCTGCCATTTGTTCATGGTTCCACCTCGTTCCTGAGCAACGAACCGTCCTCGTGGGGAAAAGCTCTCTACCGTAGAAACCATGCTGACCGTGCGCGTAATCGTGGATTAAAGCATACCTTCTCGCCATCGACATGACTGCCCGCAACGTGCAGGATGAAGCAAAGAAGAAGGGTCTTCCGTGGTCCATAGCAAAGGGTTTTGATACCTTCCTCCCGATCGCTGGCCCTGTCGCCAAATCCGCCGTTCCCGACCCGCACAAAGCGCACCTGAGTCTCAGTGTGAATGACAAGGTGACGCAATCTGATAATACCGATCTGATGCTTTTCCGCATCCCACGCATCCTTTCGGATATCAGCAGGGTCATGAAGCTGGAGAAAGGAGACATTGTGCTTACCGGAACCCCTAAGGGTGTTGGGCCGGTCACAACAGGCGACATCATGAAAGCTGCGCTCAAGTTTGGTGACAAGGAGCTTGCGCGTTTAGAAGTAGATGTTAAGGATCGGGAAGGCCTTTACGAATTCAAGGAGACGTAAAATCCGGAACACCGTCAAAAGGATAAAATAAAGCTCCTCCAAAGTGTCCATATTCATATCTTCTCTTGCATACTTGCACACTCAATCCTCGTAAGGCGGCAACGGCTTCCTGGGTGGTAGCTCACGCTTCTTCCTCCTGCGAAGGGGAGCATTTGGGGCCGTAGCGTGATTCCGCGGAGTCATGTGCTCGGCTGAACTCTCAGGTTTGTTGTTCCGCTGTTCCATGTTCTGCTGTTTAACTTCCTGAAGTCCGAAGGTCCGTGTTCCGGCATTGCGCTGTCTACTTGGCGTTCTAAAAGAGGGTCCATCTTGCACTCCCTGGTGATCTTCCATCGCCTTGATAGGATCAGGTGACAACTGCGCCGCCTGGATACGTGGGTACGATTGGTTCATCTGAACTGTGGTAGGAATCTTTTTAGATGTGCGTTTAGATATTCTTTGGGTAGCGGTATGTAAGGAAGCGTCTGGCTGTATCGGAGAAAGTCTGTTCTTTTTTTCGCTCAATCTCACGGATCGCCTCAGTGCAACCGTGGACTGCTGTGTGGTAGGTCTACTCCTGGTGGAGGAAGTAGCCGCTGCTTTTCTTGGAGAGCGCATCATCTGAAGAGCCTTCGTGGTTGACGCCAAAGCAGGGGTTGAATTCTCAGCCCCTCTCATTGAGGATATTGGTGGGTGGATTGAATTCTTTGATACTCGAGAAGGAAATAGAGTCTGTCTTCTTGGCGATCTCACGTGCTGCACCATACTACTGTGAATATTGAATAGGTCAGTATTTTGAAGGAAAACAGCTGCTGGGTGCCTGTTATTCATCTCACCTTCGTCTGACGGATCTAACAGGCTCTTGAGTTGGCGATGGCGGCATGAAAGTGCCTGCCCCCTGGTTTTCCGACCCCGTTGCCTGTGAGACGGTTTTGGCTAATTGCTGGGCTCCGTGCTTGACTTCTGTTAGCTCTTCTCTCAATTTCTGCGAATTGCTCTCCTGCTGTTCCACCAGGCTCCTCAAGAAAGCTAGTTGTTGTATGATGTTGTCCGTCTTCTTTTGCTCTGGTTCCTTCACCACCTTCCCCTTGCCCTTTGATAAGGTCCGTACAGTGTCTTCCAGCTGGTCGAGCCTCCTCTGGATGCTTTGCAGTAGCGGAACGTTGCTTTCGAACCTGTTGGTGTGTTCCTTCACAAAGACCTCGAGATGGGCAGTCTTTCCTGAAAAGTTCTGCAATTCTGCCCCAATCTTCTCAAAACGAACTCTGTTATCTGAGCTCAGCTTCTTGAACGACTGCAACATCGCACTGTCATCCTCTGCCAAAACGGAGAATTTCCTGTCAACATCCTTCAACTTGACCTCATGTTTTTGCATCGATTCGTATAGTGAATCGATTTTGCTCAGCGAATCTGCAATTTCCTCGGATTTCCGTAGTAGGACTTTATTTTCGCGTTTGACCTGCTGCATGTAGAGGAGAAGTCTCCCTTCGTCTGACGAAGAAGCCATGCTGGCGGTCTCTGAAAGGACTTATCCTGGAAAGCAACAGTAGTAATCATATGGCTTTATCGTTGTTCTCGAGGTACGTGCAGGCGGACAAGGACGGATCTGCCGCAGAGCCAACTTCAGCCGTTTCCGCCAACACAAGGTCGATCGATGCCGAAGCGTCTTCCAGGAACGAGTCAAGTATTGCGTCTCGAACGTCGCCCAGGTAGGCCGGTTTTACGAGGCCGATGAGACTGACAATAAGGAAGGCTTTGACGAAGTGGAATATACACTTGCAGGCCTGGATGCAATTATTGATGCGAAACTTCAGCTTGGTCCACACAATGATAAGTCCAAGTCTGGCGATATCGATCCGTAGCTTGAGGTACCACAAGGCGTACCAGGTAAACCTGCTGAATCGAGCCCAGAGAAATTGACCCCAGACTATGGTGACCCAGACTCCAGACCAAATTAGGTCGAGGAATAATTCGATCGGATCCAGGAGGGCCTGGCACGTCCAGCGGATGAGAGTAACTCCAAGCCACATGAACTCGTTGAGTGAATTGCTGGTTACCTACTTTCAGGTGGGAGAGAGGTGCGGCATTGAAGGTGTGTATAGTACCTCCGGCGACAGCAGAAGTGACCCTGCGAGCTCATCCGGAATGGGAACGACCAAAAGTGAGCTTGCGAGTCGAGACAGATGTGTACGGTCGTGCTGTCTCAATGGTGGATATGCAAGTTCTTGGTGGGAGGGAAATGTTAGTTGGGTGCTTCCGGGGGGAAGCAAGCGCAAACGGGAGGCACGGCCCGACCTACCCTTTGCAGCAACCACGCACGCTGCGTGAAGGCGAGGCCGAGCAAAAGACGTCACAGGGCCCTACTAGCGTGTCAAAGCGGTACTGCACGACGAATGGGTTCGTGGACAAGGACCAGGACAGCTTTAATTCTGCAAATGCCCAAATAGCTGCCCGAATATTTCAAAGAGACGAAGAGCGCATCACAGAAACGGTGCTTGAAGGTTGGAAACATCTATTAAGGAAATAGGAGAGCATTACCGTCATCTCAAGCACGTCTGATCGTGGACAGATATCCACAAAACGCGCCAAGACGACCATACACAAGCGATCCCTACATACAAAGCAGAAGCTGATGATGTAAAGAAAGCCCAGGTCGTACGGAAAGAAAATTCATCAACTGACGACTCGCCCGTTTCTAAACTGCACCCGTTTTGAGAAAAGCATTTTGACACGAAGCACTAACGCCGAGATGCAAAGACTTCCGGCCCCTAGGTCTCAGCTTTTTCAGCAGCTCCCGAGCTGCTGCAGTAAAAGACCACCGAGCCCTCTGACGAATGCCTTAATGAAATAGGGGAATCATCAAAACCGCCGTCATCCGGGATCGTAGTCTACAGTCATGAAGAAATCGTTTAGATGAGATCTGCGGTTCTTCATTAGCGCGTATTTTCCTGCATAATGCACGCAAGGAACACATACCAGCAACGTTCATGGGCATCTCCTCAATCTGGGTGCTGTAGAACTGCTCGATCTCGCGCATCATGCGAACATCGTCGGCGGTGACGAAGTTGATGGCAACACCCTTACGACCGAAACGGCCACCGCGACCGATACGGTGGATGTAGTTCTCACGGTTGGCGGGCAGGTCATAGTTGATGACCAGGGAAACCTGCTGAACATCGATACCACGGGCCAGAAGGTCAGTCGCGATCAGGACACGAGAAGAACCAGAGCGGAACTCCTTCATGATGACGTCACGCTGGGCCTGGTCCATGTCGCCGTGCATAGCCGAGACGGTGAAGTCACGGGCAGTGAGCTTGTCGGTGAGCCAGTCGACCTTTCTGCGGGTGTTGCAGAAGATGACAGCCTGGGTGATAGTGACGGTCTCGTACAGATCCGAGAGGGTGTCGAGCTTCCAGTCCTCCTTCTCAACGGCAATGTAGAACTGCTTGATACCCTCGAGGGTGAGTTCGGCCTTCTTGACGAGGATACGGACGGGGTCGCGCATGAACTTGGTGGTAACCTCGAGGACGTCCTGGGGCATGGTGGCGGAAAGGAGGACGACCTGGGTCGACTGAGGGAGGAGCTGGAAGATGTCGTAGATCTGCTCAGTGAAACCACGGGAAAGCATCTCGTCGGCCTCGTCGAGGACGAACATCTTCATGGCGTCGGTCTTGAGGACACGGCGCTGGATCATGTCGTGGACACGGCCAGGGGTACCGACGACGATCTGAACACCGGACTGGAGAGCCTTCATATCGTCGCGGACGCTGGTACCACCGATACAGGCGTGGCACTCGATGTTCATGAAATCGCCGATGGCGACGACGACCTTCTGGATCTGCTGGGCCAGCTCACGGGTGGGCGCGAGGATAAGGGCCTGGCACTCCTTGATGTTGGGGTCGATCTTTTGGAGGACGGAGATGGAGAAGGTCGCGGTCTTGCCGGTACCAGACTGGGCCTGCGCAATCACATCGTGGCCTCCGGGTAGTCAGGATCTTCGCCTTTCACTTTTACTATGGGGTAACTCACCCTTGATGACAGGCATGATGGCGCGCTGCTGGATGGCAGACGGGCGCTCGAAGCCGTAGGCGTAGACGCCACGGAGGAGCTCCGGCTTGAGGTTCATAGCATCGAAGGAGTCGGTAGTCTCATCGTAGTTAGACTCGATCTGACCTGCAAAACGTAGCGACCGTCAGTGTGCGGGAACGGACGAGGGTGAGCGGCGAGCGGTGCGCGACCAGCGGCGCACTCGCACGGCGCGCCAGATGCGATGAACGTACCCTCAGGAACCTCCTCAAGACCCTTGTCAGCCATGATTGCGGTAGTCGGTTGGAGGATCACAGGCGCTGCGCTGTGATCGAAAGTCGCTTGGTGGTGGTGGGGCTACGCGAGCGTAAGGGCGGGCGGAAGCGGCCGCGGTCGTGCGAAACTCTCGTGTGTCGTTAAAGCTAGATACCGGACTCTCTTTAGCGAGAGTCGTGTGGATATCTAGGCGGTGGTCGTGTGTTTGGATGTGTGTGTCTGATGGACGGTGGAGGAGGGCGGGCGGACAGTCGTTAAAAGTTTTTGTAGAGAGGCGGGCAGCCAATTAGCGAGGCGCTAGCGCGGAGGGCATGCGGCAACGTTTGCGCGGGTGCCAGGCCCAAAGTGCAAGCCTGCCACCATGGCAAAGCCCGCGGCTTACTCATGTGCATGCAAGCTTTTCTGAGCGGCGACCCGCCTGGTCCAGTCATCGAAAGTTGCCGTCAGCTGCTTTGCTGTCTCGCCACCCGCTCGGAGTAGTTGCCGCTGCAGCCTCTTGCATCGCAGGGGTGCTGGTGGTGGCACTTGAGCTCACCCCAGAAAATTCATCCGCCCGCTTTCAGCCTGCGCGCGTCCCGTTGACCTAACAAAACAATGTCCCCATCTGCCGTGCCCGTAGAGGGCTATGCCGCCGCCGCCGACAACGATGCGTCACTGGCAAGGCCGACGAAAAGACTGCGGCTCGAAGCAGTGGATCTGCACTCCGACGCTGACAGCGAAGAACCTACAGCCGTCCCTCCGCACCCTCTTGGCGTAAAGCCTGCTGGCAACGCTCTTACAGCCGATGTCAATTTGAAGGCAAACGCCGGTGTTTTTGCTCTTTTACCAGACGAGCTTCTTGCGCAATTCCTCGAGTATCTTGATGCATCCGCACTCGTCCTCCTTGGAGCCACTTGTAAAGCTCTGTATGCATTCACAAGATTCGACGAGCTATGGAGAGCTCTTTTCACCGAGTAAGTTTCAGGACTTTTTCTTTCCAGATCGGGACCTTTTTTTTTTGGTTTATCCTCCGTCTTTTTTCTCACCAGCTTCTCTTCCTTCGAAAAATATGGACATCATTCATGTCAGGCTCCCATTCCATTTACTTTATTCCGCTTAAGCACGGAGCACACGCTGTACGACTCCACCTTTCTGGGGCAACTTTTCCCCCTTATTTTTGTTCCAGAGTTCAACGTGAATCCCAGCATAACGGATGTTATGTATGGCTTCAGGCGTACGAGGACAATCTCAGACACACTTAGGGTCCGCAAATTCTCTAACGAATTGCCACTTGTTTCCACTATTAAACCCCTACAATAGTAAGATACTGGAGAAGGCAACTGAGGCATTCTCTCCTGAACATCTGACTGTAGTAACTCCCTTTGCTTCTTGACTAAGGCTGCAGCTGTCTGCCCATGCTATCCACAATAACTCTAATGATCTGCCAACTACCATCTCCGACATTCGTACTAAAAATATCTCAGATCTCGTAAAGACGACTTTCAATGGCGCGGTTCCTGGCGATCTACATACCTCTCGATCCCAGAATCTGACAAAGCACACGTTGATTGTTCCGGACTGTTCTCTGACGTGCTTTACCGCCCGTTTCAGTGCACATATACCTCGCTCAAACCATTCACAAGTAGAATACCGCCAGAAAATGCGATTCCACGACTGGCCAACTTGTCTCATGAGGAATTTTCCACTAAATGGACCAATAAGCCGTTCATCCTAACAAAGCCGGTTAAGGAGTGGCCAGTCTACGGAAAATGGACCACTCAGTACCTGCTGGAGAAGTATGCCAACGTGTCGTTTCGTGCTGAGGCTGTCGACTGGCCGCTGGACAAATATGTCAACTACATGAATAACAGCGCGGATGAGAGTCCATTGTACCTTTTCGATCGGGGGTTTGCTGAAAAGATGAACGTTACTGTTGGTAAGGATAAAGAAGATGCTGCATATTGGGCCCCCACTTGTTTCGGCGAAGATCTCTTTGGGGTTCTGGGAGACCAGAGACCGGATTCTCGATGGATGATCATGGGGCCTGCTCGGAGCGGAAGCACATTCCACAAGGATCCCAATGCCACAAGGTGAGAATCCCCCGATGAGTCACAGCGAGCCACAGACTGCAGCCTGCACTCTGTGCGTTGCTACTGTAGAATCTGGTCATGCTAACTGCTCCCACATGTAGTGCGTGGAATGCAGTTCTCACCGGCTCGAAGTACTGGCTCATGTTCCCATCATCAGCCAGCCTTCCTCCGCCACCAGGAGTCATTCTATCGGAGGATTCGTCGGAGATCACTTCGCCACTCAGCATCGCGGAGTACCTGTTATCTTTTCATGAAATAGCGCGTGCCACTCCCGGGTGCCGCGAAGGAGTCTGCTACGCCGGCGAAATTCTGCATGTTCCATCAGGATGGTTTCATCTTGTTCTGAACCTCGAGGAAAGTATCGCTCTCACGCAAAACTTCGTACCGCGTGCCAAGCTGGCCGATGTTCTGGGGTTCTTAAGAGACCAGGCGGATCAGACCAGCGGTTTCAGGGACGAAATCACGGATCCATTTGGGCTGTTCGTACAGAAGCTCGGAGAGGTGTATCCGGACATTTTGGAGGAGGGCATGAAGGAATTGGAGAAGAAGGGCAAACCCAGGGGCAGAGGCAAGTGGGAAGAGTTAGTTAAGGGCGATGATGCAGCAGATGGAGGAGCGCAGTCAGGGTTCACGTTCGGATTCGGTGGTGATGAGGATGAAGAAATTCCCTGAGTCTGCAACGTCGCAGCGGGCCGGGCAGCGTGACGCCCGGGGCGAAAGCCAGTCAGAGCGCGGCATCTTGGTGCCTCACAGCGTGCTGCCCTGACGCGGACGGGAGCAGCTGACTTTGGGCGTGAAACGATAGAGCAATAATTATCCGCAGAGCTGAAACCAGCTACGGCCCTGTGCGGCACCGGGCAGGATTGCGTAGGCAGCAAGGCAGTGATTAAAGGCAGCTTGTGCGATGACAGTCGGGCAGCGCGTAGTTCTGTAGAGAGGGCGCGGCGCTGGGCGTGGGCGGCGAGTGGACGAGATGCAGCCACGGGCCTCTGGCGCGGGCTTGTGCACGCATCCCCGTCGGCGGCGATGGGCGCGGTGGGAGCTCAGCTCCAAGTACCACGGCGCGCACGCTGCTGGCTGCTGGGCTTGGCGCGCAGTGCAGACGCGACGCGGCCATGCGTGGTTCGATTGCACGGGTGGTGAGGAGCGCGGTGCCTCAGCGGCGCGGGCGGGCTGGCGGACTGGCAGGCTGGTGGAGAGGCACAGTTACAGTCGCCTTCTCCTGCGCCGGTGAGAATAGCTCCCGGCCGGCCAGTCAGCGCACAGCGTCGGCGGGACCGTGCCCCTTCCTTCCCCAGATGACGCCCTACGAGCAGGTGGTTACCCGCGCGAGGCTGCTACGTACTCCCAAACCACTTCACCGACTGCGCCAAAGCCCCTCTCCGTTCACTGCTGGCCTGCTGCGGCGCCACTGTCTTTTGCGATTTCGCCCAGCTCGCTCCCTCATCTAGACCGCCCTCGCCTCAGCTCACGGCGGGGCCCTTCTGCGCTTACGCCAGCCAGCCAGCCGCCGACTGACAGCAATCACCCCCAAGCACCTCCTCTCAACATCCGCCGACTCCCCTCGCGCCATCCGCGCTTCCGACCGCATCTCCCGCGCCCGCCTCCACGCGCACTCGCGCTATGGTCTCCGACGAGGTTTACGAACTCTGCCTGCCCGTCCTGCAGGACGACTCGCTCGAGGACGAGGACAAGACCGAGAAACTCGAGGAGTTGGTGCGCGAAAAGACGTCGCTGACCGGCAAGGCCCTCGAAGATGCCGTACTGGACTCGCTCTGGCGCTTCCGCGGCGCCAGCAATTCGTCAGCCTCGCCGCCCCCGGTCCGCCATACAATCATCCGCCGGTCGTCGCCAGCTCCTTGGCAGGTCGCACGAGCTCCCACGCCCTCCAACTCCTCGCCGCGCATAGCCCCGCCGCCCGGCTTTGGTGTCGCGCCCCCGGGCTTCTCGCGAGCAAAGTCGTCTACCGCCTCACCCTTTACCTCGCCACGGCCCTCTCCGCGCATGGCCTATGCTACGCCGCATATTCCCCACAGCCCGAATCTCAATGCCTATGAGTTTAGTGAGCCAAGCAACACTCCGGATATCTACGGCGACTATGGAAGCGACACCGTGGATTGGTTGGTGAACGATGATGTGGCCAGTGTCTCCTCATCAGTCCACGGGGATGGCTCCTTGAATGGCGCCGCCCCCGAGTGGGTCCAGCCCTACACGGTGGACATGGACCCCTACGACATGCTCCGGTCTATCATGCGCGACAACCGCTCCAATGAGGAAATCGAAAAAGCTCTTGAGGAGAATGGCTACGATTTTACCTTAACCGTCCAGGCCTTGATGGACCAGAGCGCAGCCCTTCAGCAGCCAACCCCGGTCAGCCAGCCAGAGAAGACATTCCTGGTTGGTAAGTCTATGAGCCCTTCGTTCAGGCCTGCAACGCCTGCTGGACAGGTCAAGACCAATGTGCTCTGCAAGTATTGGCTCACGACCGGCCATTGCGCGCGAGCCGACTGCCGCTTTAGCCATGATCCGAGCAAGACAGTCTGCAAGTGAGTGAAACATTCCCAATGCTTTTGACTATAAGACACCCCAATGCTAAGTATACGAAGATACTGGTTGGCTGGAAATTGCCTTGCTGGCGACACCTGTCTGTTTTCGCATGATCCCACTAGCCTGATGTCGAAGATGATGCTGGAAGGCAGCGCGACTCCTCCCACTCAGCCAAACTTCCAAGTTCAAGATTACGAGGCGTTTCCATCCCTTCAACAGACAGCGTCTCATCAGTCGCACATGTATCATGCAGAACAATCTGCTTTAGAACATCTCTATGGTGTTCGCAACGTTGCAACGCCGCCCCCTGGCCTCAATCCTTTCCCTACGTTCACGCCGAGTTCGCATCGTACGCATTCGCGGCCGTCCAGTAGTCGCCAGATATCGCACTCCCGGGCCTCGACTCCATCGGCTCCTGCTGCTGATGATCCTGAGGCATTTCCCAGTCTGGCATCTGCAGCTGCCGCCAAAAGTGGGAAGAAGCATCATGGAAAGCGCGGCGGACATGGCCATGGTAACAAGGAAAATGGTGGACCGAATACCCTCGCCGATGTCGTCAAAATGTCACCGTCTCCTGCCCCGGCCCAACCTCGCAAAGGACTCAGGCCGGCGAAGAGCTTCAATGGTAGTAGGGAGAATAGTGCAGCTGCGCAGGCCATCCCTGCTCCTGAGCATATCCCATGGCTCGAGACTGGTGATGCTGCAAACAAGGCGTATCTTAAGGCCCGTCAAGAGGCCTTCAAGCATGGTGGCCTGCGCAACAAGTTCCTTCAGAGGTTCGTAGTCTTTGCCTGTTTGATGATCATGGAATTGTGCTAACTTCTTGTAGTGCCGCGCAAGCATGGAACCGCAACGACTCTCGTGCTGCCAAGGCACTAAGCCTTCGTGGCCAAAGTGAAAATAACCTCATGCGCCAAGCTCATCGCGAAGCTGCCGAGCATCTCTATAACGAACGCAACAAGGACACGGGTCCAAATGCAAAAGAGCTTTATGTTGACTTGCATGGTCCGTTATCTTACCCCTCACTCCCTCTCAATTCCCCAGACAAGTGAAACATTCTAAACTGAATAATAGGCCTTCATCCGGAAGAATCAGTGCAATACCTCTCCAAGATTCTCATGCAGCACCAGAATTCGAGCCGTCCGATCTACGCAATCACCGGCACAGGTCACCACAGCAAGAACGGCAAGGACAAAGTCGGCAAAGCTGTGCGCGGCTTCCTCAACGAGTGGCGGTACGTATTCCGCGAGTTCAGCGTGCCGGGTGACCGCGGCAACGTTGGTGGCATCCTTGGCATCGACCCCAGCTCGTGGGACCGCAGCCTCGAGCGCGAGCGCTTGGACAGTGGAGTGGGCAGCAGTAATGGCGAGGATGAGAAGGCTGGCGAGAAGCTCGGTGAGAGCACGAAGATCAGAGTCATCAAGGCGGATCAGGCCGCTGGTGCTGGCGGTGTGCCTACGGGTCCTAGGGTTAGGTGACGCGGTAGAAAGGTCAGAATTCAAATACAAATAGACTATCTCATCTCAGGGGTCGTTGCATAATGTGTTCTTTGATGTTTAACACAGGCGCGGTTAGCTTCATACTCGAGCTTGATATTTCAGAAGTGAAGCCGCGTTGGCCACACAGTAATCCACAGGTCCTCTCTTGGACGGTAGTACGCCTTCTCCTGCTCAGAGTATAATTCAGTGTTCCCTAATTCATACTTTAGAAGGCTCAAGCTAGCCTCCAACACTATGAACGTACACTCTCTAGGCGTCAGAAAATATCTAAATGATAATCATGTTGCACAGTAACAACGACATATAAATTGTCTGCTCTTGCTATGAAAGTTCCGAAAATGTAAATTCTCTGATCCGTAATATTTTAGATACCTGATCCCTTAGCCCAAACTCTGCGCTATGCTTTTCCAGGAATGATCTTCGACGCTCTTTTGTTCATTCGTACATGCGCATTCTTCAACAGAAGGACCTTCAACCAGAAATCCATAGAGACCATACCGGGTATCATGTTTCCCCCATCGCGACCCTTCCGAACAGCACGACCCTAATACCTGCCCCTCCTCCCGCTCCTCTTCTTCCTGCCCTGCCACCCTCCCCGAAACTTCCCGGGCCCGCCCATCCCCGGATTCCTCTCCTCGAACCTCTCCCTCTCCCTCTCCTCCTCCCTCCGCGCCTCCTCCTCCCTCGCCGCCCTCTCCCTCTCCAGCTCCTCCGGGCTCTTCTCAGCCCTGACCTCCGGCTTCTTCAGGTCGTCCGACCACCGGGGGTGCGCGCCTTCGGCGCACGCCTTGCCGTTCGGGCAGAAGCCGGCGAGGTAGAAGCGGCAGATGCGGTCCTTGCGGACGTGCTTCTTCGCGCAGCGCGGGCCCAGCGGGCAGAAGCCGCGGTCGTAGTGGGGGCAGGGCGGGCGCTTGGACTCCGGGTCGATGTGCAGGTAGAGGCAGTCGTCGCCGTTCGAGCATGTCAGGTGCCGCGAGTAGTGGTTGCACTCGGGCATGCGGCGAAGGTTGTACTCGTGCAGGAACTCGCAGGCCTCGCCCTTCTTGCAGAGGCCGCGCAGCCAGTGCTTGCAGACTAGGCTGCCGTGGAAGGAGCTGGGCAAAGAGGCGTTGTTAGTGAGGCTGGGGGAGGAGGAAGAGGGCGGTTTGGGGGCGCGGGTAGGAAAGAGGGCGGTGGTATTGGGGCGTGATGGGGATGGAGGGCTGAGGTGAGACGGCTGGGCCGCGGGAGACTGGGGGACGGGAAATGCTGCTGTTTACGGAGGGAGGCGTACTTGTTGAAGGCGGAGGAGGTAGGGTGCTTGTCCGGACAGGCGTTGCCCAGCGGGCAGTGGCCCTGCTTGAAGGCATTGCAGACGGGGCGGGAGGGGTCGAGGCCGAAGCGATACTCGCGCTTGAGGAAGTCGTTGAAGCTGAAGTTGAAGTGCGGTTGCTTGTCTGGCTGGAGGATGCGCTGGGCTATCGGCACAGGTGGAGTGGCGGCGGCCGCGGGGCTGTTGCCGCCAACGGGCTGCTGGAGCTCGACCGCCATGACGTGCTGCTGCTGCTGCTGCTGCTGCTGCTGCTGTTGTTGCTACTGTTGCGGGGGCTGAACGGCCGGTGTGCGAGGAGGGTAGTTGGGGCTGCGAGTGTTGTTTGCTACTCGCAGCTACCTTGTCGCTGATGCACGGTCGATGATGAAAGCACAGCGGCAAGTTGCACTGACGATCTGCAGCTCGCGAGCTAAGCTGGTAAGGCTGCACGGTGCACGTGAATTAGTCGCGTCCATATCGGGCGTCGCCACCAGACGCCAATAATGCACGCAAACCAGGAGAGGTCAGACGCTTCGCTTCCTGCCCTCGTGCTAGCGTCAGGAAGGGCGGGAAATGTCTTCCCGTGAGCCGTCGGCAAGCCTGGAGGCGCAGCCGTGTGGTCGGGCGAGGCGAGACGATACGATGCGAGACGATACGATGCGATGCGATGCGATGCGATGCGATGCGATGCGATCCCATGCCATGCAGCCCGCGTCCGCTCAAGCCCGCGTGCAGATCGCGTCTACGTGTGTTGGCGGCTTCTGGCATGTACCTCGCATGGCAATTTCTTGCATCCGCTCGCTCTGCGCCATTGATCAACTGGCGCTACGGTGATGTTGTGGGCGTGAGGCGAAAACGCCCAGACCTCTCTGCCAGGCCTCATACTGCCAGTGTCGAGAGTATACGACTGTATCCATTGCTTCCAATTGGCCTCCTCCAGCCCTCCATCTCAGCACACTCGCCGCACACCCTCTTCGCACACTTCAGCCCGCGCTAGCATTCCAGCAGCGCCGCCGCCACCGTCTGGTGATGGAGCATGATCTCTCCACTGCTCCACTGCCAGCAGGCTGCCTTTGCGGCTAAAATTTCCGGTCTGCTGCCAGACAAATCAGAGGGCGCCGTGCAGACTTCGGGTCTGCTCGCCGGAAGCCTTGCATGACAATCCGGGATCACGGCGAGCCAGATCTTCACGCAAACCGCTTCGCCTACCCAACCTATCCCGCAAACGCGTGCGCCCGCAGCCGGAGTGCGGTTGGATAGCTCCGCTCCGCTGCTGATGTCGACGCGGTGAGAACCAGGACCAGGGAGGGCTCCACTCCGTATGCCTAGGCAGATCTCCGAATCTCAAATTGGATCTGCCGGAGGAAACTCCTGGATCGCTTCCCCGCTGTCGCCATTGGCCGCAGTCATTCTGATATCAGAGAGCGACGCTCCCCCAGCCGCGCGCAGGTCGTTGCGCAGCGCTTGACGGGGTGCTTGTGGACCTGCGCACGCCACCCCCGGCTATCACAGTATCACTTGCTTTTGAGCGACCCGGGAGTGGTTCCGCGGGAGACCGGGGCGAGAGACATTGATCACGTCCTAGCTCGACTAAGTAACCACGCATCACTTCGTCGATGACAGCTGCTGCTCCAGGATGCCTGCCGCGGGCGGCTGCAGGTGGAGAAGCAACACTAGACCCTGCGCCGCCGACCCCTAGACCAGGACAATCTTCGCTCTCCCAACGCCGCAGGCCCTTCTCGATGGGGCGCCGCCGTGGGCCGCTGAGATATATATCCACCAGGGCGCCGCCGAAAACCTGCTTTTGGCCCCGTATATGCCACGATTGGAAATGCCAGTTGCGTAAGTAGCGCCTCTCTGTGGTCACTAGCCCAATGTCTCGCATAATCCCGCCCAAAAAAAAAAAAAAATTACTCCCGAGCAACAGCGCGTCTGCGTCTGCGTCTGCGTCTGCGTCTGCGCCACGGCATCCTGTACTAACGGGAGCGCCAAAATGCTAGAGCCGTCGAGGGAGACGATCACATCCTCCACTGTTGCTATTTTCTATTTTTCTCCGCAGCCGCAGCCGCGTGCGCGCTGTCTTTATGACGGCTGGGACCCGGCACCGTCTCTGCTGCGCAAGATCCCGTTTCTTCCGCTTCCCTCGCAGTCCCTTCTCGCACAGACAGCCGGCGAGCCGTTTGTCTCGCCAGAACATCCGCGACGCGTGCCGTTCCGCCGAGCAAGCGCAGCCATTGGTGCGGGCTAAACCCAATCCAGCATGCTTAGCATCCCCAGCTTTGGCCCCAGGCCTCCCAACCGCCGCCTCCTGGAGGGCTCTTACGAACAGCAGGCCAACAAGTTCGGGGACTTCTCCAGCGCATTCTTCGACGCTCCCTCGGTCAACATGTACTTCAATGGCGTTTACTACCCCAATTGGCACGTCTACAAGGGCCTGCCACCCTCGTCTCTCAAGTTCGACGTCATCTCGCACGCTTTCTACGCCTTTGCTCACGTCAAGGAGGATGGCACCGTCTTTCTGAGCGATGAGTGGGCCGATTCGCAAATGGAAGTCGACGGCACCCAGGGCTGTCTGCGTTCATTCGCCGAGCTCAAGAAGAAGTACTCAGTCTTGAGAGTTGTCCTCTCCGTTGGCGGCGGTGGTGCCGCCAGCGAGCCTTTCCCCGCTGCCGCGAGCACTGATGAGACGCGTGAGCGCTTTGCTCAGACGGCAAAAGAGCTGGTTGTCAACTACGGTCTCGACGGAATCGACAGTAAGTTCTAAATTTCCTTTCCGGCGCTCCCGGTTGAAACATTAGACTGTTCTTTCTCTGTTCCATTGGCAGAGAGACTTTCATACTTCACAATCATCTGATGGTTTCTATTTCTACACCCGCCTCGGTGCATTGGTTCCGACTCCAATGTTACACTTCGGCTCTTGCCTTCGCACGAAGATCACATGTCTCGGCTTTTTCGTGCTTTTCTAATCTCACTGCTTAGTCGACTGGGAGCATCCGAGCAACCACCAACAAGGCGCCGACTACATCCGCTTATTAGCTACTCTCCGCGCGTACCTCCCGGCTCCGCAGTACACGCTTACTTCTGCTATCGGCTGCGGCGAATGGTGCTTGCAGCACATTAACCTGGCTCAGGCATCCTACTATTTGGATTTGGTCAACGTCATGACGTACGACTTCTCCGGTCCTTGGGTTCCCAGCACGGAGCATCATGCGCAACTATATTCTCCCAGGCGCCCTCACAACCAGCATTGCCAGCTCTCGTGTCACAGTGCCATCAACTACCTGGTCTCCCATGGTGTGCCGACTTACAAGATTCTGCTCGGTGTGCCAGCATACGGCCGGTCGTTCACTGGTACACATGGCCTTGGGCATCCTTACAGCGGGCACGCAGGCGAAGAGGGTACGTTCGAATACAAGGATCTGCCTCGTCCGGACTCGAAAGAATATGTCGATGAGAACACTGGCGCGGCGTTCTGCATCGGTGGTGACGGAGGGTTCGTTACGTACGACAATGCGCGGACGGTCAGAATGAAGGCCGATTATGTCAAGCAGAACCAGCTCGCTGGATTATTCTACTGGACGGGAACAGGCGATAAGACGGACAACGAGAACAGCCTGGTGTGGAACGGGTATGTGGGGATGCACAGCTAAAAATCTAATGCCGGGCAATTCTGGCGGCTGGCACTGCCTATTACTTATTCACGAGACGGCCATGGTTCAAGAATAGTATCGGCAACTTGGAGTTAACCATCTCCTTTTGGATTTCGGGCGGTGTTCAGCGTTGGATATTTGGGGCACATCTCCATGGATAACGACTGCATGTGTTATGTGTAACAAATGGTAGATAGACGGACAGTCCTCGGGCGGGCTCCTGATGGACAGGTCTCAGCGATCGTATTCAAAGCTTCAATTGCTCTGCACACTATGAAATTCTGGTTCATATGCGAAGGATTGGCGGGAGGAGTGCCGAATTGGGGGAGCTTTGACGCGGACGTGGCAGCTAACTACCTAGCGCGGTCCCCTGCTCCAGCTCCATGCAACAACCCCGGAATTGGCTGCACTCCCGCGACGTCAACCTCCAAGAAACCACGGTAGCACGCCGCCCCAGGGCCATACAGAGTCGCACGAGCCCAGGATCTGCCAAACCCCTCCACCGCCCCGCCCGCCAAAGGTCCGCGACTTTCTGCGTTTAGTCAATGCGATCGTAGACTGACTTCATGTCGGCGACTGCAGCAACGTCAGCGTCGCTGGATTCCGGTAGCCCACCTTCTGCCCCTCCACGCTCCCGCCCGAAGAACTGAGCCCTTCTGATGCCGCTTGCCAGCCGACTACAACCCCATCGACCACCTCAACCAGATCTTCTCGCATCCGTCGACCCTCTCGTCCATCCAGCCCACCGCCGCCGCCCTTCGCGACTACGAATATGACCTGGACGAGGACATCGCCGAGGTGGTCGGCCAGCAGAGCATCTCGGACGCCGAGAGCGTGCGCCACATCCAGAACGCGAAGCAGGAGCTAGACGAGCTGTTCCGCAAGATCGAGGATGTGCGCGACCGCGCGGTGCGCACCGAGCAGGCCATCACCGACATGACGGCCGACATCAAGCGGCTCGACAACACGAAGCGCAACCTGACGCTGTCGATGACGGCGCTGAAGCGCCTGCAGATGCTCACGACGGCCTACGAGCAGCTGCGCGGCCTCAGCAAGACCCGCCAGTACCGCGAGTGCGCCCAGCTGCTGCAGGCCGTCATCCAGCTCGTCGCCCACTTCAAGACCTACCGCTCCATCGACCAGATCGCCACCCTCAGCCGCAACGTCGCCGACCTGCAGCGCGAGCTGCTCGAACAGATATGCGAGGACTTCGAGGTCACCTTCGCGAAGGGAGAGGTGGCGCAGCGGCGCGGTATGCTGGCTGAGGCGTGCATGGTCATGGATGCGCTTGGCGAGCATGCGCGGACCCGGCTCGTCAATTGGTACTGCAACACACAGCTGCGCGAGTACCGGCAGGTCTTCCGCGGCAACGACGAGGCCGGTTCGCTAGACAATATTTCGCGGCGGTACTCGTGGTTCAACCGCATGTTGAAGACGTACGATAGTGAGCACGCTGTACTCTTCCCGCCGCATTGGAGGGTGAATGAAATGCTGGCCAACGCATTCTGCGAGGGCACGAGGGACGACTTCAAAGGCATACTGCAGCGGACCATGAGACAGACTGGCCAGTCACTGGATGTGAACCTTCTGTTGTCATGTCTGCAGGAAACCCTCGACTTTGAACACAGTCTAGAGCGACGTTTCTCGAATGAATCCCGCTCCTCTATGGATACCATCGTCTCCAGGGAGGATAGTCAGACTTCCTTCAGACAAGCCATTTCGGAAGCATTCGAGCCGTACATGAGCCTTTGGGTGGAATCGCAGGACAAACAACTTGCTGCGTTGATGCCAAAATACAGGCAACAGCCGCTACGGAACGCCGATGAAGAGTTCTCACCACAATCAGTTATCCACTCCTCCACCGAACTTTTCCACTTCTACCGAACGGCGATGGCACAGTGTGCTAAGTTGTCGACGGGCATCAGATTACTGGAGCTGTCAAGAACATTTGCTCGACATCTTGACGCGTACGCCAAGGAAGTGCTTTTCTATTTCCTCGCAGAGAAGACCTCGATTGAAGATATAATACTTATTCTCAACACGGCCGATTATTGCTATTCGACGTGCAATCAATTGGAAGAGAAACTGAAGAGCAAGATTGACGAAGAGTACAAGGATAAGGTGGATCTGCAAGGTCAAGCCGACCAGTTCATGGGCATCGCTGGCTCTTCCGTCCGGGCTCTCGTCCGTAAGGTAGAAATCGACTGCGAACAGGGATGGCGAGAGATGCGGAACTTCCCTTGGAGCAAGCTCGAAAGTGTGGGCGATCAGTCTACTTACGTCGGCGAACTCCTTCGACAGATCAAGGAGCGGGCTGCAGAGATTCTGAAATACCTGCATAAGCCGACGTACGCACGATCTTTCCTGGACAACCTGATCGATGCTGTGGTCAATACCTACATCCTCAGCATTGTGCAGTGCCGACCAGTCTCAGAGGTTGGCGCTGAGCAGATGCTCCTGGACTCGTACGTACTGAAGAAGGGTTTCACGGAGCTCTCAACAATCAATAGCGAGGACCCAGGGGCACAACCACCAGCCGCGTAAGTTAAATTCTCTATTCCCCCCCCCCCCCAAACAGCCTCAGAAACGTCCCACTAACAATGAATAGCTTCGTCAAACGCGTCAATCAATCCCTTTCCAAGCTCGACCCGCTCCTCAAAACTCTCCAAGTCCGCCCTTCCCCACCCGAGGCCCTCGTGCAAGCGTACCTCATCCACATCGCCGACCGCTCCGATACCAACTTCCGCAAGATCCTGGACCTGAAGGGCATCCGCAAAAGCGAGCAGGCCGCCCTCGTCGACCTCTTCAACGCCCACCGCCAGTCGCCCGCCCACGCGCAGCTGCCCCTCCAGAGCGCCCTGCTCACCCCGCTCTCCATCGGCTCCGGCACGCCCGCCCTCGGCGGCGCAGGCTCCAGCGCCGGTCCGCTCGCCGGCATCGGCGGCATCGGCGGTAGGGGCGGCGGCTTCGATCCTGCGACCTTCGCGTCTGGCATCATGAGCGCGGCGAGGGACGGCGTCGATCGGTTCGGCGTCACGGGGCCGGTCGGTGCGGGTAATGTCATACCCGCGATGGTGGCGGCGGAGAGGGGGACGGGGCAGGGTGGCGAGGGCGTGGGTGTCGGGGTTGCGGCGGGTAATCTGAATGAGAATTTGAAGAATATCGGGAAGTTTTTCAAGAGGGATGTTGGCAGTTTCGGCAGGTTTGCGAGGACGGGGACTGGACTGGGGGATTAGGGTTGGGGGAGCAGCGGGTGTAAGGGGCTTACGTGAAGAGAGGGGAAGTGGTGGAGCTGCATTCGTGGCGTGGGGGGGAGGATTGGGCTTCTTTTTCGCGTTGTAGAATCTCTGGTGGAGTAGCTTGAAAAGTGCTGTTGTTGTTGTTATTCGTTCTGGTGCTTGCATGACTCCCAGATTGGATCTTGACGATCTGTGTGCGCAGGCGTAATTCATAGGTATGACAGCGTTATCATTCCCAGAAGAGCGCCTGGAATGAGATCCGCATGAACGTCAGAGTCCGCAGCCCATAATATTACCCCACGCAATCTGCGAAGGGGTTCTTATGGTATCTTATACCTGAGTCATTTAGATTAGATCGCCATGGGCCCTGAAGATTACCCAATACCTGCCTTGGTAAGTTAGTGAACATTGCCGGAACAGGCAATTCTGCAGTCCACGCGCCAGTCGCGCGTAGCTAGGAAAAGATGTTCGCCTCTTCTCTTACACTTTTCTACAGCAGCAATTGATCAGTAGCCGCACATTTTACCTAACAGATCGGCGGGTCCGATTAACTAGGCTTCAGCATGCAGTACGTATGTCTGCACATGCACAGACGCGATGACGCAACAGGGTTCCCTCAAGCTTCGAGAAAAAAGGCTCCCACCTAAGCTCACCCACCCCGCCTCGCCGATCACCCACCCATAACATCATCACCGCTAGAACTCCTCCCGGCACCTCCTCCAGCATCTCGCCCGGTTCCGCTAGCTCCTTCACATCCGGTCCACACTGGGACGACCGCTTCCGAGCACAAGCCCGTACTATCAGCGTCGTCGCCTTTCCGCGCACAGCACCACCGTCCAATCACCTACAATCACCACTACAGCAAGGGCAGCGCCCACAACCCGATCACGCCCCTCCGCGCACCAAAAGCAACCACGCCCCGGCTCTCAAGTACCGCACCGTCATAAACCCGCCCCGACCACACAGGCCCGCCCCCACCAATATCGCCATGCAAATCGCCGAAGTCCTCTCCGACCTAACCTCCCTCCGTGTCTGCGTAAGCCTCCCTTGCTTCCCCCAACGCTCCTTTGGCCCTCCCTCCCACCCTTAGCCACTAATATAATCCTTCTCCCTCCACAGGACCCCTCCGCCGCCCTCGCCCTCGTATCCGCCAGCGCATCATCCGCAGCGCGGCAGCAAACGCCCGACGCGACCGACGCCGCGAAAGCGGACGGCGAGAAGAACGATCCGGACCTCCAGCGCGCAAAGGACCTGCTAGCGCTGCACGCGGTGTTCAAGGGAGACAGCAACGGTGGTGCGGGTGCGGGCGGATTGTTGGCGGAGCTGAGGGCGTTGAGGGAGAGGGTTGGGCGGGCGGTGGGTGGGGACGAGGAGGGGTTTGATGCTTGGGAGTAAGCTTTGATTTTTACGAGGGAAGAGGGAGGGAAGGGGGGCTGGGCTGGATGGGGTGGGTTTGGATTGGTGATGTCTGGTCAGGATTGTGCGGATTATTATACCCTATGCGCGTCGAGCGGCTGGAGGACGAGAGAAACGAAGTACACGGCTTATATCTTTGCAGCTTCCGGGGTTGGTCAAAGGTGGATCAGAGAACTTATGAGATTTTTTTTTTCTCTCTTTCTCTAAGTGCTCTACCGGAGAATTCCTAGTTGTCATGAACATCATACAGGTGAACGTAAGCTTCCCGATACAAGAGCGCAAGTCGCCGGTGTCTTCCTTCCCTTGGCCCGCTCCCTTACCCAAAAATGCCTGTACGGTCAAAACGCCAAAGGAACCAGAAAAAAAAAACCGCGAGGAGTAGCGAAAGTTCTATTTTTTCTCTTCTCTTCTTCTTCTCCATCCATCCCCATCTTCCAGTCATGCTCCTCATTTCCTATCCCCGTCCTGCGACTCCCCATCCCCAACATCAAACACTACATCCGGCGCGTCGTCGTCATACGGCTCATCACCGTCACTGTCGCGCCCACTCGGACTCTCATCCCTATAATGCCCCAAATCCGCGACATCCATGTGCAAGCTGATATCATCCTCCTCCTCCCTCAGCACCTCCGCCGCCAACCCGGCCTCCGGATCGTCCGCATACTCGCGTGCAATCTCATCCGTGCTGCGCCTGCGCACGCCCTCCCTCTCCTGAGCCTCCAGCTCCTTGGCGCGGGCCTTCGTCTGCCAGTACATGACGTAGCCGGTGACGAGGCCTGCGACGAGGCCGATGATGATGGAGACGTACGAGATGGCCTTGGTCTTGGCGTCCATCTGCTCGCCCTTCTCGGCCAGCTCGCCGATCTTAGCGCCGACGAAGACGTGCAGCAGGAGCTTGGGGGAGGCGATGGCGCCGGCGAGCATGAAGGAGGCCCAGTGCACGGTCGGGAAGGTGGCGATGGCGCCGTTGGAGAGCGAGTAGGGGAGCGGGCACAGCCGGATCATGATCAGGAGCTTGATGCCGTCGTGCTTGAGCGTGAGCGCCAGCGCCGCGAAGCGCGGGTCGTTGGCGATCAGGCGCGACACGAAGCGGTGCAGGACGACGCGCGTGGCGAGGAAGGCGGCCGTGCTGCCGAAGACGGTGGCCGAGGCGACGATGAACCAGCTGCGGAGGGGGGCGGGGTTAGCAGGATGGTCGGTATGGTACGATGATGGACAGAGGGGGGGGGGTTCACACACCCATAAGGAAATCCGAAAACGAAGCCGGCCAGCGTCACGCAAGTCGAATAGCCGATGAGCGGGGGGAAGCTCACGACAAAGGTCATGGACCACAGAATCAGCCAGCCGGCGGGGATGTCGCGCCACTTCTTGGCTACTGGGGCCAGCCAGTACTTGAAGATGTGTTCATTGTAGACCAGGAAAAGGATGCTCAACACGAAGGAGGTGAGGCCTGCCAGCACCAGCAGCACGCGTTGTACCGGGGTCAACCGCTTGTACAGTTTCAGTCCGTGTTTTTGCAAGTTAGCCGCGTTCTTCCGCATGCGCCAAATAGCTCCGCGGCGGCCGGCGCTCGATGCTAGCGAGCCACGCGCTGCGGATGAGGAGCGCCGTCGCCATGCTGGTGTTGCGGCGGTGTTAAGAGAGGTGCGTCTTTGTTCTTCTGGCGGCGGATCGACGGGTAGGGCGAGCGCGCGCGCGTCGAAGTCGGGCGAGTTCCTGCTCATGGCGGCGCGGAGAAGGAAAAGGTAGCGGCGCAGGCAACGTTCGTTGATGCCTCCAGGCAACGGATGTGTCGGGGGTATTCAAGCGAGGACCAGGGCGGAGCAGCAGATGCGGAAGGTCAAGGAAGAGCGGCGGTTGCGGGATTGATTAGAAAGCAGCGGTTACGCGTCCATTGGTGTTGAGGAATGAGGCGATGGTGTCCTGAAGCGGGAGGAGAGCGGTGGTGCCGTACGGAGTGTCGAATGTGTGTCCGAAGAGAAGTAGCTGGGTCACTGGCTAGAATCTTTGGTAAGCAGAGCGGCAGGAACAGACCTCAAGCTCTCCACGTCATACTAAGCGCCCTGGCGCCGGCCTTTTCGGACTTGAGCTTCCGGGCCTCAGCCGCAGCCCAGGGTTCGTCGGGGGCCGTCGTTCGCCGGGTATGGGTGCCGTGGACACCGTGATGAAAAAAAGGCAGTCGGCCGTCTCAACACCGACAACACTGCAACACCACATCAGTAGCCCTCGTGCCTGTGCGCCCACCCAAGTGCCGCTAATCTCCTCGCTCACGGCCTTTTTCACCGAGGTGCACCCGGCTTGGTACGACCTGAGGCCTGGCTGTCTCCTCTTCCCTTCAGTGTTTCATCCTGCGTCCTCCACTCCATATTCTGCGACAACCACGATGAAGTTCCGAGGCTCGCTGACGAGCAAGTCGATCAGCCGTTAACAACACACTACATTTTGCTCAGCACTCGAGGATGATCAGAGCCATTGAGTGTCACGTATTGCTCTTTCATTTTAGAAGAAGGAAATACTTACTCCTTAAAATGTCTGTGGGAAACTTTCGCGTTCGTGGTGTCGTTCAGTTCCTCGGTATCTTCACATGGCGAGACGCTTAGAGCGAAGGTTTATGCTTTTTAAGGCCCTGAGGTGTGGTCGATCTCCCTCCTAACCTTGTTTCTGTTTTCAACGGCCGGCATTAGACGAGCATCTTCCCTGCAAGGCGCAGATCTCTCTCCACCTACTGTCGCTGACCATTACTCTTCTCGCTCTCTCCTGCTGTTTGACTTCAAGCCTGCTGTTTGAGGTTTATCAGCACCTCTCTCTCTATTCAGTCGTCCGAGGTAACAATCAACCAACTACGAACGCCTTCACTACGGCCTGCAACGGTCCCATTTCCAACCGTCGTCTTACCTATGCGTGATAACGGCTGGGGACCCCCTCTACACCAGTCACGCGAACCTATCTTGCGCGCATTAGGATGTTTCTCCATGTTTCCCCAAATCTGTTTCTCCCATCCCGAGGTGCATCGAGCAGACTCCCCCGTTGATTCGAAACACCGAGTAGAAAAATGAAGTACTGCAGGCCCAGCTGTGCAACAGTACATAGGCAGCAAATGGGCACATGCAGACACCGTCTCATCTCTGCCGCCTATCCCTTTCTCCTCACTCCATTCACTCTTTTCTGAGCCGCACAAGAAGCGCGTGGGACCTCACTCTTTTCACAAGCCAAAAAAAAAAAAAAGTCCCACCCTTCATCCCCTCTTTTCCCCAACCGCAGAGCCTCCCGAGCCAGACACTACCCAGTCACCCGGCACGCACCACACCCACAAGTCACAAAAACACAAATAACAATGCGGCACACCGTCCGCTACCACCTCCGCGCCCTGGTCCGCCCGCTCAAGCGGCGAACCGGCATCAAGGGCACCCATCCCTCCGTCCGCGCCACAGCCAAAGCACCCATGGCCTGCGTGGGCAGCGTCCCCTGCCACCACGCGCCGCACAGCCGCTCCGTCTACTCCCTCCTGCCCGCCGACGACATGCTGCTCGAAGAGTCCATCGAGCTGCTACCGCCCGCGCGCATGGTCGACCCGGCCATCGCGCCGCGGCCCTCCACCGCACCCTCCTCACCCGGCACTTCTTCTTCTTCTTCTTCTTCTTCTTCCTCCTCCTCTTCATCCTCCTGGAACCCGACCCTGGCGGCTGGCGCCTCGACCAGCACGCTCGACACGTTCGGCCCCTCGACGCCGACGTCCGAGGACCTGCCGTCCGACCTGCCCGACGTCGCGGCGAAGCGGCGCACGCGCCGCCGCAGGCGCGAGACCTGGGCGAAGAGCTTAGCGCTGGATTCTCTGTTCTTCCTGCCCGACGAGGAAGAGGGCAAGAAGGCGGAGGAGGACGTCGAGACGAAGCCGAGGGACGCGCTGCGCACGAAGAGGGACTCGTTCATGTGGATGAAGTTTGACGGGCATGGCGGTGGCTTGGCGTGGGCGGATGGAGCGAGGTTGGCGGGGGCGCCGATGGTGATGTGAGAGAGGCTGGGAGATGGGGTTTCTTTCTTGGTTGTATTTATCTCGACGAGTTGTTGCGAATTTATTTCATCATGATATAATATGCAAGAAGTGCGCGGGCGTAATTGAGGCAGTCGTGTGAACATGAGTATCGTCGGGTTTTATAGACGTTTTCGTACGGACGACTGATTTGACTGGTCATGGCGTGTGGATAGTGACTGGTCGTTACCATATGCAACCTTTTTCTATCTAATTCTCACTTTGGCCCGCCTGATGATGCTCTCGATACCTCCATTGCCTGTATAGATTATTTCAGCAAGCCGCAAGTCATTTTTAGTATGCTCTTAGTATCCTCCATCTGCTGTAACATACTGGTGATTGTAGCGGCTATGGCATCGAATATCGCCACAATAGTATTAAGCTCGCTCTCAGTAGATGCTTTCTTGTTCCTAACGTCCGCAAAATTGCTCTTAAGACGGCCAAACGCTCTTTTAAGGACAATTTTCCCTTTCCAATTCTCCAACTTGTTTTCAAGACTAGCAAATTTGCTCGCTGCTTTCGAGTTTAGCAAAGTCACAGTCATATACTTGGGTGGTAAGCCGTAAATAAGGTAAATATCAAGGCGGCGATTGCAACGGCCGGAAGGACCACAAACCCCTTAGAAAGCTGTACACTTTCTAAGCAGTTGAAATGAGTAAGCAATAAAAGTTTCATTAGGGCCGCGCATAGGTTTACGATAGGCTTGATTCAAAGCCGAAGTATTTAATGGAGAGTGTGTAGTGCTTGACTTCTGGAGAGAAGGCAGCAAGGAAAGAACATTCTAAGCTCGATGTACTTTACATTTTCCTGGTCGAAGCCTGGTTGAGATTAGATGCAGGAACCGCGGATTTGCCCTGGACCCTGACCGTAGCTGTGCCAAAGCAATACAGAAGCCAAACATGCCCAACTGTAGATTTACAAAGCCTAGTGACCGTTCATCTCAAGCACTACCCCCCAACGTCCCCTTCTCAACCGCACTTCCCACCACCTTATCGCCATTAATCACGCTAGTCGTCGCGACGACCAACCTCCGGCCCCTTCCCTCGTCCGCCAAAGTCTTCGCCACGAACCTCAGCGCCGAAGCCTCGGCCCTCGTGACGCCACCAAGGAAAAATACGACAACCGTCTTGCCCTCGCCGCCCGCGCCACTGCCATTGAGCAGTTGCCTTGCCCTAACAGCCTTCTCCTCTCCTGCCTGCACTTCATCCACCGTGGCTCCGCGGACGTACCTCAACACGTCCTCGAACGGACGCCAGCCTTGAGCATTGGCAAGAGCGCCTGAGGCCTGTTGCTGGCCTTGTGTGGCATTGTTCGGACGGGCCGAGGCCAGTGCGTTGATATAGTCCTTCTGCAGGACGCATTGCACTAGACGGACGGAGAGTGGAGCATAGCCGGAGAAAACGTAAGCGATGTCGTCAGGCTCGGCTTCGTTGACCTCGTCGACGATGAGGGAGAGCGAGCGGCGCACGGAATTGTAGTTCGTCACTGTGTTGGTGCGGGGACCGCCACCAAGGTTCGCGCCAACGCCCAGACCACCGCTACGGGGACCGAGTAGGCCCGCTTTCTCGAGAGATGTGAGAGTCAGGAGGTGCTGATGGCCGTAACCGTGGAGGACGGCACGCTTGAAATTTTCGAGATCACGGGGCCGGATACCACCGTGAAGCGAGCTCTCAAGGCAGAGGAGACGGAGGATGGTTTCGATCTTGACGCCCCGCGAGATGAGTTCATCGATGTTGTCGTGTTGGCTACTCGGGTCTGCGCCGGCGGCCAGGTTTTGCTGGACCTCAAGCACGCGGGAGAAAATATCAGAGCGCGTGTGCTTGATGATTTCCTCAGCGAGATTGGTGTGTAGCTTGAGCGAGGTTTGTTCTTGCTGGAATCCCGGGAGCTTTGTGACGAACTCTCGAAGTTCCGAGGTCGTCTTCTGTTGGATGTTGCGGTTTTCGTACGATGACTGGAGGCGTCGGGCCACCTTATTGAGTAGCGGGCCGACGGTTGCAAAATTGGTATCTCGAAGGGTGCTGTACAGGGTATCTGAAGGGTCAAGGGGTATTTTTCTCCTCAAAGGCGCAGCCGACGACGAAGCTCCACCTTGTGAGGTACCAGCTCCTGCAGTTCCAACGACGGATGAGTCAACCTCAATTTGATTTGACTGGATATGGAACTCCTCATCCAGAAGTCCCTCGTAGGTTAATTGAGTCATAAGTGCTGTAGGGAAGTCAACCTCCCGATCGATGATGATCAGGCTGTCCAAGATATTGCTTGGAGTCAATCCCAACGGCGACTCCGTGGTGGAACCTGAACCAGCCACAACTTCCGTTCGCATGCGAATGAGTGAGTCCGCCAGGCGGCGGGCGTTGTCACCTTTTCCTACTATCCGTGGGAAGAGGCCATGCTGCTGTTGTAATTGCATGAGAGCCCGTGCCGCTAGGAAAGTAGGAGTCGGATCCTTGCGCTGTCTTGGTCGTTAGGACAAGAGCTCGCCAAAATAATGAAAATACATACCACGTAAAGGTCTGTTATCGAATCTTCCAGTTCCAAAGAAAGAAGGTCATCGGATAAAGGTACGAAGTTAAGCGGCCATTCTGCCACATTAACCTCTCCCAACACACCGGCTTCCTCCAGCACTTGATCAGACACGAGGGTCCTTCGCGGTACCCAGAAAACGGAGAATTCATGATCCACCATGCCATTGTGTCGAAGCTTCTTTATTTGCTCTGCATACACAATAAATGTCAGCATTGAATATCGTGCTCTCCGCCTGTTGAAGAAGCACCAGACTGGAGTGCCCCTGGGCTAATGCTTGCTATACAACATCGCTCTGGGAAGGCGACTGACCAGGCAACCACGGAACGAGGTCTACCTGGCTAATATGCTTCCGTTTGGAGAGCACGAAGATAAAGAATGCATTGTTTTATTTAGGGAAACGCTTGATCACGACAAGTGGGATTTCTCCTCGTAACCTCTTATGTTCCCGTATGAATACAGTTCGAATGTGGGTAAGGAAAGGAGGATTTAAAGACAACAAGAAGCATCCTTACTGCCCAGTGTTCCAGACACGTACCGGCTATGGTGAGGACGGTTTTGGCCTTGTCGCCTCGAGCAATGAAGACGACATTGCGTTGAGAAGAATCGACATTGCCATTCTCCAAAAAGAAAGGTTTGTCGACACCATACTCCTGGAGAGTTGAGAATTTAAGAAGCGAATTTAGGGGACCGGATAGAGCCTTCTCGAAGACCAAGTTCTTCTTGCCGCGGATCTATCGAGCAGGCAGTTACCATCATCAGCACGTGTCGCGTATAGACGGTATCGAGGGAGTCTTACTTACGCCTTCGAGCAGCAGCAGTAAGCTCCTGCGAGCGGCATCAGAGATGTCTGCAGCATTGATAGCGGGCTGCGGCGCCATGATGGCCGGACTACATGGACGAAGAGGTGTGTCGGGCGGTGACGGTGGTGAGCTTGAGGCTGGTCAGTTGGAGCTTGGACGCGTGGCTCGAGCGCGCAGCGCCAAGAACAGCGTCGGCGTCTGCGGTCGGCCAGCGCGCGCGATTGCCGTCATACCGTGCAGCTTTTTTTGATAGTGAGTCAAGCACACCCCGCCTCTCCCCAACCCTTCCCCTCCTCTGACTGCAGCCCGTGCATGTCTATTTGCTGCCGCGCCCTCGCGACCTCTGCGCGCTCTCTTCGCCCGATCTCCGCGCCTCTCCGCCCGCTGCGCAATTCCTTCCTGCGCCAAATTTCCTATACCCCGCGCACCCGCCTCTGCGACGACGCAATGGCCAAGGACAAGGACGATAAGAAGACCAGCTTCCAGCTGAAGGTCCCCAAGGGCACCAAGGACTGGGAGGGCAAGGACATGGTCATCCGCGACAAGATCTTCAACACCATCACCGAAGTCTTCAAGCGCCACGGCGCCGTGACCATTGATACTCCCGTATTCGAGCTGAAGGAGATTCTTGCTGGGAAGTATGGCGAGGACAGCAAGCTGATCTACGACCTGGCCGATCAGGGTGGTGAGCTCTGCTCGCTGCGTTATGATCTGACCGTGCCATTTGCCCGGTGGCTGGCCATGAACAGCAGTGTGCAGAGCATCAAGCGCTACCATATCGCCAAGGTCTACCGCCGCGATCAGCCTGCCATGACGAAGGGTCGTATGCGGGAGTTCTACCAGTGCGATTTCGATATTGCGGGTACCTACGACCCCATGCTCCCCGACGCCGAGATCCTGCGTATCACCACCGAGATTTTCGAGGCTCTGGGCTGGCAGGGCCGCTATACTATCAAGATCAACCACCGCAAAATCCTTGACGGCATCTTTGCCGTCTGTGGTGTGCCCGCGGAGAAGATTCGCACTATCTCCAGCGCAGTGGACAAGCTGGACAAGGTATGCCAATCAGATGATATTCAGATCAATAGGAGCTGATATGTCTCCGCACAGCAACCGTGGACCGAGGTGCGCAGAGAAATGACCGAAGACAAAGGCCTCGACCCGACGGTTGCGGACAAAATTGGCGAGTACGTGAACCTGAAGGGAGGTCAGGACCTGCTGGAGAAGCTGCAAGCCAACGAAACGCTCACGGCCAACGAATCGGCCAAGAAGGGCATTGACGACATGGCCCTCCTCTTCAACTACCTCACCATCTTCAAAGTCATGGACAAGATCTCCTTCGACATGTCGCTGGCCCGCGGTCTCGACTACTACACCGGCGTCATCTACGAGGTCGTCACCGAAGGCTCCGCGCCGGCGGCTGCCCCCAATGCCGCCCCGGAGGCGCAAAAGACACAAAGATCAGGCAAGAAGGATAAAAAGGCGGCAGCAGACGACGACGACCGGTCCAACGACCCATCCGTCGGTATCGGCTCGGTCGCGGCGGGTGGCCGCTACGATGAGCTGGTCGGCATGTTCAGCGGCAAGACGCAGATCCCGTGCGTCGGCATCTCGTTCGGCGTCGAGCGCATCTTCAGCATCACCAAGGCCCGCATGGAGGCCGAGAAGACGGCCGCCGCCGTCCGCCTCAACGAGATCGACGTCTTCGTCATGGCCTTCGGCGGGAAGGGCTTCACCGGCCTGCTACCCGAGCGCATGGAGGTCGCCCGCACCCTGTGGGAGGCTGGCGTCAAGGCCGAGTTCAGCTGGAAGGTCAAGCCCAAGCTGCCCCAGCAGTTCAAGCAGGCTGAGACCGGTGGCGTGCCGTTCGCCATCATTCTGGGCGAGGACGAGCTCAAGGACGGGAAGGTCAAGATCAAGCAGATGGGTCTGCCAGAGGGCCACCCCGAGAAGGACGGCGTCCTGATCGAGAAGAGCAATATGGTTGAGGAGGTCAAGAGGAGGTTGGCGGAATTTAACGCTGCGAATGAGGTCGCGGAGAAGGTCGGTGCGGTTACTGTCTAGAGGAGATCGACGAATGATATCCGACGGGGAAAATATATGGGCGAATGTATTCAGCTTCTGAGAAGCCAGCCATGTTGGTAGGGTCTCGCATAAAAGAATGCATTAAGCAAGGCGTAACAGATGTATGGGCGTATATTTGCTGGGATAGGGAACCGCGAAAAGAGAAAGAACGAATGATATGGAACACTTATGCATGAGCTGTATACTGCCGAAGTAGAGCATGGTGACTGGAGCAAGAGATGTAAGCTTAAAAAATGGTTCACTTCTACATGTCGTAGAGAGCCAAGTTTGCACTCAAATAGAAAAGTCATACCAATACTGTGTACCATACAGGAACTACAGAAGCAGAGGATCATTAATCTCCTTTTCCCCCTTTTCATGAACCAACAGAAATTCAAGAGGTACACAACCCATACACAGCAAGATATGAAAGAGCTGTACCACGACACCCATCAAAGATATTGTGGCTCCTTCACACACGCGAACAACGGATGAGCACGGTTTCCTGCCCTCAAGAGGGCTAGAAAAGGAAGCATGAAGGATGGGGAAATTTTCTGATGCCTCTGTAGGTACCCTGAACATTCTCTCGGTGAACAGGCCTGTCGACTTAGCAATGGGCACGATTTAAATTCTAATCATGTTCTACGAGTCACTCTAAACTCGGTGGCAGTTCGAGATGAATACTCTTTTAGGATTCGTTTTAATAGATTACAGCGGCTGGTTCCAAAACGCACAGGGCGAGAGGTACACACGAAGAATTCCTGACTTTCGTGGCGCTTAGCGGGTACATCGACGCGATCCCCGCTGTGCGCGCCATCTATATACCCCTCCAAGAGAAAGCGTAATATTCCGTCTCAGCTAATCATACACACACATTGGCCAAGCAATCTCCCGCACAATCCCTACCGCTGCCTCTCTACACGGTCAACCAATCACCTTCCCATTCCCCGCCGCCGTCCTCATAAAAACGCCCTTCAACGCGCCCAACCCATCCACCGCCCTCAACCCCAAGCTCCTGACCCCGACGAGCGGCCCGCTCTCCACGCTATACAGCTTATGCAGCTTATCGCAGACCCCCAACAATAGGTTATTCGCCTGATACCGCTCCGCGACATACGGTTCCAGGGACAGCTGGGTGCCGATATCCTGCCCGCCCGCGACAGCCTGTCCGACCGCGCGGACCAGGGCGGCAGCATCGCCCTGGCCCTGGTTGAGCCCTTGGCCGGCGAGCGGGTGGATGGTGTGGGCGGCGTCGCCGACGAGGGCGACGCGCTCGCCGATGTAGGTGTCGGCGTGGCGCAGCTTGAGGGGGAAGGCGGCGACGCTGCCGTCCTGGACGGCGCGCGTGCGCATCGGCAGCGACGACTGCGGCGTCCGGGCGGTCGCGTGCGGCACGCGCCAGGCGACCTCGTCGGCCTGGCCGGAGGGGATGGCGTGCAGGTAGTCGAGGTCGGCGGGCCGCAGGCGGAACGCGGCGTCGACCATGGCGACGAAGTCTTGCGGCGGGAGGGAGCGCAGGAGGGCGGCGCGCTCGGGCAGCGTGGACCAGACGAGAGAGGCCATGTTGCCAGGCAGCGGCAGCATGGCGACGGGGCCCGTGGGCAGGAAGCGCTGGTACGCGATCTTGTGCTCTTCGCCGCCCCAGCCGGGGCCTTCGAGGGTCAGCGTCGCGACCACGCCGTGGCGGCCGTAGTCCCATCCGCGGCTCTGGATGCCGGCGAAGGTACGGACGGGGCTGTTGGCACCGTCGGCGCCGACGAGCAGACGAGCGGCGAGTGTGCGGCCGTCGCTGAGCGTCACGACGGGCCAGGAGCTTAGATCCAGGCCGTCTGGCGTGGCGGAGCCTAGTTGGATGGATTCAACACGGGTCGGAGAGAAAGTCGTGACACCGCCCAGTTCGAAGAGGCGCTTGAGCAGGCCGGTCGTCAGGTTGGCGTTCTCGATCATGTAGGCGATGGTGGTGGACTGGTCCGGCTGCCGGGGCACTTCTGCCCAGTCAAAGGATATGCGTGCGTCGCTGACACCGTCCCACACTTGCATCTCCTGGTATGGCTGAACGCGGGATTGGTCGATGTGGGACCACGCTCCCATTTCTGTTAAGTGGTGTCAGCCATTGACCACCATATTCAACCGCTACAATCTCCAGATATGTATACCAATGAGATTTTGTACCGATGCCGGAGTCAATGAGCTGCAGCGGTTCGCGAATTGCGCTGGTGAGACATCTTTGAGCTTCCCTTTCTCGAGATCCAAGCCCTCAATCAAGGCGATCTTGAGACCTGACGTGACCGGCGATGAGCCTGCGCAAGGTCAGCATAAAGATCCAATCGAAGAACACGGGAAAGGCATTGTAGTCCTACGCAGTCCGTTGAGCAGGCTCAGGCCTGCTGGACCTCCACCTACACATACAACATCGTATATTTCCGGTTTCGTTCCAACCGTAGCGTATGTCCGTCGATGAGCGATGTTGAACGGAATTCTGGAAGTTTTGCGGCAGGAATTGCAGACCCAGGATGCGGCACGGACTTGCATGGTAGCGGGGGGTTCGGCGAGCGCGCCGAATCGCGCTCTCTAAGGGTTAGGAGAAAGCTCGTCAGCGTCGGTGGTCGGCTCAGTCCGGCAGCGCGTCACGTCGCATTGAAGACGTCAGGTCAGAGACGCGGCCAAACTGCGGGCCGCACAGTGATCGCCACTAGGCTAAAAAAGGACTTGTAATTGCGCCTCAACACCAACCAAGATCTCCTTACGAGATACGAGTTCCGTAGCTGCGCGGTGCCCCTGACGATCCACACGTTTCAGCTATTAAGGAGAAGTGTCGCATGGCACTGTATTGACAAGCCCATTACTCCCCCCGTTTTGCGCGCCGATCTATATTCACACGAAGCAAGAGTAAAAACCCTCGAAGCAAAAGTCCGCCCCCAGCCGCCGCCACGCTCATATCCATGCATTGGCCCCTTTCCCTCGCGTTGAACCCAGCATCCAACCCATCCGCCCCGTCACCCGTATCGTGCTCTTCGAAACCCCAACCCCTGGATACTCTGCAGCACTGACAATTGAGCCATCATGACGGCTGTCACGAAGAGGATCATCCACTTCTTCCTTCTCCCAGAAATGGAATTTCGGGACACCCTCCGATGAGATAAAACTCTCGCAAAGGCGAATAGGAATGCATAAGAGCGCAGGAGCTGAGGTGGGTATCTGATAGCAAAGAACACAAGTCCCAGAAAGAAATCGAAAGAAAAAAGGAACTAGAAGAAACTTGACCAGCAAAACCCCTGACCTTTGCCGATGACTAGAGAAGGAAGCCGACCATGCACGTGCTGAATGAAAGCAAAACTAAAACATCCTACCGCAAAAAGTATGCCACCATTGAGTGCGTGTCGTGCCAGAACGAGGAGTGAAAATCACGAATGGAGCGGGAAAGATGAAGGTCTCGACACAGCTCGAGAGTAGTACAGAGAAAGGTGGAGCCGTGAAGTATCGTGAAGTTATGATGAGAAAATTTTGCGGCCTTTGCGAGCCAGTGCACTGAAATGCTTTCTGCCGAAGGGCCAAATCTGGATCACGGTTATGCCAGTGGCTTTACGGCTCAGTGGCAGGAATGAGAAAGTGTGGATATTTACGATCATCGCGTTCCTGCCTCCAACTGACCCGGCGACGGTTCGTTAGAAGTACCATTATTATTAGCAATCTGCTGACCACGGGTGAACGGATTGCGGATGTTTGGCATCGTAGGACGAAGATTTCGTAGTCTCGCGCCAAATCCAGTTGTGCCTTCCGTTGACTGTTGTTGATTCTGCTGCGGCTGCTCTTGTGCTTGCCTCTGCTGGGTATCCGTATGGCCTGCGCCACGCACACGACGGGTACGGCGTGTGTCGTCTTCACCGGAACGAGAGAATACAGTACGTCCGCCACGAATGGGTAAAGGCGTACGGGTTCCAATCCAGACAGTCTGGGGAGCCTGAGGCATCCTGAGACCAGTCGTGCGTCGGCCGCTCGAGTCGTTATTCTGTTCGCCTTCCGGCCTCGGCTTCGGAACATAGTAGTCAGCTTTGCAGAGAGGGCAGCAAGCACGACGGCTAGTGAGCCAGGGATCGAGACATCCAGCATGGAACGCATGCCCACATTTCAAGCCACGGACATCGTCGTCATCCTCGAGTTCTTCCAAGCAAATTGCACAGGTATCACCAGGACTCTGGAGGAGCTCCGGAGGCGCAGCTGTCCTGATAGGGTCATCATCCTCGTCATCCTCATCATCATCGTGTACTGAAGCTTGGCGGTCTTTGTTCGCATCTTCAAAGGTGCTTGCGACAGTCTTGCACTTCTCGAGCTCCAAGTTTCTCTCGGCAGCAGTCATCTGACTGGCTTCCTGATGCTGTCTCTCGAGGGTAGCGGGTCCATCGGCGGATGAAGGTGTAGGGTGATCGGCTTGAGTCTGTGAAAGCCTCTTCTCGGTATCCTCGGAACGGCGGCTGTCGCCAGCAGCGGCTACGACTCCCTCAGCGTCCTTCACACTGGCGGCCCGGCTCGGTGGTGTCGATATTCCTCCAGCAGTTGACAAGCCTTCTCGCTCCCGCGATGCGCGCCACATCTTATACTTCATCAAGGGGAAGCGTTCATTGACCTCATCCATTGTCATCAACTTCTTCTCCCTTCTGCGACGGCGCGGTGGCTGCTGCATAGCAGCAAGATCGATCTCCGCATCGCCGCCAGCCTGTCTGGCAAGGCGACTTCGTTGGTTGTAGCGGAAACAGTACTTAACACCTACGATAATCCTATACAGTGTATCAGCTTTACCACGAAATGTCCAGTCTACATCTGGACGGTCCTGACAAGCCCGGGATCGGGCCGCGCTGGCGGCTCACCAGAGGTTCGTGAAGACGACACCAAATCCGAGCGCAACAAAGAAAAGCAGCGGCGAGTTGGTTGGCCCACCACCTCCGCTATTGCCGCTGTTGCCATTGCTGCTGGTGGCCGACGGGAGGGCGGACGACGTCGAGGATGGCGAACTCATTGTTACTGACGGTCGCGATGCATGTGGCAGGGCGCCGTCAAGATGCGAAGCGGTCGCGCTATAGGGGCCGATCGAGATAATCCGCGATCATACAGTGAGGTACGAGAGCGAGGGGTTGATGCGGTCGGTCCTTGCGCTGACAATAGCGACGATGTCGGTCACAATGTCGAAGTAAGGTGCAGATCTCCGGCTGGCGATCGGATAAAGGTCCCAGCACCACCAGCGGGGCGTGGGCGAGCGAGAGGCCAGACGGAACGCAGTGGCGTGGCTGCTGCAATGCGGACGGCAGGACGGGTTATTCACGCTAGTTTGGTCGAGTGGTGACGGCCTGGACTGTCGGCAGCGCGCGTGAGCAGCGATAACGGCGGCTCTGTGGCGATGCGACAACGCGACTTGGCGCCAGAGGCTGCGAAAGTGAGCGAGAAAGAGGCTGCGCCGTAGACCGAGCGAAGTGGTCGAGGGCTCAGCGACAGGTCGATCGGCAGACGCGCCGTGGGTGAGGAGACGGAGTGGAGTGGGCGTGGAGAGAAGTAAGTGGTAGAAAGCGGAGGCGCTGGCCGGCCGGCTTGCTGGGTCTTGGATGGCAGGATGGACGGCAGCACAAGGTGATGGAACCGATGGGCTCGCTGCGAGCGGCGAAGATCTGCACACAGGCGACTGCACGACAACCCAGCGGCTGCGGAGTGGCTGTCAGCGGAGATGCACGCAGAGAGGGACGGCGTGCGCAGAAGAAGCGGCTGCTGAAACTGCAGTCTTCTTGCCGTCAGGCAGCCTGTCCGCTCGCCTATGAGCCGTCAACCTGCGACGCTGAAGGTGATGCGTGCTGAACGTCCGCACGGGCCCCGGTTGATTTCCCTTGCGCGGCGCCGGGGCGCCCTCCAGCCTCGAGCGCCCAAGTCAGTGCCGCCGAAATCCAGATGCACCGAGCCTGCACCTTCTTCCATCAATCGCGCTGACTTTGCAGCCTCGTCCGCAGCTCCTGTCGAATAAAGCCGGCGAACGCGCAGCCAGAGCGCCGCCTGAGCGAGAGCCTGCAGCGTGTTCGTTAGAGACCTTCCGCTTTTTGTGCTCTCACACGCGACACAGCCACCACCACCATGGCCAGCCCTGTGCCCAAGAGGCATCCAGACAACCCCGTGGTCTTCTTCGACATCACCCTCGGAGGTAAGCGCCCACATTGCGGCATTTAGGCCCTCTCTTCGTTTCTGTCTCGCTCGCCTCCAGACCTTCTTCTCTTCAGCGCTTTCGTCTCACACTCTTGCGATGCCTTGCTTCGCACCCGGTCTAGTTACTCTGTTTCGTCCTTCGATCAAAGAGAACGGGATGGCAGGCCGTCTGGAACTCTGGGCAGGCATGCTGACGCAGTCGCGGTGCAGGTGAGCCGCTCGGCCGTATCAAGATGGAGCTGTTCAAGGACGTGGTACCGCGCACTGCTGAGAATTTCCGTCAATTCTGCACTGGCGAGACTAAGAACCAACACGGTCGGCCTCAGGGCTACAAGGGTTGCAAGTTCCACCGAGTGGTGAGCAGCCTCGCACGAGCGCGTACGAGTTCCTGTTCGGCTGACCGCAACGATGCAGATCAAGGAATTCATGATCCAAGGCGGGGACTTTCTGAACGGCGACGGCACTGGGTCGACGTGCATCTATGGGACCCGTGCATTCGCCGACGAGAACTTCGACCTGAAGCATGACGCTGCTGGCCTGCTGAGCATGGCGGTAAGGCAGATTGCATCACAGCGCCTTGCACATCAGAAAGCTGACATGTCATCTGCAGAACTCAGGACCCAACACGAACGGCTGCCAGTTTTTCATTACCACGGTGCCAACGCCGTTCTTGAACAACAAGCACGTTGTCTTTGGGCGGGTGGTTGACGGCATAGATGTAGTCAAAAAGATTGAGAACACCCGCACGCAGCGGGAGAAGCCGACGCAGGACGTGGTGATTGCGCAATGCGGAGAGATGTAACGCCACTATTGGATATGGTAGGATTGAGGTACAGGGCAGCTCTCATGCGGAGCAAGCATGATTCTTGCTCTGCTCGGGGTCCGGCACCGGGCATTTCCTCAACCGTGCAGACCGGCAGCATAGCCGCGAAGATCATGCCACGATAGGCTTGAGGTGGAGGATAGACCGGGGAAGCTTCTTCTTGGCGGCACGGGGTCGAGCTAGAGCTGCCGTCTGGGCGTCGATGCCTTGTTGCCAGAGGCGGGACACTATTCGGCGCGGCACCGAGCATTCGTAGCCAAATTCACCCTGCGACGAACGGGTCCAGAGAAGTTTCACAAATCAGACCACTTTGGAGGTATGCATAAACCAGGCTTCCGTGCGCGACGCGTCGTTAGGGCATCCTGGCCACGCTCGACTCTACGCACCAGTGACAGTGACGCAGCGCCATAGCACGAGCCACGAGCGCCTGCGTCATTGCCCGATGCGCTCGAGCAGCCCCGCAGCGGTCGATCAGGCTACCCATAACAACACACCCAATTGTGCTCTACGCTTGCAAACATCCTCTCGACCCAAGACAACCCATTGGAAACAACCCGCATTCTCCTGAACAACTTCGCTCACAAATAACCTCTCCAGTCCAACAGTAAGTGCTCTGCTTCCCCATCTGCCTCCCAAAGCGTCGCCGGCGGCACCTCCGAAGCTACGCGTCCAACTACCCCGCAGTCAACCCCTTTCTCAAGCTCGCCCGCTCCCATCATCAGCAATTGTCCTGCCACTCAACGCTGCTCATCTTGCTCATCTACTCCGACCGAACCGGCTGTCGTCAAGGATCTAACATTCCATCGTGTAGACCATCATGTCTTACAACGACGAGCATGGCGGCCGCGGCGGCGCCCGTGACGATTACTACAGCGGTCGCCGCTACGACGACTCGGATGACGAGGACTATCGCGAAGCGGAGCGACGTGCCGCATCCCACGCCGGCGACAGCGGTGACAATTCGCTCTTCAGCACGGCCCTGGGCCTGCTGTCAGGCAAGAAGCAGAGCTTGAAGGATGAGGACCTGGACGAGGAGGACGCAGTTAGGCAGCACAAGACGTACTACGGCGGCGGCGAACACAATAGCGGCCACCAGGCTACAGAGGGCAGCCTCGGTGCGGCTGCGGCAATGCAGGCGTTGAAGCTGTTCAACAGTAGCAGTGAGGGTGGCAAGAGCAGTAAGAGCGAGTTCCTGGCCCTGGCTATGGCTCAGGCAAGCAAGCTGTTCGATGAGCAGAGCGCCAATGGCAAGACGGTATGCGTCCTTGAACGTTAATAGGCGGTGACAGCATTGGTGCTAACAGAACCAACAGGATCCCAATGCCAGCAAGCAGGGTGCTGTGCAACAGGCGGCACAGATGGCCTTGAAGATGTACCTGAAGTCCGATTCTAGCGGCTCCAGCGGAGGTAGCAAGCCTAGCGGTCTCATGGGGCTGGCCAGCAAGTTCTTGTAGGCCTTGAAGCGCATTTACATTTCATGTACAGGAACATTGGGAAGTCGGCTACAATTTTCTTGCTAACAATCACGAAATTGCATGAAGGATGAAGACATGATATATATGAGGGACATCGAAAGGTCCTCTCAAAAATAGAGTACATGACTTTAGCACTCGCGGACGTAGAGATAACCTTCGATTCAGTGAAGAAGCTCACTCATTCATTGACAAGTATCCTACATAGTGAACAGCATTTTCCTAGCAAGACCCAAACCGTTTCCCTCCTTGCCAAGCAACAAATACACTTCCGCCCTGGAACCTAACTTTTATTCAGTAAATGCTCAAGAAGAAGTAAACGCTAGCTGACCGGAAGTGTTATGATGCCGATTTCAGGCTCAGTAGTGGATGCTTGCCCCGGCAAAGATGACCACCTCAAGTGCTCTTCAAGAAAAGCAGACAGTGTAATACCACTGCTTGCAAGGTTTGCATGGGGCTCTCTGGTTTCTTTGAAGACTATGTTGGCACGTAGAAACGTGGTGAGTTGAGTTGCCCGCTACTTGACGGACGCTATCAGCCTTCTCTCGACTATGCATCTCGAGCTAGCCTTCTAGGGAGAGATATCATTTAACACAGGAAACGAGCAGCTTACAGGAAAAAGTGGTCGGAATTTTTGCGGTTAATCTCACTACAAGATAAGGTGGACGAGGCTGAGCCAGCTGCTGCCTGGTACTGTGCATATATTACAGGTCGTATGCACGATCTGCAGCCTCTTGTCACTATACGTCTAAATATCCACCGCCCACTCTCCAGGAAGCAGAAGCCGCACATCATCTCCGCCGACTTAAACTTTCGACATGCACTTTTCATGTCCTGAACACTCTCCACATCAATGGATCCATCGCAATAGAGGCATGGCTGTATGAGGGTCAAAGGAGCCGTCATTACAATGAATCTCGCGTCCATTCTTGTGTCTGAAGACCGGATTGGGCAGCAACGGAGGAGGATCTGGAGCTCGGCCTTCGGATGGAAAAACCAAATAGATGCCGTGTATATTATTTGAGACTTACAAGCACGGAGATAAAGCGGAGATCTACACGTAGGCTTTAGTACTTAATAGACAGCTTCAAAACGCTCGTATGTAAGCCAGGTTGGTTTTTGAATGGAATGATACAAGAGCTATTTACAGTATAGACAACGAGGCGGGAAAAGACTGGGTCCACGGTGCTCAAATTCGGATTATCGATATCAGTCGACTCGGTTCTGCATCTAACACGTGGCATGAAGAACTGATCGGTAAGTAGTTAGGTTGGAGAAAGGATTTTTCTTTTTTTTAACCCCCCCCCGATGGCCCTGGTACAAAAGGTCTACGAAAATATATCAAATTGGACAAACTACAGAGTGTGCATTCAACAAAAGAGATCATAGATTGCCTACATTGCGGGGAAGTACTAGCGAGTGTGGTGCGATGCGGTACCAACATCGCCAAAAAGGAAATAGCACGACAAATGAAATTCTTAGGGCTCAAACGAGTGTATCGGTCCAGCAGGAGCACCACCTTCTCTTCGCAACAGTGAAGGCGAACTCCACCATTCTTCTCTGACTTCCCGGCTCCACTGGCCCGAGACAGTCCCATATAGATACACTCACAGGACCCTTATCCAACCGACTTAGGTGGGTTGATGCATTGAGCAGCCCTGCAACCGTTTGGTGGGCCAGGGTCGTTCCCAAAGCAGACGCTGAGACCAACGCCGTTGCATTCCGGGCTCCGGCCGATGACTTCCCAATTGCCGCAACCGCCGCAGAGGCGGTTGAAGCTGACTTTGCAGCCGTTGATACCTTGGGCTGTGATGGGAACGTCTCTGATTATTCCCCCGTTCTCATAGGCGATGGACTGGGAGAAGGAGACTTGAGCGGTGCTTCCCGGCGGAGTGAAGAATCTGTGAATGAAGAATTGCCGTCAGTATGTCCCTAATGTCATTGTGCATTCTTTGCGGAAGTTGGAAAGAAGAGGGCTTACCCCTTAGCGCAGCAGGTCTGAACTGTTGCACACTGGCGAGGAACTAAAGCATTTTCAACGTCCTCGAGAAGGGAAAGGCCATTGGGGACGGCAGCTGCAAGGCTGGCCAAGAAGGGTATGAAAGTGATTGCGTCAATCTTCATCTTGAAAGGCAAACAAGTCTGGTCGTTTTAAAGGAATGAATTGAAAGGAATACGAATGTCTTGTTCATCCGAGGAAAGTCGAAGGTCGAAAGCTCTTTAAATATCAAGAGCTCAGCCCTATCTAGTATTTTTCCACTCACATTCTCCGTACGATATCCTTGTACGTTTCTATCACCAAACGACATTGATAGGCGCTCATGACTATGCATGGCTCTTTACTTTCACCATCAGGCTCAAGATAGAATATCAAACCTTAAATGATCGTGAGTTTTTGTCTTTTGAACACGTCGTTGCCCAGATTTGTGGCGGTGGCGGTTGAAAAAGTTCTCCGGAAAGTATGGGGCATCGCAGGCTCCAGATCATCCCGCCCTGCTAAGATACGCCATGAACTCAAGACGCCAGGTGGGTGAATTCGTGAATACGCGATCTATAGGGCCATCTGAGCCCAATCAGTTCTCGTCAACATTAAGAAAAGGTGGCAAAAATCCCTTAGGTAATAGAGCAGATGTCTTGGTGGGTGTCACCTCCCTTGATGACCCTTCCCGTCCCCATTCTGGGAGATAACTAAACTCTGAGACAAGTCGAATATGATTCTGCGTCATTTCGATCAAGCTCTTAGGCTATTTCGAGACCATAGACTACGTTAACGCAGTATCTCTGCCGCGCTCAGAAAAGTGTGGTGTTAGTCTGGCGGAATCAACGGAAACAAGCTCCACGTAGTATCACCAAAGAACGTAGTGCTTATGGTGATTGATGATACGAATCACGAGAACTAAGTATCATTGCTCCATGTTATATCGAGTTCTCTCGGGAGAGCGGGACCCTGCGTCGTGGCTGCGAAGTTCTCCGTTACCACAATAGCATCTTGAACACGGCAAAACGTCGGGCGCTTCTTAGATATTGGCTGTACCTTATCATTGTGAAAGGTTGAGAGAAGAACTGTTTCGAGACTCTCAAGCTCCCGGAAAGTGTCACATCGCTCGTCATCTCGTGTCTCCTTATCCACATGCAGTAATGCTAATGGTAATGCTATGAAGGAATGATCTAGGCCCTCTAATGTTTCCGTCAAGGATAACCCTTCAATAGTGGTATGGTGCTCCCGGTTTTAATTAAGCATCAGCGCTAGTGACATCGAAGCTAGAAGCGAATAGATCTCCCATCCAGAATGCACTACTTCGTGATCGGAATGTTTAAATATGTATTCATGCGGCTCACAGTGGCTCGTGCTAGAGTATGTGGCTATGCTTAAGCGAGGCTGGGCGGCATAAGTCAAATGAGGAATCCGAAACAATTTAATCTTGCTGGTTACTAGCAGGTTTGGCTTTTTCTATGTGCGGGGCTTATCCCTTTTTCCACATAATTTTCTACGTATGACTCGGACGCGTCTCATAGGGACTCAATGGGAATTATAGTCGTTGCTTCGATAACCCGGAAGAGACATTCCGTATCGATTATGAACTAGAGTAAGGCATAAAGCTTCGAACATTGGGGACTTGTACCTTGCGAAGTATTTAGGTATCATTCTTGATTCACGTCGATACCGCAACTTTGAGGAAAAATGTTCCCGGAGAATGCGGAAGGTTGATAACTTTGCGTTAGGAAACCGTGGTCAATACGGGAAACGGGATTCACCAAGACATTGTAACGGTAAAGGTTTTATCCAACGTGGCTAGCTCTTAAGTGGGACGAGTCGTCCGAACACCGGTGAGCATTTGTCCTGGTTAATTTGGCGTATGAACAATGGCACTAATTACCCGTGCGCATGCAAACTTACTGTTACAAAACTAGTTCAAGTGTTTGGGCACAGCTACACCTTAGTTATTTAATGCTGGTTGGCGCTTAGCACTCTAATCCGTAGATAACAAGTGGAATTTATACCGAAGTAGCCCGAATCAACAACGGTAAAGGACTTTTACAAAGAATTGTTTACGCTAAATTACTGGCTGCTATGGCCCGCAATATGGCGAGTCAACAGTAGGTGGCAGAGACATTACCCTTTGACTCGCGGTTAAATGCCCAGAAAGGTGTTATAACCACAGAAATTCCGTGCTTAACGATTCAAAAGGGAATGACATGGGAGGAGAATGGAACAGACGTCCCGACGTAGATGATATCAATCTTATCACAGCATTAGACTTGGATAACTACTTCAATTAGTATCTATACAGATTCAAAGATGACTGCGGCTCGAGGGGCAATCTATTTTACCACCCGCAAAAAGTCCATCGATGCGTAGAGTAGTAACTTGTCAATCTCTGACAAGCCAAACTCTTGGATGCGAAGGAACATATTATCAACTCTGAATTACGATTCATCCGTTTTAAGATATACCTTGTCATGAGAATACAAGGAACGAACGGCTCAGTTATCAAGACCCTGACTCTGTCTTGCGCACTGTTGAGCCTAAGAGAACCACCCCACCCCACCCCCAAAAAAAAAGAAAGAAAGAAAGAAAGAAAGAGACCGGTGTTAGTGTAGAAAGTAGCAATTATCATTGGCAAAGTCCCTGCATCGGCCGCGACACAGATCACTCCAAACGGAGCGGCTGGGGCAGTGAGGTCCAAGCTAGAAGATTTGAGTTGTTTAGCATTCCTAACGGTATGGTTCTATCTTACAGGGCTGAAGCTACGGCGATAGTCGGGAACATATGTACCGCGTAGACCCCTGCAGCCAAGATATTTTCACACTTCAAGCGGAATCACTCACCTCGGCTAACAGCCGGAACGACAAGTCTCAGAAGCTAGCGATTCCGAGCGGAGTGTATGATAGTCAGTACTCGCAAACGATACTCAATATGGCATGTATCAAGCTTCTCGCTCTCGAACACGAACTCTAGGCGGCTCAGTTACGAATGATCAAGCAGTAGCTGTTGTCAGGTGCTGCTATCTCAAAATATGAGACTATTCCCCTTTCGATACGGAGACGTAGATTCTGCTTGAGAGAAGCTTTTCACACAGATATTGTCAGGTCACGAACGGCGAAATACTACGTTCGCTCAATCACTCTTTCCGCGGCGATTCATTGTGACGAACGTCACTCTACACATGCAGGTGCTCAACCTGCTATGGTACATCTCGCGTCTCTACTGTATCATGAATGAAAAAAAAAGGCAAAACGTGGCTTTGAAACGATTGAGAGGCTCGTATCTACGATAAGGGTGAAGTATTTTATGACCCTTTAGGCTTCAAATATTTCACTCCGGTCATGGCTCTGCTCGCCTTATCTTCACATGGGGCTTCACTCTTACTTTTCATTGAATGGCATGTGTGATAATTATCTTAGTGGTTTGTCGGTATTAGACGACCGGAAATGCGCGATTTCTATTGTCAGTATCCGACTTCACCCAAATCTGTTCATACTCTGACCCTCGCTCTTCTGGAGAACCCCATCTGGGAGCTACACACTCGAGCAAAAACACCAGTATTTTTCGTCTAGCTAGAAAGCTTCTACTTCGAATTGAGCTTCCATACTCCCCAAAATACTTAACTAAATGTTCACCTATGGAGGAACAAAACAAAGTCCAGGATAATGCTGAGCAAAACCTCCCTTGGTTCTCCTTACGGAGATGAGGCTGCTTGCTCCAAGTTGATGATGACACTTGGAGAAGAAGGCGCTGAATGCAGTTAATCGAGAGTACACAGAGGGTGGACCAATGCCGGATGCTGACGAGTAGTCTACGACTGTTAGCAAAGTCCTCGGTGATGCGAACTTTTGAACTGTCTTCGGTACGCCGAGATGCATCATCATTGACAAGCAGGATCCGGATTGTTGTAACGGGACAGATATGAACGTATAAGATACTGGGATACTAGGCAAAAAAAAAATTATCCAATCATCAAAGGTTCTATTACGAATATTCAACAACGAATGGAATGTAAGTCACATCACCGTCCCATTCTCTTATTCATCTTCTCGGCCAACGTCATTAAGATAATCGCCTGATATCACCTGGCACCGATTTTCCTGGTTCTTGTTCTCTGGTCATCTCATTCAAAGCATACCTGTCTGCCTCGCGCAATCACAAACAAAAAGGTCCGCACTAAACAGTAAACAAGAAGCGACACAGCACGATCCAAAGCGCTGTGTTGAACATGGCGCTTCTTTCCGCCGTATAATTGTCGCCGAGCAGGCCTTTAGTATCTGTACCCGCTTGTGTAGCACATGCCAAGGAGGATTGATGAATAACACTGCTCAGTATGCAATCCAAGATGAAGCTAATTTATTCGTTGTGTGGTTGGTAGGGCCGTTTCCGCCGTCTCTTCGTCAATTAAAAGGGCTCTATCCGAATCTTTCGGGTTCGTCGAGAACGTAATTATGGAAAATGGGGTCTAATAAATGGTTCGACTGGGAACCAGTCGATAATTCGATGATGAATATTTCACGGAAGCTCGGGCCGCATTCGAGTAAGATCGAATCGGGTGATCGTCTGGAGTCGGAAGCCATAAGTCGGAGAGATATGCCATGCTACTGGTGAACGTGTAACTGTACGGATGCATCATCCATTGAGAGCCAAGACTTAATCACTCTTTCTGCCGTTGGCGCCGTTGGCCATTGAGCGAGTAACTCTCCTTTCGGGTTCCGCTGCGGCGGATGAAGCCTTTCCGTTGGCGTTCTCCTTCTTGGCAGGAATGGTGAGACAATTGATTCCGAGGAATTTGCATATGCTGGTGACAACCAAAACGGCCCAATTGGTGTAGACGATCGCAGCGAAGACGAAGTATGACCTCAGGTACCATAGCTCAAGCCGAGCCAATGCGGCCGTGTTAGACGCCAAGCCCATGCGCGGGAGATTGACAAGGATGGCGCCACCAATGAGCGGAACAAGCATGACGGTCCAGTACGGGAAGGGCTGCCGGGTAAGATGGGCGAGGATGATTTTCGTGGTCATGCGGCCAAAGACGAGACTCATTGTCAAGCACCATAGCACAAGATGGCCACCAGTCTTGTTTTTAGCATCCCACTCCTCCAAAATGTTAGAATAAGGACTACCAAGCCATGCACAGGTAGCAAGGGTGAAGACAATCATTGGCGTCCACTCCTGGAAAACAGGGAGAACCGGCTTTCCCTCGGCACGGCGAGCGCGAGCCACGTTGAGGACGCAAGCCGGCAGATGTGCAATAAAAAAGGAACCTAAGAGAATGGGAACCCAGAAGTCTCGGAACGTCGTCATTGGCGAAATGTATCCTTCCAGCGAGGGGAAGTAGCGAATCAGCGAAGACGACCAGATTTCAGGACCGTAGTGCGCGGACATGATCATCATCGTGCAGGCAATGATGAGACCCTCTGAGTATTGATCAGCGCTTCTGGGCCTAAAAGAGGTGCTGGAGTCCACAAGACGCAAGGAATTTTACCTGTCGGGCCATTGAAATAACCAAGGTACAACGTGTGGGTATGGTATGTTTCCCAGGTGGAGAAGAACATCGGGAGACAGGGGATCAGGGCTGTAAAGGCGCCGGTCTTGGTTGCTCCGTAACCCATTGCCGCGGTCTCGAGCAGACTGCCAAGGGTGCAGTTGAGGGAATCAATGCCGTGGCTACAAAGAGGGGTCAGAACCGAGACATCCCCGCATCTGGACACAATTAAGGACATACTCAAACAGCTCTCCCAAACCACTCGAAGTTCCAGTGCGCCGTGCCTGCTTTCCGTCTACGTTGTCCATGGTGGAGTACCTGAGTGGACTAAATGAGACAGTGGGTCCGACAGGGAGGATGAAAAATCTTACATCCAGAGTCCAAACGCAAAACTGTAGTATATCCATGCTGGCGCCTAGGTGTTTGGGAAGGACGTCAGCGGTTGTGTGCGCGCGAGGGTGGCTCTGGGCTCAGGGTCCAAGGGGCTATACCGGGCCGACGAGATCAGGCACAAAAAGCTCCAGCAGGCCTACGTTGGCGAGGATGAAGAAGAAACCCAGAAGGGTGACCATGTTCGGAGCCAGCCATAGCGGCAGCAATTCGACGAAGGCATTCCACTATGCGGCGCGCGAAGTTAACGTCTGGGTCGCGGCGGGCGGGGAAGGCGGCGCGGAAAGGGCATACGTAGTGTTTGAGGATGTAGCGCGAGACGAAACTCTTGTCGACGCTCTGATATTTGTATGTCTTCAGGTGGGCCAGGGCCTCTTCCGACACACACTCATGGGCGGCCGCATCTAGTCAGCACAAGGATGGGTCAGCGGTTGGCGACGGATGGAGCGCGGACTGGAACGGTACATCGGCTCTGAATTTGGTCATGGATCTGGGACTCGAGGTCGCCGGACTTACTCTTCCCCATTCTGAAAGCGTGGTCCCGGGGGCACAGACGAAGGGAAGGCGGAGAGAAAAAAAGAAGAAGAGGAGCGGAAAGCGCAGGAAGTCAGGTCGCCATACAGCGTACGGATCCGAGTCGGACAGCCAGTTGCGCGGCGGCGGGCGGCGGGCGGTGGTCAGTGTCCAGGCGGAAGCTCGGAAATTGATCGAGCCGCTTGTGAACGTGAAGGTCAGGGTGCGTGGACGCGTGAGTGCCGAGCACCGCCCAGAAGCAGGGGTCTGCGCCCGCGACCACCAAGCCGCCCGTGATGCACCGCACGATTCTGGGGAAAAAGCAGGAGCTGCGTGGTGAGCACCCTGGTGTCGTTGTTTTCACATGCCCATGTTTGGCTCAACGATAGATCTGCTTGTACCCTTCGTCCCTGCCTCCGATAAGCTTGCACGTGCCGAATGACTCGTGTGCCCCACGCAAACCGCTCGAATTCGAGCAAACAAATCCCGTTCTGCTCAGCGCTGGCACCACGACCTGACGACTGATGACCTGTTGTCACCGGCTGCGTCGGCAACGCCCCCGACCGCTGCTGGCGAGATACATGTTTGCAACGCACGAAATGCGCTGTACTAACGACAACTGTAGCAATCGCCCTGGTACGACCATTCTATCTTTTTTGCTGAAGTAATTTTTTTTCTGATTAATTTGTATTTGGATGATACCCTCGGCTTTTCATGCGCCCTGTAATGGCGGACTGTCGCAACGCTGTTGGAGTTACATCCATACATTACACTCTCAAAAGCTTTCACATGTGCTGTTTGGCTTTGATAGCAGCCCTACCGAAATTGCCAATGCCGGATAATAAATATTTCTATTGCCTGCATTGCTGTCCTGTTGCGTCGCTGTCGTGACCTCATGTCCTCGTGAACCACCATGCGATTCTGTCCCAATTCGGATATCATTGTCTCACACACATCTCCACCGTCCCTCAGCCCTCTACAGGCAGAGCACCACTCTCCGATCTTCTGTCACCGCTAACTATTTGGGCGCGCACTGGCTTTCTCTCAACGGCCGGTGAAAGGTCGAGTTGCGTCATCCGCTGTATCGCCAGCGAACTTGCCGAGAGGATTGTTCACGCTTCCACCGGCAAGATTGGCAACACCCTTCTTAACATCCTTAACATCCTGCTGGTCCGACGCAGGCACCTTGTTGATTTGGTCTTACAGCTTGTTAGCGAGCGATGGCGCCAAAAAGAAAAAAGGAATTGACCGCATACCCTTGACGAGATAGGACGCCTTGTTTTCGCCCATTGTTTTCAAGGCCCTCTCCTCAAGCTCGCGCTTCACCGCCGGAGGAATGCCGAAAAAGTAAACGTAGACGGATAGCACGGCGATGATGCCTGCAAGCACGGAGAAAATAGTGGTCGCGGTGGGCATTCTGGCCGGATTGGGTTGTGCTAGCGAAATGGAAAAACGATTTAAGTCCAAGGTCGATCTCAGAGTAGTAATGGAAACACCGTCTGAAAGGATATCCAGTGGTGGACGTAGAGGAGATGTTACGCGCAACGGATGGTGTTTATAAAATGTGTCTTGCAGCGGCAACGGCTATGACGTCTGCCGCCGGGCAAGCTGGTTTTGGCCGCCGTTGCCTTGCTGCCGCATGGATTGGATTACACTGCAGAGCGGACGGGCCGTAGCTGGAGGCTGCTCGGCATCGAGCAAGCAAGAGCGAGCGAGCTGGACGACCACCCCGGCCACATACGCCAATGACGCTCCCGCTCGTTCGGATGCTCTCAGCGCAATCGCGACGCTCGCCTGACCGCCAATCATGGCGGGGAAGGCACAGCCGGGGGCAATTCAGGGTCCTTCAGATACAAAGCGAAGCGGCCACAAAACGAAACGCCTCGACAACCTGGTGTTCGCGCCCGTGAATCACGTTTCGCGCGTCCTGAGACACTAGCATAGCGTTTACGAAGCCGTCCAGGCTGAGCCACCCCCATATCAGCCGCACGGTGTCAGCCTCGCGCAGAGCGGAAACCGTGCCCCGCCTACCAGCACAATTATCAGCTCCAGCCGCTCGAACCCAAGCACCCGTCCTCGTGAGACCTGTACTTTCCTTCTTCACCACCTCTTTTTCCCCGCCTGCCCTCGGGTGCTACACTTGGCCGTGCTGCCTTGTCTTCGGGCCGTTGCTTCGCTCGCCCTTCATCCCACCTCCTACACCTCCGCTCTCCGCCTAACCGTCTGCGCCGCGCACCCAGCCTGACCGCCGCATTTCGACACTATCCTTACCTACAAGAAGTCGCGAAGAGACAGGGTTCACTACAGCCAAAATGAGTCGTAAGTCTGCACCCGAAGCCATTGTTACATGCAGTACTGACCGCGCCCCGCGCGTACAGTTTCAGGAATGCTCAATAAGCTGCACGGCCAGCCCGACAGCTACGACAAGAAGTGCGTGTTGCAGCCCCCACCGCTTGCTGCCCCCTAATAAACGATTCTACAACAGGTCCAGATATCGCTTCGGCAAGACTCTTGGAGCTGGCACGTACGGCATTGTCCGCGAGGCGGACTGCCCTGAGGGCAAGGTCGCGGTGAAGATCATCCTCAAGAAGAATGTCAAGGGCAATGAGCAGATGGTTTACGATGAGTTGGAGATGCTTCAGCGCCTGAAGCACCCGCACATTGTCCGCTTCCACGATTGGTTTGAGTCCAGGGTATGTTTGTATCGCGCTTTATCGAGTCACGGTTTCTGACACCTGCTAGGACAAATACTACATTGTCACCCAGCTTGCGACCGGAGGAGAATTGTTCGACCGCATTTGCGAGAAGGGTAGATTTACTGAGAAGGATGCCGCCGAAACCATCCGCCAGGTCCTTGACGCTGTCAACTACCTCCACCAGAACAATGTCGTTCACAGGGGTGAGTGCCCTTAAAACTGGATCAATTGCACGCCTCCTGACCTTCACGTAGATCTGAAGCCCGAAAACCTTCTTTATGTCACCCCTGCAGAGGACGCGTCTTTGGTCCTTGCTGATTTTGGTATCGCGAAAATGCTCGACTCCCCCGACGAGCAGCTTACAACCATGGCTGGCTCCTTTGGATATGCCGCTCCTGAGGTTATGTTGAAGCGCGGACACGGCAAGCCCGTCGATATGTGGTCCATGGGCGTCATTACCTACACGTTGCTTTGCGGTTACTCTCCCTTCCGCAGCGAGAGTCTGGCAGACTTGATTGAAGAGTGCCAGAACGGCCGCGTGGTCTTCCACGAGAGATACTGGAAGGAAGTCAGCAAGGATGCGAAGGACTTCATCAACAGCCTTTTGCAGCCTGAGCCTGAGAATCGCGCGACGAGTGCGGTATGGTATTCCCGAAATCTATCACCAGACATTCTTCTAATTCTAGTTTAGGAGGCTCTTGCACACCCATGGCTGAAGGGCGAAACTGCCTCGGACCACAACTTGCTTCCCGAGATCCGTGCCTACGTGGCCAAGGCCCGTCTTCGCCGTGGTATCGAGCTCGTCAAGCTCGCAAACCGCATCGAGGCGCTCAAGATGCAGGAAGACGAGGAGGAGGATGTGCCTGGCGAGGCGGACGTGCCGGCAAACGCACAGGAGGCCGCCGGCGAGGCGCTTGCGGGCCGCTCGACGGACCGTGGCCTGAACGTGCCGGAGTCTCCGGGCGGCGGGCCGCATAAGAGGAGTCTGAGCAAAATTGCTAAGGGAGCTATCTTCCGGGAAGTCGTGCTCGCGAAGGTACGCGAGATGAAGGAGGAAGAGGAGCGCAAGAAATTCGAGGCCGAGGCGGCGAACAAGCACTGAAAGGACTTTTGTTAAATACTTTTTTGGAGCGGGACTTTAGAGAACGGAGGGCAGGCGTGTATGCCGCCATGGGCTTTCATTACGCGGGTTTCACGGTATTCTCGTTGATTAGCGATACCCTGTAGGAAAAACACAATCGACACATGCGGTATCCCTGGGCGCAGGCATGCTTGCGTTTGTATTTAGAGTTGGCTGCGTTCCGCTGGAAGTGAAGTCACGTGCGCGGCCGGAGTTTGGCCAACACCTTGCTTGGCACCGCGATCGAGACGCGATTGAGCTGCTGCTGGCGACACGCTGCTGCGCACCACCGCAACCCCCCGAAGCGCATTCCCGCCTGCCGAGCCCCGAATTTCGCTGCGCACCCGGCATTCTGCGCCAGCATCCGCACTCACGATGGAGCGCGAGTCGAAGCGCAAGGCCGCAACGGCGGCATCGCCCGAAAGCGAGGGTCGCGCATCCAAAAGACAGAAGCTGCCGGTGAGTGTGCGCGCTACAAGGCATGCGAGGTGCCATTGCGACGCTGCGCTGCGTGCTGCAGCGAAAGCTGCGGATGCGTCGCGGTTGAGCTTCCTGGTCCAACGCGCGACGCTTAACGGGCTTCGGCCTTGACCAGCACCAGGCTGTCCACCCTACCCGCACGCTCCCCTCTTCAAACCACCGCAGCCGCCGCGAGCTCGCCCTCCAGACCAGAGGCCCGCTGCACCCATCCCCTCGCTGCCGCATTTTTGCCCGCACCCGCTGACATCATGCGCCGAGCTCCAGGACGAGGACAATGGCGAGAAGGAGACGCCCGAGACGACCTTCGTCAAGGGCATGAAGTTCCTCGAGACCATGAAGGCCGCGAAGGATAAGACGTGAGTTCTGCTGCCGCTCCGCCCTGTGCGCATGCAGCCCACCGCTGACCTGTCTTCCCCCACTGCAGTGGCCGCCCTATTGCGACCAGCTTCCTCGAGCTTCCCGACAAGGTACCTACCTGCGAGCAGCTACTCCGCCTTCTCCGCGATCGCTGTCTGACCCAGCTGCAGGACACCATTCCCGAGTATTACGAGGAGATCAAGCTGCCCATCGCCTTTAGCACCATTGAGGTACGCCCTCCCACCGCCGTCGTGTCCCTCCTAGCCCTCACGTCACTCCTGACATTTCCACACACTGTCTCGAGACTTGGTTGGGGGAGCGTATTGTGCACGCATGGAGATAGGCAACAGTTGGACTATGCACAGCTTTGCAGCACTGGCTAATCCAACAGCAGGCCAAATTGCATGCTAGGGAGTACCCTAACCTTGCTGCTGTCGAGAGTGATGTCAAACGCATGGTCAACAACGCGAAGCAATTCAACGACAAGAACTCCGCCATCTATGCCGATGCCGAGCGTGTGCGCAAAACAGCCTCCAACTTTATGACCAAAAACAACCCGGCCTACAAGAATCCCTCATATTCAGCCGTTGCTACGCCCATTCCTGGTGAAGATGGAAATACCGTTCCTGGCAGTGTCACTCGCCAGCTCAGCGAGCGTCCGAAGCGCTCCGCTGCAGCGACCCAGGTAGAGACTCAGACTCCTCAGCCCACGCCTACCAGGACGCGCAAGTCGGAGAGGCATTCGACCCCCCGCAAGGAACCGACTCCTGGCAGGGAGACCGACTTTGCCGGAATGACGTTTCAAGAAGCGCAGGAGGCGCTTCTGCAGGAGTTCATCCATTATGTTGATCCAGAAGAGTATACTTTGCGCTCGTAGTATCAGACGCTCAAGAGTTGTTGCTAACATCCCAGTAGGGGTCTCCAAATCTATCAGCCTTTCGTAAATCTTCCATCACGTGGGCTGAAGGAATACTATGCTACCATTAAGAACCCGATGTCGTTGAATCAAGTCTTGAAGAGAGTTCGGGGGTGGCTTAACCGTGTCGATGGATTTAGTGGAATCAGTGACTTCAAGACCTGGCAGCAACTCGAGGAGTGTGTGAGCTTCATCTGGACCAACGCTAGGGAGTTCAACGAAGACGGCAGTGAAATGTACAATCTGGCCAACGAGTTTGAGGTGGGTCTCGAGTTGATTTGACAAGTAATAGAGCTAAGTCTTTTCAGGAACACTTCAAACGACGACTTGCAGATGTTATGGAGAAGGTTCCCGCTCCAAAGCAGACGATAAAACTCACTATGGGCTCGCAACAGCAGAAGCAGTCACAAGATCAGAAGCCCTCTGGTATCAAGCTCCGTCTAGGTGGAAACAAGAATAGTCCAGCGCCCAATGCATCAGCTCCGGGGACTCCTGGCGCGCGTAGCTCTAGTACTCCGGGTGTTATCGTTGACAACGATGCACTGGAGAGACAGCAAAGACATGTGCAAGCTGGCATCAATGGCCAACGACCATCATCTTCTGGAGGAGCTGTGAGAAAACTCTGTTGCCAGTCATTCATAACGTATCCAAGCAAGCTAACACAAGCCCACAGGCGACGGCGCGTAGCGGATCTGCGGCATCACCAGCTCCAAATGGTGTGAAGAGTGAGACTCAAGCAGGCCAGTCACCTGCACTCGACAGTATCCGCCCCTCCAGCGCAGTCCCTGATTCGAGACCGGCTACCACATCTCATCCTCTTGGTGCTTCCATGGCCCCGCCCGGTGCCTCTCGCACCGCGAGTGGAAGCCCATATACAAATGGTCACTTGACCATGTCTCATCAGAACTCCTCGACGCACCCGCCGAATGGCTTTGACAACAAGCATCGTCAGCCCGGATTTAGTAAGCAATTGTCTGCACCGAAGTGCGGCCACCTCATGCTGATCTCCCATCAGATATCGCGGATGCGCTTCTTCCCAACATTTCTATCAATAGTCACCCAGCCCTGAAGCTCCCACGCCCATTCAAGTTCAACATTCCCGCCTCGTCAACCCTTACTCAACAGTCCATCACCCTATCCCTTCCAGGAACGCACTCGTCCATCCAGATCAAGCCCTTTGTGCCGGTCGCTCAGACCCAGCGCCCTTGGCGTCTTTTCGTCACTGTCAACAATTCGCGCATCTCTGAAGTCTACCAGCCGCCTACGCAGCAACAACAGACCAATAACGCAGGTGGATCACCCGAGAAGCCGCAACAGCAGCCACCTCGCGAGAAGGGCCATCCGCTGTTCGAGGCGAGATTACAGCCTGGCGTCAACCGCATCGACATCGAAGTCGTTGCTGGAACCGCGCCGATGCAGGTGCGAGGTCAACCGCCGTCGAAAGAGCGTGATGCGGTGGAGATGGAAAAGTGCACTATTTTCGTGAACTTGATGCGGGCGGGTTGAATGACGGTGGTTTGAATAGAAAAATTGGGCACGCGTCGTCAAGTCAATCACATGGGAATAGATGGGTTAGGGATGTGCGATGCTGGGTAGGACTCTTTGTCGTCTTTTTCTGTGTTTTTTTTTTTTTTCTCTCGAATAGGAGCAGAGGTGCCCTTTGGGTTATTTGCATACTGTGCCTTCAAGGGCTCCCTTTTCTTCTATCGTGACTGCCGAAAATGGCGTGTGAGGTGGTCCTTTCTGTTGTCATGACGTTTGCGACTTTGAGTCTTCCAGTTTGACTGTGGTTCCTCTTCTTTCTAGCCTTTCTGAAGTGCATTTACAAGCGGGAGTGTAGCTTTTATCTTGTTATTGGAAGGCGGGATGCGGATTAGCTGGCAGTGATCTGCGACACGATCTTGTTCTCTCGAGATGGCAGGGTTTGAATTTATTCAGAAAAACGACAGACCGCAGCGAGATACGTGTGCGTGCGAATAGTTTTGGTGATTTTGAAATTGAGAAAGGGCATTTCTGACCCCCTAATTTAGATAAGTTGACCTCTGACATCGTTATTCTAATCCCTTCTTAGAGTCTTTACCTTTCCTAGCGCTGAGACTTAGGGATTCCCGGCTCTATTCCGAGTGAATTGTATAAACTGATAAATGACCGCCCTTCGCTACTGTAATTTAGAGAGGGGAAGGAGAGGGAGGGGGGGTTTATCTAGCAGTAAGAGTGATGGTAAGAGAGGTGGTATTACGATCGAGCTACGCGACCATCGTCCGCGCGAAGAATTTTTGAGCGAGTCCGACGCATACCCGGCTAATGTCTTAGCCAGCCTACCATGAACCTTGAGAAACCCGTCCTGCTGCGCGCCATCTCATTGGTGTTTCTCGCTAAGAGCCTAGCCGGGTACACGACGGAGTCGCCCAAAGAGGCAGCAGGGGCCAGGAACACCCTTGCCATTGAGAAATTGATCTGTATCTTTCTTTTTTTTTGGATTTGTTGGTATGTTCCCCCTGTTGGCCTTGTTGAAGGGTGGGCGGGTAACTATTTGTGGATGCAAGACCGGTACAGGTCTGGGTTGCCTTGTTGAAAGGAGCTTCGGGGCTTCAAAAGGCTTACTAAATATGAAATCATAATAAGAGAGCTAACCCTGTCTTTCTTCTTCTTCTTCTTCTTCTTTATGCTAGTTTCTTCCGAATGAAAGCATTTACTTTCTTATTCGCCTTGTTTTTTTTGACAGAAACGCTTAAATCCTTGGACGGTTGAAACAGCACATGTGAACACTTCCGAGTTCTTGTCCTCCTTGATTCGTAGCGAGAACTGTTCTCTTGCCAACTTTTCGATTCTTGTCGTGGTTTGTAGCACTACACCGCTCTGCCCCGTTTGTGTCTCCGCCCTCTTCCCCTGCGGCCGGAACCGCGAGCGGGTTTCGAATGCAGGAAACCTCGTCCAGAAGGCAATGACGATGGTGTAGGAACCATGCCTGCCGTTTTGTAGCTCTGAGCTTGAAAAGAGGCGGGAGAAGACTCCTCGCTCCGGTCTAATCTTATGCCTGGTAACGGAAGCGCCTCCTGCGTCATGTGCTCTTGCTGGTTCGGTGACGGGTCGAAAGATAAGGTGTGGTAGAGGTGCGGAGAGTTTTGAGTTTGTGCTTGTTCTACGGGGCCAGTCCAAGAAGGAAAGAGTTGCGGTTTACCTGTCATTTTGTCGTCCATGGGGATCGCTGTTGTTGGAGGCAAAAGGGAGGTGTGTATGGGCGGTCGCTGAGGGAAAAACGTGCTGAACCCAGGCACCAGTAGAGGGTGGATTGGATGCGTGTCATATTCGAAGGTATTGGGCCGTGGCTCGTGATAGTTGTAGGGATAATGTTCCATGTTAAAAGTATGAACAGCTTCCGCTGAGGTATTATCTGTGGATTGAAAGAGGGGGATAGCTTCGTCCGGATTATATCCATCTGGGCGTTGTTGGATGTAGGGTGCGAAGGTGATTGTCGGGGCCTCTGGATAGCCCTGGCTTTTTGTTCGTAGCGGTAAACTGGTCGGCGTTAGGGGCAAACATGTTGAGGCCATGCATATGTCAGCGGTCGATTGGTCCGTCGGCATGAGCGTTGTTGTGAGAGCTTCCTGATTGGAGTTCACGCCTTCCTGCATTGCAGGGCTATGGAGACCTGCTTCGGCAACTGATTCGTCCGTAGAGTGATCAGCAGTTACGGTCTTTGCCATTTCCCAAACATTTGTTTTAAAGAAGCCAGGTAGCTCGATCTGGCCATGCTCTGGCATCACGTAACGTGTAGACGTGGGGTCAAGATTGTGTCCATGGCTTATGCATATCTTGGAAATGGGAGACTGTTCATCCTTCCAGGTTTCCTCCGCCCGTTTTCTCTTATGTGAGACTAGACTATTTTGAAAATTTGTGCAATGATCAGTGTCTTTGAGTTCTGTAATACCGGCGTTTTCCTGAGGCGCATTGTGTGTTGTGGAGTCTACTTGTGAGGAGTCACCTCGGAATCCCTCCCACAGGTCGCAAGCGCATGGAGAAATGATACTGGAATATATTTGTCAGTGCTCTCGTCCTAAATTTGCCTTGGGAATTCTTTGCTGAGACGTACTGTTTCTTGACATCCTCAGCTGGCCGTAAGTAGACCTGAAATAAAGACTCGAAGAGCTCGTAGGGCTTTCTGCATTTATGGGCTGAATAGACGTGCTTTACCAGAGCTTCAGGAACCTCGAGATCTTTCAAACAAAAGCTACAGATAGTCTCGCATTCGCAGATGCGAAACTTGGCGTACGGCACCCAGGCGTGTGGGTGCCTAAGGCATGGCATGGCATCTTTGTCCTGTGCTGTTTCCGTTGCGAGGGTTCTGCAGAGACATAAATAGATTTTTTTTTTCTAGGCTCTGTCCTGTTTTCGCGGTAGCAAAAATCTTACGGTGCCCAGCGTAGCGGAATGTTGGACCCAGAGTACTTTGGTGGTTGTTTCGATATTGCTAGCATGTCTCAAAAGGGCGTTTCCTGCTCCGGTTGATTCACTGCGTTAAGAATTGTACTACCAGCACTTTGCTATGTCCTTGATTTTATTCATATGTATTCAAATCTCAGTAAAGTCATTGTTGAGCAAGAGACCCTGTTGCCCGATTGATTCCTCAATGGAATGATTGAACCCTGAATGTTGGTAAACGGGTCCTCTGAATGACGCAATGAATACCATGGCATCACAAATTTTTCAACGCATGTGAGGTGCGCTACGTACGTTGTGTGAATGACAGGCCATTTGAGTTGCAATAGCTGGTATTGCCATTAATATAATCGGGCCGCTTGTGAGATTTGTTGTTGGGGACCGAAACTTTGGTAGACCGATATTATGCAGCGATGCGCCTTTTTGGAGCTTCTCAGTAGTAGTACTCAGGGTTTTCCTACTTAGGCATTGCATACGTTAAGGGAGTGGGTGAAGAACTGCAGATCCAGCCAGCGTGGTATCAGTTATCTCTTTATCAGTAGTGGTTTCCAACAGAGGAGGAAGGCAAGACAACATGACCGGATCCGATGCTGCGGCTCCTCCCCTTTTTTTTAGCCACTCCAGCCAGGCATCATTGGCCGGTTAATACAGGAACTTCCTTAAGTGTGTCTAATGCTCATCTCTTCCGTGTTAAATTATGACGATAACCATACCTCGACATAGCATAAAATAAGGAAGAGAAACAAGTGGGTGGAAAAATAGTTATGCAATACTATTTAACATGACTGAGGGCCTCTGTAAGATATACTATGTCGAGTAATGCATTCATGTCAATCTGGAGATTGCAAGAGCCATGAATTATCCTCAAAAGCTGGCCAGATGAGCGAGCATTCGTAAGACGAGACGGAAAGGAGGCTTAAATACAGCATGATGGGAAAGAAGGAATGTTATGAAATCGGATGGGTGCAAGAGATGGGCATATGAAACACTAAATCAGACCTTGACTCACTTTGGTCCACGGTATTCCCCTAGTCATAGAGAGAAGTGGAGATCCTACGAGAGGGCCGTTTGAAGGATCAACTGATTGCAGAGCGTTCACAGAGACATGTCCGAGAACAAGGAGCAGTGAGCTAATGCGTGAAAGGTAGCGTGGCGTAAGCCTGTTCACTTGCTCCGCAAAGTCTTTTCTTTGACAAACAGGCAATTACATCCGGGAATTAAGGAATCCTTGGGAAGTTCCGTACAACAGCACGTTTGTGCTGGAAAAACTGCTATTATTAACTCCTTCAATAGAAGATGATTACTACATCGAAAAGTTACCCCTTTTCCTTATAAATGCACACGTTTCTTTGCTCGTGGTATGGTCGTTCCAAATCAGTGAATTGAGTCGGACTGATATTGACTCGGAAGCTAATGAATACCGCTTAGATTCGCCATACTTCCGCCTTGTTCTTCCCATGAAATCTCCACAATGCCTAATAATTAGCATAGCACTCTGAGTCAAGAAGCCACTGTCCCATGTCCATCCAATGGTAGTTCCATTTGTTCGTCTCCAGTAATAATGTTGTAGGCTACCACTACCTATTCACCACTTCAGGGGCGGTAAGTAGTAATCTTTCCGAACGTGTCCGCCATACCCCAAATGCCATGTCGTAGACAAGATAGCTGCACGATCTGGGAGTGATCAACGAACAAATTGACATCGACGCCGAATTCGCGGATGTACCTTCAACGTAGAATAGTCAGCCACGGTCCCATGGTCAATATTCCACGCAAAAAGCACACTCACCAGTTAAACACCTTCGGATCAGCCGCCTCAAACATGACTTTCTCCATCGGCACGTCCCTCAAAATCGCCTGGATAACATCCGTCCGCCAACTCTTCACATTCTCCGTGATCCCCTCGCTCTCAATCATGCACCTCTCCACGCCCGCGCTCACAAACTCCCTCGCCATCCTCGTCAGCCGGGCCGGATCGCTCTGGCCCATGGCCTCCAGCTCCCCGGCCTCCGTATCGCCGCCCGCCCCGAACTGAATGCCCAGCTCCGGCTTCGCCTTCAGCCCCTTCTCGTGCACCCGCTCGACCAGCCTCAGCCAGTCCGCCGGCGGCAGGCTCAGGAAGCCGGCGCTCACCTCCACGACGTCGAAGCCGAGCTCCCTGCACGTGTCCAGGTAGCGGTCCACGGCCGCGCCCGCGTCGCCGCCCGCGCCCGCCAGGACGTGCTCGATCCAGCCGCCCGTGCTGACGTACACGCCGTGCGCGTGCGCGACGTCGATCAGCTCGCGCAGCGCCGCCTCCGCGAACAGGCTGAAGGAGCCGCCCGCGAACTTGAGCCCGTCGACCTGGTGGCCCACGGTGCCCAGCACGTCCGAGAGGTAGCCGGGCCCCATGGCGCTGTAGTACGGCCCGCGGATCTCGGTCACGCCCAGGCTGCGCGGCTTGGGCGGGCGCGGGTTGTGCCGGATGTGGCCGAAGCCGTTGATCGGGTCCTCGAGCAGGATTTTAGGAGCGTTGTTGGCGTTGAGACGCGGGGGGTGTGCGGAGAAGGGGCGGGTGAAGGAGGGGGTGTTGGGCTTGGGAAGGGAAGCGGTCGGGGTCTTGGTCAGGAGGGAAGAGGGGGAGGCGGTTGTGGTGGTTGGGCGGGCGACGGCGCGGAGGAAAGACATGGTGTGGAGGTTTTGGGCTGACGAGGAGATAGAAAAACGGAATCGACTGAGCCAACGGAACAAGCAATTTCAGACCAGCTATGATAGAATTGCAACTCTTCCAACGGTGTCTTGTTTGATCTCTCGGACGTTAAGGTGTTCAGAATTATTTATTGATTGCGCATCGCCAGCCTGCGTACGGTTACGTCAGTCCGACGTCGCCCTGTAAGCATCCTCGCCCTGAGCGATGCGGTGCAGCATCTTTCGATCAGGATGTGGAGGCAGAGCAAGAAACTGGGGAACAGGGTACTGCGATATGATCCGATTGGGTCTCGTTGTGCCTATGGTGTGATTTAGGTAAGTGATGGTCGGGACAGCGGGTGACAAAAGAAGTGACCGTTCAGGCCAAGGCTTCTCACTTGGACAAACACTCATATAAATATTTATAGACAGCTGCAGCAGTCGTCTATATGTGTATGTCACCAAATTTACACGACATCCATGTCCGGACGACTGCTTCAAGCTACCCATGCAAGCTACTGTTGCGATGCTGCCACCTGCTCTGGGCGGGAAAAGCGGAGTTCAGAAATCTGGAGAACCCTACGATATCGGAGACACATGTGCATGTGAACAACGCCCAAACCAGGATGAGCAGAATTATGCATGTATAGGGAAAGAAGTCGATGCAAGGCAGTATTCACGTGCGTTCATGTGCATGATGAACATTGATGAAGGTATAGAGATTGTTTCATAATTCCCGACCACGTTACGCGTCCTACGTATCCGCGATCTTTTTTCATTCCCATCCAGATCGCTTGAATATGCCGGGGTAACCTTTTTTGAGAGCATATCAGGCCAAGAACCACTCACTCGTAACCGGAGAAGACCAACAGGAGGTGCATGTCAAGCCATCGTAACAGTCACTTTTTTGAAGCCCAAATGCACCCGCCAGTCTAGATATGAAAAGAGAAAAAACCTAGGAAAGGAAAACCTGAACCCCCCTGCGCATGCCCTGCTGCGCCAAACATTTACCGGGTCGAGAAAGCCTTGGTGACGGTCCTCTTGAGAGCAAGCTCCTTCTTCTTGAGCTCCTCGGAGCTGGTGTCCTCAATCTCGAGCTGGGCCATGGCGTCGCTGAGAGCGGACTCGATCTTCTCCTTCTGGCCACGCTTGAGCTTCATCGAGGTGCCGGGGTCGGAGATCATCTCCTCGACACGGGAGATGTAGGCCTCGAGCTGTTGCCTCGACTCGAAGCGCTTGGAGAAAGCCTCGTCGCTGGATTTGAACTTCTGAGCCTCTGTAGCGCACGTCAGTACTGGTTGTTGTGTCAGAAAACGCGATCGATCGCTTACCGTCAATCATCTTCTCAATCTCGCCGGAAGACAGCTTGCCAACAGAGTTGGAGATGGTGATGTTGGCGCTGCGGCCAGTGGACTTCTCGGTGGCGGTGACCTTGAGGATACCGTTGACGTCGACCTCGAAGACGACCTCGAGGACGGCATCACCAGCCTTCATGGGAGGGATAGGAGCAAGAGTGAACTCGCCCAGGGAGGTGTTGTCCTCACAATTGACACGCTCACCCTGGTAGACAGGGAACTGAACGGTCGTCTGGTTGTCGGCAACGGTGGTGAAGGTCCTCTTCTTGATGGTGGGGACAGTCTGACCACGGGGAACGACGGGAGCGAAGATGTTGCCCTCCATGGCGACACCGAGCGAGAGGGGGACGACATCGAGCAGGAGGAGGTCAGCAGTCTCAGCGGACTGGGCCTTGCCGGAGAGGATACCGGCCTGGACGGCAGCACCGTAGGCAACGGCCTCATCAGGGTTGATGCTCTTCTCTAGCTTCTTGCCGTTGAAGAAGTCGCTGAGGAGCTTCTGGATACGGGGGATACGGGTAGAGCCACCAACAAGGACAATCTCGTCGACCTTGCTCTTCTCAATGACAGCGTCCTTGAGGACCTGCTCGACGGGGGCGAGAGTGCCAGAGAAAGCCTTGCCGTTCAGCTCCTCGAAACGAGCACGGGTGATGGTGGAGTTGAAGTCCTCGCCCTCGAAGAGAGAGTCGATCTCAACGGTGGTCTGGGTGGCGTTGGAGAGAGTACGCTTGGCACGCTCGCAAGCCGTCCTCAGACGACGGAGAGCACGGGCATCGCCAGAGATGTCCTTTTTCGTCTTTCTTTGGAATTCCTTCTTGAAGTGCTCAAGGAGGTTGGTATCGAAGTCCTGACCACCAAGGTGGGTGTCACCAGCGGTGGCCTTGACGGTGAAGACACCACCCTGGATGTGCAGGAGGGAAACATCGAAAGTACCACCACCAAGGTCGTAGATGAGGACGTTCCTCTCCTTCTCGGACTTGCCGGAGCCGAGACCGTAGGCAATGGCGGCGGCGGTAGGCTCGTTGATGATACGGAGGACGTTGAGGCCGGCAATGGAACCAGCGTCCTTGGTGGCCTGACGCTGGTTGTCGTTGAAGTAGGCGGGGACGGTGATGACGGCCTTCTCAACCTTCTTGCCGAGCTTGGTCTCGGCAACTTCCTTCATCTGCGCTCGGCTGTCAGCATCGCCGCCCAATCTGCGTCGCACAAAGGCGGGATTTTTCCGGTGCTCACCTTGCCCAGAACCATGGCGGAGATCTCCTGGGGAGAGAAGGTCTTGGTCTCGCCGAGGTACTCGACCTGGACGGCGGGAGCACCATCGTGCTCGACGACCTTGAAGGGCCAGGACTCAATATCCTTCTTGACGGTCTCGTCGTCGATTCTCCGACCAATGAGACGCCTAGCAATTGTCAGAATCTACACTCATCCGCTACTTGTAGTTCCGGGAGCCTTACTTGACGTCGAAAACGGTGTTGGCCGGGTTCATAGCAGCCTGGTTCTTGGCGGCCTCACCGATAAGACGCTCCTCGGGAGTGAAGGAGACGAACGAGGGAGTGGTGAAGCTACCCTGCTCGTTGGCGACTGGCAAGAATCTGTGGTGAGCACGACGGACGCGGCGGCGCGAGCTTAGGCGGAGAAGACGTACTGATCTCGACGTTGGTGCCCTCATAGTTGGCAACGCAAGAGTAGGTGGTGCCTGATGAGGCAGTCAGCACGGCGGACGGCGAGAAAATTGGGACAGCAGGACGACATACCAAGATCGATACCGATCGCACCGTCGTAGACTTCGTCACTCATGGTTGCTGGGAGGGGATTTCTGGAAGGGATGGAGTTGAGGGGTGGGGGAGGAGAAGACGCGCGCTCAGCGTGAACTCTTAAAAAAATTGAAAATTCGCCTGGGCCGTGGTTAGTAAAGGCGGAGGCGCGGCCGCATCCCTGCTCTCTCGCCAGATTTCGGTCCGTGCGCCACGCACTCTTTGCCGACCGCCCTGCCCTCGCCGCTTCACCTGCCCAGACCATGCCGGCTTTGGCCCCGTGAAGAGCTTGTCTAGCTACCGGAAGTTATTCCCTACCAGCGGCAAAGCGGATTTGGAGCAAGCCGTCCGGCTTGATGCCGAGACAGGCAGTTGCAGATTGGTTGGCAACAGTCCTAGACCGACAAAAAAAGGGTAGCCGCCAGCTGCCAATGTTCTCCAACACCACTTTCCAAAAATGGGTCTTGCACATGTTTCATAGGCACAGACAGTGGCATCATCTTGCCAAAACGATGGCTAAACGTCTCTCCAACTGTATAGCCTTATCTTGACTGTAAGCTGGAAATCTCATAGACAGCCCTATCCCCTTCTGGCATTGGCTTCTACTCAAGAGCATCAGACAGACTCGCTCACTCCGGCACTACTCCATCTTTCAATTGTTTTCTTCGTTGTCTGCTTCGCATGAGAGTGGGGCACATTGATCACGGATGCCATCGGCTGGCCGCTGGGCTGGGCCAGTCTGACCGGCAGCAAACCAAACGCGTTGCTGTGGACGGAAAGTACTCGGCAAGCCGCAAACTCTGGCTCTTTCGCCTCCCGCTATCTACTTCCCGGCGAACAAGTTCCATTCGCCACCTCCCTACTCCCGAAGCCCCAGTTGACCTCTGCCACCATTGTCTTCCAGCCTCGATCCTTCCACCCGTTCAATTTTCGCGGCTTATAAGACAAGCGTTCAACGAATACCACCAAAAAAAAAAAAAAAATTTGCGATGAGGAAGGAAGCGGCGGGACATTATACCACTCTCCTCATCGTTGCGAAAAATGTTAAATGGACTCCTCCGCTATGTGCCCATTCCGGGAACGCCATGCCGTCGAGTGGAAGAAGAAAATCCCCCCCCCCCCCCCAACCAAAAAAAAACACATTTACCGCTTTTCTTTTCGATTCCAAGTTACAACAGTGGGACCTTCATTGTATGAAAAAAAAGGAGGTCTTAAAAACGATTTTTCCCCCCTCAGAACTCTTACTAGTCTCTGGTCGACAACCCGATTACTGCCCTACCCTCATGATTCACCTTCCTTTTTCTTCAATCCGCCTAGCTTGAGCTTCAGCTTCAACGGCTTCCTCTCTCCATCAGGACTCAAAGCAGGCGGACTTGCCGAAGGGGGCGCAGAAGGAAGCGCTGGAGATGACGCCGCAGGCCGAGCAGAAGGTATCCCACCAGAGATCGTCGTAGGCTGTGGTGGCGGCATAGGGATATGAAGAGGCTTCTGCTGAGCCGGAGGGCCTTTTGGCTCGGGACGAGGCACGGAATTAGTCGGCTCTGATCGGGACTGCTTTGGCTTCGGGGGCCCAGAAGGCCGATCATGTTTCTGGGACTGCGATGACTTCGCCCCTGTTGTCTTGTGTGAGGGAGCATTGCGAGGCGCGGGTGGCCGCGAGAGAATCTGCCGCAACCTCTCCGGATTCACCTTCAGCTTGACCATCTTCCGTCGGGCCTTCTTTGGCTTGTCTGGTCTGTCCCGCTTTTCAGGCCTGTCGGTGCGGTCTGAGACAGTAGAGCTTGGAGTAGGGGCTCTTGAATGGCTTGGTGTCGGGACCTTGGGCTGTTGTGATGGAGCCTTAAAAAACGGTGACGCGGGTCGTTGGACCGGCCCTGCACTGGGGGCCTTGACAGATGGGCCAGGTGTCGGTGGTTTGACGATGGGTCCGGGAGTTGGCTGTTTGAACAGAGCAGCGGGAGAAGCAGCAGTTGGCGTAGCACCCGGAAGCGTCTGCTTGAGGCTGATCTTTAGTGAAGTCATGCCATTGGGCTTTGCAATCATTGGAGAAGCCACGTGCTGGCGTTTGTTCGGCTCGTCTGCAACCGATGGCCGCCTCCGCTTCTCTGCCGCCTTTTGCTGCAGAAGAGGCGCCTGCTCTTCCTTAATTTGGCTGAGAGGTTTCGTCCGGCGGTTCATGCTACGGTAAAAGTGCATCACGCCCTTGCCTTGATGCTGCACCTTCCAGTAAAATGGATATCTGATCGTGATCTCCAGAGAGTTCTTGGGTTCAAAGATCAGGCTGCAAATGTCCAGCAACCGAACCCACTCTTTCAGGCTAGGGAAAGGCGACGTGAGAGCGTTGCGCAATTGCTCCTTGAGTACCTCATTGTCCCCAAGCTCGACCTTAAGCGCTTTGATTGCACCATCCAGCGTCTGCGTCCGCTCAAGCATAGCTGCCCGGCTTTCAGTCGTCGTTTCCTGTTCGATAACTAGGCCACCGAGGACTTGATTAGACGATTCCTCCTTCTTGTCTCCTATTGCAATGCGAGCCAAGCCACGGCCAACGAGATAGTAGAGATGCTGCCGCATGTAAGGAGATGGATCGTAAGCAAGAGTGAAGACCAGATATCGCATGATAGCCGGATGCTTCATCATGTTTAGATCAACAAGGCACTCCAGAGCTTTAAGCCGAACGCTTTCTGCGGCCCCCGGCTTGGCGTACTGCAAAAAGTCCAGGATCTTTCGTGGTATCACACCGCTTTCCATCAGGAGGCCCTGACACTGCAGCGCGGTGACTGTGACGATGTTTTGGTAGGAAGGTATCCATTCATCCAAACGACGGTGACGCTCGATTTCATTGAGAGCATCCCTCTGGAACTCGATCTCATCATTCTCATCTTCATCAAAGTCAAAGCTGATGGTGCTCGTGTCTCGGTAAGCAAGTTGCTGGGCGAGTGCAGATAAGAGGGTAGCCACGTAATAGCAGTCCGAGAACTCGTTGTGCGAGTTATCGTTGAACTTCAGCTTGTCAAGAATCCATCTCTTCGCTCTCATGAGACCCTTCCCGGAAGGTTCACGGACCTTAGCAATGGCACGAGGGATGGCACATTGCACCAGGTACTGGCTTCGATCCGAGAAGTCATTCGAACGGACCATATGGGAGCCAGGAAGACAAAAGAGCTCTTGGAAAGCTTTCTCAAGATGAGTGAGACCGATCCAGTTGAGATCCACGTCATCAATCCTGGGGATCGCGCACTTAGCAAGAGATTCGGCAGCCATGGTTCGGATGCCATGGAAGTAACGCCGGTCCATAACAGTCCGTGTGAGGTAAGTTGAGATCAGTTTGCTGGGCCTTTGTGTAGACAAAGACTGCAATGCCTCAGCTTGAGCGACGACATCGGGATCCTGCTGGAGTTGAGCAACTAACATCCAGAGAGGTTGGCTGAAAGTGATCTTGGCAATCCACTCGAAATCCGCGTCAACTCGGATCCACTCAAACTGCTCATTAGACATCGTCTCCTCTTCTTCCTTCGTCCATTCGTCGAATCCCCATTCCTGAATCTCCTTTTCGGTGTCCAGGACGTCGCCCAAGCAGTAAAGAGGGATCTCGTCCGGAAGTTCTCCATCGCCGTTAAGATCAATGCCTTGTGCAGCAGCCGCTCTCTCCTTCTGCCGTCGATTGCGTTTTAGCCGAGTGTACTTGGTATTATAAGGCGCATCAAATCGGGTAGTCATGTCGTTGATGGGGATGATGTGGTCGTAAGGAGTGCCGTCAGCTTCGTGAACAGTAACAGTCATTGCGCCGGTGAAAACTCTTGTGGGCTTTTTTTTCGACATGCCACTCTTATGCTCATTGACCTCTTTCATGAAAGTCAAAGGATTAAGATCATGCGCCTTTTCCTCAAGCTCGCTACGATCGCCATGAGTTTGCCTGATCGCAAACTCAATGACTGACTTTTTCTTGTTGAAACGTTGGGTGACGTAGAAATGCGGGCAGCCCGCGCCGTACACCCACTGCCTCCAGAAGTCTGGAATCGGCTTGCTTTCAAGATACTTGTCCACGATCTGAATAAAGTCCTCGGTGGAGATGGCACCGTTTTGAAGTTTGCCGGTCTTGGCCTGTAGCAAAACCTTGTAAATGATCTTAGTTACTCCCATCTTGGCCATCCTCTTGATCTTCTGATTGAGAATGAACATGACCAGAGGTGCCTTCAACTCCATGAACTCGATCTCTGAAGGGTCTACTCCAAGGTAATCTCCGAGTACTTGCAAGGATGGCCGATCGACGTCAAGCTGGACGACTCTATCCGCCATTTGCTTCATGCGGAAGCGATGCTCGTTTCTGCCGCACAGCTGCTCCAGAAAATCGTCCGACATGAAATGTGAGAGTGCGTAGATAACCCACCAGTCTTGATTGGTTTTGGGTGATACATTGATTCCCATCCATTGGAAGGCGAGAGCATGAACCAATCTGCGAGTGACCGGAAATAAAGGATCCAAGACGTCTTCGGGATAGAGGAGAGAGTTATTGCATAATGTCAGTGAGGCGCCATGGGCAATTTCGGGCACCAGATCGTCTACAAAGACAATCTTGTAGCTGGTAAAAGGATATGATATGTAAGTTTTGCTAAAATGGTCGGTTGCCTGCGACAATGTCAGCCAATGAAATCACGGAAAGAGGCTTTTCAATCGTTACCTTCGCCAAGGCCATGCATGTGTTCCTGACTTCGTCGCTCCTTCCCGGAAGACAGAAGCCATGCACACGAATGGCGGCTTGGCCCATCATCTCATCATCATCGCTCTCACGGAGGTCCGAGAGATCGACGTGCTCGAAGGGGCCAACAGCAAGCGCGATGTGCTGTGGCAGGACAGAGTTTGCACAGTTGAAGCTTACGGTCTTTCGCGAGGGGTCCCTAGGGTCGACGATCTGTGACCGTCAGAAGCAGCTCTCTTGAATTCATCAGCAATACTACCTACATCATCAGTCATATCACCTGAGCAGATGACGGATATTTCCAGCGCTTTGTCCTCTTCGGAAAAGCCGAAATTATCGACATCGGCATCCGTCATCGAAATGTCTCCATCGTTGTCATGGACGCCATTATTTAGACCGTTCGTAAGAGTACCGTTGGCCGCAGAGCGTCCATTTACACCGTTTGTAAGAGGCGCGGTGGCCTTGTTGAACACATCGCCGATCGTCCTTGGGCATCTAATCGAGACTTCCCATGGATAGCGCGCGCTTGCATCATCTACGCAGGGAAATAGGCAGGATGCCGCGCCCGTGAATTGACTGTTCTGGGTGTAGACGTGAGGATATCTCGTGTCACCCTCTTCCAGTCCGGCAAAGTGCAAACCCTCACGGAAGTGTTTGATCTCATAATGGATGGCGATTTTGAGTGGCGCAAATGCCGACCCTCCTGCTGCCAGATCGCCAAGGGTGCTGAGCGCGTCTAGCGTCGAAGCATCCATCTCCCTAATCTTTACCCTCGGCGGAATGTAAATCCAGAGGTTCTCAGCGGCCAGGTCGCCAATATCTTCCTCCACCTTGTGTCGCAAAACCTTGTGATGGTGGACCGTGCTCTTCTCCGAGAGATAGATGTGCGAGTGAGGATCATTATACTCCCATCTCGCCTCACGTCCCTCTACTGTGACCTTTTTAATACGAGCTTGCCGGCAGTGAAGGCGTACATAAGGAAGCTCTTTGGACTGAGGCTGCACGCTTATCTCGGCTACTCCATTGACGGAGCGCGCCAAAAAGTCGATGTCGAGCTCAACTCTTGCTGTGTAGACGCTGAAGGTCGGGTCGGGTGCTGGAGGGGCGGCGGCGACGGTGGCCGTGGGAGGGGGGTCGAAAGGACCAGGCATGATGCCGTTCAGGTATTAGCCTGTGACCCTAGCAGACAGGTACTCCTGCTCATCGCCAAAGTTATGCGCGCATGCTATGTGACGCGAGACGCGGAGCTCGGAACAGTCGAACGAACGCGCGGTCGGGCAGAGGTAGACGACGACTCGTCGCTTGGTGAGAGAGGACGATGGCGCAGACGATAGCGAAGTCGTGGATCGAGGGAGCGCGACTTTCGGTGCGCGCGGCACGGTGAGAGGAAGTGTCGGGCGCGCTTGGTTGTCGCAACTTGACTGCCGTCGCGCGGTGATGCTGCTGCGATGGAGCCTGTGACGCCGCGCTCCGTCTCAACTCTTGGCACGATATGCGCACAGGCCATTTCGCCGCGTTTGCGCGCTTCAACACCATAGTTCCGCACTCACGATGTTTAGATCTGCACGGGTTTTCGGCCAGGATTGTACCCGTAACCAATACTTAAGGACTACTGTACCATGACTCTACCCACCTTTATCGTACAATGTCGACCACAAATGAGCTCACGGTCACTCACAGGTGGCAAATCGCTTCACTGCTGCTTTGGTATAAAGCTCTGTTCACAAACCCCTCTCTACATGAATCTATTGGTGCGTATGCCCATCAGTTAGCGGTTACAAATACAATTTAGTTACGAATCGGATACACGAGTACCGAATCCGTGCAATCCACATGTGCCTATCTGCAGGAATGATCCACGGTCATAACACCGGATGGGAGTGATTCTCCGGGATTTAAGACCTATATACACTAAGCAAGAATCATACAAGCAATTGTCGATTCACTGCCTACAGCAGCCTAGTGATACAGTACATTGCCAACCCTGCATGAAAGCACATGCTCGTTAAGCTCGCCTTCGACTTTTCCACATAGTCCATGCAAGCTAAATCTCTTTGAGCCCAAGGAAAAAACGCCAGGCCACAGGAGATCAAAAAATGCCCGGATATCCCATTAACCATGACTCAAGTGCCTCAGGAGAACGCCCTGTGAAAGCAATATGCAGCTACATATGTTGCGAAGCTTAATGCTTCTTCTCTCTCATCATCCGTCGTTTCTTCCGTGCGTGTGCACGTAATGCTTCAGGCGTAAGGTAATCATCAGGAAGGGAAAACTCCTCTTCGGGAGGTTCAGGGACAGGGTGTCCAAAGGCCGTCACATTACGGCCATGCCTCTGTTTGCCCATAGCGGCAGCGCGAAGATGAGGCTTGGAGTAGAATGAAGTAAAGGGCCTCTCGGGCGAAGGAGGGCGATATACGACAGGATGAAGCGGTGGTCGAGGTTTGGGTGGCTTGCTAGAGGAACCGCCTGCAGATATGGCTTCTTGTTGCAACTGCCGTGCCGCCCAGGCATCGACATCGCTTGAGTTGGGAGCTTCACCGACACTATCCTCTTCAGCACGGTCACCCTTCTGTTCCACTTCCTCATCGTCTTCATCCTTCGCCTGTTGAGCCTGCTCCTTCTCAATTCTTAACCGCTTCTCCTCCTCCTTCCATAACCGGAATTTGTCTACTAATGCCCTTACTTCAGAAATGAAGTAGTCACGTTTTGGCTCGTACTCTTTCTTTTCAGAGTCCGTAATGCCGGTAACGCCCATGACGCGCAGCCAGTCGTGGCCGAGCAAACCATCTAGAAGACGTTCCAGCTGCACCTTTTCGTGCATCGCCCTTTCCTTTTCTATGTTCCGCAGTTGTTTTTCCTTGCGCTCGGCGCGCCTGTGCGCTTTGAAGAAGAAATCATCCTCGAGAGGATCGTTGGTTATATGATGTGGTGTGTGGCGTACAATGGTAGAGAAGTCGACCGTTTGTACACCGCTATTCACCTGGGCATACGGCTTATACCCGTTCAGAGTCGAGGCGGGATTGGAGGATGCGTTGTTGGAGGAATTGAGCAAGGAGGAACGGCGCTTCTCAGACGTCGACGATGATGCAGGAAAAGAATAGACTGGTCCAGGAGCGGGGACGGGGTCGGTGAGAGGCTCGTCAACGATGTGGATGGGCTCGTCGATGTCCAGAAAATCTGGCCGGGGTCAGTTTTTGATATCAACACGACAGCGACGCGCCGACGCACCTGACTTCCTCTCGACGCCAGCAATTACGTCGTCGTAGTTGGGGAAATATATGGCCAAGTCGCTCTTGAGACGTGAGCCACCGTCCTGGCTCCTCAGCGTCCGCTTGTCCTGAGATTGTGATGTGCCAGTGGGCACCTGCAGGCCACCCTGGGCGTCGGGTTTGGGCGTTGCGGACTGAGAGGGCACGTCATCGTCGCGGAGGTCGAGGGGTGTTTGCACGCCGTTGGTCGTTTGTACCAGCCCCCCATGCGGCTGTGTGACTGTGACTTTGGTCGGAGGTCTCGGGTGCTGCTGCTGTTGCTCAGCGCTGGCGATCGGAGTGGCGCCCTTCCTTCGCGACGAGCCACGATTCCTCGTCGCCGGGCGGGGGCCCAGTAGCTTCAGCGTCTGGCCGGTCGTGGGCGCCGCGGAGTCGTCCTCGGACGGCGCGACGGGCGTGCTGGCGATGGAGAGCGCGTCCTGCGACGCGGACGCGGCTGCAGAGGGCGTTGCGTGGTTCTCGTTTGGCTCGGCGGTCGCGATATTTTTAGGACCTCGACGTGTGAAGCGCCCACTTGAGGAGCGGTTCAATGGTCGCGAGGAGCTGACCATTGTTTGCCAGGGCCCCCAAGGTCATCTTTCTGCTGCTCTTGTCTCAGGGTCACCGCTCTCGACGGGCGTTGTAGAAGCTTGCGAGCTCGGGCGTACCGCGATCGTGTTAGGGGACCCTTCTGAGTTTGGTCGTGGCTGTAGGCGAAGGGAAAGCGTTTCGCAAGGGCTCCTCCATTTCACTGCTCACGGTCGCATGCACGCTCACGATCGCCCCAGGAACACAGTGGTTTGCATCTACAGCCGCCGCCGCAGCAGCAGCATTGCGGTGTTATTATGGTCAGAGCGTCCAAGCGGGAGTATGCGCCCGCTTGGGTCGAATCGACGGCGAGCATAAGGTTCGCGCGGCACCTCGACGTGCAACCCAGCGCCGTGCGAACGCAGTGCCGGGAAGCCTTCCGTCCTGCGAACTCACGGTGCTGCTCCCGTGGGCGCGGCTGCACCAGAGCCCTCGTTATCGCATCCCGCCCACAGGCCACCGCCGCACTAGTTGACAGACCCGGCCACCACTTCTGCAAAACGCCCAAACAACCGCCGTCTCTGCTGGAAACCGGTGCTCCTGCTACCGCCTGTGCATCCATCCTGTCTGCACGCCGCTTCATCGCCCACCGAGTCGGCAGGGTTCAGGCAGTCTGTCCGAGGCCCGCCAAACCGCACGTACCCTGGGGCGGCAATATGATTCACGTGGTCCGCTACGACGAAGAATATTTGCGACAGCCGCGGCAACATCATCTTGCCCATTGAATCCGTACCATTAGTGCCCTGCGCCAGCATTAAATATCACCTGCGCAGACGAGATGAGCTGTCTTGCAATAAGACCAGTATCTCAAGAGAAAAGAAAATCCTTGAGCACAGGAGACGAAGAGAATTCGGGATTGAGGAGAACACAGCTGGAAGCCGTCAGTCGGGGTTGTCTGAGTGGGCAGGATGCAATGTCGTGCATGCCAAGCAGGATATGCTGGGAAGGGTTGAGTATGGCGGCCGGGAGGCGCTTAGGTACGTAGATAAGGGCAGCCAGATATGCGGCCTGGGGGAATGAAGGTCTTAGACCTGTCCAACAGCACCCACTGGCCACCACCTTGACAGGTATCGCTCAACTTGCACAGTAAAGCTAGGGACAGAGGAAACCTACTTGAGGAAATACGCGAGACCCTCTTTCCGCCTTTCTAGGAAACGTGGGCGAAACCGGGCTTTGATCGTCAGCACCTACTTTCCCAATCGGGACGGGATTGATTTACAGATCACGCTCTTTGGAGGCAGCTGGGGCATCGCTGATTCGGCATGTGGGAACGTCTGCGCCAGGCGGCGTCGCAGCTCGTCAAACTCGGAATACCTACTTCTGCATCAGACAGGTCCATGGACGTCATACCACGTATCTCCACACATACCGCTTCCTGATCTTCATGGGGCCGCCCTGTCTCAGGATCAGCACGACTGCACGACTGCACGCTCGGAACAGCTGCTGAAGAGATGAAACACACATCCAGGGTCTGCACCGTGCAGTTCCAGACCACGTAGTCGCCCATGCCCGGGACGTTACCGCTCACGATCACATAGTCATCAATGGTGACGTGCTTGGCCCAGAGAGCCCTGTTCTGGTCGGAGCCCTCAACGGTGTGGTCCTCGAGACGGATCGGCGCGAACAGCTGCTGAAGAGATGAAACACACATCCAGGGTCTGCACCGTGCAGTTCCAGACCACGTAGTCGCCCATGCCCGGGACGTTACCGCTCACGATCACATAGTCATCAATGGTGACGTGCTTGGCCCAGAGAGCCCTGTTCTGGTCGGAGCCCTCAACGGTGTGGTCCTCGAGACGGATCGGCGCCGGCCTGTCATCGTCGTCGAGCGAGGCGTCGCTACCGACGGAATCGCGGCGCTTGTGCCCCGACCAGTACGGTGGTACTATGTGGTGATCATGGGCGGCGGAGGCCTCGCCGCTGTCCGGGGTAGCGACATGGCCGTTTTGCGTGGGGTGGCTGGAAGTCTCAGAGCCCGCAGCCTCCATCCATCCAACGACTAGCGCAAGCCGGCGACCAGGGGTAAGACCGAGAGGTTGATCAAGTCAGGCAGGCAGCAGCAGCGGCAGCAGCAGTAGCAGCGGCAGGCAAGGGCGATGTTGAGGGGCGGGGCGGCAATAGGCTCGTCAGTGGTTTGCGTTTGCAAATGCGGTCAACGGAGTGGGCGGGAATATGGAGAATGGTCGCGGCAAAAAGAACGCCACAGCGGCACGTGAGTGATCGCCGCGTTGCCAAAGCGGGCAGCGGGCGGCATCAGGACATCAGACACGGCCAGACGCCACCATGGCGGTTTTGCACTGGAACCGCGCGCCCGCGCGCCGCATCCACAGGATTCCTCCGTCGACTGCGGTTCCAGCGGGTTCTGGCGGCGGGCACGGGCGCGGCCAGGGCGGAGGGATGCGCTGGGCCTCTGCTCTAGGCTCAGCAGCTAGAGGCTGGAGTGGCTGCGTGACACGCTGCTCCTCGTACGGACATATGCCGGCCGGCGTGGACGTGGAGAACGAGAGGCTCGCTCGCGCCAAGCAACTGGCCGCTCAACCACTAATCACGGGGCCTCGCGGAGGGAGCAGTGGTAAGAGGAGGCGGGTCAGGCCCAAGCGCGGAACAAGGACACACAGTGTCAGCGCCACGCCAAGGGCAGCGTCGTCGCCCCGCATGATCGAGCAGGCTGCCATGGCAGACGGGCTTCCAGATGTGAGCCGCTGCATGCACGGTGTTCGGCGTGCGGGCGCGGCGCCGATTATATAAGGCATCCTGCTGCGGGCGAGAGCGGTCATCCATGTTGGCGAGTAGCTCCCGGGCGAGGGCTGGCGAGCTAGTCGGAGACGGCAGGCGTGGAGGCTGCATGAAATGACAAGCGTGGCGACGATTGGCCCGCCGCCGCCGCCGGCTCTCTGACGCATCCCGGCACCACATGCACTTCGACGGCATTCCACTTCGTGCACAGCTGGAAACATGCGGAGGGAAAAAGCACCTGCCCGCCATTGGCTCTAAGCGAGCATTGACAAAGGATCTCCGGCAAGGGTGCGAGGGGCAGGCGGCCGCAGCAGCCGGAGCTGGAGCTGGAGCTGGAGCTGGAGCCGGAGCCGGAGGCACAGGCAGAGGAGCGGAAGTTCATCCAAGCATCCAGGCAGCTCGTGATGGCTCTCCCGATGCGCCGGCGGTGGTGCGATAAGACCCGACGGCACTGGCGGCTTTCTATTTTCGCCGGCTGGTGGAGATGGGGCTAGAGCTTATTCTGCACACCATCTATCTCACTCTCCAGCCATGGCTCCGTCTCCGTCTGTGCACCAGCTAGCCGCGAGCCTGAGCCTCCTCCCTTTCCATAAATCACTCCGCCCGCCTGGTGCGTTTGAAAGAGAGTAGCGTGTCCGCACCCTGAACCGCCGCTCGCTCGCCGTCTGCCCTTCTCCACCGCTACCTCTTCATTTATCATCTATTCCACTGTCGCTATCTGCTGATCAGAACGAGTCAAGGTGCGCCCCAGCGTCCCAGCGTCTCAGCGTCCCCGGCCCCGCCAGAGGGGTCAGCTATATTGCTGCTGCATTCCGCACACATTCCTCTCACGCGTTCTTCAAACCTTCCGGACCTGCTCCAATTCTCCTCTCCCGCTGACTTCCGCTTTTCCCACTCAGCATACTTTGGAATTGTCTAGCTTAAAGCTGCCCACCATGCGTTCCACCATCTCCACCGTTGCTGTGTTCTTCGCCGTTGCCGGCCTGTCGCCCGCCCAGACCATTGACCCGGATTCTGTGTCCATTGAGGACAGAAGTAAGCAGAGCTCTCCCAACGCTGCTGCAAGATCAACGCTGACCGTGTGCAGACCAGTGGTGTCTTGCCCAGACCTCGCAATGCCCGCTCATCTGCCTGCAGACGAACGCCGACGCCACGACTCAGAGCAATGACTGCGACGCTGTACGTTTGAGCCCTCGTATCCCGCCACCAACGTCACAAGCTTTTCATGCTAACGCGTCTGTGACCCTATAGGACACTCTTCAATACTCGTGTGTCTGTGCCAACGGACAGACGCCCAACGTGTCCGAATACAGCCAGACCCTGCCCTACTTCATCTGCACCGAGAACAACAACCGCTGCGTGAGCAACTGCGGCTCGGGCAACAACCAATGCGCCAGTGACTGTCGCACGAAGAACCCGTGTGGAGCTCAGAACCCGACCCGCGTCAATACTACCACCACGACCAGCGCCTCCACAGCGTCGGCGACCGCTAGCTCGACCGGCAGCAATTTCAACAGCTTCGGCGATGGTGACTCCGGTGATTCCTCCGGCAGTAACAGCGGAGCCGGTGCGCTGGCTCTGGACATTGGCGCCAAGTACGGCATGGCCATCGTTCTTAGCGGCCTTGTCGGCGGCGCCGCCGTTCTGCTCTAAGCATGAGGCGAAGTCCCATGCAACCCCAGTTCTTTTTCACAAATTTGTCTCGCATCTCATATTTGAATTTCAGCACGGCGTCGCGGGTATGGGCATCATCTGCATCACGATCCTTTCGGGAATCATGGCGGCTTTTCAGCATGGGCGGGCGATTAGCACCGCTTCTTCTCTCCCTTTCTCCACGGCATGGCATGGGGGGTTTGTACTAATTAGGAAAACTGGATTGACGGAGATATACGGATTTTAATAGCCAGTGCGCCCTCAGCATGGGGCAGGACTGGTGTGACACAGTCCTTCCAGCAAGCTAAAGTGTGCAGAGCAGCACACGGCGGAAAAAGTTAGCAGATGCTCGCAAAATGCAGCACATCATTCGTCAGTATGCACACCAGAACCCTGTGAACTGGATCCCTGAGGCTAGCGGCTGCACAAATTCTGATAAAGGACCCTTGTTCCATATTCTGCACACCGTGCTTTCCGCGACCCGTCCGGCGACCCGTCCGGCGACCCTGGTGTGCTGGTGTGGTCCGGGATGGAGCTCCCCCGGCGGCAGCTGGTGTGCCGGGGTGCTCAAATAAGATCGTCGGGCGTCTGGGAGACTTTCCCTTTCCATGCCTCCTCTCCACCCATTCAGCCATCGGCTCCATACCTTTACGAGTATAGTTCGCCCGTTAACCTTATCAGTTGAGTGGAGGAGCGGGGGGGGAGCAGCGGAGCGGAGTGGGTTGTTTCACCTGAATCATGTCACGCAGCACTCTTGCCAGCCCCCCCCGCCGCCGCCGAGCGACGGACCCGACCACCAACCCCCGTATCCACTCGCATCTGGCATCATCGCCCATCGGTAGGCGCCTGCCGCTCGGTCGCCCTGCCGAACGATCCTGCTTCCAGAGGGCGACGCGGCTGCCGATACCCAAGTAGTAATGTATCTGTGATGACAGCCTTAATTGCGCTCCATATATGCCTGCGCTCTCGTTAATTGCTCTATATAGCTGCTATTCCCTTGACGACACCGCCTGTTTTCACCCCATGCGACCAGTCGCCCAGGTAAGGAGCTTGCCCCCCTCGCGATGCAACGTCGGAGGAGCCTCGCATCGCGGATCCTGCTGCGCTGCTAATCATTGGACCCCTGTGACCAACCCAAGGGAACACGGACACGAGCGGCTTTTTGAGGCGGAGCCGCATCCAACCACTCAGTCGTCCTTCTCCCACCGGCACCAAGAGGGTGGCCCAAAGAAAGAAAGAAAAAACCCCCCACTCGAAGGCAAGAAAAAGGGTCAAAGCTTCTTGAACACCATCTCCACACAGTCGACGCCGTTGCCGCCCCTCATCAATCTCATCATTTGTTTTATTCCTGCATTGCCGTAGCGCGAAAAAGCGTGGGCGCGCTCGACTATCGAATATCATTCCACCAGGGTCCAAGCTCTTATATCGATATTCGACAATTCTTCCTTCGGCAAAAGAACTAGCATCCACACGGGCCACGGGCCAGCCGCAAGACGGCCCTCGCACACGAAACAGACTCAAAGCGCCCGTCACGCCCAAGGAAAAGGATCACAGTGCAGTCAGAGCGCTCAGCGCACGATTGCTCTTTCCCGCTAGCATTAGGTTCTCCGCCCTTCCTTTCGCTGCCGTCCGGCACCGCTACTTTCTCTCGAGGTAAATTAAACAACATGCCTTGTGTGCAAGCGCCAAAAACCTTCTTTCGGCTGCGCCCGTGATATGTTGCCGTCTTTTCTTGTTGTTCGCCGCGCCGCCCCCTTTTTTTTTAATGAACCAGAGAAATATGCTTGATTGTTCTGCTTGTCCGAACCTCCCCCTATTTTTCTTTTCTCCCACCGAATACACATCACCATGACGGCCTCTTGGCGATTTCTCTCTCTATATCGCCAAGGAGAACGCTCGGGCATAACGCACTGCCATAATTCGTTTCCCAGACCTCTGTGCGAAAGCACTGGCTACCTGTTGTTATTCTCTCACCACCTCCCGGTCGAAGCCGGTCCCTTCTCTTTCGGGCGAGAGTATAGGTGCGTCTTCCGAAACGGCGCCGTGAGAGAAGATACGGTCGGGCCAGTTGGGGTCGTCAGTTGTCGCCACAGCGGTGCCCTCCTCCGCTGTGGGTCACCGGCGGTCGGGGCGTGGCGATGCGTCCAGGGTCAGCGCGAAAAAAAAAAAAAAAGGAAAGGAACAGGCGGTTAACTCCGGTTGCTAAAAGCCGGCTGCGGGTGCCAACCGGATGCCAGGCGCGCGGGTTTCGCGGAAGGAGGGCACAGGGGACCCAACGGGTGGGGGGGGATTTGGCTCCACATGGCCTGATAAGGATATCTCGCGGGTTCGCCAGAGGACGTGAGGTAAGTGGCGGTCACAGTACCGCAAGGTGACTGTAAATCAGAGATCAAACCGTCTGGACCGACTTCCTGTTTTGTCCCATGTCTCTCGTTCATCTCTCAGACGTCTATACTTTCTTGGTTCTCGTAAGTTCTCCATGAGCTAACACGGTTATCCAGTGCCATGACTTGAGAATTATGATCCGGTGCTCTCTGCATTAACGATGACTATTACTATCTTCCTTCTCACATACCTGAGCGTCGAATTAGATCATTTCCTGTTTCGCTTCGGCAGGATAGAAAGCGGAGAGGGGATGTTCCCGCCTTAGCATAGTGCAGTTCGCGTTGAGAGGACGAGACATTGATTCACATCCGTGGCTGCATTTGAAAGAGAGCAGAACCAAGCGACGCAAGGCCTATCCCGAGGATACGGTCCATACTTGGGAAGCATTTAGTCACGTGCAAATTCAAGAAGATGGCTTTTTTTTTTTTCTTCGATCGTCATCGAAAGTCATTTGTACCACTTCCCACAGCCAGCTGCAAACCAAATATTCCATTCAAAGCGAGAGCAAGAGAGAAGAGAGAGACCCGGGGTATATCCACAATCCGTTACGTTTCCCCCATCCACCAACCACTCCAAACCACCAAAACTACCCATGCACGATACCTTCCCTCCCGGCAGCCGTCTTCACCGCCTCCGCCGACGACGCCGCCAAACCCGACTTCTTCCTCAAAAACACGCCTCCAACTCTCCCAAACACCCTCTTCAACTCCGCCGAATCCTTCCTCTCATCGCCCTCCCCCGCGTTCTTCCCCTCGCCCACCTTCTTCCCCTTCTCCGCCTCCTTTTCCCTCCCCTTCTCCTTCACCCCCACCCCCTCACCCTCCTGCGCGACCAAAAACCCCCAATCCATCTCCACCCGCCACCCGCGATACCGACACCAATCGAGCAGCGCGCCGTCAACCCACAGGTTGAAAAAAGCCTCCAGCCCCTTCCGCGCTGCCGCCCGTTCCCCCTCGTCCGCCCAGTCGGAGAAGCCGCGGCCCTCGATCAGGCGGGCTAGCTTGTCGGACGGGCCGGGCAGGTCGAGGTAGGCAACGATGTCGGCATTGTTGGTGAAGAGGAGCGGCGTTTTCTTGGCGAGCGAGGCGAACCACTCGTCCGCCGAGGCGATGTCCTCGCGGGCGCGGCGGGAGTGCTCAAGGGAGGTGAAGGGGTTGAGGAAGGCGAGACGAGAAGATGGAGTCATTGGAGTGACGATGGAGGAGGAAGAGAGATGGTGGTGGTGGTGGTGGTGGTGGTGGTGGTGGTTTTGGCGGGCGTCGCATGTGGTGGAGGTTGTGGAGGAGCTGTTAGGGTTAGACGGCAGCTGCGAGTCACGCGGTCCCGCGATGATTGGTAAGGGCGGTTGGGATTTCGGGTTGATACCGTCCTCGTGCGGTCTGCTTGGTGGTGGGGTGGCAATGGCTGCCCTGAAGGAGGACGGGCGGTGGAAGAAGGAGGCGCGGCGGAGGAGGGTCGCGAGGGCTGATGGACGCCGTGCATGTTTGTTGGTATGCTCTACAGCGGTATCCTGGCGTTCGAGGAGGCCTTGTTGGCTGTTCCTGGGCGATGCTTCACTTTCCTCCTCATCCGACTCCGAAGTGACGGCGGCGGATTCGCGTGAAGCCGGCCGATCACACTGGAGCTCGTCTTTAGTTGTGGGTGGAGATGGGAGCAGGTATTCGTCCGACTCCGTGGGGCGCACCAGCGCATCTTGCGCCTCTCTGTCTTTGATCTCGTTGAGCGGATCCAATGTCGACGTATTCCGCTTGAGTCGATCGATAAGCCTCGCTGTGCGCCCAGGACGCACAGCCTGCTTGCCCGTTTTTATCTCAAGAGCTTCCTCTTTGGTATATGGAGGTTTGTCATCGTCGGGGTAGTCCGGCTTGATCGGGACTGTCGACTCGGCCAGTACTCGTAAGGATTCCTCCTCGTCTTCGAGTGTGTCTGGCTCGGTGCTCGTCCATCGGCGAACGAGACCCTTGAGCTTTTTGCCAGACTGAGAGTTCATCACCGGAGCGGAGTGCATTCGCGAGAGGCGCGGGTGGGTATGATGTGAGTGAGACGGATGCAAAGGATGACGCAGCAAGGATGGGGGGAGGGATTCTGATGCTGCATTGCTGCGATTGTGGCCGGCTGCAACAGCAAGCGAGCGAGCCGGACGTACCGGACTAGTAGCTGGCGAAGGGGTGCATGGCGGGGTCAAAGTGTCGATTCGAACAAGCACCAGGGTGGTGTTCTTGGGCTTCTTCTCCATTGTGATGGACATGACGAAAGTCGGCGAAGAAGTACCGTGGTTGGAAGGACAGCGAGATCACTGGGTCATGGACGAAGGGAGCCAACGAATTCGTGGGTCAATGAGGAAAAACTCATCATATGAGAAGAGCGGAACACACAGGTTTTTGACGCGGCGCGCGGATGAAGCAAGTCCCGGGGAAGTCGACAACTGGGACAGGTGGGGAGAAAATCTCGGGGGCGGTTGTCTCATGTCGTACGAGGAGCTGGTGACGCCCCATCTTTTGCGGTATGCTGCCTGAGGTGCGCCTTGCACGACTCGAGATAACTGGTTGAACGTCCATGTGTAAGCGCACATACTGCCACAAAGTTTTCGCGCATCTCAGCGGCTCTCTTGCGGCTCGGCGCGATGCTTTGGCGGCGATCCGTGGTTGCAGCGTCGCGCAGGCATGGGCCTAGCGATCCCGACCCGGTTGTGTTTCGTAGGCTCACCACTGGTTCGGGAACAATGGGGAAATGGCGTGAAGCGGGTTTCAAGGCGGCCGATTGCTTCTAGAAGGCACAAGAGAACAACGGGCCAGGTGTTTCTGAAGATTCGTCGTGATGTCAGACGAGACAAGAGGAGGAGCGCCAAGGGCCGCGCTGCCGGTGGCCTTTTCCGGTAAGAGCTGGGTCCTAGCCAACTTCAAACGTCAGCAGTTCGAGAAGATCTTCGAGATTGCCGGAAGACAAGAATTCGCCGATGATCAGGAATTGCCGCTGTTCTCGCTTGAGCGACGGACTTTTGGGCGATCTCGGACTCCGACATTTCAACAAACTGTTTCGATTAGATCCGGGACCGCGCCAAAGCCAGACCACCGATGCAATGGATCAAATAGCTCTAACTCAAGCTTTTGGTCGTCCAGGGCCGCCAAAAGCTTGCCTGGATCCGGATTATCGTTGCGCCGCACCTGCCCAGCTAGTTCTAACAGCCTCGTCACCACTGAACAATACACCCTGTCTCATCCCTTTTTGCAAGGTATGAAAAGAATCGTGGCACGGCCCGTGAGTCGAAGTATGAGCTGTACGGACACACAACAGTAGAGTCGGTTCTATCCTAGTCTCTCGGATGATTGATGCTTGGCGAAGATGCTGAATACCAGCCGTTGGGCAGCGCTACAATGATGCTTGCCTGATAAGACCAAATTAAGTAGAACTCTAGTAGCCCTCGATTGTCATGGGAACAGTCCCTCAACCAAACCCGGCCTGATGAGGCTCACTTGATCAAATCTCAGCTAAAGCATTGACGCGAAAGAGTAACATTGCTCAGCATCCTCTCTACTGCCATTACAACCACAGGTTTTTATGCTTGGTATCCTTTTCTTTGGTGTGAGGCAGGAATATGTAAAGCCCCAAGCCAAACGGCATGCAGGACAAGATGCGCACCACATTTACCGCTTCCCAATGATAGCTGCTGAAAAACCACAATACCCCAACAGTTCCTCCTACACCTGAAAATGCAAGGTATCCCATTAGAAATTCTTAACTCGCCAATCTCTTCAAGCCAACCTTCGCTGATTCAGAATAGTACCAACAAGAATGGAACGAAACGATATCGCATCGCACCGCAGATGGTGGTATCCGGTCTTTCCGCACAAGTCTTTTTGAAATCCCGTTCCCATGCAAGTTCGTCCGAGATGTTGGCCAGGTCAATGCAAAAGGCCGTGAAGAAGTCCGAACAGAGAATCCAAAAAATGGTACGCCGAAAATGTCTTACATGACCACACAGTCTTTGTCATCCTTACCACCCTTTTTCTTCCCCTCGGGTTGCACTGCACCCGTCTCGCCGGAAGCCGCCGCTCGAATGATAGCGAGGCGTTGTTTCGCGCGTGGTTCTCCTTTGTCCGCCGCGCGAACGTACCAGACGTTCGCCTCAAGAGGATCACGTCTGCAACCAATTCCCATTTCAGTAAAATACCCGACTGCGTACTCAGCCTTGGTGAATCCTGGAGTAGCTCTGTCAGTCGTCGATCGCCATGAATCAAGATCAGGCTGACTTACCCATTTCTGCAGCACGCTTAGCCCACTCGTACGCCTCGTTTTCATCCTTCTCCAGCACCGGTGGAGCACCAATGAGATACCAAGCGCATAGATTCATCATGGCCTGCGGGATGTCTTGCATGGCCGCACCAGTGTAGAAGTGAACGCTGAGAGCTGGATCTTTGGGACAACCAAGAAGACCATGCTCGTAGCACTCTCCCATTTTCAGACAAGCCTCAGCATTTCCGAGTTCCGCAGCCTGCGTATACAACTGGGCGGCATAAACCTCGTCCTTAAAACAGTCATCGCCATGCCCATTCTCGTGGAGCTTCGCAAGGAGAAGAGGGCCAGTATTGTACTGGGGATCCGCGGATTCCGAAGCTCGCTTGAGCCATTTCAAGCCCTCGCGGTCCCGGCGGCCAAGACCTAGCTCTCCAAATATACACGCTTGTCCGAGGCGTGAGGCAGCGCCGGGATGGTTTTTCGAAGCCGAGGCACGATAGAATTGGGCGGCTTTGGCTAGGTCTTTGCGACAGCCCCAGCCATGCTCGTACATGAGGCCCGCACGGTAGCCAGACTCAGCGTGGCCATGCTTACTCGCTGCGACAAATAGTGGGAATGCCTTCTCTTGATCTGGCTTGCCCTTGTTGAAGAATCCAGAGTAATAGCCGTCCGCAAGAAGATATTGAGCAAATGGGTAACTGCGATCGGACAGCCGCTGAAGAATTTGACGGGCTTCCCGCACCATCACCGTCTCTGCATATTGTTTTTTCGCCGGATCGTCAGAGTGGATGAATTCTTTGGCAGCCTGAACAAGATACACAGCGAATTCATATTGCACCGACGGGTCCGGGGTCTTCTTCACATTCGCCATGTACATCTCAACGGTCTTTTGCGTGTCAAGGAGAGAGACATCATTGCCGACGAGTGTCCGCAGAGCACTTTGTGACAGATCCTGTGTAGGTGCGATCTGCTGTGCGTAGGGCACGTTGTTAAGAAGGTCGACATACGACACTGGACGGTTGTCCGGGGAGCGCCTGTTTGCCGATATCGAACGCGCGTAGGGCGAAGGGGATCCACTGGGGGATGGTGCAAGATGGTCCCCTGAGGCAGGAGACGCGCGACGGCCTCGAGGGTCAAGTGTGAATGCGGAAGCAGGGCGAGTAAGGGTCGAGCGGGGCTGGGCTAAACCAACGCGGGGTCCTGAACTCTGACCACTGGAGGAGCCTTGGGAATCCGAGTAGGTCGACTTCACCCGGTCTTGTCGCTCCACTTTCTTCGCCTTTGGAGGCTGGACCTGGTACGGCTGGTGGAAGTATTGCGGCCGTTCATACTCTTCCTCTTCTTCCTCCTGTTCTTGCACGTCCTCATAACGCATGTCCGAAGCTATGGTATGTCTCTTGAAATCTGCCGAGAGGACGTCCCCTGCCAGGGAAACTGGTGGACTGTTCGACATAACGCTGATGTGGGCCTGCCGGTAAGGGACATCTCCCCTGACGGCCATGGAAGCAACCGAGTCGCGGTATCTGTCAGGCTCAGGAGTCTCGACGTCGCGAGAGTCATTTGACATCATGGAAGCCTTCGACTGCACCGAGGCTCGGTGGTCCGGAGCAGAGGAGACGTCGACGCGAGCGGCATCGTGGGCAGGACCTTGGAGGGTTATCGACGGCTGGCTCTGGTGACCATTCACAGGCTTCCGACGTACCGAACCGGGCGACGATGGTGAGGGGTCGGCGTAGGTGGCATCATTCCTCTGCGGGCTCGATCCGGCGCTGAGAGGCTGTGGGGCGCGATCTACCTGAACGGCATCTTGGTAGCCCATGGCAACGGCGGAGACAGCTCCTCTTAAATGGACCCTAGACGGATCGCAACCTTATCTCTACCCTTACTCGTGGCGCACGAGATAGCAGGGCGTATCGATAGGGAACGGGTAGCTGGGAGATCGGCGAACGATATGCGCGCGATTAGAAGCGGCGATCAGTGCGTCCTGGGGCGAGTCGCAAGTAGAGGGTCGTAGGAGGCGGCTGGTGGAAGTCAGCGATGCATGGAGTCGCGGTCTAACAGGCGGCAGCCATGAGTGCCGCAGCAGCAGCGGGCATGTATGCGGCCTCTCCTGCAGGGACCGCAGGAACACCCGGAGAAGCGGATCGGCGAGGGTCTTACCGGGTGTGAGCAGAGCGTTCAGCCGCCGCCGGCGCTGAGTGGCCTGAGTCTGCGCGGTGTCGAGGAGCGCCGGCGAGTGCGACGCGGATTGTGCAGTGAGCGGAGCAGAGGCCCCTGGCAATATGACGGCAGGCAGGCAGGCAGGCAGGCGCGGCGCCGAATCGCACTGACGGCTGCTGGTGTCTGCTGGGGGCGACGGTTGCTCGCGGTGGCTTCGTGCGTTCGTATTCGCGCAAAGACACGCTGCTCCAGCCAGCCAAGTTGCTTGCTTGCTTGCTTGCTCGGAGCTGCGTCTCGGTCGGCTGCGTGCAGCGAGGAATGGAAGGAGCGCGGCTTCTAGAAAGCGTGGCCTGGCCGGGGACAGCTATAGCGTCGTCTCGCAGTTATTCTGGCGCTTGGGGCAGCACCGGCGCGCAGAGGAGATTGATGTCGAGGAGTCAAGCACAGGCTAGACCAGACCAGGCGCTCCAGGAGCTGGTAGAGGTATATAGCTCAGGCAGGAAGCTTCCAGACAGGCAGTCCAGTCGCAACGTGCAGCACCCACTGGCGGAGGCGGAGACACACCGGGACCTAGCGGCCACAGCCAACTCTATCCGCGCAGGACGCGAGGCTGCGGAAGGCGCGCGAAGGCATTGCGATCGCCGACGTCGTCATCTGCGCGGAGGATTTCGACGCAAAAAACCTCAGCGCGGGCTGGGGGCTGCGCCCTGCAGGCCCGGTCCGTTTCAGGCGCTGGCGCACGTCTGGGGCGCTTTCTTCACGGCGGTTGGGCGTGAGGAGCTTGCCGAAACGCTTGGGGAACACGCTGGTCTCTGGCGCGTGCTGAGGACCAACTTGGACCCTTCGACATCAAGCTGTGGGTGCACATTCGCAAGCGCGCTGTCACGCTCTGCACCCACCATGCCAGGCCCCACCGCCGGATAGCGCGACCGCGGGCGGGCTGCTGCTGCTGCTCCAGCCCGCCAGCCCTGCCAGGTGCCAGTGCAGTGACGCTGGCCCTGACAAGCATGACAAAGCGCAGGCCCAGCCAACCACCGCCGTCACGCGTCGCCGCCTGAAATAGAGAGTGCCCGCACGACTGCCGCTTGAGGCAGCAGCCAAGGCGAGAGAGCCGCACCGGGCGGGCGTGCTCTTCGTACCGCCGTGTCTGGAGCGCAGCCAGCGGGACTGCGGGGCGGCGGCGGCGGCGCAGCGACATTTGAATCCTCCATAAGACTCGCTCGTTAATCGCGGCCGGCGCCCCGGCGCGCGGAATGAGGTGACATTTTCTCGTGAACAGCAGAGTCAGGCGGCGACACGGCAAGCGCAAATCGCTCTAGCAACGCGCCACCGCACCCAAGAATAGGCTGCGCGCCGCCCTCCATGTCGCTAATCCCGCTGCAGCAACAGCAATTCAGCCGGCGCCGTCGCCGTCGCCCTTGCCCTTGCCCTTGCCCTCGCACCTCGATCCATTTGCTCGCGTCAGGGGCTCCCTGCCACGCCGAGCCCGCGCTGGTGACTACTTCCCCAGGCGCACCTTGCAACCGCGCCGTCCCAGGCTTGCTCCGGCCTTGCTGACCTCCTCCACTGCCCAGCCCGCACCCCCAAACAAACCGTCGCTCGTTTCTGCTGTCTGTTGTGTAACTTTCCGATCGCTTCCCAGATACACGCAAGTACACAACCTTCGTTCTGCATACCTTCTGCCAGCTGCAGCCTGCCGCTACTTGCGCAATTGCCCACCTGCTCGTTCCACCCGTGCTCCCGACTCAAGCCGCCGCTCGTTGAGCCTACTGCCACCACCACCACCACCACCACCCTCCGCGGCGCCCTCAACTCGCCTCGGACGGGTGCAGACTCGGTGCGAGCAAGGCAAATTTTGAGAGCCTGGGTACCTCTGGCCCCGCGGTACGTCACGGAAGACTGCAAAACGTCCTGAGCGCTTTTGTTTCCTCGGTCTTCCAGAGCATCGTCGCCCGGAATGCAGGCTAACCCGCAACAGCACCGCGCACCATGTCGCTACCGCTCAGGACCCAGCCGCCGTCGTCGCCACGGCGGCACGAACAGGTCCACACCCGCCATAGCTCTCACGGTCGTACGCGTCGAGACTCGTCTACCCGCCGCCGCAGGCCTTCGGACATTGAGGCAAGACCGTCGCACGACTCGCGCACTTCACGAGCCTCGAGAACCACCCCAAGAAAGGAGCATTCGCGCCATCCCTCGTCTTCCAACGCCCTGCCCTCCCCGGGAACGCCGACCGCCCGCGAGCAAGATCCCATGATGGCAGCCGGGCAAGATCTGAGCCGCAAGCGTAGCCTTGTCAGGCCGGAACGCAGTCGCATTGACCGCGATCATCCGAACTACCACTACCGCCAGCATGCCACTAACATGAACGTCCGGCCCTCCACCACTGGCAACGATCCGCTCACGGAGAACCACGACGAGGCTGAGACGGCGAGTTCAGAAAGTACCGATATCAAGAGCTTGGCTCCGAGAGTGCAGCAGCAAAGTTCCGGCAACAACTATTACAATGAAAAAAGAGAGGCCCACAATCGGCATGCTGGTGCCGATCGTAGGCTCCAGCGCAGATCCACTCGGCAAGAAGCGAGCAAGAAGGATAAGGACGCGAAGGCGCGGCAGCGCATCCGCAACGGGGAGAGACCCCCGAGTCTGTGGAGCGTCTATTGCGCCATCATTACTTTCTGGGCTCCTGGTTGCCTTTTGAGATGCTTTGGAAAACCTCAAAAAGCGCAGCAGCAAGCTTGGCGCGAGAAGATCGGCTTGATCAGCATCATCTTACTCATTGCCGCATTTGTCGGTTTCCTAACGTTTGGATTTACCCAGACTGTTTGTCCCAGCGGAGGTCCTATGCGTCTAAGAGTCAATAAAGTCGATACGGGGTACATGATTGTCCATGGAAAAGCTTACGACCTTTCACGATCTTCGCACCCCTGGGTGCGCGGAATTCCCGAGGGCGCCAACGTACTCTTCGACCTTCCCGAGAAACAAGGCGGCAAGGATGGAAGCTTCCTTTTCCAGAATGTCAATGGCCATTGCAAAGGACTCATTACGGCAGCGGAGGGCTCGGATGTGCCCACGGAGGACAACGGCGCCGAGCTGGCCTGGTACTTCCCTTGCAATACTTTCAACCAAGACGGGTCCTCCAAGCCGAACTTCACGGTTCCATACTATAATGGCTACGCATGCCATACGTCTGCCAATGCCCGCAACGCATTCTACAATCTTCAGAGCGATGGAGATGTCTACTTCACATGGGATGACGTTAAGAACTCGAGCAGGAATCTCATGGTTTATAATGGCGATGTTCTTGACCTTAACCTCCTTCAATGGTTCAATACCAGCCAGGTTTCGTACCCTAGCAGGTTTGATGACATCCGCCAGAACTCAGCCCTCCGCGGCGTGGACGTTACTCGATCATTCACTTCGTCCCGGGACAAGCAAATCGCCAAATGTTTTACGGAAATCATTAAGGTTGGCTCGATCGACACAGAAAGCATCGGATGTATTGCTTCCAAAGTCGTCCTCTATGTTTCGTTGGCGTTCATTCTCTCGATCGTCATCGCCAAGTTTGTCCTCGCTCTCTGTTTCCAATGGTGGATCTCGAAAAAGTACGCTGCAGACAAGACCGGACTCGGTCTTAGTCACAAAAAGAGGCAGCAAGAGATAGAAGACTGGGCCGATGATATCTACCGCGCTCCTCCAAAGCTCGCAGATCCAACTGGGTTCGGCGCTGCCGACCGCACCAGCAAGCGTGGAAGCAAGTTTTTCCCATCCACGTCTCGATTCACGAGCCCGTACGCAATCGATTCCGGCAAATCCCGGCCGGCGCCGACGACCATGGCAAGCCAGAACTCCACTGCCCGGCTAATGAACCCTATGTACCGGCATGGTAACCGCAGCGAAGGAACTCTGGGCTACGACATGAACAGCAGGTCTGGTGGTGGCGACAGTCGCACCAGCTTGATGATCCCGCCCTCTTCTGATCAGCGTTACTCGAGCTACATGGGCGAATCCGAAGGTCCCGGCCCGGCAGGCTTCATCCACGAAGCTGTAGTTCCCCAGCCTCCCCCGGAATGGCAACCGTTTGGGTATCCCCTAGCGCACTCAATCTGCCTTGTCACCACCTACTCGGAAGGTGAGGATGGTATTCGCACAACTTTGGACTCGATCGCGACCACGGACTATCCCAATAGCCACAAGCTTATTTTGGTAATCTGTGACGGTATTATCAAGGGCAAGGGCGAGGAGTTCTCAACCCCTGAAATCTGCCTTGGCATGATGAAGGATCACGCAGTTCTGCCCGATGAGGTTCAGCCATATTCGTATGTTGCTGTTGCCAGCGGCGCGAAGAGACACAACATGGCCAAGATCTACTCCGGATTCTACGATTACGGTGACAACTCGCGCATCCCGGTGGAAAAGCAACAGCGTGTGCCAATGATGCTTGTTGTCAAGTGCGGTACTCCTGAAGAAGCGGGCAAGTCCAAGCCCGGAAACCGTGGAAAGCGCGATAGTCAGATCATCCTGATGTCGTTCCTCCAGAAGGTCATGTTTGACGAACGCATGACAGAGCTCGAATTCGAAATGTTCAACGGAATCTGGAAGATTACCGGAATTTCTCCGGACTTCTATGAGATCGTTTTGATGGTTGATGCAGATACGAAAGTTTACCCTGATTCTCTGACGCACATGATCTCCGCCATGGTCAAAGATCCCGAGATTATGGGGTTGTGCGGTGAGACTAAGATCGCCAACAAGCGCCAATCGTGGGTTTCAATGATTCAGGTCTTCGAGTAAGTTTTCGGCGTCCGTGCGTGAGATCGACATTCGATTCCCTAACGGGGTAGCAGGTACTTCATTTCTCACCACCAGGCTAAGTCTTTCGAGTCCGTCTTTGGCGGTGTAACGTGCTTGCCTGGCTGCTTCTGCATGTATCGTATCAAGGCGCCCAAGGGTGGGCAGAACTACTGGGTTCCCATCCTGGCCAACCCCGATGTCGTCGAGCACTACTCGGAGAACGTTGTCGACACGCTTCACAAGAAGAATTTGCTTCTTCTCGGCGAGGACCGTTACCTGTCAACGTTGATGCTGAAGACGTTCCCGAAGCGCAAGCAAGTGTTTGTTCCACAAGCGGTCTGCAAGACGACGGTTCCGGATGAGTTCAAGGTTTTGCTCTCTCAGCGGCGTCGATGGATCAACAGCACAGTCCACAACCTGATGGAGCTCGTTCTCGTCAGAGATCTGTGCGGCACCTTCTGCTTTAGCATGCAGTTCGTCGTCTTCATCGAGCTTGTCGGCACGCTTGTGCTACCGGCGGCCATTTCGTTCACGATTTACCTGAGTAAGCTGATCCTGATCAATGCCTTATGGAGGGGGACGGGCTGCTAACGCGCAGGCAAACAGTTGCAATTGCTATCAAGGCGGCAGTCGAGCACACGGAGGCGCCGACGATCCCACTGGTGCTGCTCGCACTCATTCTCGGTCTCCCGGCAGTCTTGATCGTGCTCACCGCTCATCGGTGGTCGTACGTGGCATGGATGATGATCTACCTCGTGTCATTGCCCATCTGGAACTTCGTCCTCCCAACGTACGCGTACTGGAAGTTCGATGACTTCACGTGGGGTGACACGCGGAAGACGGCAGGCGAGACGAAGAAGGGAGGGCACGAGGACGACGGCGAATTCGACAGCAGCAAGATCACGATGAAAAGATGGCAGGATTTCGAGCACGGTAGGTGACTCGGGCGCTTAAGAAGGCGGGCTCTGGCTGACTGAGACGTACAGAACGCAGAGTCAAGGGCTCCAACGCGGGCTGGTCGCAACAGAGTGCTTCGGCGGGAGGATGGCCGGGGCAGCATCAGCAGCAAGGATACGAAGCGTACTATGAGCATTAATCATCCTGCATGGTGGCGTTCTCTGAGGAGGTGGCCAAGGGCATTTGGTTTCTCAGCGCGTCTGAAGGGTGCATGTGGTAGCACCGGCATAGAGATGATCCGGCGGGTGCAGAGGAGGAGCAGTGTCTGATTGGGCGCGAAGGGGGCTGGGGGCGATGCGCAGCTGGACAGAAGCCGACACGGGCCTTTTTGCCAGCAGCATCTGCAAACGCAAACGTGCGCTGCTCGCACTTGCATGACGGGCGGAGCCGAGCTGACGGCGGCGGGTAATGCGGGTTTTTAATGAGATTTGGATGGGAGCGCGCCCGGCTGAGCGGTTCCCGTTGCAGGCTCAGTCGGACAGGAGGACAGGCGGACAGACGCGGCGCCACCGCGTGCGGGCGGCGGGAGGCGGGCGGCTTGCGGCTGGCAGGCTGGCTTGTATGTATGTATGTATGTAGCTTCTGGCGTATAACGACCTAATTAATTGACGAGCAGCATTTTGAGTTGGCCTGACAGCGAGCGGCTGGGGGGTGACGGCGGCTTGAGAGCGGGCTTGCGGCTTGCGGGCGTGCGGGCTGTTGTGGGCTGGGGCTGGAAACGGGAGGTAGTCCGAGGCGGGCGCTGCATGGTGCATCGAATCTGGCGGTTGCACGGTCATGTGCGTCGGGCTGCGCGTGGCCTTGATGGGAGTGAGAGCGTTGGCGTGCTGTGCGGCCTGTAGGACCGATCGAAGCCGGACCAAAAAGACCCCACACATCGCCCCGTGTCCCGTGTGCCGTGTGCGCGCCGCGAGCGAGAGCGCGTGTGGAGCAAAACGGCGCCGTGCCGTTTCGTTACTCGACAGCGCGCACACGTTGATTCCCTCTGCATCGCTGCCTGTGCTGTAACCATCGCAGAGCCGCGGCAGGCCCCAGCTCCCAGCTGCGAGTGCTCCCAGCAGCAGACGGCCGCGCCCCACAAAGCCAGGCCCCTCGCCCGCCTCCCGTTCGTCGCTCACTCCAGGGACCCCAGAAAACCCCCCCTCCCGACGCGCGCCCCGGGCCCACGCGCCGCCCTTATCGCCTGTCGCCGCCGTCGCCGCCGCCGCCGCCGCCGCCGCCGCTGCTGCTGCCAGTCAGTTTGCCCCGGCCCGCAGATCGCTCCCCGCGTCTGCGCCTGCGCCCGCGGCCGAGCGCGCATCTCCAAGCCGAAAAGACGGCTGCGAGCCCTGACTCCAGCGCCGGCGCTGATGCTGCTCGCTCGCTTCCAGTTCTCGCCCTCCAGCATCCTGTATCACCCTCCGCCGCTCTACCCCGTCCAATCCGCGGGTGCCCTCACCTCCCAGCGCGCCCGAGACAGATCCCGCTCCCCAGCACCTCTCCCACTCGCGCCCACGCCCGCAGTCGCCCCAATCCCAGTGCCTTGGCTCAAGCGCCGCTCATCCTGTCATGCAGCTTGCCGGCCTGGCAGAGCTAACGTGAACGCCCAAGAGCATTGTACATACTGCACCTCTCGTGGCTCCGCTCGCGCAGCCCTGCACATACGCCGTTTTTCGACTTCTTCGCATATCCTACATATTCTTTAGCCCCCGGCGAACCCGCGCCCACATTACCTATCACATCAGACAACGCGCCGCGGCCCACCCGCGCGCGCGCGCGCGCTCTCTCTCAACATCCGAGCCGCTCTGACCTCCCCGCCATGGCCAGCGCTGGAGATGACATCTTTCTGCCGGCCCATATGCAGAACAACCCTGCCTCTCAACCTGCTGGCTTCCCCTACCGTATAACCCATCCCTCCTCCCACCTTCCCATGGATCTCTTCTCCCAGGACTCCGCCTACCACGGCGACAACGAGGCCGATCTGGACGGCCCACCTGAAGACTCTGACTCTGACATGGAGGATACTCAACCTGGCGGCGTACCAATCCCGTCTGGTGAATCCTACCTGGGCTTCAACTTTGGTTCCCATTTATCTTCTCTCTCACCCCCCTCCCACTTGTCATCCTCGCTGGCCCACGAGCATATGGACGACGTCTCATCTTCTATTGCCGACGAGGGAGAAGCAGCGTGGGCTCAGACGTACGCCGCGCAGAGTGGAATGCTAACTATGACATCCTTAGCCGGAACTGGTAGCGTCACATCACCTCCGTATATTCCTACGAACCTGCAACCAGTTTCCTTCAGTCTCGGCAACTCCCAGTTCGCCATTCCGCCGTACTGGGACGACTTCGAGGTTAACACGCCTTCTGTTGATGATTACAACTTCAAGTCGGACATCTGCAAATTCATGGACACCTGGAGAGTCGCTGGCGGCATACCAGAATATGGTCTAAGCAAAATTGGCCCGGAAGCCTCAAAAGTCAAGCACTGGAGTCGGCCTCGGTCCATATCAAAAGACGAGCTCCAGGGAAATCGGTACGACATCCAAGGCATTAATTGGGACAGGCTCGAAACCGTTCGAGAGGCCGCAAGGGACGCTCGCACCCGGCTTTATCAGGTTTCAGTGGGCCGGATTGGCCAACTTCCACCCAGGATGGCAAGGCGGCTGCCAAATACCGAAAATTATTTCCGCTTCCGGAGGATGAACACGAATCATCAGGCACTGATAGCCCATTTTCAGCTTCGCAATCTTATGGCAGCAACCTCGAGGAATGATGTCTTCTACGCTGGTAGATCGAGAGTGATGCGCACTGATTCTTTGGGCAATTCTACAGCTTGCGTTATGGATTTGACGAGGTCCCACTTCGACTCGCTTCATTCCGCCACGTTCGACATCACCACCATGACCGCATCGGAAAATATTCTTATCGCAGGTGGCTTCCACGGGGAATACGCACTTGTCGACTTGCAGTCGGAATACGGCAGCAAGCCTACCCAGGGCTTCATCACGCACGAGCCAAACGGCATCACCAACCACGTGCATACTTTTGCGAGTCGTAGTACGGGCGCCAATATGGCCGCCTTTTCGTCGAACGACAAACGCCTTCGGGTTCTAGACTGCTCCACCAACCGCTTCATCCACGACTTCGGCTACGAGGAAGCCATTAATTGTTCCGCCACCTCACCAAACGGCCGCATGCGCATGGTCGTCGGCGACTTCCATGAAACACTTATCACAGACGCTGAAACCGGGCGTCCCTTTGAACACCTTCCTTCCCACGAGGAGCACACGTTTGCGTGCGCCTGGGCTGACGATGGCATCCACCTTGCCACCGGCGCCCAAGATTCCAAAGTCGTCATTTACGACGCCCGTTGGTGGCGGCAGCCGCTATCCGTCATCGCCTCGACCATGGCTTGCCCACGAAGCTTACACTTCAGCCCTGTTGGCGGCGGACGACGGATCCTGCTATCCGCCGAAGCAGATGACGTTGTCAACGTAATCGATGCGCAGACCTTTGACCGAGCCCAAACCCTCGATTTCTTCGGCTCGATCAGCGGCGTCAGCTTCGTGCCAGATGGATCCAGCTTCTTCGTCGCCAATAGTGATAGCAAGTTTGGCGGCATCATGGAGTTTGAGCGCGCAAGCTGGGGCGAGCGTGTTGGTGTCGTAACTGAACAAGAATCACCTCGACGCGACCGAAATGGACTCTTCCCAGCTACCAGGCAGCTGGAAAATACCATTGACCGCAGCCAAATGGAGTGGGCGAACGACTTTGACGTCGATGCCGATGCGCGGACAAGACTGGTTGCCAGAGCGCGTAAGAGAAGAGGATTGGGGCTGGGTGATCTCTTTGTGTAGACGAGACGGCCCTCTCCTCTCTTATCCGCCCCTAAATATCCTTGTATGGGGCACGCACTCACAGGAGTGATAGCTTCATCATCGTCATGTGACCGCGATACCTTGTATTTGTCTTAAAACTGCATCAACTATTCATCTGGAACCGGGACTTTTCCTTACGCAGCAATGACGAACAACGACCGAGACGCAGCGATATGAGGTGTGGCGAATCTGTTTGGCGTCTCCCCATTTGGAAGCGGAACGCTAATTCTTATCCTTCTTCTTTGTTTTCCTTCCTTCAGGCGGCTCTCCTTTTGTTGAAGAGCCACCACGTGTGGACAGCATAGTGGCGTTTCCGTGTGCTGGCTATTTATTTCTCCGGCTCACTTGCTTTGCGGATGGAGGTTAGGTTGCTCCAGTCCGGCACTTTGAAGTCTATTCAACCCATGTTCGCTACTTGAAGAGGTTGCTTTCGCTTGTACACTTGATTTTATTGCCGGGCTTCCTTTTGGGCTCATGATTTCTACGATTCGGTCTTTGTCAGATACCTTGGAAAGCTTCCCTGAGAACTTTCCACTTCGTGTGACTAATTCATTTCCACCTCTTTCTTTCTCAACTTTGCGACAAAATCAGCACTTTGTCTCTCTTCTGCTCCGCACCTCGAGATCCTTTTTCTCACTCTCGGCTGCTTACTATCGTCATGTGTTGGACTGTCGTTGACGATGCTTAATCTATCATTTCCACATTTCTTTCCACTTGGGAATCTGTTTGCTTCTATACTCTGCGGGTATTTGCTCGCATCCTGTATATGTCGCTAGCGACGTGGGGAAGAAACACGTGTGGATCGGGGAACCCGGCTGATCTGTCCATGTTAATCTCCCTTTTGGCAGCTGTTTGCTCCGCGTAATACCAAGTTGTGGATCTCTACCAAGCTTTTTCGAACCCTAAGCGAGCTTGCTTTTTGAGACTCACGCTCCGCCCGTCCAAGCAAGCCCACCTGCTCTTGCTGAGTAGCTACTGCCTAAGGCTGCCTTGCGGGATTGACCGACATGTATGCAACCACGGAATGTTCTGAATGCATAGTGTGAACCAATCTGTTTCGAATGCCGCTTACTGGCTTCGTGACATATTTGGGACAGTATTGGTCGAGCCTGTTCCGCGGGTGCTTGTCTCCTGATTCTGAGACTTGTCAGGCATTGTTGTTTTTTTTTTTCCTGTGGCTGCCGCGTGGTTGGTACATGTGGTGGTATGCAAGCCAGAACGGTTTATCAACTGCCTGAATAGTCTCCACGTGCACTACGTGTCATGGCTTCGTCTCCTTTAGAAGGCCTGACTACGCACGGGTTGAGATTCTCATATGAAGGCTATAGCACTCGTTCCCATGACTGAGCATATCCTCTATGCGTAGATGAGGGGCTTCAGTTTCGCTCGTGCACTCGTGCTTCTGGACGCTCATGAGAGGGGGACCTTCAGCTCGTGCCACACACACACACACCTCTCCGCGCATAAACTCCATGCCATTGACCGTCCGTCGCCTCATTATGCGCGTGGATCGCGTTGAGAGCTGAGGCATGTCTGAGCTGAGACTTGGGGACAGCGCTGTGGTCACCCCGTGGCAATTTTGGTTGGGTGGGGGAGGGGGGATGACTTGGCCACCGCGAGGTATGAACGTGTCGGAGCCGTGCCGGACGGCACGAGCGAGGAATTCCTTTCCTCTTTGCGTCGGCGGTGCGTGGCGGCCATGCACGCTGATCGCCGTCGAGCATGGACGTTTTCGTATGACATACGAATGATCGTCTTTTTCTCTTTTCTCTCTCTCTCTCTCTCAGCTGGAGGGGCTTGCGTGTACGTGCGGCTGGGAGCACCGGAACGCCTGGCCGAGCGGGGGGCGCTAAAGGTGGGAAAGAGAGAGTTTGCGGTGCGTTGCGGCTGGCGGGAGGATTCGAAAAGGGTCCATGCGGATGACGTGCGTGTAACGGTGAGAATATTGATGGAAGGAAAGAGAAATGGTTTCGAGGGTTACACGAGTACGTGGGCTCGACCCGTGTCGGTGGTTACACACGGATGGCCGGTGGAGCATGTTCCCGTATTTGCTTTTTTTTTTTTTTTCCTTTTGGGATTATCGCCAGTCCCCTGCCCGCCCTGCGTACTTTTTTTGTGGAGACATGCAAGCGTGGGGGGAAGGAAGCAGGTACGAGGTCCCCAATCCTTTATTAGGCGCTGCCGTTTTGCAGATCCTTTGCCTTGCGGATGAGAGCCCTTGGGCGGCTTATGCACGTTCTATTTACAGCTTTGATGGTCGATCCTCACGATACGCTTTGCAGCTCCGTCGTCATTTGTAGTGCATGACCATCTGGAGGGATGTGCTCTCTTTCCGGTAGTGCCGCGTCAGGATCCGCAAACTTGGCTTTGTTGGGTCCCAGCATAAAAGCTTGGTGCGGATGGCGATCCTCAACCACCACCGGCGACTTTCAGCATGGTGGCATGATGCACTTTTTGCACCCCCATTTTACGACAATAGTCTGTCCAAGCAGAAGCCTCTACCGGGTTCCCCGGAAAAGAGAGAAACAGGACGAGCGTCGATCATATCTGCGTGCTATGCTCGGCCAATAGAGTATTCACTGCAGGATGCCGTTGTGTAAGAGAATGCGGCGGCTCTGGAATCTGAGGGGCGCTTTTTGTGCTGCCCGGACGAGGCGAGGGTTCTCCCCGACACGTGTATGCCGGCGTGGTGCCACGTGGGAGGACAACTTAAATGATTGTCAGCCGAGCGATCACTAAGCCTGGCTTCGTAGTCTAGATCATAAAGGTAGTCTTTGAACACAGTTCTTTCGTATTTCGGGACTTTGCAACACGCAGCTCGTCCTAGACAGCGCTGTATAGTCTTGCGTCTCAACGTTACTTCTTCGTGGAGATTCCATGATTGATCTCGTAGCTTCCATCATGAATTCATACTAAGTAAGTTTCTTGAATAGATATCTGAAATGACGGTTATGCATACTAATGGAAAGATCCGGTGATACTCATCCTATTTCATTAATAAACTCGAAAAATATCTTTACTTAACATTGGTAGAAAGGAAATGTTTACAACGTCACAAACGGATACAGCTTCAGAGTTATTGGGGCAGTGAATCGCCCACTGGTACGAAGCCTCTCAAAGGAAAGATTTGTGAAAAGTTTCAGCTCGCTGGAGAAACCCGCTGAGTTTAACGCCTTGTCTATATCTGATAACCATGGAATACGGATACCAGTGAAGCCAAGGCCTCCACATCAATAATATAGCAGATTCGCAGGTCTTATAGCAAACGACACCCAAGCCAACTGGTTTGATAATAGAAGTAAGAGAAGGAGTCTGGAAACCTGGCTTGGTTTTCCTTGCTCATCTTGTAGAACTTTCCTGTACTAGAGCCTTGCAGAAGCGCTCTTGCTCCTCAATACCCCTATGTGGGACAAGCAGATCCTTGACATGATTCATACCTGAGTCAGTACTAGTACTTCTCGGATTCGTCACAATTTCACTAATTTAAGAAGTCAGGTCTTTCTTTGTTTCTTGGTGCATACTATCATCCTCAGTACGAGATATATTACTTCATGGGTTTCAAAACCTATCTCATTCGATGCCGTTGACTCTTTCTTTTTCGTGAAAAAAAGAATAGACTCGGATTGCGGGCACTTCTATGTTGTGAGACTAAACGAAAACGTTAGATGCATTTCGGTAACCAACAGCACCAATGAGCTATCTCTTCACTCCACAATGCCCACGCCAGGATTTTGGTTGGGTGGTCTAACAGGTGCGTGCCACGGACCCACAAGTAGAATGAAGAGCATTAGCACTGCGCCCCACTGATGATTATGCGAGATCATATGCTCCAGTTATTTACAGCATCATCGCACATTGGGAAAGTCTGGAGGGGCCGGAATACTGTGACACGCATCAGTCTTCTTACTAATCAAAATCAAAACGCTTGGATGGGCTTCGCTATTGAAGCAACTCCATTGCCTTCGTTCCATCTTTTTGCTTCCCGAAGACATCCAACAATTCCTCAAACCGGGTCCCGCTTCTTGATTAATGCTGTCCAAAAAATCTGTTGTTAAAGAGTAAACGTAAAACCCTGTCAAGTGAAAAGACAAGAGGATCAAGATAAGTGGAAGAGGTAAATCTGACTAAGGGAAATCATATCTCAAGCCAAAGTAGGAAACCAGTGCACGAAGACTACATGCTTCCATGTAGCACCCGCAGTTCCGTACGGTCTCATCATTTCCCGTTATGCATCACGCCCGCTGCTCTTCGGATGCAGAAGGCTTCACATATGTGCCTTCGTCTCCTTCTCACACCACTCCCAAAACTTCTCAGCAATACCCAACCCACCCTCGTCCTTCCGCTTGATAGCCTCTTCCAGTCCAGCTCTCGGCGTCTGAATACGTCCCCAGGGAACAACGAGACACCCGCTATTCTGGATGTTTATATCTGGGGACCAGCCGGCATAGAGCTCCGTGTAGGCACCCTTGATGGGAGCATAGAGAAGGCCACGCTTCGTGCATTGGCAGTGAGCAAATGAAAATGCATCACATGTTAACAGGGAATATAAGAGGGGGGACACTTACAGCGACAGTGCGTTCCACAATGCTAGTATTCCTATACAGCTCTGTGTAGAGGTTTCCGGGATTCCACGACTACGCCCCGTGATCAGCCTAGCGACGTCTCTCGGCAGCCAATAAGATACTCACAACGCTAACGATCCCATCCTCCTTGTATCTTCTGGCAAACTCCGTTCCCATGAAGACATTACCGGATTTGCTCTGCCCATAGTTCTGCTGTGGGGTGGAGAGAACTTTGGGCGCACCGGTCTGCTCATCCAGGTCGATACCATGCGCCGGAGACAATAGGTCAATAGCCAGGGACGCTGCCCACGTGACACGGACGGAGCCCGGTGGCGAAGAGGCAGCTGTCTTGCGGAGGATAGGCAAGAGAAGTTGAGTGAAGAGGAAATGGCCGAGACAGTTGGTGCCCATTTGGAGCTCGTAGCCCTTCGATGCGTCAGCCTAGAGTTACCTCATTTCAAGGCCAACCAGGATTGGTCAAAAGGTCATTGAAGGGCCAGACGAAAAGTAAAAAGGGAGGTAGGCGTTGCAGCCGGGGAAAAGGAAAAGCGAAAAGGAAAGAAATGGCAAGCGGGAAGGTACCTCCTCTGTCTTGCTCCCCTTCGGCGGAAACATGACGCCCGCGTTGTTGGTCAACACATCCAGCCGCTGCTCCTTCCCCAAGAACTCGTCCGCGCTCTTCTTGATCGACGCCAGATGCGCCAGATCCAGCTGCAGGAACTCGACGCGCCCGCCCGCGTCCGGATGCGCCTTCTTCACGGCATCGAGCGCCTCGCGGGCCTTCTCCGCGCTGCGGCCCGCGACGTAGACGGTCGCGTTGGCTGCGTACAGGATCTTGACCAGCTCGAAGCCGACGCCGGAGTAGCCGCCCGTGACAATGTGGACCTGCGAATGATGGTCAGAAAGACAAGAGAAGGTTGGCAAAAGAAAAAAAAAAAGACGCTTAAGTCGGCGCGAGATTCCATTGGATGCCCGGCCGACGAGGGCTGATAGAAGTTCCAGCGAATGGCGTACGCACCTTGCCCCGCTGGTCCGGCAGCTCTTTCTCGGTGAAAGGGGGGTTGGCGATGAATGCCGACTGGGCGGCGATGTTCTTCACGCGCTGCAGCATGGTTTCAGGTCTCACTTCTTTCGGATGTGGCTGCTTATCGGGCCGTGTGGTGTGGAGGGTTCGGTTGCGGAGAAGGTCGTGCACGGAAGGTGGGTGTGTTGGGGTGGAGGGAAGGGACGTGTTTGTGATGCAATGACGGGACGCGGTCCGTCACATGCCTGCGCGCGATCGCGACCTCGCCGCCCGAGACTCCTAAGGCAATATCGTCAAGTCTCGTCACGCGTCTTGGTAGCAGGCAACAGGAGATTGATGAGAGTCGTAAGAGAACGTGAAGCAGGGACATGGAGAAAAGGGCCGCATGGAGGGGAATGGCGGCACTGTGATAATGTGAAGTGCCCGTTGGAGTCCTGGTCCTTGTATTGGACTTTCCTGTTTGGGATGTGACTTATACGAATTGGGAAGGCGTGGCATGGGCTTTCTTGATCCATCCAAATCTTTCACCATAGTGTAGTCTGCAATCCACAAAGGACCCAAATTGTATCAGACCTCTGCTATGGAATGCTGGCAATAAAGTTGATCAAGTCGGAAAAGGAACTGCGAGCAGATAGCAAATTCAAGTGCGAAATGAAGACCTCCTCAACCATAGGTATTGGGAAACGTCTCACATGTTCTCGTTATATAGCATTCATCCTTACCATCCGTAAACTTTCTTCAATGGAGTATTGGGTAAAGAGAGAATATAAATCGCCATCTCAAAACTCGACTGCGGCGCATCCGATCTTACCAACGCCAACCCAACAAACCGAACAAAGTCTCGACGGAGCTATCTAATACATCTAGCAAGTCGTGGCCGCACTTACGCTCCGATATCCACAGTCGTTTGATAGTCGTAAAACGTGGCATCTATTCACACCAACCTCTTGATTGACGCGCCAATTCAGGTGTCCATATGTAGCTTCATGATCAAGCTGCTCTCACCTCTCGGCAGCATCGCCTTGCCCAGACCCCAGGAGTTCTTCGCAAAGGACTGGCGTAAGCCCTGGTGTGCGCCCAGGGCCTGTATGTCGTTCTCGGACAGGAGGTGCAGATCCCGGCTTGGATGGACGAAAGGAATTTCTACCGGTTCACACATGGTGTTGGGAGCAGGAAGAGTGCCATTATGAAAATAGCTGCGGATGTAACCAACAGTGCAAGGTGAGAATGCCGCAAGGGAGCAGTGCTATGGCCAAGTCAATCTTGGTACTTATGTCGGCAATACGGAGTGATGGAGGCCCCCATCACTTGTGAGGAGAGGTCCCATCTCTGGGAAGAGTAGAGTAGGAAGCAGGAACTTACGCCAGGAGAGTTTTGTGCCAGAACCTCAGAGCCTGGAAACAGTGACTTCATCTTGTGCGCGCTAGCAAGGACGTGAGCAAGTTGATTGATGAGAAGAGCGGGCCGATATTTTGGACAAACCCCCCGGGGAGAAAATGAAAAGTATGCACTTACTTGATGAGCGGTGTGACTGGATCAGCGGTGTTACCAATCCAAAGTATTGGATTGGACGTGTTTCCGCCAAATTCCGCCTTGTAATCTGTGAACCTGTACTCAGGTCTAATCGTCCAACCTGCGCAATTCATTCTGTGTCCAGCCCACATCGCGCCTACAGTTGGGGAGATAGCATCAAGTTTGCGCCAATGTTCATCCATGCCCTCAAGGTCTAGATAGTCCTGGGGGTCACCATCGCTACACATGATGGCTGTTGATGCCTCCCCATCTACTTGTGCAACGTCTGTCTCATTTCCCTTAGCGGCGCAAGCAAAGAAATGCTTGCCTGTGAGGTATCGCTCCATCTCTCCATCTTCATCACCGCGATCCATGGCAGCAAGCATTTCAGCCATGAGTGGGAAGGCGCGAAGTGGCTCGTACAAAGCCATGAACATAAAAAGCCTAACGTCGCTCCAGGTGACAATTTCAGGGAACTCGCCCTTCACCTGGATGGGATTGTGATACATTTTGTTAAGAACAGCTTTAGCCCTTGCCTCAATGTCAGCTGCCGTTGAATTTTGGTCGGCGATTGGGCAGACAGATGGACCGGCTTCAGCGCAACGGTCGTAGAAAGCCTGCATTGTCTTTTCCGTATCATGCAGGTTGTCCGACCAAAGCGCTTTCATGTAGTTCGAGCCATGTACGACGCCATCCAAAACCAACCTCCCTACACGGTCAGGGAACATTGATGCAAAGGTACTACCGAGCAGGGTGCCGTATGAGAAGCCCCAGTATTGGAGATTCTCTGTTCCCGGAACGTAGATCTCGGGCAGTCGCATGGAGGCGCACACCCCCTGCTTCTCGCACATGTGGATGGCATTCTCCGTCAGGATACGCCAGGTTTCGGCTTCACGATATTGACCAAAAAGCTCGGCAAGCTCCAGCATGTCTCGTGCCACTGACGCGGTGGTGACGTAGTGTTTCACGTCGCCCTCCTCCGCCAGTCCTGCGCATGAAGCTCCAAGCGCATTGACCATAGCCCAGCGCCGACCAAGCACAGCATCGGAGCTACCCAGGATGCCCTGCGAGTCTAGTCGTAGATTCCAAGACTCCCTGATGGAGGCGGATTGGAAGCAGTGCGCACCAGGGGTGGTCTGCCCGATGCCGCGCGGGTCAAAGCCCACGATATCGAAGTACTTGGAGGTGGAGTTTTCCGGCGGCTCCGATGCTGGGTCCACGGGTGAATCAACCATGGTCTGGATGGCGAGTCCTCTCGCGGTGACAAGGTCTACTCCAGAGCCTCCCGGGCCTCCCGGGTTCAGCAGAATTGGGCCTCCATAGCGCGGGTCCGTTACGGGAACCTTGGCGGGAAGCACTGTGACGGCTAGGCTGATGGATCGGTCAGGAAAAGTGCCATTCCACCAGTCGAGCGGCAATTGGACACGTGCACAGCGGAAATCGCGGTAGCATGGCTGAAACTCGAGGTGTTTTGCTGACGGGACCTGCGCAGCTGGTGAGCAGTATTCAAACAGCTTTTCTACTGGGTGCCGGGCAGTGGAGAGGAGATCAGATAAGATGAAGAGCAGAAATAGGAAAAGGGTCAGGCTGCACGGCTCAAAACCAGGGTCCAGGCCAGCCGCGTTGATGCGAGCAGGGCTTGCATTTGGCGCCATGACTGCAGGGACGGCTTACAGCATCCCACGAGAAGCTTGGTGTCTTTGATGCTTCGGCTTGCTCGCGTGAGCGCTGCTCCAGCTCGTGGCCCACGAAGCTCACTAGGCGGTCGAAGGCGGCGACCGCGAAATACAGCAGAACGAGGAGGGCGAGCGCGGTGCGGGTGGCAGCCGCGGGCCGGACGGCAGCCGGTTGGCGGGCGAGCGGCCGCTCGTCAGTCGCAGGCGCTTTCATGGTGCACGAGTTAGCACCAGGATGCGGAGCGGGAGTGCGCAAGAGAAGTGGCACTCGCTGAGCTGGCACTGCGGCGGTATGTAAAGGGTGCATCATATCGGCGCTGATCCAGATAGGCGATAAGCCACGGCCCCGTGCGCACGGCGGGGTGTTGCTGGGGTCTCATTTCGGGCTGCTGACTGTCGTCGAGGCTGCGGTTGGCTGGCGGGCTGCTGGCTGGCCCTCCCGGGCGGCGGCCAGGCGCGGTACGGCAGACTGCCCACTTGGGTCGCTCGCATCACGTGCGCAGAGGCCCGACTCGTGTGGGTTTGATGAAATGATTTTCCGACGCTTTGGCTTTCGCAGCGTTCGGCGGAGCGACAAGGCGGACCGTCTCTGAGCCATGATCCTTCACCTCCGAGCATGCCCAGCGGGGCGCATTTCTTTAATCGCCTGGATCCGCTACCGGCGCTACTGTCTGCCCCCCAGCCTTGTCGCCCCCTAGGGAGCACGCCCGCGCCCAAACAACTGCCGTGCGACGTGTTACATTTGCGAACCTCCCGCCTCTCCCCGTAGCTCCAACTAGACCTTTGCGTGCGAGGTCATGAGACTCCGCCCGACAAGCCGCCCAACGTGACTGGCTGCCTGCTGCGCTCACTGCACTGTCACTGCGGCAAAGGGACGCGTTGATAGAGCCCAGACAGTATCAATGATTCCATGGGGTATCATCATCCCTAGGTACGGGCAGAGAAATGCAAGTTCCGGTGTCTGTTGTACCTTGTTCCGACCTTTCGAAGCAAAAATAGGAAAGCTGACCAGTCCATGTCCTCAATCTTCTTGAAGTCCCCATCTTGCGCCAAGGGCTATTATACCGACGCCCGCAAAGAGTGTGGCTAGGGGTATTCCTTTCCTCCAGTCCGATATTTTAGTGAGCCCAGAGGGCTGCCGCACATAAGATGAAGCAAAAAGAAGAGAACTCAAGAATGAAAGCCATCACCACTGCCCTGGCTGGCCCTGACCCTGGTTGGGATCCCAGCCGCCCTGAGGAGCACCTCCGTAGGGTTGCTGCTGGCCACCGTAGCCGCCCTGGCTGGGTCCCCAGTTGCCGGCGCCGCCGGGGAAACCTGCGAGCGCGTGAGAATCGCTTTTCAGATGCCAGTGAAGTTGCGCTCAGACTCACCACCGCGGCCTGCGAAACCGCCGCCTGATGGAGAAATGTTAGCGAAGAGCAAGGAAAATTCTTCTTTTTTCTTAGGGCCAGTGGAAGAGGATTTGAAAAGCAATGACCGCAATGTGTGCTGGGACACTGGCTGGTATCAAATGCGCCCCAGAAGAGGCTTTGGCGTCTTCGAAGCATACAGACACTTCAGGGCAATTGGGGGGGTTACTGACCATAGCCTCCTCCATAGCCCCCACCACGCGGAGCGCCATATCCACCGCGGAAACCGCCACCGCCAGAACGGTCAGAGGCCTTGTCAACGCGAATGGTGCGGCCATCGAACCTGCAGTGAAAGTCAGCAACGACATTACTTCAAATGACGGAACAGGGTCCGTCGCAAATACAGTGGCGGTCCAAGCTGAGACGCTTCACCGCCTTCAGGGACGTCTTGCCACTCACTCGACGTTGTTCATGGCCTGAATGGCGGCTTCGGCATCGGATTCCTGGGTGAAGCGGACGAAGCCAAAGCCACGGCTGCGGCCAGTGTCGCGGTCCTTCACGACGACCTGCAAAGGGTCGAAATTAGCGTGCGCCGGCAGGGATTTGATAGGCACGCGGGAGCCCGTACCGCTTCCTCAACCTGGCCGAATTCCTCGAACTTCTGACGAAGGGTAGCATCGTCGGTGTGCCACGCAAGGCCGCTGAAGTCAGGTCAGCCTGCGCGCTTGCCATGGCGACACGGACAGGCGGGCTTACCCTATGAAGAGTTTCGACATTTCAACGCGCGCGCGCAATCCTGGGTCCTATGCGGAATGTTTCAACGGAATGCTCTGGGCCTGTGGCCGCGACAACGGGAGGAAAATGAAGGGCAGCAAGTCGGCGAGGAGGCCTCGTCAGACGGTCAAGGAAGGGACAGCAAGGCAGACGCAGCAGGGAAAAATTCAGGCAAAAGCGACGCGCGGCTGGGCGCGGAGAGAGCCCATGAGAGGAGAGGAGAAACACGGGAGAGAGGTACGGACTTGCGGAGCAGTGTTCGTGGGCTGACAGAGCGAGCAGCGTGGTTTGGGGAGCGCACTGGCGGGCAGAGGGCGGCTTGTCGCAGAAAAAGATTGGTGTTCAGAGTCAGACGGCCGCAAGAGGTGGGATGGGAGTCAGCAACTTGGGCGCGGGGCAGCTTGTCTGCAATTTGCGCTAGCCGGTAGGAAGATCGAACAATCGCCTCTCACTCTCAGCGGCGACGGCCTGGTGGGAGAATGGCAGGGAAAGGTGAGCAGCCGGAATGGGGCTTGTCCGTATTATGGATGGGCCCTGGGGCGGATCGGGGCCTCTCGCGCGCGCCATTGGACACGCGCGCAAAGGCAGGCTGTGGCGGCCATCCCGAAAGCGTCGAGCGCTCTGGCGTCGACATCCCGTGTTCAAAAGATCATGCGGCCCATCGCTAGCCTGGCCCTATAAGGCCCAATGGCAGGAGTCAAGCACCAGCGCCCGCTGGGCCCGCTGGAGCCCGCTGAGCGCAGCCCCCGCAGCGCGCCGCGTCGCCCTTCGCGATTGGCCGGCGCGGCAGGCAGCGCGTGGTGGTGAGGGCGCGCCCACGACGGGCATCCCTACGGGCATCCCTACGCGCAGCGTCGCGGCGGCGGTTGAGTGGCTCTCGCGCGGATTCAAGCTTATCGCGTCGCTGCACGCGTGGAGGCTCCTCCTGGCTCGTGCTCGGCCGCCGTGCAAGGCGAGTCCACCGCGGTGCCCTGGGCCAGAGCGAGCGGAGCCCAGGGCCCTGAGCCCTGAGCCCTGAGCCTGAGCTCTGAGGCCCGCCTGCGAGGGAGCGATCAGCTGTGCGGGCGTGCGTAGTGCGCTATCCGAGAGCCTGGAATAACGGCCAGCCGGCATATGGCCCGCATATACAACACCGCGCCCGCACGTACATCACCCAAGCAGTGTGCGTTTCCTACGTCCTCTTTACATAATCGCCAGCGCGCCCACCGCCGCCTGCGAGCCTGCGAGCCTGCGAGTTGCGAGTCCGCCTCGACTGCGATAACGGGGATCCCCCGCAGCGTCTGGACACACCAGCGGCCGTGCTGTGCGACGTCAGCCCCGCCGCTGACTGGCTCCAGCAGCCCGCTGCCAGCTTCAACGGGCGGACGTCCGCCGTGTGCCTCCACCGACGGGACTGACTCTTGACTGACCGTCCTTCGCGAGGTGCTGCGCGGGACCGCATTGCACACCTCGCCGCGGCGAACCACCTCGAGGCCGGGTACGCGGCCGCGGCAGCTCGCCGCCAGTGCGTCCGCAGCGGACACAGCGAGCACAGCGGGCACAGCACCTGTGGCCCGGCTGCTCTTAGGACGAGTGATTAATTGACATGGTTGATGCAGCAGCAGCGTTGATATGATCAATCCGTTCTCTGCGCCGCATGTGCCGGTAGGCCCCTCGCTCTTGCCAGAGCCCTCACTGCCTCGCACTTTCCAGGAAACACCGCCTGCTGCGTCCAGCGCACCCTCTCCATCTGCCTCTCCCCCTCAACCAATCGACCCGCCCCCCTTCAGCCTCAACCTGCCGCCTCAGTCCTCCGTCTGCCACCCGATAGCCGCTGTCACATCGCCCGGGCGCCCTGTTATCCCCAGCTTAAGCCGCCGTTACACGGCGCACCGCTGCCAGTAGGCTCTCCCGCTTCGCTCCCGCGTCATGTCCTTCCCATCTCCATCCTAGCCTCGACCACAGCGCTCCACTCCATGCTGTACAACTTCCTCCATCACGCCCTTCAGAGAGTCGGTGAACGGGTCCTGCCGGCCTGGAGCCCATTGCTGGCTGGGCCCCCTCGGCGAGCAGCTGCAGCAGCCAGCCACCACCGCACATGGACGTCTGCAGATGGCTAGAAGAGACGAAGACCCTGGGCCCTCCTGCGTCGTTGGGCTTACCGGCAGGTCAGCACGCAAGGGAACGCGCTCCCCGAGACGCGGCCGAACGGTCATCCCACCACAAATGCAAGCGGAAGCGGCCACAGAAGCAGTCCTCTTCAGACAGCTCGCTGCTCCAGCTCGATCGAACCAATGGCCACCAGAAACCGGTGACGCAGAGCACAGGGAATGGAGATCGCGCGCGGCAGCGCACTGCATCGGACAAACCGGCTGGTTGCTGTTCTTCTGAGCTACCCGGGTCGGCTGATCGCAGCGAATCTGAGCGCTACAGTCGCAGGCGCCGCCGCAGGACGCGTCCTGAGATATATGAGCCAAAACCGGACAAGAAGCAGAGCAAGCCAAACCGTCGAAGTAGGAAGGACAGAAACGTGCCAACAAAGCACAAAGACCGCCGGCGAACCGGGTATAGGCAGCCAGACCCACCGCATACCTTCCACGCCAAGAATGTTGGCAGGGACAGATTGACGGTAAGACGACCTGCACGTCCCGCAATCCATTTAGCGACTGACGCAGCCGGCTGTTGGGGACAGCTAAAACCGAAGGAGGGCCTTGGGCTGTTCAGAAAGGGACGCGCATCGTCACCCGTCAAAGGACGCGGATGTGAGCCATCTTCCTCCGTAGTGTTTGTGCTCCCGCATCGCACTCCTAACCTTGCAAATAGTACCTGACCTAGTCTTCTCCGAGATGCGGTTCTTGCAGAAGCGGAGCGGCCCTAAGGATAGTCAGTCAGCCGAGGAAGCCCCAAGGAAACGCAGGAAGAATAGCAACGCTGTAGGGCAGGAGGATGAGATATCTACATACTTTGCTGCAAAGCCGCCTGGGCTTGCTGAAAGGGACATCAACATTCCAGCCCGAGGGGTACAAGACCAACTCTCGAAAAGTGATGGGTGCAAATTCCACCCTTCTTCGTCCTCTGACAATCGTACACTTCTGAATCCACCGATCGATTTACCTGAAAAACCTTACTTAGGCTTTGGAACACGCGGCGTGAATCCTCCAACTGGCTCGGACTCCAGCTCTTACATACCTTGTTCCGAGACTGATCAACACATGAATGTAGCTGCATTTCAGAGATGTTCGGGGCAGTCGCCGTCGTTGCAAAAGGTGTATAAAGGGCAGCACAAGGCGCAGGGTGGCATATCAGCAGGGCTGGCCCATCGCCGAACACTCCATGACATTCCAAGTGAGATGCCATTCGGGTCTGAAAATGGGCGTCACACCCGACTCGACGGAGGTGATACGGGCTCTGATGTCGCGGCGTTCTTCCAGCAAAAGGCAAAAGACACCCAGCGATTTCCGCCAGATTTTCCGCAAATTAAAACCTTGATACCTCCATCATCACACAAACACCGGTCAGAGAGAAATGCTCATGAGTTTGCACGCCAGGCACGTCGCCTGTTATCCACACAGGAGAGGGACTACAGCCCGGGAACTGACATTAATGAGCAGCAGGAGAAGCAGACTAACCATGTAGAAAAAGGAAGTCAGGTCCACGGTGCATTTGCAGAAGGGCCAAGCATCCATGCTGCCCAGAATGGGCATGTAGAGATGGCGCAAGATGCAATTGACGGCACTACTGACGCGACAGAGATGCGAGCCCCTCTCAGATCTTCCTCACCGCTTGGCAAGTTATTGCGCCAATGCGACAATGCCTGTCATGACCCGCAGCCGGCGCAAAGCGCGCCTATGGAGAAGCAATACAGCAACAGGGACATGGAATACCTCGAAAAGCCTGTTGAGATTTACTACGCTGCAAGCCAAGCAAAAGCGCATCGCACTTCTGTGCCACCATGCTGGGCGCGGAGAGGTGCGCCGAACCGCCCGGGCTTATACCAGGTGCAAACGCCACATGCGGCTATGTCGGACGGGCACGGTGGCGGCTATGCAGCTGTGGAGAACGTGAATGTGCCAGACATGGCAAGGATTGCGATTAACGACGAGGAGGGTGATTATGAGGACGATCTGGCAGGTGCGTACTTGCACCGAGATCGGAGCGAGGGATACGTGGACATGGGATTTGATAGCGCGGAGGGGAGCTTCGGCGGAAGCGTGAACAACTTCGGACGGCAGGGCGGGCAGGAAGCTGGGCGACGGAGCGACGAGACAGAGTTTGGAGGGGTACTGATGGGTTTCTGGCGTCCACATAAGCTGTATTAGCGGTGAAAACTTTCCGTCCGCCCGTTTCGTGGCACCCCTGTCTGGGCGAAAACACAGCGGAGAAGATGCGTCCGCCGGCGGCATCGACGGCCCAGGGTCGGGACTTGAGTTGCTAATGCGCCCGTCGCCATTCCCGACGCAGAGCCTCGGCCATCAGCCAACAGGTAATGAGCACATCTGCCACTCTAGGCTACTGACGTGACGTGCTGTGCTGTATGAGCGGCGTGCAGCACGCGTGCAGACGACCAGCGACCCTCGCGGGCAAATTGTTCCTTGCGACCGACCTTGGCTGTTGTCGGCAGTCTGTCTCGCGCAGACCGCCCGCCCTGACGTTCGCAACGCTGGCTGCTCCTAATAATCCACGCAACCTGGCCGCCTCCCGCTACCCCACCAGCCTCGACAAAATTCAATCTCGCACGCAGCAGGTAGCGGGACACTTCACCCCCTCATCCCATCCATCATCCACCACCATGGCTCAAGTCTCGTCCAACGCCCCCAAGCAGTTCACTGCTCGCAGGGTCGGCGCCCCCAACACCCTCGAGCACCGCGTCTACATCGAGAAGGATGGCGTCCCCGTCTCCCCCTTCCATGACATCCCCCTCTATGCCAATGAGCAGCAGACCGTCCTCAACATGATCGTTGAGGTCCCCCGCTGGACCAATGCGAAGATGGAGGTGAGTGCACCCCGCCGTCGTTGACGACCCCTCCGCCGAAGCAGTCACGCTGACCTGCTGCCCCCTCTACAGATCTCCAAGGAGGAGACCCTCAACCCCATCAAGCAGGACACCAAGAAGGGCAAGCTCCGCTTCGTCCGTAACTGCTTCCCCCACAAGGGCTACCTCTGGAACTACGGTGCCTTCCCCCAGGTGAGCCCCGCACCGCCGCCGAGCGACCCCGCCGCTCTCAGGAGACAAGCACACTGACAGCCGGCGGCAGACTTGGGAGGACCCCAACGTCATCCACCCCGAGACTAAGGCTAAGGGTGACAACGACCCGCTCGATGTTTGCGAGATTGGCGAGCTTGTCGCCAAGCCTGGTGAGATCAAGCAGGTCAAGGTTCTCGGTGTTATGGCCCTGCTCGATGAGGAGGAGACCGACTGGAAGATCATTGTCATCGATGTCAACGACCCTCTTGCCCCCAAACTCAACGACATTGAGGATGTCGAGAGGCACCTGCCCGGTCTCCTGAGGGCCACCAACGAGTGGTTCCGTATCTACAAGATCCCCGACGGCAAGCCCGAGAACCAGTTCGCTTTCTCTGGCGAGTGCAAGAACAAGAAGTACGCCACCGACATTGTTCGCGAGTGTGCTGAGGCTTGGGAGCGCCTGATATCTGGCAAGACCCCCAAGGGAGAGATCTCTCTGTAAGTTTTCGATTTTTCCCTTCTGTGGACGTCCATATACTGACAGTATGACTAGCACCAACACCACCCTCGGCTCGTCTCCCGACCGCGTCGACCCCTCGACCCTCAACATCCCTGCGGGCGAGAACCAGTACCCTGCTCCTATTGACCCCAGTATTGACAAGTGGTTCTTCATCTCTGGTGCTCCCACCCAGTAGATTGCCTGCCTCTAATCTGTAGGCGTGTAACAACGCCAAAAATGCAGAGGGCCAACGGTATAAAGTCGAAATACTTTACATAGCTGCCGTGGAGATGGTATAGACAAAAGAACAATGAAATCAATGTGATGAGCATTGAGGTCCCGTCAGATTCGTGTTGGCATCCCAGTGACATAACTCCGTTAAATGCAATGACCAGTCCAAACTTGCACGCTATCACGTCCTAGCCTGACAACTCCTCCTGTCTAGCCAGCAAACGAGAGTGTCTGTTGACCTCCTCCTCCACAGCCCTGATCTTCAGCTTCTCTAGATCGAGCTTCATTTCCTTGCCATCCTCTGCGGTGTGATATTTCCGTCAGCCAGGAATTCTGAACTTAACATGTGATGCTTGGGAAGTAGTTGTAGTAGACTTCCTGCAAATGCAGTCCTTTGTCGTATCAAAACCTTGATCTTGGTGTACGTACTAAACTTCAATTCCAGCGTAGTCGGATCCTTGCTGAACCTGGGCAGCATCTTTGCATTTATCTTCATTTCTGAGCGGGCATTGGGAGGCAGCAGGGCGAGGAAATTCCGTGCAGTCTTCGCGGTTCGCGCGAAAGGGTTGAACTTTGTATTCACCTCGGTCAGAAAGCGGGTGATCATCGTGGTCGGCGAGTGCGGCGCGCGCTGGCGAAGGACGGTGGATGGAGCGTAAGGGGTGAAAGTGTGTCTGGAAGACTGGAGACGTATGCAGTATCTGTGTTTCCAATGGTCAGGAACCGATTGGGCAAATGAAGAGTGTGGAATCTTACGGGCGGAGGGGTCTGGCTGCAGCGGTGGGGGGATGGGCGTGAGCTCGCAACGGCGCATTCGACACTGCGCTCTGGAAATTGTCGGCGCGGGAGCCTCATCCTGCGTCCCGGCGGGACTGACCGCAGGGCGGCCACGACTAACTTGCTCCGATGACATCGGCGCAACCACACCTTCCTTGATCCGCGCGTCGCAGGCATGCCCACCGTGGCCTTGTTACAATGACAGCTCCCACCTCCTCCCTCGCAACGCGCCTCGCGAGCCTATCCGACCAGAACAAGCAGACTGTGCAGCTCATCCACCGCCTTGCAAAGCTCCAGTTCCAACCCGGCTCCACTCCACTCGACGGTGAAGAGGGCGACGTCCGCGTAGAGCTTAGCTCCGAGATCCACGATAGCTTAAAGCTTCAGGAGGAGGAGCTTGAACTACTGAGACAAGAGGTTGAGGAATTCGTGAGTGATAGCACGCTTGCCAGCAAGAAGAGGGACAGCGAGAAGGAGCGTGAGAAGAGCAGATTAAGCATACAAGTTGCACGCTTGAGTGAAGACCTCAGGCAGTAAGTGACGTCTTTTCCATGGGGCATCAATGGAAGCAGTGCTAACACCCGGCTTTACAGAGCTCGAAGTCAGTTCCGTAAAGCTCAATTACAAGCCAAGCGCAACGCAGAGGTCGCAAAGCAGAAAGAACGTGAACTTCTCTTCGCTGGTATCCAAGAAGGAAACGCTTCGCCCACCGCTGGACGACGCCGCGGCGGCACCGAGAAGCTCACACAAGACGAAATCGTCGCAAACGCGTCGAGCGACGTCACTGCTGCCTTGCGACGCACGCACCAGTTGATGACATCTGAGCTGTCCCGCTCACGCTTCGCACAAGAGACACTTAACCAGTCGACTGCCGCGCTTGCAGAGCTCGGAGAGAAGTACACGGATCTCAGCACCCTCCTCGCCAACTCGAAGACTCTCGTCAACTCGCTCCTCCGGTCGCAGAAGAGCGATACCTGGTACCTCGAAACTACCTTCTACATCCTCCTCACCACAATCTGTTGGCTCCTTTTCCGCCGCATTCTCTACGGCCCCCTCTGGTGGTTCGCCTGGCTTCCGCTCAAGTTTGCATACAAATTTCTCTTCAGCATCCTTGCAGCAGTCGGCCTCGCAGGTGGTGCAGCACCCTCTCAGGCACTGTCGTCACTGGCAACAACGCTATCCTCGTCCTCTAGTCTTATCGTCCAGCCCAGCGCAAGTAACAGAGCACACCGCAGAATGCCTGATCAGCCTGCCCACCACGTTCCCGCTGGCGCCGGCGGCGCTGGTGTCAAGAGGGGTGACCCCCAGCAGCAGCAACAAAATCCGAGCGAGCCGGGAAGCATGTCCGAGCAGGTCGGCCAGATGGCAGAAGCGGCGGCCGCTGGTGAGGCACCAAAGGGTGATGTGCCTAGGAGAGGGGATGGCGAGCCTTTGGTGGAGTCGGATAAACCAAGGAATCCAAAGAAGAGAATGTGGGATGAGGGGGTCGAGAGGGCGAAGTTCGAGGCGCAGCAGCGGGAAGAGCATAGGCAGAGGGATGAGCTGTGAGTGTGTAATGATCGTGAATAATAGCTGAGCACTGTTCCCTGGATGTTTCGTTGCTCTCTTGGCGGCGTGGTGCGATGGTGTTCTTGATCCCCTGCAAGCCGCGTTGGTCTCTTTCCCGTTTCTTTCCTCCACAAATTACAAGCGCAACTAAGTTGATGTCTTTCCGAAAGAGTGCAAACCACTTTAAGAGAAAATGGCGAAACATGCTTGCATGAACAACTTGGGGGCGTGGCGCAATGGTAGCGGTAAGTCCTCTCCACTTACCAAGAGGCTCAGGCACCTCATACTAACTCTCATTACAGCGTCAGATTCCAGCGAATACTACTGGAATTTCCTGAAGGCTGTGCGTTCAAATCGCACCGTCCTCACTGTTTTTTGTCTCTTGCTTTTGTGGCTGCCTCGTCGCTGCTGCCCCTCTTTGTCTAATGATGACTGGTTTCAGTTGCAATTGCCTGTCTTGTCCGAGGAGCCCCACCATTTTTGTTCGTACTCCCCGCGTACCTCCTGCATTAGACGACGAAAACATGCCTTGAGCTGACATTGTACGCAATGAATATTCTCTACATGCGGGAGCAGGCAAGCGAAAGTACGAAGCCTGACACTGTATTCGCCGCCGTACCATCCCGTCAAACTACTCGATGCGGTAAGACAGACGTTAACTAAGTTACCCAGAAGGTGCCACGAAACTGTAGGCACCCAGTCGTCTGAGCCCTCTTACGTCAGATTCAAAGACCTTCTTGCTGAAGAATTGGGGGAAGAGCAAAGTGAAGGTGTCTTCTTGTCCAAGGGAAAGGTGGTATAGAGGATGCCTACCAAGAATCTACTCACCAGGAATGAATCATAAGGCGGATTTGGGCTGAAGTAGGAGACGGAAGATTGTGCTTGTATGCATACCATCCCCCCGCGTGTCTCCGCATGAGTTCACTTAACTTTCACCAGAATTCGTTGCTCTTGTGCATTCGGTAATACAATTTACTGTAACTGCACACATACGTCCTACCAGATGTTCCTCACCGCTCACCGTGTATTCTCGGTAGGCGCAGCATTGGTCGGCAATTCAATGTTGCTACGAACACGCGATCCATCACCTACGCTCCGATCGATCTCACAGCGCACCTCCGAACTACGCGAGAATTCTGCTCCATTACGCCTTGTCCAGACGTTTAGACGGTGCAGAATTCAGGGCATCAGCGTCTATAGGGTGTGCAGAATGTGTCCTCCGACGTGACTTTGCATGGGCTCACTCACATGAAGCAGCTGTCTCTCTAGTAAAAGAAAGTCGGCCTCGTATGACGATCACAAAGTCGTAATGGTGCATATGTATGCGATGCTTGTTCAAGAGCTCGGATACTTAGTTGCTCCCAGACTTTTACATACAACTTGTTCAAGATTTTTTTACTACTACGCCTGTACAGTCTCCAATTTACGCCCGCATCAGACGATTAGAGAAAATTTGAATGGTTATGTACATTGCACGCAACCTCCTATACCACGTACGGTCATAGGCCACAGAAAGCAGCGGGTCCCGTCCGCTCCCCGGTACTTAACCTGTGAACCGGCTGATTAGTACTCAAGTGGGTGACCATTGGGGAATCCCAGCTACTGTACGTTCTTTTTGTGTTTGTTTGTGCTTTTTTTTTTGTACCCCCGTAGTGTTGTGGCGGCATCGGCTACCGTCGGTCCGGGACGGGCAAAATCGGCCGAGGCTCCCCGGAATTCCACACCATATCAACACCAGATCAGGTATACAACTGCAACAACAACGACACTTAAGCTAAATCGAGAACTTTTTCCCTTCCGCTTCGGGTAGCTCATTCGTTTGGGGACGTTAATCCGACCGGTCCATTAGCCTTATTCGAAAGCCGCAAGCGTTCCTCCTCCATCACATGCATGTTCCACATCGTTCTCGGTCCACTCTCCTTTATCCCCAGCCTCGTCTCCGGAGAAATGTTCACGGTCTATAAGCGACGCTCATGTCGTAATGTGACCCTAGTTTCTCACAATTGGCATTGACAGGCGACCGCGGAATAGAAATTTAACAGCAAGAATGCTCGCTATCTGCGCTCCAAATTGACATGATTACCCACCTACGTGAGCAAATTCTTGCAGGCCAGCACCGCTATGCAAATATGGGAGCCAAGAGAGCCATGTTTGCGATTTTAATGGCAATTGCCTTGCGGGTGGCAGTGGCGGCCGCGCGACCTAACGTAGTCTTCATCTTAACCGACGACCAGGACATGCAATTGAGCAGCATGGACTACCTTCCTCACATCAACAGTCATTTGACTCAACGTGGCACATCCTTCCAGAAGCACTATTCTACCGTGTCTCTCTGTTGTCCATCGAGAGTCACCTTGTGGACTGGGAAAGCCGCACATAATCACAATGTGACGGACGTGGTACAGCCGTACGGTATGAAACTCATGCGCGAGATGCCGATTACTGGCTCGAAATTGACGGTTGTGTAGGCGGATACCCCAAGTTTGTCTCCCAGGGACTGAATGACAACTGGCTACCCGTCTGGCTCAAGGAAGCTGGGTACAACAGCTACTACGTTGGGAAATTGTTCAATTCCCACACCATCGCCAATTACTTTCTTCCCTTTCCTGCCGGGTTCAAAGGAACGGTGCGGCACCATGGGTTACTGGTTCTTTCCTTGCAACGTAATTAGAGGGCTAATTATCTGGTAAACATCAGGAGTTCCTGCTCGACCCTTACCAATACCAGTACTGGAACCCGGGATTCCAGAGGAATTGGCAGATCCCCCGCACATATCCGAATCAGTACTCCACCGATCTGGTGGCAGAGAAGGCTCTGGACTTCCTTGACGACGCCGTTGCAGAAGACGCACCGTTCTTCCTAACCATAGCCCCGATAGCTCCCCACGTCACTGTGAACGTCACTATAGACGTCCTGAGATTTTCATACACGCTCAGCAACGGATCTCCCATGCCTGCGACGAGGCACCTGGGCCTTTTCCCCGATGCCAAAGTGCCGCGCACAAACAATTTCAATCCGGACAGAGTAAGTTTTCGGCTCTGAAGAAGCAGAGCGTCCCTACGGATGACCACGAAGCTGACTCCTCACCAGCCGTCTGGCGCCAGCTGGGTCGCGCAGCTGCCGCTCCAGAACGCGAGCAACGTGGAGCAGAACGACGAGTTCTACCGCGACCGCCTGCGCTCGCTGCAGGCCGTGGACGAGATGGTGGACCAGGTCTTCGCGCGGCTCGAGCAGCACGGCGTGCTGGACAACACGTACGTCTTCTACTCGTCCGACAACGGCTTCCACATCGGCCAGCACCGCCTGCAGCCCGGCAAGAAGTGCGGCTACGAGGAGGACGTCAACGTCCCGCTGATCGTGCGCGGGCCCGGCGTCCCCGAGGGCGCGAGCGTCGACGTGCCGACCTCGCACGTCGACCTCGCGCCGACGTTTTTGGACGTGCTGGGCATCCCGCTGAGGGATGATTTCGATGGCGCGCCCATCCCGTTGGTCGTGGGTAACGGGGCTGCTGCGCCTTCCGCGCAGGGCAGGGAGCACGTGCAGATTGAGTTTTGGGGGAGGGACGATCCGAATGAGTGGAACGCGTATGCGTGTAAGTTCTTGGGGTGCGGTGTGAGATGCGGTGTGGCAAAGGTTGACTTTGTCCAGCGGACTCGGGTGTCAACAATACGTACAAGTCTCTCAGATCGGTAGGCGAATCCTACAATCTTTACTACTCCGTTTGGTGCACCAATGAGCACGAGCTGTACGATATGAGTGTAAGTGTTCTTATCCTGTGCCGGTAAATCTCCCTGAAATATAGCTCATGTGTCCGCAGGTTGATCCCGGCCAGATGGACAATCTGCTTGCTCCTGGTTCATCGACCACCGAGATCCTTGGCGTTACAGTAGAAAAGCTGACGTCTCGCCTGGATGCGTTACTGCTTGTGTTGAAGTCGTGCCAAGCGGACACATGCCGCAAACCGTGGAGTTCTTTACAGCCAGATGGGAGCATCACCAGCTTACTTGATGCGCTGGCACCAGAACATGATGACTACTTTGAAACGACATTTCCCAAAGTTTCATTCTCCGCTTGCGAGGGCGGCTATCTTGTCAGCTCTGAAGGGCCCCAATTTCAAGGTGTGGGGCTGTCCCGAAGGTCAGGAGCATCCGAGCTAGATGGATTGGACCCAGATTGGGCGCTCATGACATGATGGATGTCATGTGTTCCTTCATCCAATGTTGATTCACGCTCAACTGATTGTAGGCGCTCATACGTTTATGAAATAGCCTTTTGTACTGTACATATCTGGAGGAGCAAAGTCTGGCCAACGCGACAGTCAATACCTGTGCAGCACACGACAAAGGGGTTTTGGGGCCGACTTCAAAGATCAAATTACAATTTTGTTGCCTGCGGTAATACTTTCGAAGCCTTCACCCAAGAGCTCATGCAATCTTCCGCCTTGATAGCCTTGAATACTTCTTTCAGCACATGGTACGCTTCTCTCTTGCAAGTAAACCTCTGGAAAAGCTAGCAGCAAAAAAGGATCAGATCCACCCCGGTTGTCATGTTATATTCGCTCCAAATCTCAATCGAGATGGCTGCAACGCACCCGCCTTCCACGCCCACTCAGGACATAAACTTCAGGAGTCAGCTTGGCTGTCACGTACGACCATAGGCCGCAGAAAGCAACGGGTCCCGTCCGCTCCCCGATATTTAAGCTGCGAACCGGTCGATTAGTACTCAAGTGGGTGACCATTGGGGAATACCGGCTGTTGTACGTTTTGTAATTTTTGTCGGTTGGATCAGAAATTTTTTTTGTGCAGCATCTGTGCGCTGGAGAGAGTCCGCCCGATAATCTAGCATGTGTGTGAGCTCCGAGGAAGTGCCGTTGCCATTGCATGATGAGTTTACCTCTTTGGGAGCTCGGTGGCTTCATGTTTCAATTTTCGACGTCGTCGTATGATGAAGGACTAGAGAATGAGGAGGGAAAGTTAACGTCTGAAGTCTGATCTGTGACCGCATATGGATAGATCGAAGTTCTGTCATACGCAAAAGGATAGGCGACCAATGAAGGAAGTGGAAACCAGCAAGCGAAGACCATGGTTCCAGATACAGGACGGGGTATCAGCTTTTCGCACGTGAGCTGGCTGAAGCAGATTCCCGGCCGTGCTCAAGTTGTCGAACACGCAGCTCAAATTGGCGGATATCTCTAACCCATAGCCATGAACAGATTCCAGCCATAGCCATTCGGCCCGAAACATTTCCTACTATGTTCTCTGGACGTAGAATTCCCACCAGGGGCATCGTGCAAGCGATATGTCTCCGAGTCAAACTCCCACTGGGGGTATACGTCGGTTTTCCTGAGTATGTAATCGAAGATCCTCTCCTGAAGCTGTGGAGGATATCGCACCCTGGATATCTGAACATCATGTAGCTTCATGATGATATCCCCTCAGATGAACAAGCTCGACTCGGTCCAACGAGAGCAATTGTCGAGCTTGTTCCAGGATATTAGGCCAGGTGTTCTCAGAGTCGGAAAGCTTGCACTTCAAGGGTGCCAGCTCCCGCAAGCTCAGCGCGATCTCGGAAAAGAAAGCCAACAGAGATGCGCCGCTCATGTCGGCAGCCAGTATCACGGAACGGAGATTTTTCAAGCCAGACCGCATGTGGCGAAATGGTAGAAGGATATCGTGACGTGATTCGTCATCGACACCGATGAACAGGACTTCCACTTTCTTAACCGATGAAAGAAAACCCGAGAGGCTCCTCACGGTTCTGTCGTTCCTAATATTGAGTTTGCACCTCACATCGGTGAGATTCACAATAGTGTTGTGGACGTTCCCAGCAGCATCTCCTAAGTGCTGGACGAAAACATTGCGGTGAAGCAGCAGACACTGCACGTGGTCGGAATTGTTGGATACTCCCGCGACGTGGCGAATGCGGTTTCCGCGCGCAGCGCAGCGAATCCGAATGGTCCGAAAGAGGTGAGTAGCGGAGATCGGTGCGAGCTTCTTGCAGCACAACCGGAGGCTCTTCAGCGTGCGTTGGTCTGCGCAAGCGGCATTCATGTGCCAGAGCTCTTCAGGGAAGAGCGTCTCGCCTTGTGATTGCTGATTTGAGCATGTCACGATAGGAAGTTGGATGGCGTACCCTTCGTTGTTGTCTTCGGGTGAGGTGGTCATGATGTTGAGGTAGAGCGGATGATAGGAGAATTGGTTGAGGAGCGCAAGTTGTCAACGCAAAGCCGTGGGTCGTATTAAGGAAGCCGAATCGATTGAGGTCGGCTTGAGGTTGGGGCGACGCTTGTGATGCGGATAGGGGCGAGGAAGATACAGGTAGAGCGGCCATGGTGAGGAAACTCGTTTCGGACTAGTGCAATTGTGGCAGGTTCAGCTTAGGAAGGCATCACTACCTCGCAATGGAGACTAGCCGGGACTCTAGTTCTTCATCATAGTTGCTGTCCTCATCCAGCCATTGCCTCATCTTTCTCTATCCTCGCACCTGGAGTACGAGTCCTGACCGTGAAGAATCCCTCACTATAGGGGTGCAGTTTATTGATACCATGTCCATACGGATCCCTGGGTTTCAGCCTTTCTCCCGCCTTACGGCCTGGAGGTGAGGCAGCTAAAGAAAGCCGGGACAATCGCATCACGGATAGTGGCATCCCAAGGCGAGATACCCTCTTGTCGGCTTCGAGGTTAGAAAACCCAGGCCTTTGCATCATGCGTATCCAACAGCACACAACGAAGGTGGAGTTGGACATTCAAATGCAAGGTGGAGAACAGTTGATGAGTCGACGAAGGACATGCTAGCTGTTTCCGGGCTAGCGGTCTGCGCGACGAGCTCAAAAACGTGGCCGCATCTTCGACTTGTGCTTGTCTTCGACTTCTCTCGCGAGTGCAAGCGGAAAGCCTTTTCTGAACCGATTGCCGCCAGATGAGGTGTCTCATATTTCCGGCGTCTCTCGGCACGAAACATACGGGCCTTTTCTCATGCTTCTTTGGCGGCTGTCATCACCCCGCTCTTGCTCGCTCCGAATACCGAATGCCGCCTTGAGATTTCAAGAGGACCTTGGGCTGATTTACCATGCTCGGATGATCCTCACCCATACGATGGACGAGGAATCAACCACCGGGATACCCGGAGCAGTGGACTCGGCTCAGCACCCGACCCATCATTTAGGTTGTTCGACGGTCCGATAGGCCATTTTATACTTTGACGCCACCTGTTTCTTCCATGCAAAAAATCCATACACCTGCTACGTTCAAGAGCATCAGTATGCAAGGACAACGTGACTTGCTGAGTCTGGATTCCGCCGGGAAGCTTCTTTAGTCTGCCTTTGATCCGGTTCGCGTCGTTTGGAATTTCCCGTAGCGTCTCGATCCATTGTCCCATTGCACAGACTGGGTCGTGGCCGTCGTCCACCCCCATCGCGAATCATGGTAGTCCACTACAATAATAGGCTTCTGCTTCCGTTGAGGTGAGTTTGCACGCTTTTCATGCGGCAACCGTAGCAACTGCCTTGATCAGAAACCCGAAGGCCTGCCATACCGGATCTTTTATCTCTCCATTGTTCACACGACCTTGGCGTGAGACATATCACCTCGAAGCCGGAGTATTCTCGCCCAGCTGAATTATATCACTAGTAGCCTCTTTTGTCTTTCCCAAAATCATCTCTGTCGACCCAATGTTCACTCGTCGCTGTGCCGGCCTTCGTGCTTTTACTTGAATATTTGAGCTCCGTTGCACTCTATCTCGATTCCAACTTTCGTGGTATCAAAATTGGCATCGGACAGATGTTGAAGCCGGACCTCCGTGGTTTAGATCAAAGGTCATGGACTCTAGCCCCACGCCAAATTACGTCAATCCTGCCACCCGCGCGGGTCTTCTGTTTGGAATCATGGTACCTCTCGCAATCCTCATGACCTCCACTGTAGCTGCACGCTTCTATATCAGAGGATATGTGCGTCGAGTCCTCGGCTGGGATGATTGGATCATGTTGCTTGCTTGGGTAAGACTGCCCGATCAGTCCGTACGTAAGATATGCTGAGTGGAATAATATACTGACGTCGGCCTTCGTGCTCTTTCCCCCGGAACAGGCTTTCACCTTATGCCAAACGATTCTGGTCCTTTATTTCACCAAGTTGGGATACGGAAGGCATACGTGGGATGTGAGGCCTGAGCTTATCCCAAAAATCATGAAGGTACAGGCACCCTTTGCATTTATTCCGCGCAATAATTTTCTTGCTTTCTTCCGGGTCACCAAATCAAAGCCTGGCGCTAACGAGGCCATGATTAGCTCAATTCTGTCTATGAGCGCGTTTTTTATCCCGGCGTCTCGCTGAACAAGATCTCGGTTTGCATTGCGTACCTTCGCATATTCTCCCACAAGACGTACAACAAGTGGTTCTGCTGGGCAGTTATAGCCTATTCCATCTGTTACTGTATCATCATAGTCTCGGTGCAGGCTGCTAATGCTGCTCTCTGCCCTGAATCAACAACTCCAGATAAAGCTTGGGGGCAAGGCGAGAACATGACATTTTGCATCAATCGGGGACAACTCGTCATAGCAGCCGCGGCTCTGAATAGCTTCACTGACTTGATTGTCTTCCTGTGGCCGGCACGCTTCCTCTGGGATGTTCAGCTCCCGAAAGAGAAGCGCTTGGGTTTGATCGGCCTCTTCTGCGTGGGCTGCTTGTGAGTGAGCCTTTAATCTCCCTTCCTGATCCGCGCGATACTTCTGGACCACGAATATTCCTTTCTTCCTCCTTCGGTCTGTTTGTACGGGAACTTATATCGGTATCAGAGTCTCCACTGCCGGCGTCATACGAATATGGTACTTTTTCGTTTGGTTCGACGCCGACGACAAATTTTGGGATGGCGTGTGGATCTTCATCCTGCCCGCCATTGAAACTAACCTGGCAATCGTTTGCGGATGCCTTCCAGCCTGCAGGCCCGTCATCGTCAGGATGCTCGCGCCATTGCTCCGTTGGAAGAAGGCCCGTGCAGCACGCGGCCAGGTAGAGTTGGTCGAAGAAGGGAGCAAGGATCGCGAGCAGAGAGAAAGGGATGAGCGTGGATGGTGGACCTCGCTCGAAGGGGACACTACGCTCAAAGAGGACGAAATTGCCATTACGATGCGCACTATCAATGAACAGACACGCCGCGATGAGGAGACCGGGTCCATGACCATACAACGGCAAGACTCGGCAGCAAGCATAATGAATGCCGAGGAGATTGTTCCGGCGGACAGAGTCGGAAGTGCTTGAACGCCGGAGCCATGTATGTTTTGATTATCCTGGCATTACTCTATACATTTATGTTTCATAGACATTTACTTCACAGTGCAGACATTATTCCTTGTCGTTAAACCCTTTTAACCGCTCGCATTGACAAGACACTCGGGCTTGCTGGGGTTCCTGGCGCGTCCGACAGACAGACCTCTCTGCTTCGCAATGGCAATGACCCGCTCCGGATAGTTGCCGATGATCGAATTGACGCCGTCATCAATCAGCTTGCTTATCGTAACTTCGTGGTCGACGGTCCATGGGATGACCTGCAGACCGAGCTCATGCGCCTCGTCGACAACCTCCTTCGTCGTGAAAGGCGTGTAGCCGGGCGAGTTGACGGTCAAATTCGACGGAAATCCATGTACGGGGCTGACCACGCTCGAACCGATTGCTGCGGCTGCGGCAACCCAGTCTCCACTATATTCATCAAGGTTCAGGCCGCCAAGCCAGGGGTACGTGCCATTGGCATCGGGGACCACGGTCGTCTCGTCCACCAGCGCGACGATGGGGATGGAAGGATACTGCTCGTGGATAAGGATCAAAGTGCGCCAGTCGAAGCTCTGGATGTAGGTGCGCTCAAGGAGGCCGTGCTTTTGGATGATGGGGATGAGTTCGACGTATTTCTCGACGGGCCAGGTTTGCCCGGGCGTTGTGGGATCGATCTTGGTCTCCAGGTTGATAGTGACTCCTTTGTCACCGTAGCAGTTAACCAACTCTAGGACTTCTTCGAGAGTCGCGATCTTCGTTCCGGGATGGACTGGGGAATTTTTAGTATCAAATCATGGCATTTCCCGACATTGTAATCTCCCAGGGTAGAGAAATTGACATACTTTCTTGCTGAGGATGATCTTCCAGTTGGAGATCGCAGTCCAACGACTTCACTTGAGCCAACGTCAAGTTGTTGATGAACTCTCCAACATAGTCACCGGTGCACTTAGTCGGGTAAATGTAGTGCTGCTTCCTGTCAGGATACGAGGATCCTTCGATCCGGAAGCTTCACTCACGTCGTGCCAAATTACGGGTACCCCATCCTTCGTGAACACCGTATCCATCTCCAGCGTATCGACACCAATTTCCTACACCAATTCAGCAAATATAGTCATCTTCACCGTTTTCCTGTTCTCAGGGCTTACCAATGCGTACGCAAATGCCTGCCAAAACTGGTTAGTGCCAGGTTCTCTCATTTCGGCATCCCTCGCGGTCGCCGAGGCACATGTAAGCTTACCCAGAGAGACTCCTCGTTCCTCAATCCCAAGCCACCCCGATGCGCCTGCACCTCCACGCGGCCGGTCAAGTCATTGAACGGAATAGGATACGCAGCGATGTTGCCGACGAGGGCCGCGACGCCGACGGCGAGCGCAAAGGAAGAAGCGGCCATGGCTGTCTGGATCCGAGCTTCGACACCGGAGACACGCTTGACGCCACGGAGAGAAGGAGAGAGAGGAGGAAGCCGTCAATTGCTCTCTGGAAGGGACAGCAATTGAGTGCACAGAAAGCATCTCGCTACCTCGTTCGATTTATACTCTCCACCCATGCGTCCCCCCATCCTCCCCTCTCCGCCAATGCTGGTCCTTATCGCCCATGTAGAAGGGGAGAAAAAGGCGCCTCGCTCCGTTCAAGAGCATCATTCAGCCCGCAGCTTGTGCGCCGTCTTTCTTGGCCTAATATGTGCGACTAGTGGCAATCCGCATGCTTGCATGCCTCCTCCCGCCGCACAGCAGACGCGGAGGAGGAGCGCCAAGTGCTTGGCGTCGGGCCCGCCGGTTGTCGTATCGTGCTGTTACGGGCGAGTAGGATGGCGCGCCTTGATCGCGTGCCTGCTGAGCCGCATGCGACAATGTTGCCGTTCGATGCCGTAACTGTGGCGCTCTCTTGCCGACCAGGAGAAGGGTAGGGTTGTGGTGGTACCTGGGAGCCGCGGTTTGAGGGGCTGGGGAGGAAACGTTCCTGGCTGGGGATGCTTGATTGGTTGGGAGGGGGCGGATAGGGTGGAGGCTTGATTGCGATGCCAAGAACAGGGCGGGCGAGGGGAAGCAAAGAGGTGCATGGCAGTCGGGGGGGGTTGAATCCTGCGATGTGGGTATGGTTACGTCGCTTCGCTTGGTTCTGTTTGCCTTGTGATGAGCGGCATTGCATCGGGTCAGCGTGCTATAGATGCTGCATGGGATTTCTGCAATTCGGACGGCGACATCATGTCAAGTGACAGGGGAAATTTTTTACGATTGAGCTGTTAGAACAGTTGATCAAGAAGGCCAGTCAGGCCTCATGGTTCTTGGACAGTCGAAGCAAATATCCAAATATAAATTCTATCAATTTAGTAAACATTGCTCCATAGCCGCACCTGCCTTTGTTCCTGCAACCATTTTTGGTTCTTTCTTCGTGCATGTAAGCGGACACATGCATATATGTGAGAACTACCGCCAGTACGCCCTTTGAATAATCAATTGAGGTCCGTGAATAGGTTCCGTCAAAGACGTGGACTCAATAATATGGATTGAATTGATTGTACGGAAACGGGTGGGTCCGCCTACTTGAATAATAGCGGGCAGACCAAAATCAGTCGTTGACTTCGTGAAGCTGTAACTGGTATATGAACGGCTTCAAACCACGTTCTTCTCCAACCACTCCTCCCACTGCTCTTTCGTGAAGCTGCTAGAAATGCCGTTCTCGACAACGCCCTGTATCGCAATTAGCACAGGAAAGCACGCTTGTTCAGAATCAAACTCACGTTGAAAACGGCGGTGGGAGTGACGTGGATGCCGACAAGACGGTTCGTCTTGACGAAAACCTTGACATCATCCGTCACCTTGTTTCCGCTGTTCAGACTTCCGTCGGGGCCTGGCTTGTCCGAGATCTCCAGCAGCGAGTAAACATCCTTCTCGTCAACGCCAACACTCCCAGCAATCTTTGCCAGGCGCTTGTAGGTGTTGTTCCTTGTCTCATTGACAACGTTCACGTCGAAGAACTCGGTCTGCTTGTCGAACAGTGCCTTGCTGAATTCGTAGAACTTGTTTGGCGCAAGCCGCAGAACAGCGGCGCCGGCTTCATGGACGAGAGTGGAAGAAGGGTGCCATGGCTGGATTTGCTGGCGGAAGATGATCTGGAGTTTCGATTCGTACTTGCTCTGGACGGTGGGCAGGACATGGTCGTAGAGTGTCGTGAAAAGTTTCTTGGAGAACTGGATACACGCATGTCAGCAATATGAGCACGAATACGTATGCGGAAGCTGCGTACAGGACAGACGTAGTCGAGATCTGTATGAAAGAGTGAATGCATCAGTATCTACCTCCGTGCGCCGAACACTGGTACTTACAAAGTTCGAGGGTGTGGACAGTCTTGACGCCAGAGGCAAGCTTCTGGCCGGCAAACCTGGGGTTCAATGCCATTTTTCGATAGATATCTGAGATGAAAAACTGAGACAGAGGACTCTCAACAGGCAGCTAGGGCCGAGACAGTGTTGAATCGCAGTGGTTGTGGACTATATATATGGCATGATTCAGACCCCGCGATGACGACAGCGAAGGCGGGGATCTCCTGGAAGCTTCGGAAGACGCAATCTCGGAATTTCAGACGTGTATCTTATCAGCACCCAATGCTAAGAAGCAGCAACACATACGCAGTCAAAAGCAGGGGATTCCCCCGAATTGAAATACATGCCTGTAATTCAAGCTTCCCCTTTAATTGTAGCATGCAGCTGCAATGATTCCGAAGTATGCGCCTTCCTCAAAGGAGGGTCGCAGAGATACCATTGACAGCCTTCTAGCCTCCCACCCTTGGTATCTTGCATCAGCAACCCGAAATGTTTCATCAGCACCGCCCTTACCAAGAAGCAGGCGTCTCGACCGATCTTTATCTCAAATACTGTCCCCTGCCTAAACGCGGTGATATGCATGTGGACAACGCCGGTCTCGTGCACGCGAAAAATAGAAATGCCTTCGCCGACCCCGTCTCTTGTTCCAAATACACCATCCACGATCGACGCAGGCTCTGTTTTATTTTCTTAAGCACACGCAGGCCCTCCTGTATATACAAATCGCATAGCCTCGACTGAGACCCCTGAAAGTAGCGTTTGCAGCACTCAAAACACCCCATTGAAGCTCATAAGTACATGGGACAGCTGCAACCAATATTCCAGCGTTCTTTGGAGCTGGCTCTCGCCCGGGGGACGCGCTCAGACTACTCCGGCCGACCCGCCGTGAAAAAAAAAAAAATCAGTGTTGACGCCAGGGGTGCTAAAAGCAAATAGATATGGGAATTGAGCCTAACGCGGGCCTTATGCTCTACCGATCGAGCCAGCCGGGCGGCTGTGGGAAGATGTGGTCGACGTCTTACCGGGTGTTGAAGGAGGACGAGATCCTTCGTTATCTTATATACTAACTAAAACAGGAAACCCCGCTCTTCCAGGTCTACAGTACGTCAAACAGATGTAGGAGAAGCAGAAGACCAGCTCAGTATACGTATGTCGTGTCGCTGTCGTGAAGGGGGTGTGGGTGGGATCGCGCCCTTCAGCGATGTTGTTTTGGAAGTTGTGGATTTTCGCATCTGCACAACTCGTGTGGGTGTCTTGCAACCGCTCTTTGGCTGAACGAGGATGCGTTGGAGTGTATCTTATTGCTGGAAAAGACACGAGACTACACGGGAAAAGTGGCATGAAGCAGCTATGAAAAATTCATAAGCACGGCGCGATCACAATCATGTTACTTCACATTATTAGGATGTGGAAATGAGCCCGATGTAGCACGCCCATTGCTTGTTAGCTGGGCACCCCGAGAAGAAACCCAGGAACTGCTCGTGAAACAAACTACTTAGAGGCAAGAGCATGACAATTGCGGGACTTGCACGCTTCACGGACCCGCGTAAAATACGGCATAACCAAACTATGTGTTAGAAAGATCAGAGTATTCTCGACAGGATACTTACCAGAGCGAAACCGTGGCATAGATTGCGAGAAACGGTTATTCTCCTCGCCTTTTGCTTCACTTCAGGGTCTGGCTTTTATTATAACGCCTATAATCTACAATTTAGAGATTTCTTTGCTTGAACCATTTCGTCCTTGAAATGAATTGTCCAGCCATGATGTGCTCAGTAAACATAGCAACTCGATGGGCGTCCATGCCCAATCTTCCTGCATCCGCGAAATACCGAGCTTATCGCTATACAAACATCACTTCTAGCATAGTACCTTGCTATCTCCCTGCTGTACTATTTTTAAATTTGGTGAATTCGGGACATCATAAACAGTTAACTCGATAAGGAAGAAGTGTAATAAGCCCTTAGTTTACGGACGCTATAGCCCTTCAACAAGAAGTCTGTCTACAACTATTTCGCTGCTGTAACCTTTACAACGTTTTGAAGTGCATCGTAAGTGGGGTCTAAATCCGGGTTTAAGAAATTGGGGATACTGTTGATTTGTTCTTCTCCTATTGATCTAGCCTGGTACTGATTTCCTAGTATCATGCATCATCTATATCACTGGTTACTGCTGCCGGCGTCCCACCCAAGCTGTCCAGGCCTCTCTCACTTGCAGCCGTGCTATCTACCCCGTTGACTGGCGTTGCAGCACCGCCCGCACCTCCAGCCTCGATTCTCAGTCTCTCGTACTTTTCTCCCGCTTCTTTTAGTTGACTCTGTATCCATGTCTCCTGTGACGCAATATCCGCCTTCTCTCTTGCCAGTTGCTCCATTCTTCTAACCTTCGCGGCCTTTACCTCCTCCTGCTCCTTCAGTGAAGCGCGCAAACGCGCCAAGACACCTCCAAGTTCTGGCAGAGGAGTGATTTTCGGTGGCGTTCGAGGCCTTTGAGGATCATCCAGAATCTTCTCTCTCGAGCCGTAAGTACCAGCCTTGGTCTGAGCAGCTTCGTATGCAGCGTTGCGCTCCGCATCGGAATCATCTGATTCATCATCCCCTGAACCAACACCCTCAGCGTCTGCGATCATGCTTGCCATTTCCTCACGGCGCTTGAGTTTAGCTTCACGTTCTGCTTTGCGGCCAAGCGATATGCGTCCATCCTCCACGAAGTCGTCGAAACCCTCAGCAATATCCTCGTCCTCATGTACCAAACGGCCCTCGGGATACTTCTCCTTAAAAGATGTTCGGATGGTAACATCACGCGGGCGGTCCAGATCATCACTGTCATACGCATTTTCCTCATCGTACACAGTTCTCTCTCTATCCTCGTCTGCATCCAGGGACATGTAGCCTGACTCCCTCGCCAGCCGTCGCCTGCGCTCCTTCTTCTCTCGAATCTCCGCCTCCGTGGGAATAGCTGAGGAAGTTTTCAAGCTTGCGAGCGGCCCGAATTTTGCGGCAATGTCTAGTTCTTTTGCCGTAGCCTCATCCTCCTCGCCCGCGCTGGGGCCCATGTCCTTGGGTGTAGAGGGTTGCGAATCGCGTAACTCGGCCAGCGCTTCCTTACTGTAACTCGGACGGTCCTCCGTAACTTCTCTCCGTGAGGGTAATTGGTCTGACGTCAACGAGACGCGAAGGCCTTTGCGTTCCGCATTCTTCTCGGCCGCTATCCTGCTTAGATTCGACTTTTTGGGTGTGAAGACGGCACCACCTTCCCCATCGCCCTCGGCGCCACTTTCACCAGGGCCAAAGGAGAGTCGGAGGGACGAGCTTTTCTTTGCTTTCGCAACGGCCGGGCGTTTTACGACGGGTTCTGTTAGATTTTTGATCAGCGATCTGTCCAGGGCAAGCGCGTCAGAATAGGAAACTCTCTTGCGTGATTCGGGTGCGATGTAGGAATACTGACCTGGTGTTTTGGCGCCTCCCTCAGTGCCGGAGCTGGTGGCGCCTGCGTCTTCATCGTCGTCCTGGCCGATCTTCCGAGGGACGCGCCGCGCGCCGAAGGATTTTCTCATTTTTGCTCTTGATACAAGTCGAGATGTGATATGGAGTGCCAAAGTACAAGGGCAGGATGGTTAAGAATTCTGGTCTGCGCTTGTTTTGGGCGGGCGCGTAGTTTCTGCGACAATGATGTCTTGGTGTTAAAGTGCTTCGGCCTACAGCTCCAGAAATGCAGCGGCGCTCTTAGGCGGTAACATGTGGCAGAAAGCCGTCTTGGCGCGCGTCGGCGCGCGAAGTTGAGCTCAGTTGCTGTCGCATTTCCAACACCATCTACCCGCCGACGACCGCCCGCACCGACCTTCGCCAACTGCTTCCCGAAATAATCACTTGACCGCTTTCTCACGCCGCCCGCGATCATGCCTCAAGCGCAACCCGAACTCAAGAAGGTACTGCTCGGACGCGTCCCTATAAGCTTTCCTTACAACTGTATCCGCAACAATGGACTAATAGATGGGCTTTTGCCTGGCGTAGTATCTTGACAAGCGCCTTTTTGTACAGCTCAACGGTTCCCGCAAGGTCATTGGCGTCCTCCGTGGCTACGATGTGAGCATCTTCCTTCGGCAAAGCCCTGCAGGCTGGATGCTTCGCCCTTTACGCGATACGTTATTGACGCTTGTGGTTCTCAGGTGTTCCTGAACATTGTCCTTGACGAGGCTGTTGAGGAGAAGGCTGGCGGCGAGAAGGTTCGCATCGGCATGTGTGTATGTTAACAGCCTCCCCAAAATCTTGCTTTGAATGAGGCGCTGACCAGACCTCATAGGTCATCCGCGGAAACTCTGTCGTTATGCTCGAGGTACGATCCCGAATTTCCCTCGGCTGCTTATCCGCATCCAACTAGAATGTACAACTTGAAATGTGTGATAGCTGACGTAACACTTCATAGGCTCTTGAGCGTATTGGGGGTGACGACCGCAGGTAAACCAGTGCAAGTGCGGCCGGGTTGACCTGACATTCTTCTCTTTTACGGATACCACCACACCATACACCGATGATTCTCAAAGCGAGGGGAGTCTGGACTAGTTTGCTTAGTGTACAAATGGATAGGAAGCAGGGAAAAAGCATCAATGGTATGCTCAATCCAAAAAAAAAGCCCTCACGCTTTGAGTAAACACCTTCGTTGACAAAATCATAAGAGTGGTTTCCTTCATTCACCAATTCGGAGGCGTTTATCGGAACCAAAACGGGCGAATGGATAGCGAAGCTGCTCAAGTCAAAGCAGCTGGCAGATGAAAGTCTGTACAAATCGGAGACAAACTTCACCCATGTGCACAACTCTTGCGCATTTTAATTTTTGAACCCACAAGGATCTCTTTGTCAATTGCACGGACATATTTCATTCAACATCTCTATAATTTCGACTTCCCTTCCCCTTTCTTAATCTTCTGCACCAAATCCCACGCAAGCTCTCCCATCGGCTTCATCCCGTTCCCGTAATCCTTCGCCTTCAGCGAACTGGCTTGGCGCTTCGCATACCTCGCTGCAATCCCCTGCAAAATCACAGCGCCGCGGTACAAGTTGAACGCCTCTCCCCAAGTAATATCGGGCGCGGGATCCCACCCAGCCGTCTCCGCATACAACGCCACCAGTTCATCATGCGTCGGCAGACCGGGCGTCGCGCCCGGCCGGAACGACTGGGTGCCGCGGCCGCCGGCCCCGATGCTGACGCCGGCGGGAGCAGTGACGTACGGCGAGAGCAGGTTGGACAGGTCGGACAGCGGATGGCCGATGGTGGACATCTCCCAGTCGAGGATGCCGATGACGCGCGGCTCGGTCTTGTGGAAGACGACGTTGTCGATCTTGTAGTCGCCGTGCACGAAGGAACTGCGGTCGCGCGGCTGCGTGCGCGCGTCCGCGAAGAAGGCCACCATCGAGTCGTAGTGCGGGATCTTGCCGACGGGCACCCCGGTCTCGACGTCGCGCGTCGAGGCCTGCGCCTCGGAGATGGTCGCGAACGTCGAGATCTGCCGGTTGAAGAAGCCCGACGGCTTGCCGTAGTTGCCCATGTTGATGCTGGCCGGCGCGATGCGGTGGAATTTCGCGAGCGTGCGGACGGCGTCGTGCCACCTGGAGAGGGTTGGGTGAGAGTTTAGCTTCGGGAATACACCTGATATGCCTTCTTTGCCCTACACGGTGGTTGGACGTACATCTTTGTCCTGTCCTCGACGCTCACGTCGGGTATGCTGGGATCCTCGAATATACGTCCATCCAGAAACTCCATGATGTAGAAAGCGGTACCAATGACGGCGTCATCTTCGCACAGGCAATACGCTTTGGGAACGGGGACGTCTGTCTTTGAGAGTGCGGCGATGATGCGGTATTCGCGGTCGACCTTATGCGCCGTCTTCGAGAGCAGCTGGCCTGGCGGCTTTTTGCGTAGCACGAACCTGGAGCCCGTGGGTACGGATGTGAGGAGGTAGGTTGGGTTGGATTGTCCGTAGCCGAACTGGAGACACGGTCAGTTCTCAATTGCAAGTTCGTGGTACGGAAGCTCCTTCGGTGTGGAGGGAACCCACCTGTTTGACGTCAATGGGCGTCTTGATCTCCGGCACGTTCGCGTCGATGTACCTCGACAGCGCGGCGACGTTGATGGGCTGGCGAACTTCGCCCGCCATGTTTGTATCCTCTTTCACGTTCTTTCTTCGATACCAGTAATTTCAACGGTGGATTCCCAGTCTTCCTCCTCCGAGGGCCCAGCAACATGTTTGTTCGCGTGGACGGTTTAGCCGCGGGAGCTGTCAGCGGAGGTGGGAGCTTGGATCTGCCGTCTTGCCGAGGCATGCACTCTTTTGCGGGGGATGCTCGGAGAGGGCGAAAGTCTGGAGCAACCGCAGTCTTGTCTGCTCCACCCCTTCGGTCCCTCGGCCACAACCCCGCTAGTCAGGGGTCATCATGCCAGATGGCGTCTGTACGTGTTGTTATGTCACAGCAAACACGTCAGGTAATGGTTTTCTGACTTCGTTTGGCGTGGAGTTTGTTTGCTGTTGGAAATTGCGTCCATGCATTTCTTTCTCATTCGCAGGTACGGCATGGGATCACCTTGTACTCCAAGGACTAAACGTAACGGGAAACGCACATGATAGATATGCTATGGTTTTGACGAATTGTATGGTCGCATCGCGATGTGGCTTCCGTGATGCGTCCTTTGGGTGTCTGTTGGAAGGACGCGAGCAGGAAGACTCGCCCAATGCTGGGATGGGCTCGGTTCTGGGCAATGTTTAATTGGCCGAAAGAGAAGAATGCTGCCAAAAGGGGAAAGAAAACATCTTTTGCTCGGGCGACATGCAAGGTAGTTGAAGACGAGAAGCAAACTGGGAGAGAATGTGCAGAAGAAGCGCGTAATGCGCCATTACTCTTGTATCGATTAGCGCTAGATTTTGCGGAGACTATCTCTCTACAAGTACCAAAGTGATGATGAGTGCGGACTCCTCTGAAGCCCAAAGCCTTTCATGAATCGTGCAGCGACAAGTGATGACGAACGCCTCGCTATACCCAGCAATAAGTCTACCCGATGCCCCATGCAATGCTGTAAAACACCAATCCGAAACCGAGGATCTTGACGGAATGGATGCTCGTCAATGAGCCGAAGACAAAGTGAAAATAGTGAAGCAAGCCCCGACGGTATCTTAGTATGCTCTCTTCTTCTTTGCTTGAGAATTCATCCTCTCGAGCATTTTCTTGCGTTCCAGTTTCTTCCGCCTGTGCTCCTCTTCTTCACGTAAAGCTTCCTCGTCCTCTTTCCTAGCAATGCGCAAGGCCAGCTCTTCTTCTTTGTCCACATCGAAGATACCTGCCTCCATGTCTGACGAGCCTTCTGAATCATAATCTTCTTCCTCTTCGTCGTCATAGTCTTCATAGTACCTGTACCGCTTCTCCGCCGACTTGGGTCCAAGCGAGCCACTCCTGCTCCTGTCTCCTCTGTCCAGCCCGGGTTTTCGTGGTGGTGCGCCACGGTTCATGGTTCCCTGGTACGCTGGCTCTTTCGAGGCTGGACGCATGGTGCCCTGATAGCCAAGATCCGCGGCCTTCTTCTTCTCTTTAGCAGGCTCGCCAGCCTTCGGTTCAACAGCTTTAGTCTGTCCCTTCGCTCCCAGCTTCTGTGCGAGTTTAGGATCCTTGGCAGCCGCTGCTGCCTGCTTGTTCTTCTCTTCGAGGGCGAGCCTTTCCTTTTTGGACATCTTCTCAACCGGTTTGTGCTTGATAGCGCCAACCGGAGCCTTTGCCTGTTGTGCAGCCTTTGCTCTAGCCAGAATTTCCTGGTATGATCCTTTCTTAGGAGCCGGACCAGACGCTGGCGTGGCAGCGGCGGGTGTGGGCGAAGGTTTTGCAGCGGGCTTTGCGGCAGCTGTGGAAGCGCTCGGTTTAGCGGAAGGCGTAGGGAGGGTAGGCTTGCGAAGGGAGTTGGTAGTGCCCGAAGGTTGGGCAGTGCCGCGATAAGGAATCGAGCTGGCCGCCGAGGACGTGGCGGGTTTCACAACCGGGGAGGCGGTGCCCGTACGAGATACGGGGTTTGAACGGGACGAGTCTGCTTCTTTGCGCGGCGCTTTTGTCGGTATCGATGCGGGATCACCTTCTGCCTTACGCTTGGGCGCCGTTGCTGATGCCACACCGTTGCTCGAGCCACCAACACGTGGAGTTTGCATAGGTTTCGTGGCGGGGGCTTGCGAAGGGGCGGCTCGTCCAGGTTGCGACTGCGACTGGCTCGCGCCGCCGCCGATAGAAGAGAGAACACTGTTGAGGAACTGGAAACATTATTAGCAGAGATGGCGACGCGCGGCGTCAAACTGACTCACGCTCATCGTGGAGAAGGCCCAGTCGTTTGTTCTAAGATCACCGCCACGTGCTAGTTGAGCCGGCGCTCATGCTGCGGGCATGAGAAGAACGGGGCGGGGCGGGCAAAAGGATGAGCAGGGGCGGCAGGAGTGGGGGAAGCGACCGGCGGGCGGTAGCGGGCGAGGAAAGGAGAAGAACAGTGAAGAGTGAGGAAGAGGGCGAGGAAGAGAACATGACGCTCTCTTAAAGGCGGCCCTCGGCGCCGGAATATCCAGTCGAAGCACAAGCCCACTGTTCCACTACCCGGCGACCGCATTTGCCTTGAGACGCCGCCGCGCTAAGCAACCACATCGAGCTTAGCGTCCGCACATTCAGCGTGCTCTATTCTGCTACTCTGCGCGGCTGCTCTCTGCTTCTTCTTCCACACCCAACGACAACCTCCAAGGACTCGACGTTTCAGTCTCCGCCAACGCGGCTAAACCGATTGATTCGCTTGTTCTTCCAAAACCCTCTCCACAAGTACGACGCCTGTCCTGCCGCGGCTTGACTGCACAGGAACCGCACCTTTTGATTTTTGCATGGGCAGTCGCTAACATTTCGCAGCAACTACAAAAATGAAGCACCTCGCTGCCTACCTCCTCCTCGGCCTCGGCGGTAACGCCAGCCCCTCTGCTGCCGACGTCAAGGCCGTCCTCGAGTCCGTCGGTGTTGAGGCTGACTCCGAGCGCCTCGACAAGCTCATCGCTGAGCTCCAGGGCAAGGACATCCAGGAGGTACGATTGCAAATCGGCGTTTGAACGTTAATCTGCACAAGGACATTATCTAACACGGCGAACAGCTTATCTCCAGCGGCTCCGAGAAGCTTGCCTCTGTTCCCTCTGCCGGCGCTGCTGCCCCCGCTGCTGGTGGTGCTGCTGCTGGCGGTGCCGCCGCTGCTGAGGAGAAGGCCGAGGAGAAGGAGGAGGAGAAGGAGGAGTCCGACGAGGACATGGGCTTCGGTCTTTTCGACTAAGCGTATCACGGTCAAGGCTCGGCCATTTCTGCGCAGGATGGGGTTTCACCGCTCGGGATCCGGCAAGGAGAGGCTCACGTGTATGGCTTGGGAATTTGGAGGGACCAGTGCTGGCTGAAAAAGGGCGTCCTTAGGACGAGGAACATGTGCAGCGGAAACGCTGTATGATATCCAAAAATATGAAAAAAGCCGTACACCTCCAATTGTCGCTTCAAAATCTGTTTCGAATGTGAATCCGTGCAGTAATAATCCGCGATTAGTGTCGAAGGATATACTGTCATGCTATTGAATTTCATGCTAAATGTGCATTTAGTATCTGCGGTTCGTGACTGGTAAACGGTGACCAAAGAATGCCGTATCGATAGCTGTGAGGGCGCTCGGTGAGCAGTTCGGAGGTGAGTCTTGGCGCTCGCTTAGGCCTTCACACCACAATTTGGGCGAGTCTGGCCGCCGACGACACAACTTCAACCGCGACATCAACCTTTGCGCCCCCTTCGAAGCCCAACAACCCGCACTTCGTCCACCGCAAAAATGGCTGACCAGGAATATGTTAGCTCCCTCCCATTATCGCTTTGTTTCAGGGCGCCCACTGACACGATGACAGAACGCTGAGGAGGCTGCCGGTATGCCTTGAAAACCCTTCGCACATTCGCACACCAGCCCACCTGCCCGCAACCCATCGCGATCGCTGCACTGGCATAAACACCTGCTCAGTCCATCGAAACCCGATTGGGTCTGACCCACGCTGGAACGGGGACGTATGGCTGACAATACGGTGATATGCAGAGCTCAAGAAGAAGAGAGCCTTCCGCAAGTTTTCCTACCGTGGCATCGACCTTGACCAGTATGTTGAATTGGACAATGAAGGGAGTTGGAGGTGAAAGTGCTGACATGGAAATAGGCTTCTCGACCTCTCCTCCGAGCAGCTCCGCGATGTCGTCCACGCCCGTGCCCGTCGCAGGTTCAACCGTGGTCTCAAGCGCAAGCCCATGGGTCTGATCAAGAAGCTCCGCAAGGCCAAGCAGGAGGCCAAGCCTAACGAGAAGCCCGACCTCGTCAAGACCCACCTCCGTGACATGATCGTCGTCCCCGAGATGATTGGCAGCGTCATCGGCATCTACTCCGGCAAGGAGTTCAACCAGGTTGAGATCAAGCCTGAGATGGTTGGCCACTACCTGGCCGAGTTCTCCATCTCCTAGTACGTGTCCTATGCTTTTTTTCACTGGGGTGACGTGGTGTCTAACAGCTCCTACAGCAAGCCCGTCAAGCACGGTAGGCCCGGTATCGGTGCCACCCACTCCTCGCGTTTCATTCCTCTCAAGTAAATGCTTGCTTTGGGTTCGGGTTGCATGGTAACTGGGGTACATGGAGACTACGGATATCATGAGGGATACATGAGTCAATAAAAGTCTCCTTGATCAGATCTGGCTTATGATGTGATAACCTGGTGATGCCAGCCACCACAAAAATAAGAGTCAACTTCCAAAGATATTTGACATCTCCCTATTGATTTGGTGCTTTTGTCTACCCTGACCTACAGTGTGAAGTTACAGTTCATCTGATTGTGACGAGCCTCATTGGTGTAATTCTCTTTCAGCCCGGCTTCAATGTAAACTGCATTGCTATAATGGCATATCAGACTATCGCTGTCTTCGTAATGCCTTTGCCCTTCAGAGAATTCTTTGGGGTGACCAGGGCTGGTTCAGAACACAGCCCATCTTTCTGATGTTTACTTGGTAGACGATCGTGTCAGGTAGGACAATAGTAAAGGCATTGTGTTAGTGACATGAGGTTGGTCTTATACTTAATATTACACCGAATAGGCCATCGCGCAGCACAGGTAGTTGAAGCAGTCATCTAGACTCAAACGGTTTTTTTGTTTAAAAAAAAAAAAGTCTGAAGGGTATTTGCGTCCGGAAGGCTCCTCCAGCTGCCCATGTATTGGCCTACTGGTGCAACACTCTCATCCTCATAAATCTAAGCATGCACATTCGCTATTTTTATTAATGCCTACTTTAACCAAGTTTTCCATGCTCTTCTGGTAATATTTTTCATGTTGAAAACGAAGGTGCATTGACTGCCGTCACAGATTCTGTTATATCTCTGCATGCGTGGTACATGATTGTAATGATTATCCAGTTGACATAGAGAGTTGACCTCACTCTCGCTTTTTTTTAAAAAAAAAAAAAAAAAAAAGAAACGAAGAAAAAAAGGCCAATAAATCAGAGCAATTAGTCCGCAACGGCCTGGTTGTGCTTATCTTCGATGCTTAGAAGAGAGAGAAACTCATCGTTGTTCCCAATCAGGAAGTATAACAGAGCGTAAGTGTGATCAGGCTCAGGTTTGTGACGATCACCTAAAATGGCTTCATGGAAAATTTGTACGAGCCTTGCTGTCGTCATTTTATTCCGGTCCGAATTCAAGACGAACACTGCTAACAAGTCCAGAAGATAGAGCATGACCTGTATCGAGACAGGTGACACTTTATCTGCGAGAGCAAGCTTGTAGTACCAAGTCCACTTTTCAGGATTCACAGGATTTATCCGACCCTCGTCGAAGGAAAAACTCAAAGTCTCAGTCCGAAGCGGCTGGATGAAAGACTCGTAAGATGAGGCTGATATGATGGGCTCAGGTAGAGACTTGAAGTAGTGGACCAGGACATTGGCTATGTCGTGCGTTGAGCAGTCACTCAAATCAAGGCCTTTTCCGTATCTTCTCTCAGGGGAATCGAATGCATGCTGAAGCTGTGAGATCCTCTTCTCGTCTCCGCTGCGAAGGAATATTTCTTCGACTTCAATGGCTGCATTTTGGTTAGCCCGGTCATCTTAGGAACGTAATGCCGGTTTACCTTTTTCTTTCAGGAAGATTCCACATTTGGCCAGCACTATGGGAATGTACCCACAGATAAACGAGTTGCGATCCTTGTCAAACAAACTGATTGCAACATTCGCGTATCGAATGCTCACATCAGGGTGGATACCAAAGACGCCTGGAACAACTTAATTAGTTGAAACGCTTACTGTAAGTTTTAGTGAATGCCAACGAACCTTTGGCAGGCTGACTTTCAATATCTTCCATCAAGTCGTTGGAAGACCTTGGTAGACGAAACATTCTCGCGAAGCGGGTTGTAAGTTTCTTTCTACTGCTTTTGTATGGCTTCTCAGCCTTGCCAAGCTGTGATGGACTGGAGTTGATCTTTGACTCAGATGCTTCTTTGTCGGCAGTGGAGGATCCGATTTCCGCTAGTGAGCTGGAAGCCTCAACATCAACTTCAGACATAGAAGGATCGACTTCAGAAGCAGGAGCTTCATCCGTGATAATAGAAGTTGTCTGATGAAGAGGTGAATCGTCAAGAAATTTCACGTATCTCTTATACGTGGACAAGTCCTGCGACGTGTCAACAGGACTTGGGCGTCGAGAAGGCACCTTGTGTGGATGAATCACAACTCTTGCATCTTGATCCATCTGTCCCTTGACCTCTTGCACGATATCGGCCCACGTGATATCATTTCCAAAAGAAATGTTTGGATTCATTTGCAATTGAGTCGCAGCATTTTCTGTAGCCGAGTCGCTGGATAATCTCGTCGAGTCATCTTCCACAGACATTGGGCTGGTGAACCTGTTGGGCGACATTCACCTGTTGGGCGACATTCATATCGCTCAGATTAGCACTTGGCGTGAAAACACTTTTGTCATCCTCACTCTGCTCAAATTGCCTTTGAAAATCCATCCCTTCATCCCGGCTTTCGGAAGCCTCGATTACAAGCACCTCCTGGATCCTGGATGACACGGTATTGCTCGCGTGTACGTCAGACGAGAAAGGTGTGCTGACAGAGCCGGGAGTAGCCATTGTACCTGGTGAAGCACTAGGAAAGGGTGTTACGCTAGACGTATCTGACTTCGGCATTTGACGCTCATCATGCAAAACCTTGTCGAATGGATTTATGACGGAATTTATTGTGACAGAAGTGTCTGGATCCTCGCAGAGACTGTCGTGTGAGTCGGAGGCATCCTCGTCCAGACAGCAGAGCCCGCAGAAACGGATTGCTGAATCGCCATCTTCGGGGGTTGTCATGACCGAGAAGACCTCCGCTGCCGTGGGCCGTAGTTTGCGTTCCTCTTCTAGCATCCTTTTGGTCAGAAGTAAAGGCATACTGTCAGATGATTTCCCAAGAATCTCTAACTCTTGTAGAAGTGTTGCGACCGCAGTCGGATTTCGACAGGCGAACGGCTGCATTGATCCGTTGCTAAGAAAGTATCTCTTTAAGAAAGGGACATCTCTTCCTTTGATAACTGCGACCATCTCAAGGAAAACACATCCTAAAGACCAGACATCCGATGAGGTGTTCCGAGGATCCCCGAAAAGCACTTCGGGTGCGGCGTAACGCGGGGTCATACTCGTAGCTCCAGAGGTAGTGCTGCCGACTTCTGGGGAGTATTCTTTGGAAAGACCAAAATCTGTGAAAAGGACATTGCTGCCATCCACTAGGATATTCTGTGGTTTGATGTCCCTATGTCTTATAGACTGGCTGTGCAAATATTGCAGGGCTGAGGCTAGGCACCCGAAAAAGCTGCGTAGGGTTATTAGCTCGCTCGTCTGCGAATAAACGGGCCCAGGCTGTGTTGAGACGCTATCCAAATAATCTGAGAGGTTCATGTCCGCAATGGGCGCCATAATGAGACCGAGGTAGGAGGGGTCGGTAAAACTTCCAATATACTCCGCGATATGCTTATGTCGTAAGGACTTGAGCAGATTCATTTCTGTGATAAACTGCCGAAGGGATTCCTGAGAATTATTGCCAAAGATACGACGGCGCCGCATTCGCTTCAAGGCGTATTCCTTAAAACTAATAGTGCTGCGTATTTGATACACCTGACTGTACCCTCCGGAGCCAAGCAACCTGACGACCTTGAACGGCTGTGGTTCGCCCTTTGCAAAATGCCAGTGTCTCCCATTCTCTCCCTTTTCGAGATCGACTGATTTCGTGAGGATAATCGATTGAGCCTTGACAATGGCGTTGCGAACAGACGGTTGTAGCCGTGGCGGTAGAGCTGAGGCTTCGACGGGGAACCAATGGTCGGTGAATCCGAGCTGCAAAAGCTCGTTCAACAGGTCGAGATGGCCGATAGTACGAAGGACAATATACGTGCGAGGAACTCGGCTCCATGATTCCTCATGATCCTCAAGGAGAGAGGCTATGTGTTCAATCTCGATGTCGTCAAACTGTCGCGGCGATGAGCTTCCAACGGCGGAGACCGGGAAGTACGCAGCGAGAAGCTCGCTGGACTTAGGCGACATTTCCAAGAGGTGCCGGACCACTCATGATCTAGCACGCTGAGACAGCGACCAAAGGTGCCTTGTCCGTCTTCGTCGCAAAGTAAATTGGTAGCAGAAAGCGGAGAAACGAGCTGAGGGAATGTTTGGACATCTCAGCCTCACGGCGTTATCCGAGCGAGACAGGGGAAGCGCCCACATTCCATGCATCTAGCCTAGTGAAGTAAGTCACCTGCCATATCTTTGGGGGCCGAAATGTGAGGCTTTCTCTGCCACACTGTTGTATGCTTTCATGTTAAATGCTATCATTAGGAGAGATGTACATAAGTGCATCAGAGGGACAAAATATGAGTGGTACGGAACAATTTACAGAGAATGACTACCACTCAATAAATCTGGTCCAGATGTGGCCTTTCCGGTGCGTTGGATCGTCCATACCAGACAAACAGGGAGGAGTCCGGGAGGACGTGTAAAACAAATCGATTGCTCGGTTAAGCTATTGCGCGTGTCTATTCACGCACTACTTCTGGGTGTACTATGAATAGGTTTGTCGCCCTTGTCATCAGGTGGTCCAAGTTTGTGGAACATGCATTCAACGGGCGGATCGGGAGGGAATGTTTGAGGCTGAAAGCCAACTGCCAAGCTTTATACGAGGCTTGTGGCTATGGCCCACAGCTATCAGCTCCGTAATGGTCTCATGTAACTGAACGCCATATAGAATAACAGCCTAAGCATCACAACAAGAACATGCGCATGGGCAATTGAATTGTTCGTCCGAACGTAAATCCCAATAAATATGAAGACAAAACGGCCTGACGGCTGCTTCAGCTGTCCATGACATTTCTCAGCTACTGTATTTTCTAAAGCTTACCATCTATCGGTTCGGTGAATTTCGCGAATAGCCATGAGAAGAAGGGCACTTCATCGATGTGGTACAAACGAAATTTAGACATGTAGTGTAAGTACCGCCGTTGCATCCGATTGACGGGTCCTTCAGGAAGGTGTCGTCGCCGTGAAATAATATTGGCGCTCATGGGGGCCAGCGGAGCGGCGCGCTAACTCCCTTGCCTCTAAGCCGAGACCAATCTACCACGCGACATTCATTTTCCCATTCCGAACGCCACAAGCGCAAAATGCCATTCTGGCCCCCAGGAAACATACAAGCTTATACGTAAGGAGTAATAGATGCAACGCTGGCAAGCTTACTGCTTACTCTGCTTAACCGAGATGGGACGAGGCGGTGGTAGAGTTTGAGGGCCGGCCGTTGTAGAACGTCATCTAAGCAGAAATGATGGAGCATAAGTAAGAAGGTATGCTCCTCAAGCTCCCAATTTTCCTTAGCTGGGACCGACTCCTCCTCCCCGTCATCTTACCTCTGGGTTCGTCATCCTTCCGCTCAGGAATATGGTTGGACCGACGCCATACGTTCTGGTTTCACCCACTCAAGACGGCCATCTATCACCGAAAGCTCTGTTCAAGCGTCGACGACATTGGTGCTTATCCGTTTCCCGGCATGCTTTCATCCTGGCCGGTGCGCTCTTCGCTTGCCTCGCGCCGACTATCGTGTTCATCATCGCGCTTGACCACTTCAATAGTCAGACAGATGTCGAGAATGAGATAGATGGTAAGGAATCCGTCGCTAAGCTTTCGACAGAGCATTGACAAGAATCAGCCAACAAAGCAATCTGTCGGCCGCAACGGGAGGTGCCTCGGGCAATCAATAAATTTTCGTCAGTAACCTTTTCCACGGGAACTCTCAGCTGGGCGGAGGCGAAAGCCGTCGAAGTAGCATGGAACTTCGTGGTCGGCAAAGGCATCCAAGCCATCCTGGTTCTCAGTTCGTACTGGGTGTTCATGGGTGCTCTCCTCCGCCACGCGGAGCGCACGCCAATACCCTACAATGTTTACTCCTCACTAGCCTTCCAGCATGGGTCTCCGGCATCGCTATGGCACATAGTCAAGAACTTCGGGAAGATGGGCGGTGCCAAGCTGAAGGCGACACTGCTGTGGTTGGTCTTCTCAATCATCTTCATCCTCGTATCACCGAGTATCCTGGACCTCATGGCCGGATACATTTCCAAAAAGCAGGCGTTGGTCAAGCTGTCGAACGGGGTGCTCATGCCGTGGATGAATGCGACTTACGTGACAGGTGGGCAAACCTTCCATGTCTCAGACCCTTTCTTCTACAAAAACGTTCCCGATGCGGACGGCACATTTCATCTACTTGAAGACACGTTCAAGGCGACAGATCTGTTCACGCCTGGTGGCACCAACGCTGTGCCGCACTTCGGAAGCGCGAGGTTGCAACTGCAGGGCGGACCGTTTGAATGCGTGCCGACGTACGAAAACACGTACGAGTGGGGTTTGGCACCTGGGATATTTCTCATCTGGATTCCGTTGATGCTGATTTGGACGGCGGGCATGTACCTGGTGTGGTTCGACACGCATCGCAACAGCAAGCTGTGGCGGCGCGGGAGACGGCTGGGCATGTGGCGGGCGGTGTTGGACTTGGCAGAGGCAATCCGCGAGGATTTGGGCCCGGATCTCGCGGGCTATTCCAATGAAGAGCTGGATAAGGCCATCGATGAGAAGGGGTCCAGCTGGATGTACTATGCGTCAGGACCGGTGATGGGCAGGCCGATCAGCCATATCGGACTGACATCCAGACAGAGCGGAAAGTTCGGGTTGAGCGACGATGCGGGGCAGTTGTATGGGTGAGGTAGGCGCCCTGTATGTACATGCGGTCGGCGGTGAGAGTGCAGCAGTTTTTGTCGGCAATAGGAAGGTGTGCGCGTATCGTGCGGAGTGCAGCAAGCAGTGTAGAGTCAGTTGGCACGTGAAGGGCAAGCGGTTACCTAATTAGAGAGAATTTTCTGCGGCATCATCGGCGACAATTTTTTGTTGGCGTCTCACGAGAGGCGGGGCCGCTGAGAAATTCGGTGAGGGCTGGATTGTAACGTGTCTGTCCTGGACGCTTAGTGACGGCTGAGAGAGGCTCAGGAGATGCGTTTTAGGGATGAAGGTGTGCTTGCGCAGGAACGCGCGCCTGGGCGATGATGCAATGCGGCGATGTGCAGCGGCGGTCGCGTAAGTCCAGCAATCCGGGGAAGCGCGGCGCGTCCTCCGAGCTGCTGCAATTGTGACTGTGACGGCGCGCTGCTGACAGATAACGCCCGCCTTCTTCGATGCGCTTCCCGGCAATTAATAACATGCCTCGAGGACCTCGGGTGTAAACTCAAAAAAGAGGCAGGCCACTTTGAGCCGCTGTCAAGCTGCTACTTTTAGGGCGATTGCGCCATCTCCACCGTCGCAGCCGTGCGCCCTCCGTGTCCATTCCATTGTCTGACTCTGACATAACCAAACCGCTCGAGCGCCTGCGATTCTTAAGCCCGCGCTGTCGCCCTCCTTTCTCTCGTATCGTGGACTCGTCGCCCTTCACCTCCTCGTTGAGAGCTCCCAATACCGTTGTGCGTCGCATCCCTTCGGCCCCGAAACTCTCGACCCAAAATCGCCGCCATGACGCATACCGAACATCCTATCGACACGCCGCCCCGCGCGCCCTCGCCAGTCCACCAATTCGGCACTCTGGCTGTCCACGCTGGCTCTCCTCACGATCCCGTCACCGGTGCCGTCATTGCTCCTGTACGTAGCGCGGAACCCCACCTCGTCTTCCTTTGCCCCGCTTACCCTACTCCAGATTTCTCTGTCCACCACCTTTGCCCAGTCGGCCGTCGGCAAGCCCATTGGTGAATATGAGTACACCAGGAGCTCAAACCCGAACAGGTAGGATTTTCCCCCGCTCGTCCCTCTCGTCTGGCCTAGCCTAATGTCGTTCGCTGCAGAGACAACTTCGAGAAAGCTATCGCCGCTCTCGAGCATGCCCGCTACGCTCTCGCCTTCGCTTCCGGCTCCACCACCACCGCAATCATTCTCCAGTCCCTCGCTGCCGGCTCGCACGTCGTCTCGGTATCCGATGTCTATGGTGGTACACACCGCTACTTTACCAAGGTCGCCGCCGCCCATGGCGTGCACGTTACATTCTCGCCCTCGATCGAGTTGGATATTGAGGACCTGATCCGTCCTAACGAGACCAAGCTTATCTGGATAGAATCGCCCAGCAACCCGACGCTGAGCCTGGTGGATATCCGGGCTGTTGCCACTGTCGCCCACAGGCATGGTATCATGGTTGTCGTGGACAACACCTTCCTCTCTCCCTACGTCCAGAACCCGCTGGACCACGGCGCCGACATTGTCGTGCACAGCGTGACCAAGTACATCAACGGCCACTCGGACGTCCTAATGGGTGCTTGCGCATTCAACTCAGACACTCTGTACGAGCGCTTGGCCTTCCTGCAGAACGCCATTGGCGCTGTTCCCAGCGCTTTCGACTGCTGGCTCGCTCACCGCGGTCTCAAGACTCTTCATTTGCGCGCGAGGGAGGCCACAACCAACGCTACCCTAATTGCCAACGCTCTCTTGGCTTCTCCGCATGTCATCGCTGTCAACTACCCTGGTCTCCCCTCGCATCCCCAGCACCACATCACTGCCAAGCAGCACCGCAACGGTATGGGCGGCGGTATGCTCTCTTTCCGCATCCACGGCGGAAAGGATGCCGCTGAGCGCTTCTGCCAGGCCACCAAGATCTTCACACTAGCCGAGTCTCTAGGCGGTGTCGAGTCCCTAGTGGAGGTTCCTGGCAGCATGACACACGCCGGTATTCCCAGGGAACAGAGGGAGGCCGCCGGCGTCTTCGATGACCTTGTGAGAGTAAGCTGTGGTATTGAGGATGGCGAGGACCTCAAGCGGGATGTTCTGCAAGCGTTGGAGAAAGCCGTTGTTGGTGGCAAGATCAACAATGGCAACGGCGTCGCCAATGGTGCTTGAAGCGTTTGAGCCACGACATATGATACCGGAATCTCTTCCGTTCCTTGATAGAGTTCAGTTGACAAAATCTCATGGGATAATTGGAGTTCAAGGGCGAGTATTGCTGGATAGGTTCCCACTAAACTTATTGGAAAGGCGTAGCTATTCGCTTGCATAGAGTATGATTCACTGCTAGACTTCAATTTTATGTCGTTCATGGTCAAACTAGCCTACTTATTTTTCCGTGGAATGTCTTGTCTTTTATTTTACCGTTCACGTTCATTTGTCGGTGGCACGAGCTCTGTGGATTGGCATGTCGCCCCGTCGCCCCGTCGAAGGATTCTGGGACTCGATATATAAGCACGCTGGAATTTTGCCCCAGGTTTGCCCATAATTTCTCTCCAAGAGCTATGGTATTGCTTTATGGCCATCTGCAGGGCTTATAGAAACGGTAAGCTCCGTTCCGTTCGCGTTGTCTTGGTCGTAAAAATGTACGCTAACCACACACTTTGTGCTTAAGGGACGGGGCGCATTCCATCTTTCGTGTCGCCGCCCAACCTCCTCTCATGACCCAGGTAGAAAAGTCGAGAGGGGTCTTATGAGACTACAGTCCTGTCTTTGATCTTCTTTCCTTCAATCCGTTTGTCCATACCATCTTCTTTGGTCGCCAGCCTCTACCGTGGCCTTTCAGACGGCGGATTGCCCAGCACTTTCACAGGACATATCAGTATTGAACATTCATTGTTTCCACCATTGCCCTCGAGCTGGCCAGACTCTCATGTCCGCATATCTGGATATCCTCCTCTTCCCTCGCAGTGAATGGACTGACTGGGGAACTCTCCAACACGAAGCCTCGCTGGGTTGTCACGTTAAATGGCGCGAGTGGGTGGTGGCGTTTTCAGCCGCGTGGGAAGCACCGTTTCTTGTGTACGACTGCGGAAGAGCGGAGAGGTTGGTGGATGGATCTGTCGATTTCGAAGAGTTGCTGGAGAAGAGCCCGTGGGAGGACAGGGGTAACTCATTGGACGAGGATGATGGAAGCTCGTCGGAGACTTCGAGCATGTGGGACCGGTCTTTGGGGATTCACATTGTGGAAGCTGTCAGCTCTTGCTCCGGATTCCTGGCTGGAAATACTTCTTCTGCATGGCACAGAAAACGCGGCGAAGCCGACGAGGCAGGTTCTGGGACAGTGATGCTCTACCTGGCCTTTCTGATTCTCTATGGGACTTGGATATCGATGAATAACTGCTTGGAGGAGAGACGTGGGCTGGATTGATTCAACAGAAGAGTGGCGGTATGCTTGATTGGAGTGGGACGGCTTCGTAAAATTGGATTGTGCTATGGAACTATAAGAGAAGGTGTCCAGAGCTGCAAGTATCTTGTTACGACCGCTCCTTGTCTCGTGTGTCGCTGCGGAGTTACAGAGGTAGTTTCTGTAAGAGCGTGTTAACACTTGCGGATTGCCGAATTGGACCCTGACCATTACCTCTGGCACCGGTTTGCTGTTTCCCTAAATGATAGCCCTGTCAGTCACGTTGCTCTGATCAACGCCGCCGCTCCGTCAACATCAGTCACGCCGGTCAGTAATCTATCAGCCTTACTAAATCTATCCGCGAGACACTCCCGCTTCGCAGCTATCCTTAGCCAACCCGCAATTCGCAAATTGTTTCACAACAACAGAACGCAGGCTCTCATTTCTGACTGTCGCGCGACTCTTGGTTTGTGTACATCACCGACCCAAAGTCCAGACGCGCAGCAACCACACTTTGGCAATTCTTAAACCCTTCGTTTTTATTCTCTCTTCTAGTAGAGAACGACACGCGCCACTCCACCCGCAACCATGCCGTCAAGAAAGTCGAAGAAGAAGCCTACTACTTCGAAAAAGGCCCAGGACGAGCAGCACAAGGACGCCGACTGCTCCTTCGAGGACTTCGAACGCCTGGTAGACCAAGCAGTCAATATGACATCCCAGCCGGCGCCTTCCAATCAGAAGGTTGGAAAGCAATCCGAGACATCTCAGAATCAAACTCGTGACCCGGAGCTGCCGTATGTGTTCTCGCCGCAGTCGCTACCTCGCGGCACATGTGCAGAAACGTCTGACAATAATTAGGCTAGCTGATGAGGATCACAGTCAACCCTTTCCTCCTCCCGTCCCTAGGAAGTCGCGCTTCAAGAACCTCGCCGAACTGAAGGAATGGCAACAAAATAACAAAGTTGAGCAGCAACGGCAGCAACCGAACATCGTCGACCTCAGCAACATCGGAAACAGTCGCACCGTGACCGCCGGCCCGCCACGCTCAGAGAATTTCCCATTCGATTCCTCAGCCGCACAGAACCAAGGCCGGAGCGATCCAAAGATCCATGTAATTCAGACCATCACTGACTCGAATGACGAGGTAGTTGGTTATGTTACACCAGATCGTGGCCTGCTAATTGTGGAGAAGAGTAAGGACCCGAACGATAAGACCCCGAAAGTGCGACCAGCACGATCAGGCGAGTATATTGTGAACGGAGACGATGATGAGAGTGCAGGTAAGGCGGAACACGGACACGCGAGGATAGCCAGCGAGAGCGCGAACAGCAACGCCAGCACCCACATTTTCGACGAATATCTTGATACGAGAGCTGAATTTGTTGCTGCAGATCGCGATGGTTCTTCCACTCGATTTGGTCCCGCCGTCGCCGCCGCTGGTACGTCAGCCGCGCCTCCTCCGCGTGATGAGGATAAGGCCGAGTCTTGGAATCGCCAGATCGACGTGTTGAGCGGCATTGTCAGCGAAGCTCTCGATTGTGGTGAGATGTCTAAACAGGCCAAGGAAAACAATTTCAAAGGAATTTCGAGCGGAAAGGAGTGTCTGATCAGCCTTCCTGGGGACGTACTCATCAAAGACGGTGAGCCGCAGAAGAACGCGGTCAGAATCTTGGAGATGATGGGCAACTGGCTACCACCGCACGGAAAAACGGTAAAGGCTGCGTTGGCGGAGGGTGCAGACCGTAATAAAGTCGAAAGCTTTGTTGCCAAACTCGGTACTATTGCTAAGTCAACTCATAAAGACTCTAAGTCCACTGTTGACGGAAGACCAGCGAACCTTGTCTTTGACAACGACGCTCACGCCGCCGCGTCCTCCGCCATGAACAGTGCTAGCGAGCAGTCTAAACCAGCCATAGACGATGGGAAGATGATTAGGGCTCTGTTCGGTACAACACCTGGCTTATCCTACCCTTTTCCTGATATATCCGCTGACCCCTCAGCTACTGAATTCGCCTCGGCTGCGGTCTCTGGAAATATTCCGGAGGCGGTCGGAGCTAGCGTTTACGCCCGTGATTCGATAATTGGCGATTGCAACACCGCAAAGAAGACCAAAATTGCTACAGCCAAAGCCAAGAAAGCCGCTGGTGAAAAGAAACAGGAGGACGGAAAAGCAAGGCATGGCCTCGGTATCACAAACGAAGAAGGAGTTCCCTCTTCTACTCATGGCCCCTCCGCTGGCTCTTCAGCTACGACTCTCACTGCCGTCCTTGCCGAATTGCTTAAGGATCAAAACAGTGCCAAGGTTTTGAATTCAGACGAGCGGAAGACAGTGCCGATTACAGAAGAGACCGGTACAAGAACCAACTCTCCTATTTTACTTCTTGACAGTCCTGCTAACCTGTCAGCTTACGCTCTTGATTACATTCGAACCATCGGCGAATTAAGGGAAGCCAAAGACAAATACTACAAAGAACAGGGTTTGAAGAAACCCGACGGTGATGCAAACAGCAGCACCAACAGCCAGAGTGGTGAATGCTCACCACCACTTGGTCTAGGCATCACGGCTGAGGACCTTTCGCCACCCATTCCCCTTTCTCTGAAAGACGTCCACACCGATATATCTGGCGAACTCGCTACCAAACCTGGCGAGTCCAAGAAGAACCCCGCCGCCAACTCCAACAACACAACGCAGCGTGAGACCCGTTGCCGCCACCACGCCCCATTCTCAGCCCCCGTCAGTTTATTCCCAGGAAAGCGACGTAGAACTGACAATGACTACGTCCCAGACCTCGACCTTCCTCCCGCTTACTCTTCACTTCCCATCGAGGAGCACAAGACCTCAGACCCAGCCACCTCCTCCTCGCACGAAGGCAAAGATCCCCCTAACAGTAAGCGCGACACGGACAGGAAAGAGGCCGACAGCGGTGAGAACGACAACAAACTCGTGTTCTGCACATGCTGCCCCAATTCCCCCGGCTACGGCCACGAACCCGGGCAGTGCTTGCCGCCTCTGGGCCCTCCGCACTCGTCGCCGCCCAGTGCTCCACGGTCGCGCCCGGCGGAACCTGCTTGGCAAGCGCTGGAGGAGGCGAAGAGGGAGGGTAATGACGTGCACTGGACAGCATGGGTGAACGCGTACACGCGGCCGGAGGAGCAGCCGTTCGAGGTGCTGGATTGGGGAGGTGTGGAGCGGCGGGGTGGATTTGATAAGGATGATGAGGAGGATGAGGACGAGGACGAGGACGATGAGTTTGCGAGGGTGCCTACGCCGGCAAGTACTGCTTCGCTCGATGGTGAGGTCGTTATTACTGATGAGGTTGGTGCGGGTGTGCAGCAGCAGCCACAACTACGGTCGAGTGTATCACCTCCGGTCGAGCTGGAGGACAAGAACAACAAGAAGAAGAAAAATAAGAAGAAGAACACCCGGAAGAAGCGGACTAAGGACATCGTGCCTCAGGGCATCTCGCACTCAGAAGAGGGGAAGAGCGGTGATGCTGTTTCAGCGATTGGACCGGTTCGAGTGGGCGAAGACCAATGTGCTCAGGTACTGGCAGTTCAAGAGCTACAGGTAAAGAAAGAGGTGAAGCAGAGCGCTGAGCGGCCAAATGTGCCGAAGTTGGAAGTGAAGAGCGCCGGTATACTTTCTCAAGCCTCAACCTCGGCTTCTTTGGATATTCAAACAGCAAAGAAAGCGCAGCGCCAGGATATTAACCCTTATACCGCACCGAAGAAGGTGGAACCGAAACAAGACATTGACTTGACGCTTCCAGCCAAGCCTCAGGTATCAGAGAATGACGTAGAGAACGCTTCTTCCGCACCAATTCGTACTGCAAACTCCAAGAAGAAAAAGAAGAAGCAGAAGAAGAAACAATCAGCCAAGGCCCTCCCCTCTGAGCCATCGCTGCAGAAGGAGCAGAACACCGTTGCCCAGACGAAGAACACCGGCAAGCAACCCGATCCCGCCGAACCGCAGAAACCGCCCACTCTCCCTGAGAACCCCCAACCCGACCAAAAAATCGACATCGAGACCTTCGTCCGCAGGAAGCTGTCCGGCAACGCGGATCGCGCCGACAGTGCGGGTCTCACCGTCGGTGACGGCGCCATTGCGCAAGCCAGCCCCACGTGGAGCGCGCTGAGTCTCGAAACGGAGAAGTCCTTGGACGCGCTTAGGGACGAGATCGAGGCGTGGAAGAACGCCGATGGACCGCAGCCGGGCGCTGTTCGAGCGCAGGACGAAGAGAACGGGAGTGAACAGGGAGAGAGAGAATGGGTGTGGGAGGAGTATGATCCGGAGAAGTGGGAGCAGCAGCCGCTTGAGCCAGAGGACGAAGAAGTGTGGCAGGAGTACGATGCTGTGGAGTGGGAGCGCGCGGGCCTGGATGCGCGCAAGGAGAGCTGTGGTGTGTCGCCCGCGGCTCTGGTCGCGGACCCTATGATTGCGTTACCACGGTCTGCGGCAGCTGGGACTCCAGTACCTTCCGAATTGGCAGAGAGGATTGGAGACGAGGCTAGGGAGACGGTCGTGCAGATTGACAAGCCGGAACGCCTGCGTTGGCCTTACATTACCAATGACTTCAGGAACTGGTTTCCGGCCCTGGCTGACGCTCTTGCGGATCCTGAGGTCGAGCGGAGTATCAGGGCGGGCACTTATGATATGGAGGCTTTTGAAACAGCTGACCCGGTTCATGATGAGGCTGGCACTAAGCTTGTGGAGGAAGTGGTGCCGTCGTATGGATTGGAACGGAACACTGTCGAGAAACAAGAGGCCTCTTCGCCACGCGAGATTGTTCGCCCGATCGAAGAGGGGATCATGAAGCAAAAATCAGAAGACACTCAGCTCAAGCAGGACACTCCATCATCACAAGGAGTTGTAACGCCGGTCCAAGAAGAGATGCCGATATCCGAGCCTGATCAGAGCCCAGGTGAGTCGGAAGGACTCTCCTTATTGCACGAAGCTGCAATGCTTCTAGAAAGGCAATCTGTGGACCGGGATTTCAAGCATAGTCGAGCTATGCTGGAGTTCTCATCATCCCACGAAGCTGCCTGGTCGGTGGAGAAAGACGAAGAAATGGCAGAGCAGGAGCCAGAGCACTGCCTGCTCGAGCACCAAGATGTCGAGCCACCACATGCTATTTCTGGCAAGATCCCGGAGATGGCGTCACAGCAGCCACGGTACACAACTGTTGAGGAGGACCCTGTTGAACAGATGGAGGCAGGACCATTGCTCGATGTCCCCGAGGAGGAGCAGATCGGCAAGCCGAAGACTCAGCTGCCGTTACTTGGTGGCAGTATTGAAGACGTACTGGTCAACGCATGTGAGAGCATGCAGCCGCAGGAAGTTGAGTACGTTCAATTGCTGATCATGCACGAAGTGGCGAAGCAGCTCGAGCCGGTGAGACGCGCGCAGGAGGACCTGATTTCCCGCATGTCGACCAGCGAGGGCTTGCAGAAAGAGCTGCTAGACCGCGTCACGGCCAGCGAGGAGGTTCAGGACAGGATCGGCAGGAATTTGAGGTCCATCCGGAATGGTCAGAACATGGAAGCGAGGCAGATGACGAGAAGCATTGACAGTCAACAGGTGTTGCTGAGGAGGTTGGAGGCTGGCGAAGAGGTCCAAGCTGAGCTCGTCAGGAATATGGAGGCAAGTAGGATGACCCAGGCGGAGTTGCTCAGGCGTGCGGAGGCAAGCCAGCGTGTTCAGACCCAGATTGTGGACAGCATAGCGGCTCTTGAGAGTAAGGTCGGTGCGTGGGTGCAGGGTCCTGGCACAGTCGCTCTTGATGTCCCTGCCGGTACTGGAACGACGGTGGCACACGAACAGCACGCGGGAACACCCTCCTCGGCAGCTTCAAACGAACACGGTCACGGAGAGGAGGACTTTCGTAGTGACGTAGTGGATATTGGAAACGGTGGGGATATTGAGAGGAAAGACCAGCCGTTGATCGCCGGTGGCGAGCATCCCGCTGATGGGGAGACAGCCAGTCAAGAGACCGGTGGTGATGAGGCAATGCCGGACGGAGAGGAGCAGCGGATTGGCTCGCCGCCTGCTGCGCCCTATCAACATTCCTTAGATGACGATGGCGAATACCCTACGGATATTCTACCCGATCAACTGGACCCGCAGGGCACGCCAGCCTTTCGCTGGAATGTCGGATGCGCGTGGACTTGGGATGATCCGGAATCCGAGGTCGAGTACCAGCGCTGGGACCGGCAGACGGCTTTCTCTTCGATGCCCTCGGCTTTCTGGTTCCGCAACACTTCTTGGGACGATGCGGATCTCACGTGGGAACTGGGCCGGTACAAGGAGAAGTGGGATGGACGGCGGTCACTGTTCGACGTCTTGTTCCCCACTGTGGTCTGATGTGGCGACGAAGCAGCTCGTTACTGTTGGCACAAAGAAGAAGTGACATTGGAAGGAGATACCCGGGGATAAGGAATATGGTGGGGCAGTAATGCAGGGATGGTTGTGGTTTTGGCTTTCTTTTCGTTCCCAGCCCAAGACGGCATCAATCCCAACTGATTGGATACTTTTCCTGCCGGGATTCTTGGGTGGACTCGTGGCATTGAATCAACGAAACCGAGATAGCGCCAGAATTGGAGAAAATAAAAAAAAAGATCCCATGCGTCGAAGTAAATCGTGTCTGATTCTTCGCCTTATCCGCTTCTCGGCGTGGGAGGATGCAGCAGCAGCTGTTGCCGGCAGAATCATGGCCCGACGTGTAGTGCAGCCAGTCGGGCAGCATGATTCGGCGGCATGGTCAGGTACGTATCATTTGGGCCGGTGGCTGCACGAGGCGGACTGACCCGCAACTTGCGTTGCTTGTGGTCGCCCCGCCTCCGCCATCTCCCGCGTGATGCGTCCCGGCCCCATCCGCTTTGGGGAAACGATGCAAGCGGAGACGGCCACTCACGACTCAGCCCTCTCTTTTCGTCTCCCCAACCACACACAGCCCTGTCACGCAATATGATGCCCGCCCGCACTGATGCTCCCGCGCAGCCCAGCAGAGTTCCGGCTAGCATGCATGCATGTGCGCGCATACGCACAGGAATCCCGCAGAAAATTCCTTCAACGGTTGTATCTCCGGACGCAGGCACTGCATTACTGCATTCGGCGATGATGCAGAGTGACGGCCGATCCCACGAAGGACTTCGATTCGGCTAGTCGCTACCTTGCAGGACTGGGAGAAAGGGCCGAGCAGGCTCGCCTCGTGTTGTCTTCCTTCGCTCGTCATTGCCATGGTCGGAGAGGCCGCTAAGTGTTAAGATAGCATCTCACCGACTTCGGGCACCAATGCGGGTGCCCGCAATCTAAAGTCCGCTCTAGCACGCACGGGTGCTCTCGGATAATGCGAATGACGGCCATGGATGACGTTTCGCTCGCGGATGTACACGTAGGTATCCTTGTGGCTTCGGGTGGGCAGGTAGTGAGGAGAGCCTCACGCCTGGAGATACCGGGATACGCTGCTCTTCCCAACCAGTCGGAGGAAACGAACGTTAGGCTGCCTTACCCGCCCCTCCCTCCCGAATTCTCAAATTCTATTTGTTTGATTGTCCTTCTTCGTTCGTATCACCATATCACCAGCCCCAAGCACGCGAGTGCTTGATCCGTGGGGATGTGATCTACGGTGATTTGCTTGCGCGTGCATGGCCCTGCTGTCTTGGTGTCACACACATATACTCGCACAAGCCACGCCATCCGCAACAGGACTCGCCCATCCACACGCGCACACTTCGACCCAACACATTAAACTCTTCCCCAACCCGCCGACCGAGTCTTCCGTAACCTTTTCTGCATCAAGCCTTTTCTTTTTTCCCTCCGGTGCGCGTTAACTCTCCATCTCGGCCTACGCGTCGCGCCGAGCGGCTTCGGCCTCCGATATATCAATACACCGCTCCACACCACCACAAGTACCAACACCGACACCACAGAACCTCAGCCGCCTACCGGGTCCATAAGCAACCATCTACCTACTATACCACAAACAGCCCCACCACCAACACCACCCACAAATCTCTCCATAACCACACGTAATCATCCTCCAACCACACTACCTACACCAACAAGAATTTAGAAGGAAAGAGAGAGAGAGAGAGAGAGAGAACACAACAAAAAAAAATGTGCACCGAAACCCTCCACCTCTACAAATGCGGCCACCTGCGCGGCGGCGACGCCGCCCGCCGGCGCATCGAGCCGTGCAGCCGCGCCGCGCGCAACGCCTGCGCGCGCATCCACGTGCAGGAGAAGCGCCACACGGCCTTCGCGTGCCCGGAGTGCCGCGGCACCAAGGTCGACGGGCTGGCCGCCAGGCTGCAGCAGAGCGCCGCCGAGAGGGTGAGGCTGGGGCGGACGGTGGCGGGGAGCGGGTCGAGCTCGTCCGGGAGCGAGGGGGGTGGTGCCGCGAAGAGGAGGGCGTATTGATCGTTTCATTTCCTTTTATTATTTTTCTTTCGAGGGGGGGCGGTTGATTCGGAGGGGGCGCTGTTCTTGTTTTTCTTTTTGGTGGATGGCATGGAGGGGGGATGGGTAGCGGTGGTGGTCTCTTTCTCTTCTCTTGCGTCGCTGTCGGGGCACAACTCTACTGTGCTTTCTTCTTCTTGCCATATTTCCTTTTGTTTTTTGTTTGAGGGGCTGTAAGCGGGAGTTACTGGGCGTTGAGTCCCGAGGCTGGTGTGATCGAAGGCTAAAAGTCCTGATTTCTAGGGCGGAGAGGTAGAGAGATCTTGATGGCTTGCCCGTAGAGATGATTTAACGACGTTTGATAGTAGAGAATAGTATTTCTCGATCAGAGGCCCAACATTCCGAGGTTCATTGACCACATTAAAGATACCCTGGCACTAAATGACCATGTGTTGATGGCTTTGAGAGAGGGGTGTGTTGTAGAAGTGGAGGGTGTTCCAGGAGCGTCCTCCCAAAGCGGAAAGCATAATCGCTTTCATAGACTTCCTGTTTGAGTGCACCTTGGCACCCCATCGACCTCAATCTTTCTCCACCCTATTAGATTTCTTCACGCATCTAGTCAGGCTAAAGCCAAACGCCCCCTACCACACTCGTTGCAAGGTACTTACGGCCTTTCTACCTCATTTCCAGACCACCCCAAAATCGACAACCCTTGCCACGCACACAGCATGCGAGCTCTACTCAAGCTCTGCTTTGCGGCCCTCCTGGCCCTGGCAGCCTGCGTCCAACTCACTGAAGGCAGGGGCACCGCATCGATTGATGCGAAGCTCAACCCCATTGGCAACACTGCCATGCAGGTCGTATTAACCAACAATGGCATTGTCGATCTCAACCTGTTGAATAAAGGCACCATACTCGGCGATGCTGCGTGCCAGAAGGTCATGGTCTATTCGAACAGTAAGTTGCTCACCTGAAGCTAGTTCTTATCTGGAGACATACGTTGAATCCTACCTGCACAGACACTGCCGTCAGCTTCGAAGGCGTCAGGTTCGGGTTACCTCTCCGCGGCAACCTCGGCGAAGACAGCTTCACCCATGTCCCCGTTGGCCGAACCGTCACGGTCGTGTTCGATGCCGCGGAGCAATACAACCTTTCTCGTGGAGGCACGTTTACCGCCGTCGCCGCTGGAGCCATCCCGTACGCCGAAGGCAGTTCGACCGTCCTGACTGGTAGCACCCTGTCATACAAAAGCAACGTCATTGAGATCGAAGTGGATGGCAACGAGGCCGGCGTGGTCAAGACGGCGAGCAGCAGGCTTTCCGCGATCGTCACGGCTCTCGACATCAAGGACAGCTGTGAGGGCGAGCTGCTGGAGAAGCTCGAGGAAGCAACCAACGGTGATGGCGGCTGCGTTGATCAGGCTGTCGCGGCGAACGAAGACGTCAAGTCTCAAAGCACGACAGACTTGTAAGTAGCTACTATGGGGGGAAAAAAAATTCATTTTGAGGGCTAATATTGCTGAACTGACACATTCTTAGATTCAAGCTAATCTTTCGGAACGACAATGACTTCACGAAAGAGCAGGTTTCCGGACGCTTGGTCGCGATGGTCGAGGAGTGCGAAGAAATCGAGCCTGGCCCGATCAAGTTCTACTGCGAGGACATATGGGGCTTCTGCTACGACTTGGAAGTCGAGTGGGCCGCAGCTTACACGGACGACAAGCTTAACCAGATATGCCTCTGTGAGAAAGCGTACGATCTCCCGGCGGTAACACAGAAGTGCCACGATAATGATCTGGCCGGCGTCATAGTCCATGAACTTGCGCATTTGTCCAGTATCTGGAAGCCGGCGGCCAGGGACTATGTCATCGGATGGCAGGCAGTTACTGATCCGACGAAGCTGACCCCGGACGAGGCCCTTAACAACGCGGACTCGTACAGGATGTACGCACAAGGTATGTTCTTCCGGACCCCTGTAAATACTCCATCGTTGATGCCGAGACAGCCGCATATCTCTCCTGCCCGCTTGAAACGGAAGTACCAACATCTGCCGCCGCGCCAATATGAGGGCTTTTGGTTCTTCGTAGCTCTCTTCATTACCCACGTCGATCAATTTTCCTTCTTCAGCTGGTCCTCGCGAGTCAACTCCGGCAGCTCAAGGATTACCTTTTTGGGACGTGCATACCCAAATGGGGCTGCGTTTTTCTCCAAACTTCGATTACTGCAATGGTCTACAGAGGTAGAGAACCAGAGTTGCATCGACAGTGATAGTTTAGCAATATGAGATTCTTTGACATGAGGATGATTCATGGTCAGAATCGATTGATGAGACTTTGAGCCCGGTATCAGGTGCACTTCCTGACATCTGAGGTGACGGCACAGTTCTGCATCAGCTGCAGGAGTGCGAACACATATTGGAACAACAAAAGAGAATCTTAGGCAGCTCTTGAATGAGAATTTGACGATATATTTACATCTCCGGTTCCTCTCCTCTCCTCATCTATTTCGCGGACGGAGGGACAAAGGTCGGGGCGACGCCAGCGCCGAGCTTGGAAGGCGGCTGCTCGGCCTTCAGGGTGCCGTTCTTCAGGGCCTCGAGCTTCCTGGCGTTCTCCTCGTAGTTGGTCTTCTCGTAGTGCTCGACTACCTTGCTGATGTCGGCTTGCGAGCCGGCGGGGACGTTGTACGGCGAGCCGGTGTTGAATTGCCTGTCAAGAAAATAAAATTAAAAAAAAAATTCGATCAGTCATCGCTGCCCCATTTTCTCTCTCGTCCTCTCCTTCTCCATATTCGCTTCCAATGGGTAGGGTAGGGTAAGGGGGGGGGAATTGATTTCGGGGGACGCACTCGGGGAAGTTCAGGTCGACGTGGCGGCGCGGGGTGGAGGTGAGGAAGAGGTGGCGGTCGAAGGCGGCGCGCTCGACCATGTCGGCGTGCAGCTTGTTGCGGTCGGCCCACTCCTGCTTGTAGCCGTCGTAGGCCTCGATCATGCGGGTGAAGTAGGGCTTGCGGCCGGGGTCGGAGGCGCTGCCGGTCCAGCTGTGGAAGAGGACGGCGGTCGGGATCAGGCCCACGGCGACGTAGAAGCCGGTCTGTTATATCCGACGGTCGGGGAAACGCGTCAATTAGCTGTTCCGGGGACGTGTGTGTGTGGAGCAATGGTGTGGTGGGATGGCGCGGCGGGTGGTGCATGTCGTGGTGGTGGCGGGCGGGTGTATGTGTGCGTACGCTGAAGTGCTCCTCCTTCGGGCCGGCATGGTGATGAGCGTCGTGGTGGGCGTCGTGGGCGAGGCGGCGCGACTGGCGCGATAAGTGGGCGCGCGGGGCCTGGGCGGCCCTCGCGACGCTGCGGCGGGCGGCGAGCATGGTGTGGTGGTGGAGGGGAGAGGTTCGGTGATGCCAATGCTCGCTCGCTGGCGATGATGTTGGAAGCTTTACCTGCGCTGCCATTCGCCGGAGAGCAGCCGCATGGGGGATTGCCAGCCAGCCCAGCCAGCCCAGCCAGCCAGCGCGCCCGCAAACCCCCGGCCCCCAGTCGTCGTCGCCGCCGTCGTCGTGATCACGTGCAGAAATAGTACCCCATCTTAACCCCATCACCGCTGACCTTCAGCCTTCCGGCTCTCCCGCCCCCGGGTCCATCGAACTTCAGACATTCCCTTCCTCTCGTTGTCTTGGAGTTCTTTGGTGAAATGCCCGGCGCGAACCTGCATGCTTTGCCCGCCGAGATCATCGATGCCATTGCCTTGCAGCTGCAGCCGCTCGACCTGACCTCTCTCCGCCTCGCCTGCAGAGCCCTCGCTACCAAGACCACCTATGCCTTCAAGAACGTGTGCTTCGCGACGAGGCGCCACATGCTCTCCGAGCGCAGCCTCGAGGGCCTGCTGGACCTGTCGCGCCACCAGGACTTCGGCCCGGCCGTGACCACCCTCATGATCGGGACCGAGCAGTACGAGGACCGCTATGCCGACCCCATGCTCAACAACGCCCTGGCCGCGCTCTCGCCCGCCCAGCTCGACGCCCACGCCGCCGAGGTCGCGGCCCAGAAGCGCCGCCGCGACGCCGGCTGGGACGTCCTGACGCTGGCCGACGCCCTGAGGAACCTGCCCAACTGCCGCGCCGTCGAGATCGTGGGCAACCACATCCCCGCCGCCACCGCCTTCCAACACCACAGCCCGGCCGAGGAGCTCGTCTACCACAGCTGGGGCGCCCGCACGCTGGCCGACAGCACCGGCATCTTCCCGCCCACCGTGTCCGGCCGCGAGAAGGGCGTGACCGGCTACGCGTCGCACGTGCTGGTCACCGTGCTGGCCGCCCTCGCCATCAGCGGCACCGCCTCCATCTCCTCCCTGACCATGCGCGTGCGCTACTTCCAGGGCGTCTCCTGCCACGCGCTGTACCTCTCGCACGCGCACTTCCCCGGCATGGCGGCCGCCTTCCGGATAGCGTTGTCGACATCGTCGTCGTCGTCGTCGTCGTCGTCTCTCAAGGGCACCACCAGCAAGAACCAACCCCGCCTACCTGTCGCCGCCAATGACGGGAGAAAGAAAGAGGAGGAGGAGGAGGACGACGACGACGACGACGACGACGACGACGACCTCGAACACCTCGCCCGCCGCCGCGTCCGGCACGCCCTCCGCCACCTCCACTCCCTCGCCCTCACCTTCGACGCCCTAGCCCTCAGCACCTTCCCGACCGCCGCCACCTTCGCCCCCTCCCACGAATCCGCCCGCTCCCTCCTCACCGCCCTCCCATCCCTCACCCGCCTCCGCCTGTCCGCCGGCTACGACATCGCCCACGGCTACGTGTACCGGCTCTTCTGCCCCGAAGGGGCCCCCTCCCACTCTTCCCCCTCCCCCTCCCCCTTCCCCTCGGCCTCACCTTCCTGGTTCGCCCGCCTCCGCACCCTCTCCCTCAACGACTGCAAATGCCAGCGCTGGGACGTCCCCTCCGCCGTCCTGGCCGCCTGCCCGGTGCTGACGAAACTCACCCTCGCCAACGTCTCCGCGCCCGAGAACTTCTTCCCGACCTTCTTGGCGCGCGCCGTCGCGCACGCGTGCCTCGCCGTACTGCGCGTCACGCACATCATGGAGCAAGGCGGCTGGGTCGTCGACGACGACGAGGGCGGGGATGATGGGGCCGGGGGAGGAGGGGGAGAAGGAGGTGAAGAAGGCGGGTCGGGCGTCGGGTGGGTGGAGGAGGTGCGCGTCGGGGATGTGTCGCCGTTCGTTGAGCGGGTGAGGGCGAGGGGAGGGGGATTCAGGGGGCTGGAATGCTGTAGGGTGTGTGGGGAGGAGGAGGGTGGTGGTGGTGTTGGTGGTGGATGCGGAGAGAGGCATGTCGAGTGGGGTGTTGCTGGCACGCCCGGGTGGGGGACGACGTGCGTGTTTTGGTTGAGGGGCGGGTGCGATGTCACGGGTTTGAAGTGGCCCGAGGAGGACTTGTTTGAGCCTTGATCTGCTGTTCATGCTGTCTATTTTCCTTGCTATCGTTAAGTCCTTTTGCGCAGCAATACCCCCGTTCCCGTTTTCCGTTTCGTATACCCTTCACTTCTTTAAATCCTTTCTTACCAGCCCACAGACCGTGCTGTTCCAGTTCAGGTCGGCTTCAGCTACGTTCTAGGCTCTTGACAGCTTCCGGGTCATGTTTAGGGAGCGTCGTATCTGTTCCAAGGGAGCTCACCCTCGTTGATGTTGATGTGGGTAAGTCTGGTAAAGATACCTGGACGCGAATTCGCCGAGAGGGTATTGTTCATCAGCAGAGGCTCGACGAGCCGCCCCGCAACGCGGAAGACTTCGCCCAAATCGGCTCCAAGCTGCTGGTCATCCTTGTCCGTCCGGAGTCGGTCGTCGCGCAGGAAGTACTTGAGCAGACCCTCACTCTCGGGCATGCAGGGCAGCTTGTGGTCGATTGCCAACAGCTCAAAGCTGACGTCCTCCCCCCTGGATTGGAACCAGCCGCTGAGGGGCAGCGGTTCGATTTCGGCGACCGCGTTTGCCCGGAGACGGTTGTCCGCGAAGATGATGTCGGTAGCCGCTTCCTTGAACAGCCAGGCGCTTTCCAACCTGAGCGATATCTTGAGGGTTTCACCAATGGGTTAGTGCCGATCTCTCTCATGTAGAACTTGTTCTCCGCCAGAAAGCTGGTTATGTGGAGGTCCACGATGTTCTCACAGCCGTACATTCCTGCCAGGCCCGCGAGCGTGTTGATGTGCCACTGATCGCCGGTGGCGTGGAACGTGACCCGAATACCATAGAGCATTTCCAAGAGCGTGTTGTGCGCCTCGACTTGTCGTTCCCTGGCGGCGTATAGGAGATCCGATGGATCTTCCCGCCCCCGCCTTTGTGGGAGTTAAACATGGTGAGGAGCTCGGGCTCGGGCTCGGGCATGTTCGTTCTTCTGTTTCACGTCAGCTTGACGAGTGCTCTTGACCGGTCCCTGCGGCGAGAGCTCACAACGCGGATCACCGTCCCATCCCATGCTCGCTCTTTGAACCTCAGCTCATAGACCGGATGGGGGCTACCGTATGTGATGTCGCTGGCCGCGTGTTCATTCAAGATTTCGCGGAAGAATTCGGAGTGCGCCATAAGAATCGGAGAGTGAAGAATGTATGTGTCGGCGGGATCGTCTGTGAGCGGGATCGTCTGTGAGCGGGATCGTCGGTGAGCGGGATCGTCTGTGAGCGTGATCGTCTGTGAGCCTGATCTTCACGTCGCCGTCATCGAAATATGGGAAGCACTAGAGGTTCTCCGGCGTCTGTGTGGTGAGAGATGATGATAACAGCATGGGGGTTTACCGGCGCCGCAGAGTCCGCCGGGCGTTTTCTCTTACGCGGTATCGTCGTGTAGCTGTCTTCTGGACGTGTAGCCATAGCCGAGTCAAATATGGAGAGGATGCAGAAGTGTGAAGTTGCAGGTATGGTCATTGAGTAGCTTTCTTAGAAGGAGGTTGAGGTCCGACCAAACAGGAAAGAACGCCTCTCATATCGAGCATCACGCTAAAACTTTTGGCAAGCGCAAGCAACCAAGTCTTTCGTTTCCAATCGGAACATCTGCAGCCGTCCAGACGTCTGTAGTCATGATCATCAAGGAATTACGTCTGTGTGAGTACTTCGACGCCCAGTGGCGGTTTGGCTCCAACAAGGTCCCAAAGACTTTACCAGGGCATCAGAGGGTAATCGGAAGCACATAAGGACATCCGCGCCCACAGTCAATCTCAAGGAATGATATGTAGGACACGTTCGATCTTAAAGCTAAGGATCTCTCTCAAGGTATGCAGCCGGTCTTGAGATGAGGAAATGCGGGATAGCATGTGCCAAAGTATGCGAGCCTGAGAAACTGACCTGGAGACAGCTACTACAGGATTAGAGACATCTCACTCAGTATGCCTAAAGTTTTACGAAGGTTTTCTGTTAGTATTGTGTATAGATTAAGTCTACCTGAATCAGATAGAGTCTAGGCATCACGTCGGAAGCATCCAGGGGCAACCACCATTCGTCGGTCTCTTGAGAACAATTACAGGAAATCATCAGCGCCAATCCACCAAATAGCCGAAATGCCTCCTGAGAGGATCCCAGTCGTACTCCTGACGTGGCTGGTAGCCATGGATTCTGCCGCTTGCCGTGGAGTTTCCTGAGTGACCCTCTTGAGCGCTATGACTGCTGCCGCTTGGTTGAGTACTGTGAGCGTGGCTTTGATGCGGCATCGTGAGTACTACTGATCCTCGTATGTCCTACATGCCCTTGTTAAGTGCTACGATTCCAGGGGTCCCGATTTTTAGCAGAATCCTGAGGTTGCTAAGAACGAGAACCCGTTGGCGTAGCCCTGTGGACCGCTATAAGCGGGCCCGCTCGTCTGAGTACTGTAAGTGTGATCCTGCCGATTTACATGACCGAAATTAATAGCTGATGTCCAGTTCTTGCCATTGCCTGGACCCTGTGGTGGCTCGATGATGGGATCCCTGGCTGCCCTGATGGGAGAAGCCCCGCCTGCGCCATTGTCCATAGCGCCACCGGCCTAGTATTCTAGTCGATTGATACCGAGAGTACCGCGAGGGATACGGACGGGCTTACCAGTGCTCTAGTGCATCGTCATCTTCCCACGTTTCAAGTACATTGTACCTATTGAGATGTTGTGTCGTTAGCTCTTGATCCTGTTTATTACGTCAATATTCATTTTCAACGAGCGCCACTTTTAGGATCCTTCAGCTTAAGGGTTCTTGTATCAGCTCTTTGGTCTGCGCCTTGTAGAGGGAGATGCCATGCGGCATCCTTTCCATGATAGCCTCTCCATTTCGACACCATCGTCGAGCACATCTCGCTCTCTGTACACCGTCGCTACAGCCCTTATCAAAAGCATGGGAAGGGCCATATATTGTCAATATCTCCACCCGTTTCAAGTGGCCAAAGTTCAAGAGACCGATGACGCAGCCCCACCATTGCAACACGAATTATGTGAATAAAGTCCCCCAGGTACCGGGCCTTCGCTCACAAAAGCCCCCAAAGCCAATCATATCCAAAACCCAAACACACGGGATATCGCAATAAAAACCCCACAAATATTAAAAAGCAGAAAAATTAAAACAATGCCTCAAAACCACCCCTCCTTACTCCCACCACCACCACCACCACCACCACCACCATCCCCACTCGGCGGGACCGCCGCCGCGGCGCCCCCAAACTCGCCACTGTAAATCGGCCGCACGCCCGACCCCGCGACGGCGCCCGCCGCCATCCTGACGTACCCGCCCACGACCAGCGGATCCGTCTGCCCGAGCACGCGGATGCTCTTCTTCATCTCGGCCTTCTGCCGCTCGCGCCGGTGGTTGCGGTGCGCCTCGACCGCACGTTTGACCAGCGAGACGCCCTCTTTCTTTGCACTCGTCGCCGATGCCGATGACGCCGTGCTCGGAGTGTGGATGGGGAGAGCGTTAGTAGTAGCGCTGGAAGGACTGGAGAGAGTGGTCGTGGAGGGAGAGGCGGCCAGGCTCGCCGCGCTGGTGTTAGATGGTGTGCGTCGCTCGTGTACGAAGAGCGGGCGGTCGGTGGCGCTGCGGGTCTGCCCGCTGTTGCTACCGCTGATTCCCAGCGCGCTCAGTGCGGCTCTTGCTGTCGAGCCTTTCTGGCGCTTGTGTCCGCCGCTGGGTACTGATACCGGCGCCAGTGGCGGGCCGGCGGACAGTTGGCGCGGGTAGGTGGGGCGGGGAGAAGTGGAGAGGCTTGGGCGACTTGGTGCGCTGCGGGAAGAGGAAGGGGGAGAAGCAGGGTCGGGCGGAGTGGTGGTAATCGGGAGGGCCGAGAGGGAGAAGAGTTCGGCGTGGGTGAGGCCGCGGACGAGAGGGCTGGGGGTACGAGCCGGGGGCGGGGAGTTCAAGCGGGAATGGTGGTGGTGTGGGTTGGAGAGAGCGGAACGCGTGGATGAGCCGGTGCTGGTCGTGGAGGCGGACGCGGGCCGACGGCGGCGGGGCGTAGAGAGGAAGCAATCATGTGGAAGGTTGTTGTTGTTGTTGATGAGTGGCTGGCTTTGAATCGGTGTGGCTGCGGCTGGTCGGTTGTGCTCGGCTGATGGACGGGTGGACGTTGTGGTGTTGGTTGACAGCGAGGAGGTGAGCGTCAAGGGGAGCGGAGGAATGTGTCCTTTTTCCTGCTGCTCCGTCTCTTTCCTGTCTTTCCTTTGTTTCTTCTTCACGCTCTTGAGGACGGGCTTCACGCGTGTGACGGCGTAAACACCGGACTGCGGTCGTGCTGAGGGGGCGGGGAAAGCGCGACTACGAGGTCTGGTTCTTGCTGTTGGTCTGGAGCGAGGTTGCGGAGTAGCTCTTATGAAGCTTTCATGGTCGGCAGGCGGAGAGATTGGAATGTCGCCGCTGCGTAAGCTCGTGGCGCTTGACTTGCGTGAATGCTGCGGTGGTCGGATCATGTTGAGCGTGCCAGCCGCTAGTGATGGAAGCTTCTCGCGGAGACTTGACTTTCGCCGATGGTGCTGTGGTAAGGGCTTCGCGTGATGGTCCTCAGAGAAGGAGCTGTCGCGATCCACAATATCATAGGGATCGGAAGACCTATCCTGAACGGATGTCGGCGTGAGTGGCAGTGGTACCATGTCGTCATCTGTCGGTGGGCTGCTGTAAGAAGGAGTCCAAAGATTGTCCCGCTGCTCATCGGCGAACATGTCTGAAGAAGGAGAAACGAGATTGCGGTACTGTTCCACGAGAGCTACGTGGTAATCCACGGATAATCTATCCTTGCGGATGCGTCGAGTCTCTTCTATGTCCTCACATTCGCCATCCGCCCCCGGTGCAGCATTTCGAGGCACAAGCCTCTGAGGCGATACAGGCGGAATGGACCGCTGGTCGCACTGGGAGAAATCTCGGGACCCCGGTGGAGATTGCGGTGTTGGTGCCCACTGGCGGGATCCGCGTGATACCACCCTGAACGGAGAAACGACCAGAGATTCTTCTGAGAAAGCCGCGTTAGGACTCGTTGCTCCTGAGCCTCCGGACGGAGCGGGAGAAGGCGGTGTGGGGATGTTCTTGAGTATGGATAAATCATTAAGCTTTGCGGCGCTGATAGCGCCAGGGATGGGCGGAAGCGGTGTCTGAGGTGGTTTGCTTGAAGCCGGACTTGGCGGAAAGTCCATCTGAGGCTCGTATTCGAAAGCTGGGGTCATCACACCAGGACTTGGTTGAGGTGAAGGGTCCGGTATCAGCAGGGCAAATTTTCTTGGCTCAAGGACTGATGGTGCCTTTCCACCTGGTTTCGACAAAGCTGGATTGCTGACGGTGTATACTGCCGGCTGCAAGAAAAAATCTTTTGGTAGTTCGAGAGCTCTACCTCCGTCAAATTCATCGTCGCTTGCCCATGATGCAACTGCTATCTTCAGAGAAGCCTCTGAGCGACTCGCATGAGGATTTGACGAGCTTTGGATTGGAATGACAGGTACAGCTGCAGGCCTTTGCTGGTGCGGAACTGGTGGCAATGGCTTGAGCTGTGGAGGGTCAGACGGCGGCGCGCTTCTCATGAAGGCGCGGAAAGACGGGATGGATTGTTCCATACCGCCAAGAGAGGCATTGTGGCCCCCATATACGGGAACAGTTGGAGGGGGATGGTCCTTGGCGTAATACATTCCTGATGCGAGGGCTACGATAGATGTAGCAGAATGACTCAAGTGTTTCAAGAACTGCAATGGAGAGAGGGCGGGAATGATAAGACTTCACGAGGCAGGCACGTACAACAAAGGGGCATGCAAGCCCGCGTGATGAATGAGCAAGCATTCCGGATTTGGTGCTTGGCGGGCAATCAACAAAGAAAGGACGGTTGGTGGATGACGGGCGGTCTAGAAATGCATCGATCTGAGAGAAATGAGAGGGCGAGAAGTCTGGCCAGTAACAGGAGCCGGTGTTGATTTTAAGGACAGATTGACAGATCCTGCTCATAAAATCTTCTTCCGACAGCCTTTGCGGAGACCGTTGGAGATCTGGGAGAGGGACCATGTTCTTGGGTTTCCTGCGATCGATATTTCAAATAAGGTTGAGCACGGCCGGCGCTGGTTGGCTCACGAGTCTACCAAGAGGTCGGCGCAGCTAGAGACAGTCGACCATGAGAGTTGTCGTCCGATCTGGGGACTGCTTGATCTGCATTTGGGTTTGCTATCAACGTAAGAGAGATGGTGTGTATGTACAGTACAAGGGCAGTGGTCGCCGACCGGCAGTGGTCGCCGATCGGCACTGTCCGGATCAAGTTGGTGGTGTGATGCGACGCCGAGAGTGTGGAAATTTCTCATATGGAGGTTATGACAGAGTTCGCCGGCAGGTGTCTGAGATGAAGAGGAGAGGTTGAATGGGGCTCGCGCGAACGAGTGCTGCCTAATACCTCTGAGGAGGGCGAAGCGAGCACGTGATCGGCGAAGGGCTCGGGCGAACGTCAGGCCGACTCTTCTGCCTGCACGCCTGATTTCCTCCGACCCTGCCCACCGCCTCTATTTCAGTGCGGACCAACATCCTGCCGCGCGGCAGCCACTACTGCTCCACCAGACCACGACTAGCCAGCTGCTGCCTTCGACAACACGCCCGGAGGCTTGCATCGAAGGATGGGGAGCGACATCGGTCCGCCCACAGCTTACGCTTTACTGTTCGCAGACCAGCCGCGTCGGCAGCCGGCTCCACCGTCCTGCCGCCAGCCTTACAGTCGTTGTTGTCATAGGTGCTGCGAAGTTCAGCCTCGAAATGACTTTACCGAAAGATCCTCTGACACGGTCATCAAGACGGTCCGATGTCATCCAAACGCAGCCCCAACATGCGCCCGCTTATCCTATGTCCGGCCGGCTCTAAAAGATGGAGCAACTTTTGCGCGTTGCAAATGTGGATGTTTTCTTTTATAAATCATGAGAGAGCGCGTGCTTGACGTTAGATATCTCTACGCCCACAATACCCCACCAGGTCAAGAGGACAAAATCCGCCTCACCTTATCTCTTCTTTCTGATTCACGCCACCGAACGTTGTGTGCTCTGCTTTCAGCCCCACCACAGTGCTCTAGACGGGACCGGAATCTGGCCGCTCCATTGATCAAGTTCTTTCAACCACCACACTTAGCAGCCCCGTGACTAGCCTGAGGGCTCTTGAAGGTTGCAGCTGCCCCACAAAAAAAGACTCGGGTCTTTCTCGAGGCTAAAGGTTGGCTCTACAACATTGTCGACACCCTCCACAGACATGGCCGAAATGTCGTTACCACAATCAGAAGTCGCTTCGGCGAAATCAGAGTCCCTGTCCAACGATATCGCTCCCCAATCAGCAGAAGGCCGCAAAGAGCCCGCGCCATTGGCCTCAGAAACTGCCGAAACCACCCAACCAGCCGCATCGTTCAATCCTGGTTGGCGCTTTTATGTCGCCTTCACATCCTTGTCTGTCATCACCCTGATGGCTGCTCTCGACGCAACTAGCATCTCAGTCGCTCTTTCGGTCAGATTTCTTGCCAACAGCATCCCAGATTGTGGGCTAACGACGTCTAGATCATGGCTAAAGTACTTCAAGGCTCGGCCATTGAGGCATTCTGGGCTGGAACCTCTTTCCTCCTGACCTCTACTGTATTCCAGCCAGTCTTAGGGTCCTTCAGCGATGTCTTCGGCCGCAAGCCCATGATATTCGTGTCACTGGCTTTCTTTGGCGCCGGTGCTATAATCGCCGCTGTTGCCAACAACTTCACAGTCATCCTCGTAGGCCGCAGCATCCAAGGTATCGGCGGCGGAGGCATCATCGTTCTCACAGAGATCGTTGTAACTGATCTCGTACCGCTGCGGGAACGTGGCAAGTGGTTCAGTATGATCTCGTCCATGTGGGCGTTGGGAACAGTATTTGGACCACTGCTGGGTATGTAGTGGTTCCCCTCCCCGAAACAATGCAAACGGTAACAGAACGACTGACTGTCAACAGGCGGCGGCTTTGCCGAGAACGTTAGCTGGCGCTGGATCTTCTGGATCAACCTCCCTTTCATCGGCATCGGCGTCCCCCTCATAATCTTCTTCATGAAGCTGCACTTCCACCCAACCTCGCTCATGCACAAGCTCCTCCGCATCGACTGGCCCGGTGTGATCGTCTTCGTCGCCTCGACCACCGGCTTCCTCATCCCCATCACCTGGGGCGGCGTCATGTACGCATGGTCTTCCTGGCGCACGCTCGTCCCGCTCATCCTCTGCGGCGTCGCCCTCATCGCCTTCATCGTCTACGAAGACCGCTACGCGACCAACCCCCTCATCCAGACCCGCGTCTTCAAGAACCGCACCGCCGCCTCCACCTTCGCGCAAACCGTCCTGCACGGGCTGGTCCTCTGGTCGGAGCTGTACTACGCGCCGCTCTACTACGAAGCCGTCAAAGGCTACTCGCCCATCCTCGCCGGCGTCGCGCTCTTCCCGCAGACCTTCACCGTCGCGCCGGCCGCCATGGCCGTCGGCTTCGCCATCGCCCACACGGGCCGCTACCGCTGGGCGCTGTGGTCGGGCTGGTTCCTGACGACGTTCGGGCTGGGGCTGCTCATCTACCTGGACGTCGACACGTCCGTGCCGGCCTGGATCTTCCTCAACCTCGTCCCCGGCGTCGGCACCGGCATCCTCTTCCCCAGCATGGGCATGGCCGTGCAGGCCGCCGCCGCCGCCGAGGACCAGGCCGCCGCCGTCACCATGTTCGCCTTCCTCCGCGCCCTCGGCCAGACGCTGGGCGTCGCCATCGGCGGCGTCATCTTCCAGAACCAGATCCGCGAGAAGCTGCTGACCTACCCCGCCCTCGCCCCGTTCGCGGGCCAGTACAGCAAGGACGCGAGCGGCCTGGTCGAGGTGATCAAGGCGATGCCCGGCGGCGAGGCCAAGGACCAGTTGAAGGTGGCGTACGTGTTCGGGCTGAGGCGCGTGTGGATCGTCATGTGCGCGTTGGCGGGGTTGGCCGGGGTGATTAGCCTGTTCGCCGAGGGCTTGCCGCTCGATCAGGCTTTGAAGACGGAGCAGGGGTTTAGGGAGGAGAAGAAGGTGGCTGATGAGGAGAAGCGGTAAGGACTTTGAGGGGGGAAAGTCATGATTCGACGACCGGTAAGATAGATAGACGGGGCGCATGTTAGATGGGTATAGACTCGTGCCTACATTTTGGTCTTTCGGCATGGTGATGAGGATGGTCTCATACCTGTCCAGTAATTAGCAGACCTGTAACTCTTCTGGTATTTAGATATCCTGGCTCTGCTCATAGTCTGTAATAACAACATTTTATGACAACAAACCAAGGTGGTCCGATTGCCGCGGAAGGGTTTTAGGATTCTCGTAAGGCGAAGACCATCGAAGTCGCTATATACGCGTTGGAGGGCCATTTCAGGTGACAAAGCGGGTTCACTGCGGGACTGTGACAACTTTCAATATTTCACTATAACACAATTTTAGTCTTCGGTGCGAGCTGCGCCCTTGCGCGCCTCGCAGCCATCTAGCAAACCAAATTCAGACGCATGTCACACTTTCCAGGTCGTGCCGAGCATTCAGGGAAAAAGGGAAACACGATATGCCTAAATCGGGGGTTCAACGCAAGCACTCTTCTAGCAGGGTCTTGATGGAGTCGAGGGAAGTTCTGATGAGGTATCAAATGTGATTTCTCCTGCCTCGCGATCACAGACCGAAGCAAACATGTCCTGGAAGGTATATCCACCAAACTCCACACCACATCTACAATGCAACAAAACCTCCCCGACGTCATCAGCAACTTCATCGTACAAATGACATAAGCACATGCGTCCCATCTTTCCACACAGCAACCTCCCCCCCACAACCCTCCTCGCCTCCTCCCCAAAAATAAACATTAAAAAAAAAAGGGAAAAGACCTCCCCACATCAATGCCTCACCCCGACTTGCGCCTGCGCCTGCATCTCCGCCTCCTCCCTCAACCGCATCTTCACGGCCTCGTGCACCTGCGTGGCGGCCTCCATCTCGACGTACCCGTCCTCGCCGGCGCCGCCGTCGGCTCCTCCGCCGTCGGCGGCGCGCCTGGCCCCGTCCCTGCGGCTCCACCGGCCCTCGCACCGCCACGCCCCCTCCGTCAGCGCGACCCTGCCGCGGATGGCCCAGCGCACGGCGACGAAGACGACGGCCATGCCGGCCAGGATGCCGACGCAGTAGCCGGCCACGGCGGCGCTGCCGTTGGCGCGGACGTCGAGGAAGGAGTAGACGTAGAAGCCCTGGGCGTAGTAGGTGACGTAGGCGAGGGCGAGGTAGCAGGCCAGCAGGAGCGCGAGCGGCGCCGCGTGCCACCACGGCGGCGGCGCCGTGCGCGGCAGCGCGATCTCGAGCAGCGCGAAGAGCGAGTTCATCGCGTGCGCCGAGACGTTGTACCAGCTGGTGAAGGGGTTGGCGAACGAGGCGGTGGAGAGGATGGCCCAGTAGACGACTGTGGGGGGGAACGTTTTAGTGTTTTGTTTCTTTTCCTTGTTGTTTTTTATTTTATTTTTTTTGGGAGGGTGGGTGGTTTCCTGGAGGGAAGATAGAGGAAGGATTAGGGGTGGGGAGGATGGGCGGGGCTGGCTGTTGCCAAGAGATGCTTGGGAAAAGCTTTGCTTTTTTGTTTCTTTTTTCTTTCTTTCTTTTTGCTCCGGGCGAATTATGGGCTGAATTGGTCGCGAGATTCGGGAAATTTAGGGGGAAAAAAAAGGAAAGTACTCACTCGTCACGATAAACGGAAAATTGGTAACGGTGCTGTAGTAAATGCCATGCAGGACCTGCAGGGCGACCGGCCAGCGGGCCAGCAGAGGGCGCCCGGTCAACCAGTAGGTGCCGGTGTGAAGCGCGGAAAAGGCGAAATAAAATGCCAGGCCCCAGTAGGTTAGGTTCGTGAAGAAGGAGAACGACTGGCCGACGCCGCCCAGGTGGTGGGCGCCTCGCCAGCCCAGGTTGAAGAAGATGGCCACGAAGACGTAGAGGGACAGCAGCGCGCGCAGGGCGAAGAGCGCGCCGGGAGGCAGCAGCCACGATGTCACGAAGCGGTGCGAAGGGTCGAAGGGCTTGTCGATGACGAAGCCGACTCTTTTGAGGATCGACATGATTCCTCAGTTAAGCCGATACGCCGCCCTGTTTCGTGGATTCCAATGGCGGAGAGTCGTGAACGGACGACAACGAAGGTCGTCTCTCTCTTTTTCCACCCCTTGTTCGTGATAAACAGACACTTTTATTCTTTTTTTTTTTCCCCTTTCCTTACTTTTCCTTCCAGGAGCTGCGACGGAGCCGTTGCGAACGTGCGGTAAACTTTGCTCTTTCATCCAACTTCTTGGCCGTTTCGAAAGCCGGAACCACGGGCGTTGCTTCTCACTCCACAATTCCGCCCAAAAAGAAAAAGGGTCTCAAGCCCCCTGCTCACGCGCGCGCGCACGCTACAGCAGCCTCAGTAGCGCGGCGCAAAAACAGCCGTCCAGTCGTAACGAGAGAATGCAGGAGTCGCGTCCTCCGGAAGGTTGTCGTTATCGGTGCCAGGGGGGGGGGCGGGGCTAGGCACACACGGAGCGCGGAGAGAGAGGAAGAGGAAGGAAAAGGGCCGCAGCTGCACGCGCGCGAGATGGCGGCGTTTGGGGAGAGGGCATATAAGCTGACGCAGATAGCGGGACCCTTGGGACCAGGCCCAATGGTCGGGTCGGGTTAGGAATGGACAAGCGGGCAGACTGATGGGCGGACAGGGCTGCCTGATGGGGCTGATGTGCCGCCGCTGGCCTGAGCACCGCAAATTGAAACGACCACAATCAAGCACCGCCGTTTTTCCCTCTTTCTTTTTCTTTTTCTTTCCCTCCTGCACTTCGTCTTCGGCCCTTTCAGCTGTCGCATTCCGTTGGACATGGTGAATTGGCGAGCTGAACGTGCCGCAGGCGTTGCTCGCTGGCTTCGAGCTTGCTGCAAGGGCGGCGCCACGAGCTGAGAGATAGGCAGGGTCTCGACGCCAAGCTGAGCTGATGGGGAACGTGTACGTACCCTCCCGTACTCTTGCTCTAGCTGCCGAACAGGCGGCGCAAGTCTCGCCGTTCTCCATGGTCGCTTTACTCCTGTTGGTTTACTGCAACGTCCGTGCGCCGCACACCCCCCGACCGCCAAAATCTCTCCTTGCCCACCAAAAGAGCAGCCCAGAATCCCCTCTCCACCCATGATCAGCACGCAAAAAGGCAAAAGAAGAAGAGCGTACGACGGCCGGGACTTGAACCCAGGACCTTCAGTGTGTTAGACTGACGTGATAACCAACTACACCACCATCGCTGATGCGCTCGCCAACCCCTTTTCCGGGGTTGTTGGGAAGAAAATGTGTTTGGCAAATATATACTGTAAAATTTGAGTGCTGAGAATCGTCCTGCTTTTACGCGGCCTTCAAGATGCGTCCTGAGGACGACGTGGTGGTGTCAGCTCCCTGTTCCGTGACTCAGATAGTCTTATAAAACGATTAAGAGGCTCTGCTCACCAACGTACCGGTAGTACGACCGCACGCTCGTGCAAGGAATGATGAAGGGAGAGAGAGCAGTGCCGCATTCGCTGTGTGTAATTCTTGCTTGTTCACCTCCCCGTACTGAGTGCTTTTGAGTTGCCCTCATGGATGCGTGATTGGGCCAAGAATATGAAGCGGGAAATGACGAGGAATGCTTGATAGTGTCCGTCGAATTCGTCGCGAATCGTGTTGTCGATGTGTGCTGCCCTTGCTTCGATCGAACGTTCACAACACCAAAGTGCGGCTTTCTTCCAACGGCCGTGCTGCAGATTTTCTTGAAGCTTCGCTCTCTGCCGGGATCCGTGAAACGCGGCGCGAAAGCTTGATCGCCTGCTTCTTCCCCCCCCCCAGCTCCAACACGTCATCCGGCAATAATGATGGCGCAAACTCAAATGCCTCTGCCCCTTTGCTCCATCTGGAATGTGCGTTCTCGATACGAACTCGCCAAAGCTCCGGAGAAGCATCTGCATCAGCAGATCCACTCATTTCCCCTTTCCCGGGCCCACTGGGATCAGAAGGACAATCCACCGGTAAGCGAGAACAGTCGAGACGGCAAGAAAGAGGGGACTGAGTAAAGACATCCAGAGGCGAGATCGTACTGGGGAGGTTTTGCTGTTGATGTTCCGTGTAATATATCCCGGTAGCGTCGTTTGATTATCGCCCCATCATGCAGCCACTTCCCGAGTCAATAGCAGCCAGCGAAGCGGACATGGCCCAATATTCGGCGTCGTCGCCACCGTCTGATGAAACATGCGTGCTCTCTGCTGGTCAAGGCCTTCCTGCAACGTTGCGCGCATAAAACGGCCCGCCCCTGCAAGAAGGCTGAGGGATGCGAATGCAGGGGCGATTCGCCTATGCTGCATTATGCCGGAGGTTTCTCCGTTGTCCTGCAGTTTCTGCCCAGCTATAGAAACTCAAAACTTGCATGTGCACGTTGTCATTGCAGCTTGGCGAGCATCGACGATAAGTTGGAATAAGAGATGGTTTCCTAACATAGCGAAACGGCAATGCCAGGCAAGGCGTAGTCGACAGAGCTGTCAAGCAATGGACTCGTGACCTTCCGCACCGTTACTTGTGACGGCTCTCCTTCACGGTATCAAGAAGTGGCTGCAAGCATCGCACAACCGCCTATAACCATGTCAGTAGATGCCATTTGAGGGTTTAATCTGAAGCATGCCTCGTCGTACAACGATGCTTTGGTTTTGCCACTGTGCGCTGGGGCATGCTCATAATGGAGGGGTACCCCGGGTGAAAAGTCGTCGAGATGTCCTTCGGGAATTCGACGGTGAGGCCTTCGATGATATGGTCATGTACAGTATGCGTCATGCTAGTTGCATTCGCGTCCGCACGTCTAATACGACTGGCCACAAGATGGTAAATTCCAATCGGTACATCATCAATTCTATCAGCCCCATTCCCAACGGAGCAGAGGATCTCGTTGCATGTCTCTTGCTTTTTAAACCCCGAGTACGCACGGGGCATAGATAAGCCGAGCTTTTTTTTTTTTTTTTTTCAATATATATCACGGCTTCGATTCCCTTAAACAAGCTCAAATTCGAGTGCAAGATGTTGGAAATCGACCTTGCACAAGACGCGCAGTATGTCCTTCAAGATGGAAATACGAATAAAGAGTCGCCAGGCCGCAGACCCTCTGCCACGGTGGAACCAAGAATTGTTGCAAAGTACATTGTTCTGTTGTAGACACCGTATGAAAAGGTGAAAGCCAGAGACCAAGTCTTTTGCGGTTGTTCATCCCCTAATGGGAGATGACAAAAAACCTGATATCTTGAAGCTATGACGCTTTCGTTCTATGAAGCTTCTCACCTCTCCTCAACCTAACAAGAAACCTAACCTTTCCAGATCTGAGCCCCGCAATTCAATTCTGAGAAAGCGGGAAACAGAATAACCATGTTTCGCGGTAAGCCAAGCTCAACTACGTGAACGGAGAATTATAGCCCGGCGTAAAAGCGATGGTTTCCATGTTATGCGGACCGCCAATTGAAGGCGACGGCATCTGCCTTTGAGCCTCGCGGCGGATGATCCGCAGATCAATGCCCTGATCAACAGCCTGCAGCACCTTCGAAGTAGAACCATTATATAGAACAAGTATACTCCTCGAACATGATCGTGATGAAGTCACGTACTTCAGCCGGGTGCCTCTGCACGTAGTGGAACCCGTAGTGCTTGCACTTAGCCTCGACCGCAGCGTAGTACTGCTTGTACTGCTCCAGCTCGCCCGGAAACTCTTCTCCGTGAATCCAAGGTGCACCGAAGCCCTCCTCGGCAATGACTGTGATCTTCAGCTTGGGGATGCTGGCAAGAATATGACGAAAGCAGAACTCCTCGACACTGAGGCGCTTCGCGTAGACCATCTGCTTATTCTTAGGCATACTAGATGTAGCTTCGTGGTACTCCATGTGCCAGTGCTCGACGTACGACGGTTTGACGATGAGATTCAGCTCCTTCAGTCTACCGGACCTGGCCAACTTGCGGATGCACGTCTCGAAGGAGCCCCTGAGCCTATCCTTGTGTGGCATGGTAGGAACGAGACCGAAAGACGTGGCTGACTTGAGGACCCATGTAGAGCGAAGCTTGTCTAGAGTCGGACCGTGGAACCAAATAGGAACATGGACTTCGAGCTTGCGGATCTGGTTGAGGTTGAATTGACTGACAGTGTTCAGGAAGCATTCGAGGGCGACGAAGCCATAGACGTCGCGGAATGAAAACGTATTCTTTCTGTATAGGATGATGCCGGCCTCCTCGCTGACAGCCCTCGACACGTGGAGGAGGCCTGGAGACTTGCACCATACGAAGTCGTCGCCAAGAAAGTAGTGCGAGAAGTTTTTCTTTTTTGCATTTTTGATCTCTTTCTGCAATTTGAAATCCCTGCTTTGGTTCTTCTCGTACACTCCGGCTCTGAGCATTTCGTTGTACGAGCGGCGAAAGTCAGGGCGTAGCCTGGGGCAGAAATGGACCGAGTTCTCACACACCAGTGCATATTCGAAGATTCGAAGGCGGATCTCGCGCGGTAGCTGCATAAGCCGAGACTCCCTACTGTTCTACTCGTATGTAAGTTGATCCTGCAAGGATTGGAGATCCAAACTCACACGAAGCTCGATCGTTCTATCAACCCTCTTCTTCCAAGTCTCGAAAGTAAGCGGTCGAAGGTGCCAGGGGAGCGTACGACCAGCGGAGGTGATTATTCTGCGCACGCCATCTAGGTTATCGGCCCAATCCTTACGTGATAATCCATCGGGCTTGGTCCCGCAGCTGGTCTCCCTTCTGCCATGGTTTTGACCCTCTTTACCGCGATTCAAACCCTCTTCACCTTGATCAGAGTTCTCTAAGTCATGACCAGAAGCGAAACCTGTAGCGAATCCGATTTCATTGCCTCCGAAGAGAGAGGCATGCGGTTGTCCTTTTTTGGCACCGTCGTTGGTTCGTTTCTGGCTAGAAACTTCACAGCATCCGGCAGAGTTCTCGCTGGAGAACTGTACAGCATCTGCAGCGGAGTTTTTGGCGGCAGTAGTAAAAGTCGAGATGTCACTCTCTTCGGATTTCTCGTGGAAATCAGTCAAAGCTTCCTCCGAGGCGACATTGCAGAGCTTCTCGTGCGAATCCTTAGGAGCGTCATCGTCTATCGTCATACTACTCATAGAAGAGGACTTTTCCTCCCGTGACGGTTCACTTCCTCCGTAATGATCATGGTCAGTGTCATCATGCTTCTCAAGGTCGTTGCTGCCAGAGCCATTGCCTCCAGGTGGAGAAGGGGAGTCCTCATCGTCAGAGTTATCATCGTCGCTGAAAGTGAGACCATCGTTCTCACGAGCGTCCTCATCTTCATCTTCCTCAGATCCGGAGTCTTCCTCTGTGACTTGCGTATCATGGCTTGCATCGCCGGTGTCAGCTGTCGGTTTTTCATCTGCAGGGGTGGCGAGATCCTGAGACGCTTCAAGGTGAGACAGCGCGGCATTTGCCAAGAGCTGGATTTCCTCGCGGACCATGTTGTTGATTCGCTCCTCTTCAGGATCAGGCTCTCCGTCTTGTTCGTCTTCGTTGACCCAGCGGCCAAAGTCCTGCTTGACGTAGGGAGGAGTGTCTAGGCTGGAGAGTAAGTGCGGCCACCAGTAGTTGGGCTCCTCCTTGTAGAGCTTAAGCTCCAAATGGCGGTCAGTGTGGTTCCTCACAGTTTCCTTGTGGTAGATGTGATCGTGGAGATTTAGCTCAAGGTGGTACTCAACATCCTGGCGGTCGGATCGGGCGGTGAGGACGACTTTCTTCTCCTGCATATCGAGGTTCAGATTTTTCTCGGGAACATCGTGAATGGCGATGGTCAGGAAGACGTAGTTGCGTTCGGGGTCGTGGCAAGACCTCTGTGCCCAGAGCACTTCGGGTGTAAGTTGGGCTGCCATGGCGATGTCCGCTGGAGCGATGCGGCTGCAGTTTCGCGCAGTATTTGAAGTGACTTCAGTGGGTAGAAGGCGAGGCGAATTCCCCGATGTAGTCGAGAGAGCAAAATATATGCCTCAGAACCGACGTCTCGCTGCAAGAGCCGGGTGCTTGTGAAGGTGGAAGATTTAGGGCCGGCGGAGTGTTGTTGTTTTTGTAGTCGCGTCGAAGCGGGCAGAAAAGAAGGCGTGCTGCGGGTAGCTGCAACCACCGTACGGGCACCTCAGGGCCTTTAGCATGTGACTTCCTGCTGGGTCCCAACTGTGATTGCTGGTATTTGTGGCCAGGAAACTGCTTCAACTCCGTGAACACTCGCTTGCTGAGCAAAGCAATGTTTTCTTTAAGATGAATGCCATCCTTATCTACCATCCAATTCCTTCGTAGAGGAGATTCGTTGTGTTTCCACTATCTTCAAGACTTTTTCAGTTGCAGGCAGTCATACAACTGTTCATCCATCACTGCCCTTTCAGAATAGCTTCCACCACCTTCGCCGCTCCCAGAACCTTCTCTTCCTCTAACTTGCGACCCACAATCTGCACTCCAACAGGCATTCCATCCATCGCCTCCGGATCATACAGATTCCAGTTCCATTCATCCAGCGCATTCCTCGGCTTGTAGCTGGGATCGGCCTTCGCATCGACGCTCTTATCCACAGCGCCGCCGGGCAGCACCACAGCGCTGTAGTCCAGGAAGTTCCAGACCTTGGTGTAGCCGACCCACCGACAGCCTCTGTGGGGCACCGCCGAGTGCGGCATCACGGGAGTGAGGAGGACATCAACCTTGCGACCCGACGGCGATCGCGCAGCGCTCCACTTGTCGAGGTAGCGCTTCTGTTGCTCGTGCTTGAGCTTGTTGAGCTGCCAGTACTCGTACACCGAGATCGGCTTGCCTCTGTTCACCAGAGCCTCGACGTGCGGGATGAACGGCTCTCCACCCGCGAGGACTTCACGACGGACGTCCTCGCCGCCGTCGGCGATGTAGAACTGGTCCTTGGATTTTCGTTAGACAGCGCCTCCGCCAAGAAGAACGGGATCATCGTACCATGATGTCGATGCATTCGCGATGACCGCTATTGTCCCATGGGATTACTTCGTGACCAGCGGCTTCCAGCTTGCGAGCTGCTTCCTTGACTATCCGTTCGACGGGAGGATGGACTCGTACAACACCGTCGTCCACGATCAGGCCTATCACCAGCGGACGAGACTGGATCTCGGCCTCGACGTCTGCCCTCCAAGGCAGAGGCACAACCTTCGGGTCATGCTCCCACGGAGCAGCGTCGACGACGGCCTTGGTCACGAAGCGCAGCGAAGACAGCGAGCGAGCGAGCGGGCCGATGACGGAGGGGACATGCTCCTGGCCGTCGGTAGAAACGGTGACGTTCTGGTAAGGCAGGCGACCACTCTACATCGGATAAGCTTCCCCCGGTACACGGTACTGGGTATACGTAAACAGCGAGGGGGGAGGGTGGAGGGGAATGGGTGGGGGCCACGCACGCTGGGTTTCAGGCCGTACAAGCCGAGCATGTGGCTCGGGATGCGAATGGAGCCGCCAATGTCGGTACCCCATCCCACCACTGAACCGTGCTCCGCGAGCAGCGCGCTTTCCCCACCGGTCGAGCCGCCCGGCGTAAATGCGGGATTGCGAGGATTGGTCGTGAGGCCCCAAAGCGGATTCTCGGTTTCGCACCACTATAATAATGCCATATCGCGCACACAAGTCAGGACACACCCTATAGCATACCGCATCTAAGGACCAAGGCCAATGAAAGCGACCGCATTTCCCCCCCCTGAGGCGCAGCGAAGGCGACCAGTGCAGCAAAGAGCACGCACTGAAGCCGACCCGAGCTATTGGAGAAAAAGGGAAAAAAAAAAAAAAAAAAGCACAACCGTCGACGATGAGAAGGAACATGCCGGTCTAAAATAGGAAAGGGGATGAAGTTGAAGTATAGCGCCTAGGCCAATACTGGATGCAGCTTAAGGGCACGTTTCGCTTTTATTACCAATACGGACGCCATCGCTCTCTCGCAGATAACTCCGACCAGCGGGCCGCTAGTTTTTTATTTTTTTTATTTTTTTTTAAGGCACGAACCGGGCGCGCGCCGGGGCGACCGGCCGACGGCCGACGGCCGTTAGAACGATACGAGACGTACCGACTTACCATGATGGACTGGGGAAGATTGGTTTTGGCGATTATGACGGCGCCCATCTGGCGGAGGAGCGCGACGACGACGGCATCGGCGGCGGCCGGGCGGAAGGCCTTCGCGACGTATCCGATGGTGCTGTCGTACCCCTTGACGTCGAACTGGTCCTTCAAGGTCACGGGCAGGCCGTGGAGGGGGCCGATCGGCTTGCCGGTCGCCGCAAGGTGCTCGTCAAGCTCCTTGGCTCGGCGGACAGCGTCGTCGAAAAGGACTTCCGTAAGGCTGAAACGAAACGGTTAGCACGCTGGGCGGCCCGAGAGCGGGATTACGTGCCAATTGGTCTGGGATGAGCCCTGTTAGCCGGAAGCCGTCGGGAGGGCGCAACGAGTCGTGAGTCGTGAGGGGAGGGGGGGGGGAGGAGGAGGAAAAGGAAGGGAAAAGAAGAATGAGAGGCGGTTGGCCGTTCGGGCGTCGCGTCGCGGCGCTGCAGGCCAAAGCGGGAAATTTGCGGTACGTGCCACTCCTTTCTGTCTTACCTTGCCATGTGCTGCCACGGCTCTGTGGTTTTGCTCGATTGACGCCGTCGTTAGAAGGTTCTCCATAAAAATTGGACAAGGACGAGATCATCGCGGCCGGCAGACGGATCTGAATCAGGTCTCTGTGCCCGCACGCGATGCAGAGCTCGGCCCCTCACCTGCGAATGTACGCGACAGCCACCTCGACGGCAGTCACCGCGCGTGTGGAGATGGCGGCCAGCAGCTGCTCGACGTCGTCGATGTCCGTGACGGAGTGGGCGGCATGTCCTCGGGCGTCCTGGGCACGCGCATCAGAAAGGCGCCTGAAATGAATCGAGAGACAAGACAGGGAGGCGGTGTGGTTGGCGGCGGGCAGGCGCGGAAAGAAGCAACACTGCGTGCGCGATAGCTAAAACACGGGGTTGCGAGGGAAAAAGAAAATGCCCAGAGGCACCGATTGGTATGACATACCCGAACGGGCGGATGCTCGGAGAGGAAAGCGTCGATTGCCGCGGCCTGCAAAGCGCGCTTCTGCTGCGCTTTGGCGAGCCACGAAGGCTTCTCGGTGCTGCCCATTGCGTTATTACCACTACTACGGCGGCGGAGGGCGAGCGAGGGGAGGATGCAGCGCAGCACAGCACGACCGTCGCCGCCGCCGCCGTCGCCATACACGCAACATTTGTACACACTTGCACGCGGGCCACGTGCAGCCCGCGCCCCGGCAGCCGCAGCCGCAGCCGCAGCCGTAGCCGTGGCCGCAGCCGCAGCGCCGTCGACCACGGGAGGCTTGTCGCGAGCCCGAGGCCCCAAGGATGGGCAGGTCGGCTGGCGAGCAGGGCCTCCGTGGCGGCGGCGACGACGACGAGGCACGACGTAAGGTATTGTACGGGGGAGCGGCCAAGCCGAGGGCCCGCGGCTGGAAAGTGGGGGAGGAGGAGGAGACGGAGGAGACGGAGGAGCCACTAGTGCCTCTGTCCACAGCGTGCGTGTGTGTGTGCGTGCGCGTGCGTCTGTCATTCCCGAGCGATCCACCCCTGGCTGGCTGGCCGGCCGGCCGTCCGAGCGTCGCCGCGCAAATCCACTGCGTTCTGCTACTCTCTGCCTTACTCTGGCCGCACGCTGCACGCTGCCGCTGCCACGGGGCAAAAGTATTCTGGAGCTTGTCAGGCCACCAATAACGGCCGCCGGTGGCAGTGGCATCCTGGATGCTGGGTGAGTGCCCCTGCGCCTGACCATCCAAGCCCGTCGCGGCTGCGCGCCCTCGCGTGAGCTTCAAGATGGATCCGTCTTCCACCACCACCACTTTTCCCACTCTTCGAGCCCAGCCGAGACCTCCCTTTATTGGCGATGCCTCCGCAACTATGGGGTCTGATCAGGCGCAGCGCACATTCAAGGTTCCACAAAATGTCCCCCAGCAAGATTCCGGACGAAGAACTCAGAGAAGGCAGCGTCGATGTGTTGACGGCCGACGTCCCCCATCTCAACGGCAACTACGGTTTCCAGGGCCCATCCACCAGCGATGTCTTGGTCGTTGGAGCTGGCCCCGCCGGCCTCATGCTCGCGTAAGTCGACCTCCCGCTGCCGAACTCCGATTGCTGAGAAATCCTGCCCAGGGACAATCTTGCTCGCTTCGGAATCAAGGTCCAGATCATCGACAACAGACCGGACCGCACCTTGACCGGCAGGGCCGATGGCCTGCAGCCCAAGTCCATTGAGACGCTGCGCCAGATGAGGCTCGTTGACCCTCTGCTCCGCAAGGGCGTGAAAGTCTTCGACATCTGCTTCTGGGTACGGTCCTTTTTTTTTTCTTCTTCCCATTTCCCCCCCGCCCCTCCCCGCTCCGTCGTCAAAAGCGCTGATTTGGACCGCAGAGGTCTGCTTTGAACGAGAAGATGCACAGGGCCGGAAGAGAGGTGCACTATCCGCACGAGACCGTGGATTTGCTGGACCCGTACATCCTACTCGTCCACCAGGGCATGATCGAGCAGCTTTTCATCAACGACCTGAAAGAGCGTGGAATCGATGTCCGCAGGAACACCGCATTCATGGACTTCGCCTACACCGGCAAGACCGCTCCCATTGAGGTCACCTGCATGACCGACGTCCAGCACCAGAGGCGAACTCTGACCACCAGCTACGTTGTCGGATGCGATGGCGCCCACTCGCAGGTGCGAAAGTCTATTCCCGGAGCCCAGCCGGTGGGAGCTTCGTCAGACGCCGTCTGGGGCGTCTTGGACGGCCAGATCGAAACAAACTTTCCGGATCTCTGGTCCAAGGCAGTGATCTACTCCGAGGAGGCCGGCTCCGTCCTGATCATCCCGCGCGAGCGCAATCTGACAAGACTGTACATCGAATTGAAGTCGGAATCGAGAGGGAGCGCGTCCAGAGACGAGCTCACCCAGGAATTCGTCATGCACAGAGCGCAAGAGATCATGGATCCGTTCCACCTGAAGTGGAAGACGGTCGGTACGTCACACCTCGTATTCGCGAATGCCCCTTATTTACGGAAACTTTGCCAAGCTAACACTTCGAAGAATGGTTCGGAAGATACCAGGTTGGCCAGAGGGTCGCTACCAAATTCACTGATGAAAGGGGGAGAGTGTACATCTGCGGAGACGTGAGCGTTCCCCCGCCCGACTCGCCGTAGATCATTCGTGCTGACCATCTTTTTTTTTTTTTCGCACAGGCCAGCCACACCCATTCGCCGAAGGCCGCACAGGGCATGTGAGTGTTTGATCCTCCCAAAAGAAAAGGAAAAAAAAAAACAGAAGCAAAAAACTCGCTCCAATCGCAGATCTAAAAAGAAAAGGGAAATTGAAACGAGACTAACCTGTTTCCTCCCACCCCAGGAACACATCGATGCATGATGCCTGGAACCTGGCCTGGAAGCTGAACCTTGCGGTGCGCAAGCTCGCGAAGCCCGAGCTCCTCGCAACGTACGAGGACGAGCGACGCAAGATCGCGCAGGACCTGATCAACTTCGACTACGAGCACGCCAACGCCTTCGCGGCGGGCGACTCGAGCGCGCTAGCACAGAACTTCATGACCAACGTGCGCTTCATCTCGGGCATCGGCGCCGAGTACGGGCCCAACGCGCTCAACATGGCGTCCAAGGGCGTGCTCAAGGGCGACCTGCGGCCGGGGTGCCTGCCGACGCCGGCCAAGGTGACGCGCTACATGGACGCCAACCCGGTCGACATCCAGCTGGACATCCCGATGCTGGGCCAGTTCCGCGTCTACTTCTTCTGCAACGACGCGCTGGCCAGCCGGCCGTTCGTCGACGCCGTGTGCGGCGTGGCCAACAGCCAGCAGTCGTTCATGGGCCGCATCAGCGCCGCCGCCAACGCCAGCTACACGCTGCAGCCGCCGCTGGCCGCGCCGCACGACGAGTTCGTGTGCCCGGAGCGCTACACCACCGTCTCGTGCCTCTTCACCTACGCCCTCGTCACCGCCATGCCCAAGAGCGGCTTCGAGATCGCCGACCTGCCCCAGGCGCTGCGCGACTCGGCCTGGACCGTCTACCTCGACGACGTCGCCGCCGAGGACACGCGCAAGATGGGCTGCATCGAGAAGTGGCTCGGCGGCCTGCACGGCGCCGAGACCGCCATCGCCGTCATGCGCCCGGACGGCTACGTGGGCATGGTGCGCGTGTGGGAGCGCGGCGGCAGGGACGAGGGCCAGGAGGCGATGAGGTGGCTGGACGAGTATTTCGAGGGGTTCTTGACCGATGAGGTCGGCGCGCCGAATTATTAGGGGCGCCGGGACGCGTGCCGTGGGAGGAGGGGTTACGGCTCTTTTTGCACAAGATCACGGTTTTATATGCTAGAGAGGGCAGGGGCACCGACTAGTTCACACGCGGTTATTTGGACTGAGAAGAGAGACTGAGAGGAAAGGGCATTCTTCGGCTGGTACATAGATACGGCGTTTGTAATTTTGTTTCCCCCCTTCGGTAAGCTGGGGTTTCTTTTGGCTTTTCCTTTTTCTCGTTGCTGGGCTGCTTGCGTACAAGGTTGGGTAGAGTAACGCGCGTACTCGACAAGACGGAGACGGAGTTGATTGTCTGGGATTTGCTTTCGGGCTTTGTTGATTAGGACGTGGTCATGTGCTCGAGCATGTTAAAGCATTCGGCCGGTCACTACTATCCTGCAGGGACCCTCCCCTTCTTTAAGCTTAACATCGTGGTGGTTTACCAAGTAACGCGTTTCAACTTTCCTCTTTCGAGACTCGCTGATGGTAGGAGTGTGCGGAGGAGATATATGGACATGGGTGCATGCTCCTCGAAACTGTCTGTGCGTCAGTAGGTGCAAGGTAGATGAATAAAGTCCGGAGTGACAGGCCCGTGGTGAAACCCCACAAAGCGGATGTCCGCAGGCAGATTGCATCGAAACTTATCGACGAGGTCTCTGTGGCAAGTGAGGCACGCATTACAAATAGATGTTCTGGCCACCAATGCCCGAAGGCTCTTTTGTGTATGCCATTATAGCAAGCTTTCGTGATAGTATAAACCCTTGTCCTGGAGCGTCTCCGGCCCGTGATCAATCTCGCTATTGGTCAATATATTTCCGACGATGCGGCATGCCATAGTGGGCCCTGCCGACTCAACGGTCGGGATATTGGCCGTAGGCGAGCTGATGCAAGTTTATCTCGCCGTGCTCGCAACCGGAGCTTTGGAGCCTTCGAATGGCCCCGGCTTCAGAGGGTCGTCTGTAACCCAACGGCGCGTTTACCTCCGTGGTGCCAAGCGGACGGTAACGCGTCATTTCTTCGATAACGCACAGTGGTGGTGCCAGCTGTAGAAGCCCGAGTTCAAGCAAATCCTAGATCTGAATGTTCCCTGGTTTGGAACGGATGATCGAGGACCTTCGATACAGGAACCGTGCAAAACCGACTATCTCCATCATCCCAATCACTCAACCCATGAGCATGGTCCGTAGATAGCACCGAAGCGTTACGCCAGAGGGTACAAACCGTCTCTCGAAATTTCTAGCCCAAGGCAATTCGAGCATATGATTTTCTCGCTTGATGGTTGAAACGGAAGGAGAGCAGCTGCGGAGGCAGATACTTCCCAGGATGATGCCTCCAGAAAGTTTTGAAGCACGCTGTAACCATAGTAAGTCCGGGCTGCAACTGCCGAAATCCGGAAGGAGGAACTTACCAAAGAGGAGGACGTCATCAACAATGACGGCGTACGCCAAAGACACGTACTTGTACGGGCTTTGAGACACGCCAAGTGCTACGGCCAAAATACCCAGGATTGAGCGCAGCTAGCCTTCGTCAGCAACTCACGGGCAGCAGAATGAGAAAGGAAATGAAAAGGGCGGGAACTCACCGTCATCACCCCCGCAACTGCAACCAACGCATCAAACAGCGTCCCGACTGGCCTCCCGCTCCCCACGTCCTCATCCTCCTCGTCCCCTTCCTTGAGCCCCCACTCCAGCGCCAGCCGCCGGTACTCGAACGCAATGGTAGCAAAGTACGCGCAAAACGGCAGCTGCAAGAACGGCGTCCAGGACGAGACCACGGGCCACCACAGCGCCGCGAGCGGCGTCAGTGCATGCGGAACGAGCAGCAGGTAGCCGACGCGGCGATCGCGCAGCACCTTCCGGGATTCGTCGGTTGCTGGAAAGGACGCTGAAGAAGCGGATACCGGTGACGCCGGGACGGCGGACCAGGCGAGGCGGCAGAGCGTCGCGAAGGCTGCGTGCGCGAGGAAAGCCGCGCCGACGCTGCGAGCATGGAGCAGACATGTCAGAAGCCGTGCGAAGTGATGCGTGAAATGTGGTGCTACTTACTCGATGATGGAGACGAATGCCCACTCGTCGCGGGTGCGGACGAGAGGCTTGAGGTGTGGCTGCAGCGCCTGTCCGTACAGGACGCCGTACGAGATCAGTTGCCCGGCGATCACGGTGCCCCAGAGGAACCACGTGCGATGGTGCATCAGCTGGATAAGGGAGATTACTGAGCCGACGAAGAAGATGAGGAAGGGAAGCAGGCTGATGATCAGGAGAGCGATATAGTTCCGCCAGGAGCCGTATCTTTTGATCGGCTCCAAGCCGGGGCGGCCTAGGCCGCGAGGAATTATCATGGTGCAAATTCGGGGCTTGTGGTTGTGAATGCGGAGGATTTGCACGGTGGGACGTGGGAAATGAGGGCTGTTTTAAAGGGTGATCCCGCGCCGCGCCGCAGGAGGTATTTTTAGCCAAACGTCCTAACTTGATGGGGATCGTGGGGGCCGCATCGTACTAGATGCAACGAAGAATTATAGTTATTAGATGATTTGATAAGTGAAACGTTCTGCAGAGAATCAGAAGACAGAAAGTCTTGAATTTATTTTTCCCTATGGTACCAAAAAATGACACATATCACTCTGGCCGGAAGCCTTGATTTTAACGATCTCCCTCCTGTATACTGATCCTCGATTAAGCAAACTCTTCAGGCTGGAGAATCTAGTATTAAAAAGAAGCTGAAGTTGGGGAGATATAACCAGCCGGGACTAGCAAGCATGCATTTTGTGAGTATTAAGATTAAGCTCAGCATTCTCAATCATTACCAACCGATTCAAATTTCCCAAGGAATTGATCGAAACCCGATCCATCAGTACCTCTTTCACCTAAGATTTGCCTGAGCCTTCGCTTTTCTTCTTCTGGCACCAGACCGAAGACTGCGGTGAAGAACTGCAGTACGTAAGAGTCATTGGTATCGAGAAGTGCCGAAATGACTCTTTTCATGTCCCACTCGACGGTTCCAAGTAGTGTCTTGCCTCGAAAGCCGTCCATATGGTTACGAAGATACCGGCCATATCTCCAAATCACCCAAGGCTTGGAGTCCAGCGGGTCAAGGGTCCAGGAACTACGATCTCGGCACTTAATAAGCACTTTCACGGTCGGGGCATCGCCAATCGTGTTCCGTATTACTGTCTGCACATCGTGGTATGACACAGGCTGATATGTAAGCTGCCAAATCCTGAAGGGATTGTTGAGTGTCGAAACACGTTCTTGAGGGAAGATGGGGGTTGAATGAGCAGCATTGCCTTGGGCCTTAGTATCCGGGCGTTTATTGAGACGCGAACTACGGCGCGGACATGCTGCGCCAGAATTTGACCCCGTATCTCGACTCGGAGCACCTAATCGAGGGCCGGCCAAAGGATAATCATCAAGAGACGATGCAGCTGTTGTTGTGGATATTCGGCTCACTTTATTTGGTGCTGTATCAGAAGAATCGCCGTCCGCCTTCCGCTTCGGTGAAGCTTGCTCGCCATCTTCCATCTTGATGTTGGGCGAATTCTGCTTGTCAACGGTATTCCGGGATTGATTGGTTCCCGTATGAGACTGATCGAAGCATCAGCAGGAGTTGAATATCGTTCAGAGCGGCATGAGATTACCTGATCAGCTATTCCAGATCCAGAAGTCGCTGGATTGGAAGTGGTAGCTTTCGTAGAAGATTCCTGTTTGAGGCGTGCAGGCTCTCTTAGCGGGTGAGTTGCGCGCCATTCCAGCCATGCCGGTGTGTCGAAGATCCCAAATGGCGACCTATATACTTGGCGTTTCGCCGCCTTCAACGTCTCCAGAGGGGGACGGGAATGATCTCCTGTTCGCTGTTGTATCAATGCTTGGAGAGCATACCACTCCACGCTGCTGAGGCTGTCAGAAATATTTTCCCACTTCTTGAATACCGATGCCTCCACCTCACTGAGCGAAGGGTTCGTTCGAGTTTGTGTACTGTGATTATCGTGAGAAGTCATGGTTATACTTGCGCAGTTTGTTGATGAAGGTTGGTGTTGATGATTGTTGTTTGAGAATAAAATACCTAGGGAAGATGTCTCAGCATAGGAGAATTCGTGTGACTCACTCAGAGAGAGTGATTCATCTAAAGAAGTCGCGTCCGTGGATGTTTCCTTATTTGGCATACTGAATTGAATTGCTCGTTCCTGTACCAGTTGAACTTGGTCATGGGACTGTTGAGGACAAATATCGATAACTACCCCAAGCAGTGGATGATGGACTTTAGGTTCTCTTGTGGCCCGATTTTCCTTTTTTTTTTTTGATTAGCCAAGAGTTCCGTATAGTACGAGCTCATGTTGAATTCGACATACCTATCTATAAGTTTGCCCTCTCCATCACATCTTCCTCTCTTCCCCAGTTTGCTTCCACGTCTTTCACGCAATCATAAGGTAACAGCCAATCTCCTACGCCACTAAACCTCCACGGAAATGGATCACTCCCTTGTACCAACCCCATCTTCGCGGGGTCTGGATTCTCACCTCTCCTCTTCATCTCTTCAAACTCGGTCCACGCCGCGAACAGTCTGTCTCTTTCCTGTTGCTCCTCGCCATCGTGGATATGGTACAAGTGCTGTTGCAGGTTTCCCCGTTGCACGACCCGCTCAGTCCGCTCCTTCCTGCACTTCTCGTACACCTTCAGCGCTTTCGCCTTCTCCTCCTTGCTCTTATTCTTGATCTTCGCAAGGCACAATCCAAGCACACTCGCATCTTCCAAACTCATGCCAGCTCCACTTGCCAGATATGGCAGCGTTGCATGGACGGCATCGCCCAACAGAACAAAAGCACCTGATGGATCTGACCAACTAGGCTCCAGCGTCGGCCTGATGCACAAGCGCCACTTGTACACGCTCTCGCACAGCGCCAGCAGCTTCGGGATCCGCGGGTCCCAGTCTTTGTACAGTGCGCGCATCTCCTCGACGTTGCCCTCTAGCGTCGTCGCGCCGGCGGGCATATCATCCGGCACAAGCAGCACCATGTTAAACAGCTCGCCGCCCCTCAAGACGTAATTCACTGTACAACCGTCAGCACTAACCCTCTCCACACAATCCCAAAGACAACTCACCGGCATGCGCATCCGGCCCCATCCAATAATTAACCTGCGGGTCCTCGACGAACCCCCTCAATTCCTCATCCTTCATCATATCCTCCGTCCTTAACAACAACCGGTATGCTAGATCGCCGGTCAACACAGGCGGATCCTCCCTCCCCAGCAAAATCTCCCTGCACCGCGAATTGATCCCATCCGCGCCGACGACCAGATCCGCGACCACCCGCTCGCCCGTCTGCAGCACGCACGTCGCCGTGCTCCTCACCCCATCCGCCGCCGCCTCCTCCTCCTCGCACACCACGTCCACGACCCGCGCGCTCACCCTCACCGCGGCGCCGAGCTCGCGCGCGCGCTCCAGCAAGCCGGCGTGCAGGTTCGCGCGGTGGAAGTCCCAGAACGGGGTCCCGCACGCGTCCGCGTACTCGTGGAAGTCCATGTAGCCCAGCGCGTTGCCCTTCCAGCCGAGCATGTTGCAGCGGCGCGGCTGCGTGTGGTGCGGCGCGAGCAGGCGCCGCAGGCCCCACGCGAGCAGGATGCGCGTGCTGTTCGGCAGGCACTGGATGCCCGCGCCCACCTCGGAGATCTGGGCCGCGGACTCGAGGACCGTGACGGCGTGGCCGGCGAGGAGGAGCGAGATGGCGGCGCCCAGGCCGCCGAGGCCGGCGCCGATGATTGTGATCTGTCGGGGAGGGGTTGGTTAGTCGAGGGGCGGAAACTGGAGGAGAGGGGGGGAAAAGAGAGGGAAAGAGGGGGAGGGGGAAGACATGCATTGAATTTGGTGGAGGTGTCGCGCTCCATTTTTTGCTGGACGGTGGGTGGGCTGGGTGCCATCTCGGTGGTTGACCAGAAGCTGGCAGCGAGAGACGAGAAGCAAGGTCTGGTTCTGCTGAAGATAGAAGAGGGGACGTTCTTTCAATTCCGACTAGAGGCTCTTTCTACGTATGTATGTGAAGGAAATAGATGCATGTGAGGTACAGTTTACTTCTTGACGGTAGGCGGCTAAGGTGGATGCGGGAGCAACAGTGGTGGTGGGGCCGACGCGGGAATAAGCTGCATGACGCCGCTCAAGCATGCACAAGTTCCCGATTGGTAAGGGAAGCTGTACGTATCGACCAGTGGCGTGGAGTGGTGCAGCGAGCTTCACTGTTCGGGTCAATAGTCGTGCAGAGAGGCAACTAGCAAGAGTGCAGGAGTGGGGTAAAAGGTGGAAGAGGGCGGCGTCGCGTCGACCGGCTTGTCCGAAGGCGTCGGTAGGAAGCGAAAACTTGTCCTCCTTCAGCTTAGCCTCTTAACAGTACAGGAAAGCGCATGTATACCGGCACTTGTCCAAATCGCTAGTAACGTGTTGATATTGCTACAGACCTTTGGAATAACAGCACTGCATTGGAATTTTGCCGGGAGATACGATGATGTCATTGCAGCCGTCAAGCGATCATGCCCAATTTCTCCCATTGTCCCCTCGGTCTTTCAATTATTTATGCAGCAGCCTTCTTTGCTTCGTACTTCTTCAAAACCTCCTCAATCGGTGTTGGCATCATAGCACCAGGTGCCGGCGTGTTTCTGCTCTTGAAATCATCACACATCTGCTCCATCGTAACCCACTCCACGCCCTCGTGCTTGTTGATGTGCTCAATGATCCTGCCGAAGTCGTCAGCATTGCTCAAAGGCTACAATAATTCATAACGTCTTACCTCTCATGCATAAGCAGGACGTGCGGACGCCCACTTACATCCGGGTGAATCGTCATCGGGAAGACGAACTCGTCGTACTCGCGGTAAAAGTAGTCGAAATGGTCCTGCCCGGCGTCAGCCCCAATCCAGCTGCGCAGCCATGTAAATTCCGCAGTGCTCACCATCCACAGCTCCTCCACCACCTTCGGGCTCACCCACCCGTGACTGTTCGGCGCACCCTTGATGAACATCATCGGCGGTAGGTCGTCGATATACCAGCTCCCGGGAATCTCCACCAGACCCGTCTCCTTCCCCTTGACCAGCGGCTTCATCCACTCCTCGGCCTTCTTCGAATAATCGATCTTGGTCCACTGGTCCTCCGTCCGCAGCCAATAGCACTGGTAATCGCTATGGCTCATCGAGTGGTCGTACTCGACGCCGTAGCTCAGCAGCAGCTCCGTCCCCTCGCGGCTGACCTCCCACCACGGCGCGACGCTGCCGCGGGGCGGCTTGCCGCCGCAGAAGTCGGTCAGCATGCGCCAGGTCTTGTCGAGCACGTCGCGCTGCTGCTCGAACGTCATGTCCTTGGGGTTCTCGTGCGAGTAGCCGTGCAGGCCGATCTCGTGGCCCGCGTCGCGCACCGCCGCGCACTCGTCCGGGAACGTCTCGAGCGAGTGTCCCGGGATGAACCACGTCGCCTTGATGTTGTACTTGGCGAAGAGCTTGAGCAGCCGCGTGATGCCGATCGTGCCGGCGAACATGCCTGGTGTTTGTCAGTGCTTGGTCTCGGCTGGACCGCCGGAGGTGAGGCGTACCGCGGCTGATGTCGCTCGTCGAGTCTTCGCCGCCGTACGATCCAAGCCAGCCGGCGACGGCGTCGATGTCGACGCCGTAGCTGACGAGCACGCGCTTCTTGCCCATAGTCGCGGTGGGCGGTTAGGTCTCAGGTGGAGGCAGGCGGGGTGGAACGAGGGTTCAATGGCAAGGCAAAAAGCTCCAATGGTTCAGCAGATACAAAAGGCCGCAGTGAGAGGACGAGTTGTGGGAAAGAGCAGGGGAGGCAGTCGACTGATCGGCGGTCGCGTCGCGATCAAAAATTCCCGGGCAGCGGGAGGAGGGAAGAGCAAGGCTGGGGAGGTCTGGCGGGGTACATTTTCCCAGCTCATGCAGCTCGCCGACGGCGCCTGCGTCCTGGCTACAAAACGAGCGCTCTTGGGTAACGCACGCCAACCTCCACGCCGCTCCCCTCTTCCTTCTCGCATCCTTGCTGAGCCGCGGGGTCCGCTGCCCCTCTCCCCTCGGGCACACGAAGCTCTGCCATGGAGAGACCACCCCCACTGTTGATAAGGACAAAGGCGGGCAGCTTTATCAAAAGTGTGGCAGGGTGGCCATAGCTCCCAGATGTCACATACAGGTCCCCCTAGCGCCCTGTGACGTGCATCGCGTGGTTTTCCGCCCACCCGTCGCAGCTCGGACCCTTGCCCCGCATCGCTTGCGTCTTATTTCGGTATCTCTCAGGCCGTCTCCACCCTTTGCTTGGCACGAAAATTGGTGATATGAGAAGATGCGATAGATAGGCTGTGCGTGCCGTGCGATATCGTGGAAACTGCGTCTTTTTTCGGGCACGCTGGTGTTTCATCTCAGGGAATTGTTTCTGGCCGCCACCCGACCTCAGCTTGAACTACTCAAGAAATAACAAGAGCCAGAGCACGTGGGCATTGCCACTTCACGTTAGATCCTCTGCGAATGGCCGTAAGGAGACATTCAAGCGGAATGTTGATCCGATTCAACTGGATCAGAGCGTCAGCAGCAACGTCAAAACACATACTTTCTTAAGTAAACTCCAGAATACAATGCTACGCCCGTCTGAGCTTGCAGCGCTGCGAAATAAAAACGAATGGATTCTGCTGAACCTCTGCTCTAATCATCTTTCTAATTTGCACGCCATGCAGACCTCTGTCCTTGGTCTTCTTTACGCCACAACCGTCTATGCCACCGCACCCTCAAAGACCGGATAATCCACATAGCCCTTCTCCGGCGGGTCCGCGCCATAAAACGTCGTCCTGTCATACTCATTCAGCGGCCAGCCCTCCTTCAACCTCTCCGGCAAATCCGGATTGGCAATGAACCACCTCCCAAAAATCACACAGTCCGCATCGCCGGCCTCGACAACTGGAGCCGCATTCTCCCTCTGGTAACCGCCCGCCGCCAGGAACTTGACGCCGCCCTTGGCCAAGATGCGCCTGAACGGCACGAGGCTGTTCCTCCCCTTCCCCTTCACACCGGCCGTCGCCTCCGCCTCGACCCCGCCGTCCTCCACGTGCCCCGTGTACGCCGCCAACGCGTCCAGCTTCGCGCCCTCGTCCAGCTGCTCGTCGAACCGCGGCTCCACCATGTGCACGTACGCGGGCCGCCTCGCCTCGTCCAGCGCCGCGATCCGCGCGCACAGGTACGCCCAGTGCGCGTTCGGATCGCTGTCCTTCGTGTCCTGGAAGTAGTTGTACGGGCTCAGCCGCACGCCCGTCCGCGCGCCGCCGACGGCCGCCGCCACCGCCTCGACCACCTCGAGCACGAAGCGGCACCGGCCCTCGACCCCGCCGCCGTACTCGTCGTCCCTCCCGTCGTTCACGTTGTCGTGCAGGAACTGGTCCAGCAGGTACCCGTTCGCGCCGTGCACCTCGACGCCGTCGAACCCGGCCTCGTCGACCGCGCGCCGCGCCGCGGCCGCCCACTCGGCCGCGAGGCCCTTGATCTCCGGGACGGTCAGCGCCCGCGGCGGGTTCGCGGCGTACGCGGTGCCGTCGAGCGCGTCGCCGGAGATGGGGCGCGTGCCGCTGGACACGGGCTGCGCGCCGCCGCGGAACGACGGCGGCGACGCCCGCCCCGTGTGCCAGAGCTGGCAGAAGATGCTGCCGCCCTTGGCGTGCACGGCGTCCGTGACGCGCTTCCAGCCCGCGAGCTGCGAGGCCGTGAAGACACCGGGGACACCGGGGTAGCCGGAGGCCTGGAAGGAGGGATGGTGCGTTAATTTTTTTTTCTTCCTTTTCTTTTCATTTTTAAGAGATGAGTGAAGGATGGGAGGCTTATGTGTTTGCGGTTTTGGAATATTGGAGGGTTTGAGCTTTTCGAAGAAGGGAGGGAGTGGAATGTAACATACATAGTGGCAGATGTCCGTAGCCTCGGTCAGCTGCAGGCCGCCCTTGCTGGCCCGTTGCGCGTAGTACTCGACGTTCAAATCGTGCGGGACGTAGACGCCGTCGCTCTCTTTCTTAGCGCGCATGCGCGTCAGGGGAGCCATGACGATGCGGTGGCTGAGGGAGAGCTTGCCCAGCTGGAGGGGCTTGAAGAGCGCCGTGTCCTTCAGCGGCGGGAAGCTGGGAGTTGCGATTGGAGCTGGCATTTTTGATTTTTTCGAGAATTGAAGAGAGGGAAACGGACTGTGGTATGGGAGGAGGGTTGAGCGCAAGAGTGAGAGTAAAAGAAAAATAGAGAGCAGACAGAGGTAATTGCGCCATGTTGCCCGGTTCTTGTACGTGCACCTGGAAGTCTTGCGTCCCACGAAGGCTATTCAGGCATGAGCAGTGCGGTCGGCGCTGAAGCCCGAAAGGCGGCGTGTGGAGGAGTGGGAACGGGATAGAGAGTGGGAGAGCTAAGAGTGGGAGGGGGTTGGATTTAGCGGCCCAGTGAGCGGGTGGCTGATAATGCTGATCGATGAATGGTCGCAATGAGCGACCGGCGGCTGATCCGCTCCCGTCGGCTGCGTCGCACAAGGGCAAGGAAGTAAGGTTACCGTCGGTAAGAGGAGGAGATAGCCACACGTGCAGCTCCTCCCAACTTCATATATCCGCTTCGTCGCGGAAGAGGTGGCATAGCTTCGCGCATTCACTGGGAAACCCGCGGTAAGTCGTTGCCAAGTCAGTCAGAACACCGACGGCTGTCAGTGTGAGTACATTGCCGGTTCCAAATCCCTACATTGGGTGCTGAGTGCTGATAAGGGAGCGGAGCAGCTTCGTCCACCCCACCGCTGGAGTTGAAGAAGACGGAGAGAAGACGGCGCGCAATGGCTCTTCCAACGCCTCCCAAGGCGGCCCGACAGGCGGCCGTCGAGCTGTCGGCCGCCGAGGCACTGACCCCGCTGATCCAGTCAACCTACACCTCTCCTACCATCAAATTCTATCTCAACGGCACCAAAGTCGAGCTCAGCAACCCCAATCCGTACTGGACCTTGCTAGACTTCATCCGTGCCCAGCATGGTCTCAAGGGCACCAAGCTCGGTTGCGGCGAGGGCGGCTGTGGAGCCTGCACCGTCGTTCTCAGCTCCCCCAAGGTTTCTCCCAGGACCAAGAAAGTCGAGTACCTCGCAGTCAATGCATGTCTATTCCCCCTTGTTGGTGTTGATGGAAAGCACTTGATTACAGTCGAGGGCCTTGGCACCGTCGACAACCCCCACCCTCTCCAAGAGCGCATCGCGAAATTGCATGGCTCACAATGCGGGTTTTGCACGCCCGGAATCGTTATGTCTTTGTACGCGTTAGTACGGAATGCCTACAACCCGGAGACACGAGAGTTTCATCTCTCAGAAGATGATATCGAAAGGGAAGGCCATCTTGACGGCAACTTGTGTCGTTGCACCGGCTACAAGCCCATCTTGCAAGCAGCAAAGACATTCGTTACCGAAGACTTGAAAGGCAAATTAGCACCACAAAAGCCATCTTCAAAGAAGGAAGAAGTCGAGATCGATCTCACAGCTGTATCGCCCTCGGCAGGCTGCGGATCAACCGCACTGGGCTCGTGCGGCAGACCTGGTGGATGCTGCAGAGACAAGAGCCCTCCATCAAATAGCAGCACCGAGTCCGACAGCGAGAAGTCATCGTCGTCCTCTTCAGCACTTACAGAGCCGGAGGCATCTCCCCCAAAGGCCAAGATCACCGACCAACCCAGGCAAGACTCGGTAGTCAGCGGTACCGCCTACGCAAAGCCCATCAAATCCCGAGAATCCGACCCCGAAGGCACGAAAGTCGAGACATCGCTTGCCGCGCCTTTGGCCGGCTCAGAAAGGGGCGTCCCCAAATACCACTTCAAACCCTACCAGCCCGACACCGAACTCATCTTCCCGCCGGGACTCTGGAAGCACGAAAAGCAGCCGCTCTGCTTCGGCAACGACAAGAAGATCTGGTTCCGGCCGACGACGCTGTCCCAGCTTATCGAGCTCAAGCACGCATACCCCTCGGCCAAGCTGGTCGGCGGCGCCAGCGAAGTCCAGGTCGAGGTGCGGTTCAAGAATTCCGACTTCGCGGTATCCGTCTACGTGTCGGACATCGAGGAGCTGCAGGAGACGAGACTGCCCCAATCCGACGCCGAATGGGACGCGGCCACCAAGATCGACCTGGGCGCCAACACGCCGCTGACCGAGCTCGAACACGTCTGCAAGGCCGTGTACAGCAAGCTCGGTCAGCGCGCGCTGGCCCTGGAAGCGCTCCGCAAGCAGCTGCGATACTTCGCCGGCCGTCAGATCCGGAACGTGGCATCGCTGGCCGGCAACGTCGCGACGGCTTCGCCCATCTCAGACGCGAATCCGGTCCTCCTGGCCGCCGGCGCCGATGTTGTCGTCCGCAGCGAGAAGGAGGGCTCGGCCGCCATACCGATGTCCAAGTTCTTCCTTGGCTACCGGACGACGGCCCTGCCTCCTGACGCGGTCATAACGCACCTACGCATCCCCCTGCCGCCCGCAGACGCTCGAGAAGTCACAAAAGCGTACAAGCAAGCCAAGCGCAAGGACGATGACATCGCCATCGTGACGGCGGCCTTCCGGGTACGTCTGGACGCCGCCAATACCGTCACCTCCATCAGCCTCGCCTACGGCGGCATGGCGCCGACCACCGTCCCGGCCAGGCACGCGCAGGAGGCCCTCCTGGGCAAGCCGTGGTTCGAGGCCTCGACGCTGGAAGCCGCGCTGGACGCGCTGGCGGCCGACTTCGCGCTCTCGTTCGGCGTGCCGGGCGGGATGGCGCACTACCGGCGGGCGCTGGCGCTCTCGCTCTTCTTCCGCTTCTGGCACGAGGCCGTGGCCGAGCTGGGCGTCGGCAGCGTCCCCGCCGACCTGATCGGCGAGATCCACCGCGAGCTGTCGTCCGGGGCGCGCGACGACGCCAACCCGCACGAGCGGCGCGTCGTCGGCAAGCAGGTGCCGCACCTGTCGGCGCTCAAGCAGTGCACGGGCGAGGCGCAGTACGTCGACGACATGGAGCCGCAGGACCGCGAGCTGTTCGGCGCGCTGGTCCTGGCGGCCCGGGCGCACGCGAAGCTCGTCTCCGTCGACTGGGCGCCGGCGCTCGCGATGCCCGGCGTGGTGGGGTACGTCGACAAGCACAGCATCCCCGCGGACGCCAACGTCTGGGGCTCCGTCCGGAAGGATGAGACGTTCTTCGCGGACGGCGTCGTGCTGTCGCACGGCCACACGATCGGCATGGTGTACGCGGAGAGCGCGCTGCAGGCGCAGGCGGCCGCCAAGGCCGTCCATATCGTCTACGAGGAACTGCCCGCCATCCTGACCATCGACGAGGCCATCGCCGCGGACAGCTTCTTCCCGCACGGCAAGGAACTCAGGAAAGGGGCCGCCATCGCCAGCGGCACCCTGGCCCCCGTCTTCGCGACGTGCGCCAAAGTGTTCTCCGGGGTGACTCGCATCGGCGGCCAGGAGCACTTCTACCTTGAGACGAACGCGGCGCTGGCGATCCCGCACCGCGAGGACGGGTCCATGGAGGTGTGGTCGTCGACGCAGAACACGACCGAGACGCAAGAGTTCGTGTCGCAGGTGCTGGGCGTGCCCAGCAACCGCATCAACGCGCGCGTGCGCCGCATGGGCGGCGCCTTCGGCGGCAAGGAGTCGCGCAGCGTGCCCATCGCGTGCCTCTGCGCCATCGCCGCGCGCAAGGAAGGGCGCCCGGTCCGCATCATGCTCAACCGCGACGAGGACATGATGACGACGGGCCAGCGGCACCCGATCCAGTGCCGGTGGAAGGTGGGCGTCAGCGCGGAGGGGAGGCTGATGGCGCTGGACGCCGACGTCTACGACAACGCCGGCTTCTCGCAGGACATGTCGGGCGCCGTCATGGACCGCTGCTGCACGCATCTCGACAACTGCTACGAGATCCCGCACGCGCACATCCGCGGGCACGTCTGCCGCACCAACATCCACAGCAACACGGCCTTCCGCGGGTTCGGCGGGCCCCAGGCCATGTACATCGCCGAGCAGATCATGTGCGCGATCGCGGACGAGACGGGCGTGGACGTCGACGACCTGCGCGCGCGGAACCTGTACAAGGTCGGCGACCGCACGCCGTTCCTGCAGCGCATCGACGAGGACTGGCACGTGCCGACGATGCTGGCGCAGCTCAAGCGGACGTCCGACTACGCCGCCCGCAAGCAGGCCGTCGCCGCCTTCAACGCGGCGCACCGGTGGAAGAAGCGCGGCATCGCGCTGCTGCCGTCGAAGTTCGGCCTCAGCTTCGCGACGGCGCTGCACCTGAACCAGGCCGGCGCGTACGTCAAGGTCTACGCCGACGGCAGCGTGCTGCTGCATCACGGCGGCACGGAGATGGGCCAGGGCCTGTACACCAAGATGTGCCAGGTGTGCGCGCAGGAGCTGGGCGTCCCGCTCGACGCCATCTTCACGCAGGACAGCCAGAGCTACCAGGTCGCCAACGCGTCGCCGACGGCGGCCAGCAGCGGCAGCGACCTCAACGGCATGGCCGTCAAGCACGCGTGCGACCAGCTGAACGAGCGGCTGAAGCCGTACTGGGAGAAGCTCGGCCGCGACGCGCCGTTCAAGGCGATCGCCCACGCCGCCTACCTGGACAGGGTGAACCTCGCCGCGAACGGATTCTGGAAGATGCCGAGGATCGGGTATCAGTGGGGCGAGTTCGACGAGGCGAAGGTGAAGGACATGTACTACTATTTCAGTGAGTCGGCTGCTCGTTTTGTTTTTTTTTTCTCTCCCCCTCTTCACCACCTACAGCCCCCCGGATCTTCCCGTTTGCTTTTTTTTTTGGCCTTTCTTTTCTTTTCATGGCTTTCTTACTAACAGCCAAACTCAGCCCAAGGCGTCGCCGCGTCCGAGGTCGAGCTTGACCTGCTGACAGGCGACCACACGGTGCTGCGCACCGACATCCTGATGGACGTCGGGCAGTCCATCAACCCGGCCATCGACTACGGGCAGATCGAGGGCGCCTTCGTGCAGGGCATGGGCCTTTTCACCATCGAGGAGTCGCTCTGGACGCGCGACGGCCAGCTCGCCACGCGCGGGCCCGGCACCTACAAGATCCCCGGCTTCGCCGACATCCCGCAGGTGTTCAACGCCGCGATGCTGCGGGTCGACGGCGACGGGAAGCAGCTGACGTGGAAGCACCTCCGGAGCGTGCAGAGCAGCAAGGGGATTGGCGAGCCGCCGCTGTTCCTGGGCGCGGCGGTGTTCTTTGCGTTGAGGGAGGCGGTCAAGGCGGCGAGGGTGGACGGGAAGGGGGTGGTGGGTGGGGAGAGGTTGGTGTTGGATAGTCCGGCCACGGCGGAGAAACTTCGCTTGGCGGTGGGTGATGAAATTGTGCAGAGGACGAAGGTGTTGCCAGAGGAGGGGGAGACGAACTTTTTCGTTACGGTGGCATGATGATGGTGTCGCAACGTCGGATTTGGAGCCTGTGGCTTCGGAGAAAGAAATTTTTCGAGTGGCTTGGGACGAAGGAATTGGCTCGAGTTTTATCTCTGGCATAAAAGGCGAAGATTTCATTTGTCGTTGCGCAAAGCGCGGTCCATAGGCGTTGGATATCAATGGATTACGGCATTTTTATTCGAACGACATCAGAGGCCCGGATTGCGTGTTCCGTGGGATTCGCAACCCGCCGATGTCGCCATGACGCTTGAAGATCTTGGAATGGCGTTTCGTAGCATCGAATGAAATTATCTTGCTTTTGCGTTACGAGATTCTTGCAACGGCGATATGTCTCGGTTTGAGTGCGGTGGAGAACAAGACTTGGATGGTGATGGGAGTCTGTGAGGTTGGTACGTGCGCTACCGGGATCAACATCATGCGCGGGTTCACGGCTCCAAACCTTCACCTCCGTCTCCGATGGGATGCTAAACTCTACGAAGTCGTTTCTGTGTGAAGTCTCGGAGTATGCGGGTAGAGTTGGGTGAGAAGCAAGTCGTTCTCAGACCATAGACAGGCTTGGCAACGACTGGTACGGAGGATATTTGATTGAGGTCGTAAATCAGGGCAACCGGCAGCAGATCCAACCTTAAGCTCAGAGCACTTGAAGTACTTCTGGCTCTCGGAGATTCCGGTTCTAGACACAGTGATATGCGAAGACTGGGCGAGACGCTTGAGATAGTGCCGCTTAGTCGTTCTCCCGCAGCGCTCATCAACAAGCGCGGATCAACAGGGCCTCGGTGAGCGGCTGCAGGGTCTGGAATAGAGCTTCTTTCTCGTATATAAGCTCAGACAGTCGAACGAGCGTGAGGCAACGGAGCTAGACAGGATCGTGTCTGGGTAACAAGTGATTCGCAGCCTCGCCCGGTCAGCCTTGTGATGCGCGGGTGCTTAAACAGAGCACGCGCCAGAGGAAGTTACTTGACGCTGTTTGCTACATGCTGCAGCCCAGGAGCCAGGCTACTTGCGAATGGGACCCAGAAAAGGTACCCGGGAACCCGGTAGGTTTGGGCGGAGCTTAAAAAGAAATGCCGGTCGGCAAATGTGAGCTGCAACGTCAATCGCAACAAAACAACATTGGCTGTTTCCGGGGGCCATGGCGGATGGAAATGATCGAGGACGCGTCTCCTCGGCGGACGACACAGCTTGGTTGATAGAGTGCGAGTACGGGGCGCGGTGATTGGCTGGGAGCGCGGTGGAAAGGGCTGCCGGTTGGGGAAAGCCCGGGCAGACAGGTGAGGGCTGCGCGATGGCTGCGCGAGTCGTGGGAAGCACTGTGCCACTGACCCCGCTTCGCAATCCCGCATGTCGAAGGCATCATGGCCAATGCGGATGCGGAGATGTGTCACGGCTTGGGTCGACATGTCAATCAGCGGATGGCGGCACTGCGGTAGCGACAGCGGATGTGGGCTGCGGATAAAGCGGTCGGCGAAGCGTGGGAATTGCCGGAGCGCGACTAGCAGACGGGCTGGTGGATGAGGGTGTGGGTGCGGGTGCGGGCTGGCTTCTGCTCCTGTTCTGGCGCTGGCGGCAGTTGTGCTGCGCAATTGCCCTGTATGGCGTGCCTGCAAGCCTTATCCGCTTGGCCTATCGCGCCGCGCTCTACCGCATGGAGCTACGCAGCAGGCGCATCGACCTGCCGCTCGCCATGACAGCGCCCGCAGCGCCCGCAGCGCCCGCAGCGCCCGCAGCGCCCGCCTGTTGCAGAGGAGAGCATGCCGGGAATGCCCGCCGCATGTCGGACAGCCCGATGTGCCACGGTGTGCGATTGGCTGGCGGCGCCATCGACGAGGCGGTGGCTCGTGATTCAGATAGCCTGGGCGTTAGTCAATGGCGACGCTGATACGCGGCGGAGGGAGAGTGTAGCAGGACGGAGTCGAGAGCGGCATGGGCACGGCAGCGGGCGCTGGCTGATATGTGCGAGGAAAAGGAAGTTGATACGGTAAAAGAATGACACTCCCAACCAACCCCCCCACCCTGGCTGGCAGGCGGGCCACCTCTGCGCCGCGTTAGTCATCGCCAGCGTCGGCTCAGCGCGCGGCGATCCGAACTCGGCCGCGGGCTCCAGCGAACACCACGGCAGGGTTCCCTGCGCGGACGGCCTCTCTCACTGCGGAGCACTAGACCCTGGCCTTAGCCGCAGCGCACACGCCGTTGCATTGAGATGCCGACGTCGCATTACGATAAGACCGCAGCGTCAAATGAACCCAAATGGCCTCTCCCAAGCCTCGTACTCCCGCCGCGCGCACATCTCCAGAGCTCCCCATCTTCCCCCAGTCCAGAGCTGCTGCTGCGGCTACACAAACAACCACCCGACTGAGCGCGCCCCGCGAGCTCCCCGAGACCCCGCCATAGCTATACCCGCGCCCCGATCTCTCTCCCTCCGCTCCCGCAATGCGCAATTCCTCGCCCACCACCGCCGTCCCGGCTGCGGGCCAGCGCGCCCATGCTCGCAGAAAGAGCAGCACTGTGTCAGCTTCTGGCGACACGCCCGTCAAGAAATTCGCCTGTGCCTTTGAGGGCTGCGGCCGCGCCTTCACTCGCTCCGAGCATCTGCAGAGACACCTGCTGAACCACACTGCCGGAGAGAGCACCTGCGAGCGCTGCCGAGCTCACTTCAAGCGCAAGGACCTGCTGGGTAAGTGCCAATTGACTCGGCGTCAGTGGATGGTCTGCAGGACGGGAGTGCCGGCGCGGGCCTTTCGTGAAATACCCGCGCTAGCTACTCCACGCCCGCAGGCTTCTCCAGACGGCTCAAGCTCCTTTTGAAGAATGGGGTATACCGCTATTTTTGGACTCCCACGTTTCCAGATCCACGGGTGGAGGCACTCTCCAAGACCCATCCCACCTACCATCGCCCTACTACCACCACCTAACCCCACCCATTGAGCACCCGGCTGACAGCGTTCTGCAGAGAGGCACATGCAGCGCCACAGACAGAAAGACGAAGAAGCCGGCGCCGAGGGCGCCGGTGTCCTCAACACCAGGAAGCGCATGTGGAAGGACCACGACGGCAACATCGTCACCAAGCGCCCCAACCTGGGCAAGTCGTCCAACCGTCGCTCCTCACCGTCCAGTGACCAGCACGGAAGGTCGCTCTCCACCTCCACCACGGGCTCCCTCGAAGACGCGATCCACACCCTGAGGGGTGACGCGCCCATCTCGCCCCCCATATCAAGCACTCACTCGTCTCAGTCGGACGGCTACGGGAGGAGATCGTCCGACGCCTGCGAGAACGCGGCAGAGCCCAGCATCGAGACCTGGGTGTTCCCTCCGCTCGATCTCAGCCCGGCACCTGAGCAGCATACATACCCCGAGCCCGAGCCATTGACGCAAGAGACGGATCGGTTTTGGTCGAACGCGGGCGGCTTGCAGACGTCAAGTTTGAGGAATCTGTCTGAGGATGTGCCGTACGACGATATATTCAATCCTGACACTGGTATGTCTCCGTTCCACTTCTATTGGGAGCCTGTAGAATATGGAGAAAAAGTCAGCGTTTTAATTGAATAATCAAACGGAACTGCTTCAACCATTTTCAGTGTTCGTGCTATGCACCAGCGTCTCCCATTGGCTGACCGCCTCCAAGCCAGCTCGTTCAACATGCCCTTCACGACAATGAGCAACTACAACTGGCTATTTGACGTCGATCTCGGGGCAGCAGCAGCGCAACAGTTTACCGCCTCGACTCCAGACATCCTGTCTGGTACGTTTTCAGCAACGCACGTAGACCAAGCTGCTCCTGATAGTCGGCCAACCACTCATACTTTCGCTACAGGCGTACCCGCGGAGCATACGCCAGCTGTCAGTGAGCTTGCTACCCTCTCCGCAGATGGAAGTTCGATCGCTGCGACTGGTGCACCATCTGCTACCCTTTCCCAACCCCACACCCACCCATCAGTGATTCCCGACATGAGCGTGGCGGACTCTGCCACGCTTTCTCTCTCGAGCCTCGAGCCGCAGCATGTCGCACTCGCCGACGGGCAGCAATCGGTCACCGGCGCTACCCCTGGACGCTCGCGGACCCCGAACGCCCCAGATCTGCTCAGCACGTCGACCGGAGAGAACAGCAAAGCCGCGCGCGATTCGCTCGCTGCTCGCCAAGCGCAGCTAGGGATCGATTTCGAACGCCCAATGTCCTCAATGAACCGCTCCGCGAGTCTTCCCGTTATTGATGAGGTAGCTCGTGCCCAAGTCCTGGACGTGATTGAAGCTGCCAGACCAGTCACACCGGACGGACTCTACATTTCAAGGAACCACCCCCTCTTGTCACTGTCATCACTGCAAACTTACTGTGACTTGTATTTCACTCGCTTCAATACCGCCTACCCTCTAATCCACCAGCCCACTTTTGACGCTTCGCACGTTGAGACGCTTCTTCTTGTGTCTGTTCTTCTGCTCGGAGCAACTTACTGTGAAAAAGACGCCCATCAGATGGCTGTAAGTCGCAAACGTGAAGATTTGATCGTTTGCATAGCACTCACGTGACCAGGTCTGCATCCACGACGTTCTGCGACCCCAGATTTTCGCTCATGCAGGGTTCAACGCCAAGCCGGATCTATGGGTGCTGCAGACCATCCTCCTGGTTGAATGCTTCGGCAAGAGCCGAGCCGGCCAGAAACAGCACGACATGGCGCATCTCTTCCACGGTTTGCTCATCAACCTCATCCGGAGGAGCGACTGCCAAGCCATTCGCACGTCAGTTGCAGAGGACTGCTCAAGCGGAGATCTCGACAACGACTGGAGGACGTGGGCGGAAGCGGAACAGAAGAAGCGGTAAGCCACCATACAGCGCCAAGTGAAATGCTCCACGTACTTACCAATTGCTTTCTTCCACAGCCTCGCCTTCTTCTGTTTCATGTGGGACGTGCAGCACGCGGTTCTCTTCTGCCAATCGCTCTGCATGTCAGCATTCGAGTTGCGCTCCAACCTGCCCTGCGACCAGCAGCTGTGGGAAGCGCACTCCGCCGAGCTTTGGCAGCGCCTGCGCAAGTCCAACAGCAAGCACGCCTCATCGCCGCTCTTCCTCTCCCTCGTCAAAGCCTACCTAACCCCTGGCGGCGGTCCATCCCCAGCCCCGCGCAACCTCAACGCCCTCTCTCGCGTTCTCATCCTTCACGGCCTCATGTCCATCTCCTGGGACATGAAGCGACGCGACCAGACGTCGCTCGGCCTAGTCGGCGGTGGCGGTGGCGGCGGCAGCAGCAGCAGCAGCAGCAACAAGCACTCCTCCTCTCCGATCGGCGACTGGAAGACCCGCATGGCCGCCAGCTACGACGCCTGGAAAGCGGACTTCGACGCGTACTGCAACGGCTACCTCTCGCTCTTTTGCTGCACCGATAACAACAACAACAAGAATAGTCACAGCAACCCCGCCTCACCCTCGTCCTCCTCCACGAGAGACCTCAGAGCCGACTTCACGACCTGGCGCACCGCGACCGCGGCCATCCACCACGCCGCGCACGCCCTCCTGCACGCCGACTTCCTCGACCTGCAGATCTTCGCGGGCGCCCGCCACATCCTCGGCCGCCCCGTCGCGCGCGCCGACCACGCGCGCTCCGCCCGCGTCGTCAAGCGCTGGGCCAACGCGCCGGACGAGGGCGGGCGCCTGCGGGCGGCGCGCGCGGCGCGCTGGGCGGCACAGCTGATCCGCGAGGGCGCCGAGGCGCTCGACGGGTTCGACGCCGGCGGGCTGTTCCACTATCCGTGGTGCCTGTACCTCGCGACCGTCGTCGTGTGGTGCTGGTGGCAGGCGCGGCCGGTGGGCGACGCCGTCTCGTCGGCGAACCACCACCATCAGCAAAGTCGCGATCCGGACGACAGCGACGACGTTGACGTCGACCCCGACGACCGGGAAGCCGAAGACGAAATGGTCTGGGACGCCCGCCGCGAGCTGGAGGAGCTGGTCGCGTGCATGACGGCGGCACCGTCGCCACCATCGTCGCTGCCGGATAGTAGTGGTGGTGGTGGTGGTGGTGCTGCTGCTGCTGCTTCCCCCCAAGCGGACGCGGACCCCTGGCGCCTGGAGCGCCGTCTCGAGCACCTCGCCCGCTGCACCCGCCCGCCCGCCATGCGCCGCCGCACGAGCGGGCTGGCCGCGACCGTCGCGCGCCAGCTGGGCAAGGTGCGGTGGGCGGTCGTGCACGACGGCATGATGGTGCTGCGCGGGCTCGTGCCGTGGCGGATGATCGGGGGCGCGGAGGGGGCGCTGGGAGTTTAGAAGGGGGATGGGGTGCGGGGTGTGGGGTGTCTGCGTTGTCATGTCATTGGGGTGTTGTGTGTTTTGTGCATTCGTGGGCGTGCATATTTTTTTTTTTCCCTTTGATTGTTCGGGCTGGGGTCGCGGTGATGTACACGGAGAGGCAGAAAGATGGCTTGCTGTCTCTTGTCTATTGGCTTTTTTGGGTTGAGACAGGGATTTCTGGTTTTTGACTAGGGCGTGTCCCTTGGATTCTTCCTCATTTTTTTTTTTTTTGGCGGCCTTCTGGTATTAGCTTGGAAGGAGAGGGGTCTAGAGCCTGGGTTCTGGAGGCTGTCGTGGCCATGATGGGGGACCCTTGGTAGGTCTGTCAGCTAGTTGTTGGCAGCAGTGCAGGATAAGGAAATCGAGCTAGTGAAGCCAGTTTCTCGGGCTATTGCCATGGTACGTGTCTTGGCCGGTGGCTGCGGTGCGGGATAAGCAATTGGAAACGTTGTGGCTAGGTTCTTCAGCTATTGCCAAGGTAGTTTCCCTGGTCAGCAGCGACGCGTGACACTCGGCCGACTGGAAGGGTGGCTGGCTGAGGTGGATGGAAGTCAGCTGGGGAGATGGATGGGGGCAGGGGCGGTGAAGATTCGTGGTGGTGATGGTGATTATTGGAAGGGGTCCTTTGTTATTGCTGGGGTATTGGCAGTCCGGGGTGCTGGCCTTGTTGACGGCTTCCTCTTCGCTATCTCTTGGGGTTTTTTCTCTTCGTTGTTCGGGGAGGGATCGACGAGGTCTGTATCTGGGAGTGATTTGGAATTGAGATACAGGCTGAGGGAGAGGTGTCAAAGATGTATAGGTTGTATTTGGATCAACAGAAGAGCAGGCAAGATGGAGGCTAGCGGTGAAGTATGCTAAGAGGAATTTGCGCAGTTGAGTTAGCTGCAGGAACTATAATTAGATGAGAAGAGATCGATTGCCGGAGTAGCAACCACGTGGATGGGAATTCCGGTCGAAGCCGTCGGGTTCCGCGCGTTCTAGAATTTCGGCCAAGGTCCAGGCTATAGCATCTTGCAGGCCGGCGTCGTCATTACCAGGTGCAGCTATGGCCGGGCACCTTTTGCGACATCATCCTTGCCTTTGCGTATACAATATTGTATGGGGGCCGGGGGGTATAGCATGTGGCTGATATGGACCGTCGCGCTCTGGCAGATTGGCGCATTTGGATACTTATTCGAGACTGCGCATGTCTCTGCTATGGTAGGTAGGGCCGAAGGAATTTATATTGCTACGTTCGACGTTGACAGGCATGGCCACGGTTGCGGCTGGCGTAGGGGTGGGATTTTTGATTGCGAGCAGCACAGCGCAGTGCAGCGCTTGGACGGGCGAGGGCCGAGGTGTGCTGTGATCGAGGCGGTGTTTGGTGTTGGGATATGGAGGTGGGAGTGGGGAGCGAGCGGAAGCGAGCGGTGAGCCGCAATCGTCTCACCTACCGACCAGCCGAGAAGAGAGCAAATGGCGAAGGGGCCGAGGGGAGGTGCGCCGCATGTTCATCGGAAGAAAATGAGTTAGATCGGACGGCGGCAACCCCGGCGCATTGGCGAGAAGAGCCCAGGCCGGGGAAGCAGACGGGGGCGAGGTCGCGCGACACGAGCCCAGAGGCTGCGAGTGCTGCGGCTGCCAGCCGTAAGCGGAAATATATGCGTGCCATCTTAATTACGCGCCGAATGAAGGCCAATCTAAGTAAATGAACGGGGCGGGCAAGACGTCATTGAGGCGCCCGCGACATGGCTGCTGGCGGCCATAGTTCTTCCGTGCTTTGATGGCCGGAGGCTCGTGAGCATGAGGCTTTGCGGACTGCAAAGCATGCAGCCATGGCCATGGCCGAGCGCCGTCTTAATGGTATAATATGCCCTTTGTTATGAGCATTGCGACGTTCGAAGTTGCAGCCGCTGCCTTTTAACCTTATTATCTTGCCTGCTTCCTGCTGGACGACTCTCTTAATCTTCCTTGAGTTGGAATGCCGTCCGGAAAGCTCGGTGGTGAGAAGGTTTGCGTGGTGCGGGACGTGCGAGCCGCGGTTGTTGCAGCTCCACACACCCGCCGGCCCACTGAACACCACTTCGCAGACACCGGGAACACCAATTCTCGGGCACAGTAGACGGGCCTCAACCAGGCTGTACTCGCAGGCATTGCACAGGGCTTCGCTTTATTTTTATTTTTTTTCCCCGATCAACGGGAGCGTCTGGCACGCTCGATATCGAGATCCATTCTAGTGACAACACTACAGAGGCAACCGTATCCGTACATCCACCACGTGCGAGTCAAACCGCTTTCAATTTTCTCACTAAACCCACACCCAAGGTATCAGGCCTCCAAGACGCAGAGATCCCATATCTTACCTAGCCACCCTAGAACCATAGTCATACTAGAAGGGAAAAGAAATCAAGCAACCGCCACGGCAGGCGCGCCAGTCAAACCTCCAGCCGCCTTCGCCCGCTCCTCCTCTTCCTTCCTCTTCATCTCCCGCTTCCACTTCTCCGCCCTGCCGTAGCTCTCCCGGTAGCTCCCGCTTACCGCCTCTTCCACGGTGATGGGCGGATACTTGGGAGCTTCATCTTCGGAAGCCCGGCAGTTCGGAAGGCACTCGATGACGTAGTCTGGCTTGCCGCTGAAGAAGACCGGGATGCTATACCGCTCCCGCCCGGACTTGTTGATTACACGGTGCGTATTGGAGATGAACTTGTCGTTGGTCCAGCGCATCATCAGGTTGCCTGTATACATGTCATGTCAGCAAGGCAACCAAGGCTAGAGATGGGCTCGAGAAACGTACCGAGGTTCACTACGAACGCACCCTTGACCGGCATCACCTGCGGTAGTAACAGAGTCAGTATGTTCTAAATTCCGCCATGTCCGGCGAGGAGCGGTCGAGAGTGCACGCCGCCAGGAAAGACGAGGAAAGGCGAGGAAACTCTCGGGCCGGAGGGAGGGGAATGGCGCATGGCACGCACATCAAACCACTGCTTCACTTCTTTGTCCCACACCTGCAATCCATCTACCTCGTCCTGCAGCAACAGCGTCACGGCTCCGAAATCCGTGTGCGCACCGATGCCCCTCATCAACTTCTCCTCGCCGTCTCCCCTCTCGGTAGGCGGGTAGTGCAGCAACCGCATCGTGGCCACCGCGTCATCGGCAAATTCGCGAAAGTGATCTTCTGGAAGGTCGAGGCATAGCGCAATCACCTTTAGGATGTCTTTCGCAAGGGCCACCACCGCGTAATAATAGTCGAGGCACGTGCGCTTGAAGTCCTCTACATCTGGCAGCACGTCGGGAGACGGCCAGGTGTTCGGCCCCGAGTTGAGCTTCTTGTTGACGAAGTAGCTATCAACATGGTCAGTTCTGGGTGATGTGCTGGTTTCATCGTGTGTATGGGTTTGCGTCGCCTTACGGATGCGTGACAGGGATCTCGTCGCCGACGTAGAAACCTTCTTTCAGTTCGGGCAGCGTTCCCTCTTCCAGGATCTGGGAGCGGAGCAACTCGTAGCCTCGGTTCCAGGTGTTGAGCTCTGAAACAGCAATGTCAGCGAGTTATCTTGATCACAACACCTCTCTATCCCCGGTACCGCCCAGGCCGTTCTCCCGCGGTCCCTCTTTTCTACATAGCTCGTCGAGCAGGGGAGAGCGGGGTCAAGTTTTCAATCAGATCCTACCTTTGCCGACTTTCTTCTTGTGCTCCAGTGGTAGGTCAAAAAATTTCTTGTTCCATGCCATCACGCGCTCCTGGAGCTCTAGCGGCACTGTGTGGTTTGTGATTTGGAAGAAACCATTGTGCAAACAGCAATCCCGCACTTCACGAACAAGTTTCTGCTTTTTCGCTGGATCGGAGTCGTAAAACGCGGAGAAGTCGAGGAGAGGTGGGCTGCGCGAGGTGTTCGGCTCACTCGACATGATGGAGTTATCCGGAATAAACTGTGCCAAAATGACGGCTGGAAATGATTGGTCCGCCGGAATGATTCGCGAATTTCCCTTTTGAGACGGCGGGTGAAGATGTTCAGTCAGCGGACAAGAGTCCTGGAGTCAGTATGATATATCGAACTTCCTGGCTCTGTATTCCACTTTGAGCAAGCTTTAGTGTCAGCAGGCTCGAAGTTCCCCAACATGGGAACGCGGCACCACTCTTTCTCCACTATCCCAGGATTCGTCGCTTAGTCAAGCATGTTCCCGCGCGACGCCTCCGCTCCTTTCCCCGCACCCTTGGCGCTAACGAAGAGTGGGAGGACATCCCCCCATCTTTGATAAAGCGTGCCGGGCGGGGACTCTGCCGGGGTCCGGGCATCGTTTATCGGTCGTCCCGATAAGCATCTGCGATACCTGACTGTATCATCAACATCGTTGTGGCAATGCGTATCAGAATACTGAGTACATGCCCCGTAAAAGAGTGACTGTTGGCAATCATTCCTCTCTGGGGCTGGCCAGCCGTTGCGGATGATTCGGAAGTGCAGAATAGCAGTGATGGCATTCGCTCCGTCTCCAGAGACGTACTCATGCTAACCGCTTTGGGTAACAGTCACTGGCACATCCCAGAACGTCTCCTGGCTGTTTACACTAAGACTTGGCAGTTCGAGCATGGGGAGCCGGGCTTAGTGTAGCGTTATACATATCCCACCAACCTCATCACTCCCGTGCCTGAAGGAGAGAGAGCTTTCTCATTTTCTTACTCTCCCTCGCCTCCCACCCACACGTCAGCAGCGGCTCAGCCATGTCGGCCGAAGACATCAAAGACGAGAAAGGCCACGGCCCCATCTCAAATGCTCTTTCCAAGAGCGCTTCATACGGCGAAGGCGTCGTCCAAGCCATCGACGACCCAACCATCCGCGATTTCTATGGCAACAGCTTGAGCGACTCTTATCGGCTCAAGTCAGAGCTTGTCAGCAAGCACCTTGCGGAAATTGGAATGGGAAAGTGAGTATCGAGCAATTCGAGAGCTATTCCATCATCCGCTGAGTCTCCAAGCTCACAAACTCATCTTCCATAGATATCAATGGCTCCTCTTCATCGTCACAGGCTTCGGCTGGATTACCGACAACTTTTGGTCTCAGGGCATCAGCACGGTACAGCCGCCCATGGCACTCGAGTTCTCCGACGTCACCAAGCGCAGCTACAGTTCCGTCGCCTACTACGTCGGACTCATCTTAGGTGCCTCCTTTTGGGGTATCTCAGCCGACTTCATCGGACGTAAGCCCGCCTTCAACGCCACCATCCTGATCGGCGGCATCTTTGGGTGCGCGGTGGCGGGCGCGCAGAACTTCATCGCCTTCAGCGCCATGTGGGCGGTCATCGGCACGGCGGCGGGCGGCAACGTGCCCGTCGACTCAATGATTTTCCTCGAGTTCGTACCGGGCAGCCACCAGTGGCTCCTGACGGCGCTGTCGGCGTGGTGGAACTTTGGCCAGGTCATCGTTTCGCTGATTGGCTGGGTATTCTTGGCCAATTACTCCTGCCCAACGGGCTCCGACTATACGACGTGCTCCCGGAGTGATAATATGGGGTGGTGAGTTCGCTCCTCCTCCGGCTTTGACATATGTGACTTGGTAGCTAACGAAAACAAAAGGCGCTACACTATGATCACGCTGGGTGCCATCGCCATCGCCTTTGGTGTCATCCGGATCTTCGTCTTCAAAATGCCTGAGAGCCCACGGTACCTGCTGTCCAAGGGCCGCGACGCCGAGGCCGTCGATGCGGTCAACTACATCGCGCGCTTCAACGGCAAGCCCGAGACCCTGACCTTGACCATGCTCCAGGAGATCGACTCCACTCTCGGCCTTGCCACAACGGATGCCGACGCGGCACCAAAGGGGCTCTCGTACCGAGAGATCATCCGCGAGAACCTCAAGGATTACAAGGGCGTCGCGTACAAGAGCCTATTCGCAACGCGCAAGTTCGCCATGCACACCAGCCTGACCTGGTTAATCTGGTTGACCATCGGTACGTGTCTCAGCCCAGAAGCACCATTTCCCTCCACCATCCCTCCTCGCTCACCTTCGAACAGGCATCGCCTACCCTCTCTTCTTCGGCTTTCTCCCTTCCTACCTCGAAACCAAATTCACGACTACCACCTCGCTCGACAAGACGTACCGCAACTACTGCATCGTCTCCTCGGTCGGCGTCATCGGCCCCATCGCCGCGGGCTTCCTCGTCGAGACGCGGTTCGGCCGCCGGTGGATGATGGGCATCTCGGCCATCTTGACCGGCGTCTTCCTGTTCGCCTACACCAGCGCGCGCACCGAGACGCAGAACCTGGCGTTCGAATGCGTGACCGGGATACTGGGGAACTTCGGTGAGTAACTGCTTCTCATTATCGCCTTTTCCTTGGATCTCTTGTAGTGCTGATGGTGCCTTGTCTTGCCAGAGTACGCGGTAATGTACGCCTTTACCCCCGAGTCTTTCCCGGGCCCGATGAGAGGCACGGGAACGGGTACGGCGGCGACGCTGTTGCGCTTCGGCGGCTTGTGCGCCAGCTTGATCAGCGCGAATGTCGGCTTCTCGACCGTGCCTATCTATGTGAGCGCGGCGCTGTGGGTGTGCGTAGGCGTGTCGTGCTTTGGGTTGCCGTTTGAGACGCACGGCCATGCTGCGGTCTGAGAGAAGTGTAGGACATGTTCGGGGGTTGACTACTCGCCTAATGAGTTCTGATCTGGATGATGATCCGTCTTCGGTTGTGTGTGCTAAGTAGATGCTGAAAGATGCTGTGCAAAAAAATAAAGTCTATTGGTCTTCTCATGTATGCATGTATCTATGTCTAAGCCTCTAAGCCTCTATCATCAGCAATGAATCAAAACGTTACGATAGGAAAGTCTTCGTCTACTCTTTGCCATAGTCCCAGTCTATCAACGAAGCTCCCGCCGGGGTATCTTGCGCCGTCTCGTCCAACATCTTCTCATTTCATCTGGAAAAAGACCTTCTCCTTCCCCCAAAACTCCGGCTTGGTGAAAAACTTCCACGGCAACTGTTGCCTCGGCCACTGCCCCTCTTTATCAACGACCAGATGGCGCGCCGGCGCATCGGCGTCCCCGTTATACTCGAGAAAAGGGCTCCTCTCCCAATCTGCCACGTCGACCTCCGCATCCGGCACAACCTCGAATCCCTTACACAGCACCCCCATCAGCTTCTCGCACTCGCCCGCCGCGACCGTCATCAACTCCCTCCAACAACGCTCTCCCATCCTCCCATCCTCCAGCACGAGATACTCGAGCGCCTGGCATCCCCTCAGAACGCGACCGAGCACGTCCACCCGCTGCGCATCCATGCCCAGCAAATGCAGCCCCTTCAACCGCGGCCACGCCGCCCGGCAAAACGCCTCGGACAGCAGATAGTCCAGATTCGCGGCCCTCCCCCTCCCGACCCCCAACCGCAGCACCTCCAGCCCGTCCAACGCCCCGAAAAACGCGCCGGTGCCGACATACGCCGCCAGCCCCTCCCCATCCTCCCCGTCGCCGTCGCCATCCCCATCGCCATCCCCCTCCCCCGCCGCCCGCAACGGCAACGCCACCCACACGGCCAAAACGCGCAACCGCCCCAGCACGCCCTTCCACGCCTCCTCCACGCCGGCCAGCGCGCGCAACGGCAGCAGCCCGGCGACGTCCACCTCCTCGACGGGCGCGCCGCTGCCCGCGACCGCGCTCAGCACCGTCCCGAACCCGTGCGCGGCCGGCAGCCCGCCGCCGGCGGGACTCCGCACGAACGCCGGCCACCCCAGCGCGTCGCCGAGCGCGCGCCACCCCCAGCACGCGTCGGGGGCGTTGGTGACGCGCACGCTGCGCAGGCGCGGCAGGGCGCGCAGGGCGCGCGTGAGCAGGGCGCGGTCGAGGCCGGCGCGGCGCTGGGCGCGCTGGGCGTCGAGGAAGGCGGTCAGCGCCGCGGCGGCGCGCGGGCAGGCGATGTGGAAGGGGCTCGCGGGGTCGTGGATGGCGTTGCGGTCGCGGGCCTCGAAGGGGAGGTGGGCGAGCTCGAGGCGCCGGATCGACGGGCCGAGGTGCGCGTGGTGGGAGAGGGCGAGGAGGCAGTGCAGGGAGGGCGGCGTCAGGAGGTGGCGGCGCGTGGCGAGGTGGGTCGTGAGGAAGGGGTGGTGGGTTTTGGCGTGGAGGGCGCGGTTGGTGAGGCGGAGGGAGAGGTGCGCGGTTGGGGGGAGGTGGTGGGTTATTTGCTGGATTAGTTCGGTGGGGAGGGCGGCCAGGGTGGTGGTTGTCGTGGTCGACTCCATGATGGTCGTGGGAGGAGAGGTCGAATGTTTTATTTTTCCCCCCTCTCTCAGCGCGTCGCGGGTGCGGCGACAGAGGTTGGTTGTTGGTGGAAGTCGGGGTTCCGGATGCGGGCGGTTAGGGCTTTGCGGGAAGGACCCTGAAGATCCGGGGTCGAAGAAAGGGAAGATCTGGATGCGGGAAGGCGGGACTCGGCTCTGCAGCTAGGAAAATATGCAGCACCGATCGAGATTCAAAGAGCGCAACTTCAGCCCTACCTGGAAGTCGGATCGGGGAAAGGAGAGGGATGCGGCCTTCGGCAGTTAAATGGCAGGTCGACGGCGCGCGCACGGATCGCCACGTGCTTTGCACGTGACATGGACTTCTCCCCGGCCCTGGTTCTTTGAGACACCGCTGGATCTGCCTCGGAGATAGACCCTTACTACTTTTGTCCGTTACCCCGGACCCCCATCCCCTGCGATATCCGAACAACGGCTCTCACGCTACACTCCCGGCCAGGCAACACCAGGGCATCGGATGCGAATAGTTGGCTTGAAGAACACAAAAATTAGCGGTTTCAGGTCCAGAATCCATAAGATTGAACTTGCTTTGTAGTTTTCGGCCTTAATGCCTTACAGGAAACAATCTCGACCCTTTCTTCAATGCTTTCACCCTTGAACTTCTCCGGAGTGAAAGTAGAGCAGGAGAGCAAAGGATGGATAAATGGAAGTGAGTAGGAGGGGAGCCTTGCCCCATTCGGGACCTCACTGCCACAAACGCTCGAACCCTCGGCCGGCGTCTCTTCTAATCTGCTTTGCCCATTTCTGTACCGTGGGCTACGAGGATGTTGATGGTTTCAGAAGTACTGGTTCCGTGCATGCGTTTGGGTCTTCTCCCTTGGATAGAAGAAAGCGAACACTTTCCGCTTGCCCGAGGTGTGCAGCTAAATGTAAAGGCGTCTCGCACCGGCGAGTCGTGCTATCGAGCATGGCGATGCTGGTATGTTCTATCAAGTACTCCAATACGTCCGGAAAAGGAGCTGTGTAGTGTAGAAGTGTACAGTAGTCACCTGTCCGAGAGAATTTATTGAGAAGATTCAATAACGTTTTCCATTTTGCTGGCTCTGGATAGATTCGCGGCTGCTTAGGATATCTAAGACGGCAAGCCGTCCATTACCTGCTGCGATTTCTGCAACTGAGTTTCTGCTTACATCCGATTTGCGAATGTCGGCCCCATCCTGGGATAGGAGCTTCATGTGTTGCTCCTTTCCAGATCGAGCAGCATGCATGGATGGTGTCTCATGTAGAGAGCTTGCGCCATGCATGTCAACATCGATACCGGTCTCTAATAGCAACTTGAGGCTGCTTGGGCTGGCTGTCGAATCCGAACCGCAAAGGCGGTGTAATAAACCAAGGTATGAATGACTGTTTGTCTTCGCGAGTACCTTTTCATTCGTGCTTTCCACCAAAACTCTGAAGATTTCTTGCTCATAGTTGATGGAGCATGCGAACTCTAAGGGCGATTCGTGGTTGTGATCTGCGAAAGGGCCATGTGTTTGGATCCTGTGGTCCACAAGTTTCCGCACCAAAGGCGTCTGTGCGGACTTTATGGCCCATTTCATCATCCGCACTCCTATCCAATTTGAAGCAGAAGCGCTCAGTTTAATTGGATGATCCAGAAAGGTTTCAAAAACTTTGGCGATCTTTAATGTCGCTCCATCGTTTTCAAGGTTAACCTCCACGGATCTCACAAGGAGATCCAAGCAAGTTTTCCCAGCCTCGTCCGTTATCTCGAAGCTAGGCCGCATCTGTAAGATCATTTTTAGGCCTTGGTCAGCCTTCTGTGCTAAATATGCATGCTCGCAAAAGTAATGCAACACAGCCCTAGCTGCCCCGCGCGTCTGATAGATTGACACTGTCAACTGTCACGAACATCTCAACAGTTGAGCAGTACTCTTCTTCAAAATAAATGTTATCATGATCCAGGAGAACATGGAGCACCGTTTTGCCAGAAGAGGCTATGGCTCCAGTGCCAGTGCCATGTTGAATCAGCAGCTCTGCCTTGTCCTTGAGATGCGCATCGTGCGGATTCGAAACCAGTCTATGAAGGGGGGGTTATATCTATCCCTTACGATCTATCGTAGGCACTTCTATCCCCTTCTTCAGAAGACCTTGGAGTGCATTGACCGTCATTGATGAGACAAAATGAGCCAATGTAGTATTATCACCAGCTGCATCGTTGACGACGTTGCTTACATGCGGCAGAAGCGCTGTTATGGCAGGTACTCTTAGCGCGGCGCTAGCGCCGCTGGGTAGTTTAGCTCCTTCGCTCTCTTCCAAACGAAGACCAGACAACGAATACAGATGCATACGAGTTTTTGCTCCAACAAGCGCTAAGAGCACTTTTCCGCTCCCGAGTGTGCGGTAGCTAAGGCGGGCGTGGAGCCGTCCTTCGATTTTCTTGCAAGATATTTCTCTGGTTGCTTTTCCGTCGAAAATAAAGTTTCGAGGACTTCCAAATTATCTTTACTAGCGGCAAGGTGCCAAAGCAATCGTCCTTCCTTATCTTCCAGAATCGAATTCGCTCCATGTTCGAGAGGCAGTATGGGGAACCGTGTATCTCTGCAAACGGCGCATTTTGCAATAGGGATTGCCCCATTGCATCAATCTTGTTGACGTCTGCTTCATGCTCGAGTAGGATGTTAGCTGCACCCCACGACCCGTTCATCACAGCCTCGTGTAAAGCCGTTCTAAGATTTTGTGGGTCCGCAGCATCCACATAGGTATTTGAGTCGCGCAACAAAGAAGTCGGTTCTTCTTGGAGATCAAACATGGGTCACGCATGGATGGCTTTGTTTGCATCAGCAACCTCTTTCCTCAACACTGCGTGGACATCCTCAGCCTCTCTTTCTCTAGTCCACCTAGACCGAAATTCAGGGTCAATTCTAGACGCGACTTCCAAGAATTGATCGTGGAGTGCAACTTCAACCCGTTCGGCCTTAATCGTATGAAGGGTTCTCTATAAACCCTGCGAGATCTCTGTCCCATAGGCGTGGATTTCTCTTAAGTATTCGATGCATGTCTGGTCAACACACCCGCTATGTTTCCCCACCAACGATGCAACCTCTGATTTAGCCACGCACAGATTATTCGATCGATCTGGGCGACTTTCGGCCCAGATCAAAGATAAGAACATTGTACGGTCTCTTTCTCTCTTTCCATCATTTGAGAGCGAGTCAATCTTAGGGTCGGATCCCGCTCCAAGGAGGATATTGAGGACCTCACGTTGATCTCCTTACGCGGAGTCCAGTGGAACACGATCATAAATACGATCATTGCTCAAATATAGAATATCCACGCCGCACCGAGCGTAATGAAGCGGTGTGCCATACGGCCCTATTGCATTAGGATCGCAACCATTTTGTAGAAGCCGTTGTGTGACTCTCACGTTCCGAACAAGTGCAAAGGGCTGACACTTCCAGCCGTGACATGTTTAAAGAGCTCAGACTAAACGCCTTCCGACAGATCAGTCTCTCTCAACATTAGCGTATTCGAAACGGAAACGTCAATAGCCCAATCTAGAAGATTGACACTCTTGGTTGGCTTGTAAAATCTCGTCGCTTTCTCGAATAGGCCATCATTGGCCCACTCATCTTCTGAATCAAGTAGAAAGCGACATGCAGTCGATCTGAAAGGATATTTGACTTTTCTGAGCTTCCATTCTCCAAAGGTCTTGGGTAGAGTGATGCTAAGTTCCTCAAAACTCAGATAGTCGATGGAGATCTCCGTTAGAAACAAGTTGTCATCGGCATCATAGATTTGAAATTTGGCTAAGTGCGGCTTTGAATCCGGTACGATCGCCTCGAGGAATTCCTGTACGGTAAAGTGTGAGATTTCAAGGCTCTCCCCGTCGTTGGACTTCCGGATAAGGCTACTGCAATAAATGAGCAAGTCTTCTTCCTCTGGCAGCTTCTCTGCCTGGGAAGTCTGGTAATTGACCTCTAATGTAAATGCTTTGCAAAGTTCAGGAGTCGTGAGGCGATCTCCATGATAGATCAACCAACGCAACGTGTTGCGTACCAAAACTTGCACCTCGGAAGGACGACTATTTATTCTATCCAGTATCCTCTCATATGTCCAAAGGAGGTCAGGAGGGGGTCTATTCAAAGCCTCATGGCGAGCCATGTCGGCTCGTACTTCGCATATATAATTAACCTGACATGCTACCCAACGAAACCTAAATCGAACGGTGAGCATCGTTCAGAGGATGATTCCGACAAGAGCGAACTTACATTCCTTGTGCACCCTCGATAAATTTTTCTATGATATCTTTTTTTAGATTGGGGTTCCTGACCTGTAGTCTCCTTTTCCGAATCCTCTCCTCGATTTCCGCTGCCACGTACAGACTCACGTCATCGTTATACGCTGCAATAGGGATATGGTAAAAGTCATCTCGGAGGACTTGTCTAATTTCATGCTCGTTCACGGCTGAGGAAAAGAGTCCTGACATTGCTTTGTAGCTCGGAGTTAAGATCGAAGATCGATTCCACGATATCAACTGTGTTTTTGCCGCACTTATCCAAAGCATCGACAGTATCGATACCTACGAAAAATAACATGCTCATCTCTTTTACAAGTGAGGTGAGCTTTGTTATTTCTGGGGAAGATATGGTTTGTTCGTGATATTCGTCATAGAGGCTTTCGAGCATCTTGTACGCCCGCTCGCTTTGGTCCTGCCGGGTCAATTGGATAGCAAAAGTACCGAAGACGTTGACAGCCTTTTGGCGCTCCTCGTCTTTTTAGTCACAGTAGAAATACGCAATCGCATGCTCCGGGCTGCTCCGCTTCAAAAGACTCTTCAATCACGGCGGACGCCAACACTGTTTTTCCTGCACCTGGTATTCCGGATAACCAAAGTTTGGAGGCAGGTGTTCTTAGCAATGACTTGAATTTATCGTGGTCAGTGAGCCATGAACCTGTAAGAGGGTGTCGGAGCTTTAGGCTGGTGTTATGGTTGGAGCTGGGATCCACACGACCGAAAAATTCGAAAACTTCATGTCGTTTCTTTTTCATGGCAATGCGTGTCTCTAGGATTTACTTGCGCTGGAGTTACAATTGAATATCCTCGACGCCGTCACGAATTTCTCCCTGGACGGACAATGATTTCAGCAGCTTTGTAAAACTTTCCGTTGACAATGCTGCACCCAGATGTCTCTGGTTTTGGATGTGTAGGACTATATTCAGGCCACTAGCCAGCACTGAAAAATAGTGCAGCGTCGTACTTTTTCAGTCCGACAGGATGATATCATCAATCATGTGTTTCGTGTCAGGCGGAAAAGGGCCATTGGAGCTTCAGCTTGATGGATGATGCAGCTTTGTTCCCATTCAATGTCTCGTCTTTCCTTTCAAGCTTTCGCTGAATCTATGGAGGACCTTTCGGCAGAAATGGATGTGGTGAAGGCGGAATTCGGACTCGGTTATCCCCTGATCAAATTTAGAGATGAGGAGGGACAGGCTGTGCAGTGTTCCTACTAGGGTGCGGGTTTCTTTGGCGAGAGAGGTTATATAATTTTTGGAATTGTGTATAGCTTTGCCACATCGATAGACGCGGCTGAACACTAAGTCTGCCAAGGAACAAAGGCCTGCTATGCTGCCAGCGATAAAAAGAGGATCTGCAATTGTGAAGGCGCTCGAGTTTCAGCCGTACACAGTGAAGATGAGGTAAGATCAGCTCTCTTGAAGGTAAGGAGAAGAGTGTAGAGGGAGACCAGCCAGGCAGCGAGACAAAGAAGGGGATGTTCACCTTCTGATTTTCCACGAGGCTGCACAGCTGGCGGTGGGGCTGTGCTGTGCATTTGGCGGATACCAGCTGCCTCGGTGACTCTCATTCAAGCCTGCTGCATAAAGCCCCGCCAATCAGTCTGCCTCGGTCAGCAAAGCCTTGTGCTGACACGCGCATGAGCTGATGCTTCCAACACTGTAAGGCACCTTTGTCAGGCCAAGCAAAATCCCGTAAGTGAGCCTTAGTTCAGGGCTTCGATGTTACAAGTAGTACCGGTGTTGTTGCAGCTAAGTGGGAATAAATATTCAACAGAGAGTAATGAGCTGTTCGCCGACGGTATCATTATGGTTTTGCGCTTCTCATGTCCAAATGAAAAATATGAAGAGAGGGGAGAGGGTGGAGGGTAGTGGGGAAAACCGAATCTTTGTCGTATGACGATCATAATGTGATAAAATAGTCAGCTTAAGCACCACGATTCCGTCCTCATCATCACCATTCAACCTGTTAAGAGGTCACAGGCGCTGAGGCCAAGGCCGCCAGGAATTTGAAGATGTAGATTGAGTAGCTAGTACAGCATCCGAGGAAAGTGGCGATAAGACTGGATAGCCCTATAACTTGACGACTGTGCTAACTTATACAGCCTTATTTCACCGAGCAGGTTCTTTTCAAAAATGTCTCCAAGCCTCTCGTTTGCACCCACTTTATCCCCATTGCTGCAAGCGTGTGCAAGAGCTGGGAAGTCTGGTTACCATGTTCTGAATTGGAGTACTTTTTATATTTGTCAGAGAAGCTTATGTGGCTGAGCAGGTAGTCAAGAAGTAGTAATGAATTGGAGGTTATTCGTTGTAGTTGGAGAAAGCCTGTTGCTGATTTGTCAGACGTGCGGAGAGGGCAGTTGGAGAAGTACATATGATTGGTCGAACATTGGAGACACTCAACACAGGCACGTAACACCAACGATCGATGCGGATAAGTTTCGGCAGCGCATTCCCTATTCGCATCATTAGGCAATATGTTCCTAGACCACGTTTGCATTGGAAGAACGTAGTCCGCCATCTGCATCTGTCCCCCAACTTCATCTCTGTCGTGCTCCTTCGATTATCAACACTGGCGTTTGTAATCGTAGCTTAGCAATCTTCGCCACGAGGTCGGATCATGTAATAGATTTCGAAACCTCTCAGGCCAAATTTCCTGCATTTCTTGGAATAAAAGCCACCAAGGCCCGCCGTTGGTGAAGCAAATAACCAATCAGCAAAGAAGATCATCTAGGACCCATTCACAAATCCATGCCTTCACAACAAGTATTCCGGTTGGCCGGCGACCGTAAGTCCTTCCAAGAACTGCAGGCCTTCCAAGAAGACATCCCCACCATCAGCAACCGCGAAGTCCTCATCCGCGTTCGCGCCGTCTCGCTCAACTACCGCGACATCGCCATCTCCACCTCCAAATATCCCTTCCCAGTCAAGGACAATGTGGTCCCCTGCTCCGACGCTGCCGGCGAGATCGTCGAGGTCGGCAGCGCAGTCGTCAAAGAGCTGGCCAGAGGCGACACCGTCATCGGCACGTTCGACCCCACGAACCTGTACGGCCCGCAGCAAAACTGGAACAACGGTCAAGGCGGTCCCGTCGACGGCGTGCTGAGGCAGTACATCGTGCTGCCCGCCGAAGCCGTGGTCAAGGTGCCCTCCGAATCACCCCTCAGCCACGCGCAGTGGGCCAGCCTCGTGTGCACCGGCGTCACGGCGTGGAACGCGCTCTGCGGCAACTTGCCCCTGAAGCCGGGCCAGACCGTCCTGTTTCAAGGTCGGTATCTTCTCTGATCCTAAGATAAAAAAAAAAAAAATGCCCGTTCGGTGGTGGTCCGACTGATGTTGCCCAGGCACCGGAGGCGTCTCCATAACCGGCCTCATCCTAGCCAAAGCCGCTGGCGCCACCACCATCATCACCTCCTCCTCGGACGCCAAGCTTGCGCACGTCAAGGCCAAGTACGGCGCCGACCACACCATCAACTACAAGGCGGCTCCCAACTGGGCGGCCGAAGCGCGCCGTCTCAACGGCGACCGCGGCGTCGACTTCATCCTGGAGAACGGTGGTGCCGGGACTATTGCGCAGAGCATTGAGGCCATCGCCATGGGTGGCATCATCTCCGTCATCGGTTTCCTGGCCAGCATTCCGCAGTCAGAGATGCCGGATGTGGCGGCGCTCGCGTTGAGCAAAGGGGCGGTTGTTAGGGGGATTACGGTTGGAAGTACACAGTTGTTGGAGGATGTGGTCAGATTTGTGGGGGCGAAGGGCTTGGATGTACCTGTGGAAAAGACATTTGGATTTACGAGGGAGGAGGTGGTTGCGGCATATGAGTACCTCGCGAGCGGACAACACATTGGTAAGGTCTGCATCAACGTTGAGTAGGTGAGGCAAGTGGTTGGAGTTGTCCCATTCCTAGGTTTGCGAGATGCCTCTCAGTTGGAGAAAAAGCATATGAGAGACTGAAAAAGTACGACGCCGCACTGTTTTGCAGTGCTGGCTAGTGGCCTTATATAGTCCTACAGCATAATAGGGGGGAAACGCGCTGTGAATAGAGATAAACGTGACTAATTCTACAAACTCCCGAATGCAAAGTCTAACCTTTTCATCCCGCGTTGCCGCTCCATGAAAGGCACTGCATATCTTGAATTCTCTTTTACAGTCCACTTCCACCACACCGGATGTTGCCCTCGATGTTGGCGAAGGAGAGGACGCGGGCGGGAAGGGCGTGCGCGAGGAAGAGCGCGGTGAGGCCGCTCATCGAATGGCCGGCGAGGTGGGAGGTGGTGATGGAGTAGTGCGCGAGGACGGCGTGGGCGGTGCGGACGAGAAAGGGGATGTTGATGGCGGAGAGGTCGGCGCAGTGCGAGCTGCCGCAGCCGGGTGCGTCGTGGGCGAGGAAGGGGCGGTTAGCGAAGGAAGGGTGCTGGTGGAGGTCGGTTTAGCCTTCTTTTGTGGAGCCGAAGCCGTGGAGGAAGAGCATTGGGGCGAGAAGGGGTTGATGTCGTTGGGGATGGTGCGCTGGACGGTGGAGAGGTGGACTAAGACGCCGGAGATGATTAGGTGGAGCTTTTCGTAGATGAGTTCGGTGTCTGCGGTGCCATCTGCAACTGCTGTGATTGTCATTTCTGGAGATAAGTTGATGATGATTGTTATTGTAAAGGAGTTGAAAAAAGAAAACGAAGGAAATATCAGGACTCAAAGGATAGATGCAATCAATGTGATCTGCGATGTGTATGTCCCCTCTATTCGGAACGCAGGGTGAGGCTATATTCTATGGCAAGCAGAACACTATAATTTAACAGGAAGTGGGCACATTGTGCAGTTGCACGCAACTGGTAAGCAGAAGAATCAGCGTCAGCCCGTGCTGTTTGGTCTTTGACACCTCGCTCGGCGTCGTGATACTTTCGCCGAACCCCTCGTCAAAGCTTGCCCCGCATCTTTCCACATTCGGCAAGAAGCTGACGCCGGGATTGTCGCCGAAACATCCACTCCTTCAACTTAAACCACTGTCACGATTGCGTACTGTCCAAACTACATTCTATGATGATTCTTCTAAATAGACCCATCGGCTGCCCTGAGGGCCTTGGTGAGAGCTTCTGCGGTGCATGCCACATTCATCTCCGTCACTGCGCCCGGAATCAACGCAGATCTCTTGGCGGGAAATACAATGCAGACAGCCGGTGATTGAAATGCGCCCTGAGGGCAAAAGATACATATGGTGTTTGTCTCGGAGCTCAGTAACTTGTGTCGGGGATAACCCGGTCAAAGAAAACATCCCGGTCTGCTTTTTCAATCAACCAATGCTTAATGCTTTCATCACGTAGTGTATATCACCTCATATAGAATGTGCTCCCATGAGCCTGGGGCATCTCGTTTCTTTAGTTCTCCATATAGTCTTTGCCTCATGTGCTTCATTCGACTGCTCGTTTGATGTAGGTCTTCTTGCCATTGCCGAAAGAATGTTTCATCATTTAGGATCCTGGCAATAATTCTTGCACAAAATGAGCGAGGCGTGGTGATCTCAGGCCGTTGCAGTTCTTTTTTTTTTTTTCAGCCTTTCGCCCACCTTTGCGCTCATATCAAAAGACTGCGTAATAATGTGCAGAGCTCCGACACTGGGCCTGGCGCAGGTGCGTCGCTGGACCTCTTGCCAACTACGGTTTAGTGTAGGTCCTCGGCGAAACAGCAGGAGGCCGACAGCGGCGCCGAGGATCAGCCAGGCCGGAGCTTATGGGACGGAATCTACTAAGAATTTCCACTCTTCCCATTTCCTCAACATGCCTCCCGGTAACTCAATCGCTACGCCGGCCGTCGTAACACGACAATGAGCGACTCAGGAGACAGAAGACAAGCTCTGCGCGCTGGCTCTGCCTCGCACAGGTACAGAGCCGGCATTCTGACTAATAAGCCGAGGACCAAGCCTGTCGCGTGAGTTTTTACCCCAATCGGCTGCGTCATGGCGGTTCCACAAATACGCTTCTGCGTCTTTGGTACTGAGAGACTCTGAAACAGTTGTCGAAGATGTCATACGCGCAAAGTCAAATGCTCCGGTGGCCATCCATGCACAAACTGTAGGCAGCTGGAATGCCCCGACGATTGCATCTACCCCGCTCGAGATCGTCAAGTGCGAGTGAGCCAGAAGTGAGCTGCAGCAGATAGCAAGCATCCCGTGCGGGACCGAGCCATGACTTACTCTACGCAGTTATATCGAGGAGCTCCTTGAGGAAAACGAGCGTCTGCGGGAGTCTACCCGCAACAGCAGCTCTGCTACTGCTCTGCCGACTCCCAACACAACAACAATTCACGACGCCGAGCCCACAGGTGAAGCTTCGGAAAATGACGAGGCTGTTCGCAATCCTTTGGTTGAGGATCGCGCTTGGTTCCTCCCGATAAACACTTCAGAGATGCCCATCCACATAGCCGAGGCTGCCGACGCTGCCTTTGCAACACGCTTCCGCCAAGCCATCTCAGATACACAGCATAGACACATCCCCCGCACACACTATGTGACCGATGAGGAACTCATGACGCTGGCCGACGCTGACTGCCCGTGGCCGACTGGCCCGCGCGCTCGTTTCCTCGTGAAGGTCTCCCTGAATACTATTTGTCAGCGTTATCACGTCATTCGCCGGAGTGCTATTTGCGACGGCCTTGAGATAGCCATCCGGAACCCGTCAGGCTGTGATGAGCTTTTCAAATGCAAGCTGTGGGCTCTTTTCGCCCTGGGTGAAGTGTTTTCTACCAGAACCGTCTCTTCAGAAGGCTTCTTTCCAGGCATAGCGTATTTTGCCCGTGCAAGTAGGATGCTCCGCGTGCTTGGTGAGCGCCCACGGATGGATTCCATTGAAATATTGCTTCTTCTTGTAAGACTCGTGTCGTCACTTCTGCATGAACCCACAGCTGACTATCCTTCAGTCATTTTATTCATTGACGATCAACCGACGCCATGCTGCATATTACTTGGCAAGCTCAGCAGTGCGTCTGGGTATCGTAATGGGCCTTCACTTGAACGTACCGGAATATCAGCTCAGCGACAGGGGAGCCAGAGAACACCGCCATCGGATTTGGTGGACTGCTTACACCTGTGATCGGATGTGGGCGTCGAAATTAGGCCAGCCAGCATCTATTCAAGATGATGATATTGATGTCGACTTGCCGTCCAACGAGGGATTGACGGGACCGCAGGCTCGGGATTTCGGGGATCCAGAGTATATTATTGCAAGCATCAAGTTGGCAAGGCTGGCCACCCACATCATTGCCTCGATCTACAAACGCAAGGGTCAGCATGGTGCCTTTTCTCAGAGAGTCCAACAAGCGTTGCGGGATCTGAGAAGCTGGGTCGAAGAGCTCCCATCTCATCTGCAACTGGAAACAGACGAATCGCTGCAAACGAAACCAAAACCCATCATCTATATACACCTTTCATTCAACCAAGTAAGCCTTCGTACTGCGTTCCGTGCGTAGACTTTAACTTCTAACCCCATCTACCAGTTTGTTGTCCTCGCAACGCGGCCGATTCTACTGCATGTCTTCCGCACATACCGAGAATCCCTCCGAAATCCGGCAAGCTCACCCACACCTCCAATACCAGAAACCGCCCTCGCCCTCGCTGAAGCTTGTATCCGCTGCGCACGCCACTCCTACCGCCTTCTCACCGAATCCTGGATCGATGGTGCCTTCGCCACGTTCGGCTACTTCGACACTCAGTATCTCTTCTCTGCTGCCACCATCCTAGCTATCTCCAGCTTAATGAACGGCAAGGACTCACAAAGCGACGGAGATCATTTCGAAACGGCAGCGCAGTTTCTGAGCCAGCTGGAGCAGAATGGCAATTTTGCAGCCAAGGAATTCTGCCGACATATCGACGCCATTAAGCATCTAATGCGAGAGGCAGGTGGACCCGGCTCATATACTGTCGACCAGTCTGCCGGCCTGTCGTCCACCGTTCCAGGTGCCGTCCACAGTGAGGAAATGCAGTATACACCGGGGTCCATGGTGACCGCAGGGATGGCACTGGCGGAGCCATCGTTACAGGAGTTCTTGTCGCAGCCGGATCTGGATCTGCGCTTCATCGATACTTCAATCTACGACGGCGGATTGCAGAGCCTGTATTGGCCTGATTTGCGAGGTGAAGATTGGATGAATGGCCCTTCGGGCGTTGCTTGAGGCTTGGGTGATAATCGGCACCCTGTTCCTTTCAAAGGAACAAAAGAAATCATTGACGTTTCATATCTCCGTGTTCATTTCCCTTACTCCTTCTCCCCTTCCACATCATTACCCTGCCTATCCAACCGCCCATCGACCCACTCCTGCATCTGAATCCCCCACTTCGCTGTCACAAGCGTCAACACGCCCCCAATAACCACCATGGCCGCCCCCACTGTACTCGTCCACCCGACCCCAATCGCATCAATCATCGGCACGCTCGCCCCGCTCGCCGCCGCCGAAAAGCAATACTGGACGCAGTACTTACTCGCGATCACGCTCGTGCGGCACCGCGGCATCACCTCCGCGCAGTACGTGTTCAGGCTGGCGAAGGCGGCCAGCAGGCCCAGCGCCGTGAAGAAGGCCATTACGACCGGCAGCGGCAGGCCGCCCGCGTGCGCCTGCAGGCACCAGCCGTAGATGAGCGACGCTGCCGGGACCACGAAGAAGAAGGCGAGCATCCCGCTGTTCAGCCGATCCTGCGGCAGGCGCAGGCCGCCCCGCAGCGCCATGTGCTTGCGCACCGTGTGGTCGGAGAAGCGGCCGCCGACGATGGTGCCGGTAAGGAATCCGGCCGCGGGAGAGAGGTAGAAGAGGCCCGAGACGAGCGGGGACGTCAGGTGGAAGCGCGTCGTGATGATGTGCCGCGGCGCGGAGAGCAGCGCGTATTGCGACCAGCTGAGCAGGCCGCAGGCGAGGTCGGTGAGGAGGACGTTGGGGTAGACGAACAGGCGGAAGACGTGGGCAGGGTTGAACGTCGCGAGCATCTGGCGGGCTGTCATGCGCGGCGCCTGCGGCGCGTCGAGCGTCGCGGACGCCGGGATCGCGAGGAGGGAGACGACGAGGGCGGAGCCGCACATGCCGGCTTGCAGCCAGAGGATCGTGCGCCACGACTTGTATGTCACCATTATCCCCGCGACGAGCGGCCCGAGGGGCGGTCCGAGGACCGTGCCGGCGAGGAAGAAGCCCGTTGCCGTGCCTCGTTGGACCTTTGAGCGTCAGTCCGAAAGTGTTTCGAGAGGAAAGATTGGCCGATCAACTTACCGGAGGGAAATACTCCGCCAGGATGGCCTGCCCCGAGACGTGGAAGTACGTCCCGGACAGGCCGGACAGCACGCGCGTGGCCACGAACGTCCGCATGTCCGGCGCCAGCGCGGTGCCGATCGTGAAGCAGAGCAGGACCACGATGCACATGTTGTACGCGATCTTCCTTCCAGCCAACTTGTCTCCTTGGTCAGCACCCCCATCGAACATCTTCTGATCCATCCCCGTAGCGGCAAGGGGGAAAAGTAAAAGAAAAAGAGAAGAAAAACTCACGATCCCGATCGGCCCCCACACGAACGACGCAAACCCCATCGCCAGCAGCACCCCGGCGTTCGACACGTTGACGTCGACCGCCGTGCTGCCCAGGTCGCGCGCGATCTCGTCGGCCGCCGAGAAGAGCGAGGTGCTGCTGAAGGTGGCCGCCAGCGTCGCCCAGCTGGTCGCGAAGACGATGAGGGACTTGCGCCAGAGCGGGTAGCCGTAGTTGTGGTTGGTGTTCGATTCGAGCTTGCGGAGGGCGGACTCGAGGGCCGAGGGACTGGTCGCGGTTGCGGTTGCGGTTGCGGTTGCGGTGGTCGGACCGTCTTCTGCGGGCGACGGTGGCGAGGAGGGCGGGCTTGAGAGCTGGGTGGTCGGTGTGCAGGCCTCTTCGGGCGAGGTCTTGGAGGATGGCGAGGAAGAAGCCATTGCGCTTTGAGTTCGACGGGGAACCGGAAAGTCGAAGGTGCTTCTAAGCCTCTTGTTTGCGGGTATGTGAAAACGGTAGATAATTTGCCCGCCGGAGGCCTGTCAATGATAGATACAACGCTCGCTGGGCACGCAAGTACATCCAAGTCTTTTTTTTTTTTGTGTGTGTGTCCCGGTATTCAGACCTTTGATGATGAGTGCTGCCAGGGACCCTTCAGCCTCATATCAGTGCTTGGCCCTCGTTTTGACTTTTTGAGGCTCGCGTTTTTATTTATGCTCATGTTTTCGAGACATCCATGTTGTGGTCGTAGATTCTCGGGCCCACTGTTTGCTGAGGCTCGTCCGTCGCTCGGCGTGGGCGAGGGCGTCGCCGCGGCGAAGCGGCGCGCTGCACCGAGGCGCGGGGGGGGCCAAGGGTTGCTTTGCATCATTCCGCCGCGCGCCGTCGTTGACGATAGGGGCAGGTCGTGTGTGGACGGGAAGAACCCCCCCCCCTCGCCGTGACAGCCGTCGCCGGTGAGTTGGGTTGGGCGAAGGTGCATGATGCTGACGCCACGGCCGGGGGTGGGTCATGTCAAGGGATGGTAGGACGGCGGCGTGGTCTCTGGGCTAGATCAGAACGCCGTTATTGGCAAGTGGTATGATCGGCCAAAGCTTTGCGGCGGGTGAGACGTACTCTTTTTTATCGTCCACGAGCCGGCATTGGTTCACCCTCTCGTGGTAGTAAGCGGTGAGGCTGCCCTCGTTCGACCTTGTGAAGAAAGAAATGGTGCATCCTTTCTTCGCAAATAGCGATGCTTTCTGAATCGACATGAGCTCGATCGAATCAGAGGACATAAATTTTTCAGGGATCAATTTTTCTTAGCTGCCTGCCCGGGAGTTGTGGGCGGGAAGGTCCAGTGACTGGAACTACGGGCCCTTATAACTTCAGCAAAGCATGACCGCCACACTGACACATTAAACACAGCCTGGCTCTATGGAGACCTCATGTCGGTAGTCGTAGATAATAGTGAGAAATATCACCTGTCACACTCCATGATGGTAGATAGCAGGTCCGGGTTGGACTCGAAGGAAAGGCAACGAATATTCAGCCACGATACCGGGCTTCTGCGCCCATCTGGCCTCCTGTTGAGAGCTTAGGTCTGCGAGTGAATCGTATATTTCGTTTTTCCCTGGAGGTAGTTCCATCACTCTGAAGAATATTTAGCCAAGAGTATTCCTTTGAACCCATCGATCTCCCAAGGAGACTGGCGGCGCAGCTTAACGAAAAGATCGTCTGGCAACCTCAGTAGGAAATACACAAGGACTTTAAAGTGTTGGGTATCTTGAAATTCATGCATTCATCCGAGTCGTGACGGCGCCGGATTCACTCCCTCATCTTTTCCCGTCCAAGTCGCCTGTCCCCTCCGCCACATCCCTCCCTCCACATCCTTTCCCACCACCCCCGTCCAACAAACATTTATGACGCGTCCGAAGGCGAATCGACAATTACGCAAGGTTCCAGCGCGGCGGCGCTCACGTCCCCACTGCTGCCGCATGACGGTGGCAACACTCCATCCTGGAAGAATTCGCGCTGGCCTTGGGCGTTGGTGCCGACCTCGGTGGCGAGCAGGGCGCGGTCAACGTTGTCCTCGAACTCGACGTCGCCGACGAAGTTGACAGTCTCGACCTGGGCGAGGCTGAGGGAGAAGAAGGCGAAGAGAGCGAGAAGGATGGACTGCATATTCGAAGATGGGTCCGGCGTTCTTACTCCTTGTTTGTGAACAGATATATGGCGTTGAGATGAGGAGTGGATCGAGAGGGGATTCGGGGATCGTCGAAGGCAAGTCCTTTTTTTTTGGTGGGGAGTAATAGAGAGGCAGAGGCCAGCTCTGCTAGTAAAGACGCGGTATTTTAAAGGTTGGACAGACGTCGCGAAATGCGTCACGGCTGATGTGCGGATTCCTAATAATATTGCACGTCTTTGGGCAGACCACGGGAAACCGGCACGCTTGCGGCCCCATGCGCTCGGACAAAACCCCCCTGCTGTTGGTACTCGAGCATTCCCGCCGTCGTCTGGCACGCGTCCCGTCACATCCACGGCACCAACCCGCTCTTGGCTACGCTTGGCGGCTCTCTTTTTCTGCGCATCGCTGCCATTCCTGCTGCTGAAAGCTTGCTAGAGTCTGCCGAAGCTGGCAAGTCGCCGGGATCTTCGCTGCGACCGAAACGGCAATTGGTCGATTTTTTCCGTCGATTTTCCAGCGGGCACTACGCTGTTTGAAGTTTGGTGCAAGGCTGCATTGAGAAATCTCCAGACTTGTATCACTTGGCACAAGCATGTATTTGTGTGCGCGGTCGCAGCGTGGACGTGTAAGAATTGAGGCTGTGTTGCTGTGCCGATTTTCCCGAGCACGTCCAGTTAAGAGTCGAGTTTGCCCTGTCAGCTCCTGCGACACACAGCCTGGCCGAAAATCTCACTGCGTGTACGACTGAAAAACTCCTCCAGACACGGTACATGAGAGTCATCAGGTATACATGAAAGACCTCTCGGCGATGGCTAAACCGCTGGAGTGGTTTACCGAGCCCACGTGGACGAGGTTGGATGCCGAGAAGAGCGAAAGGAGTAACTTGTGGACTTGGATGTTTTTTTTTTTTCAGGTAAACGAGAAGTACAAAATATCCGGGATCTATGGCCTACTATAGATGTCCCTTCCTCCCTCGACTTATGGCAATGGTAAGAGGGACAGCGAATCTGTCTATCTTTTGGAGGTCGGAAGTTCTGCCTATGATTTGATAGGGCCAGTCCACAGGGGTCTGGCTCTAACACCTTCTGAAAAGTATAAGGCGTGCTACGAACGCGTTGGCATATTCGAAGTTACGGGGAATCTCGAACAGATCAACCGTCTTTTCAGTACTCCGCCCGGCGTTATTAATACTTGTTAAACGCTGGAGCCAGTCTTTGTTTGCTGGTCAGCTGCGTTGGTATGCGGTCAGCGGTGGACTGGTTCAATGATGTCATATGGTAACAGGGTCAGGCAGGTTTGGTCTGAGCGATCAATACCAGTCAAAATCGAGGTCTTCTTTCTACAGTAGGTAGCAGATAAGACGTGTAATTCTCAAGATAAAACATTATCAACCAGGCACTGTGGACAAGCGTCTCGTCGGCCATTACGATTACTTTCCCACCTCCACACGCTCGGCCTCCCACCTCGATTACACGTTGTCTCTCTCTCTCTCTCTCTCTCTCTCTCTCTCTCTCTCTCTCCTCCCTCCCTTCTCCCTCAGACTATACTGTCTGTCTCATGGTATATGGCTCATTAGGGTCAAAGGGAAACTTCCTGATGACGACGTCACCCGTGTATTTGTACAAATTCGGCTCCAAGGTCCCCAGCTGCACCGAGCACGTTGGCTGTGTCTGGCCGAAGGTCTCGACGTACGTGGTGTTGCCGCCATCGTGATTGATGCGCACCTGGTTGACTGTCTCACGGCTGGGATCGCCAGCGAGGTAGTTCAGCGGCAGGATCTGCAGTCCGGAATGCGCGGTCGTGAAGACCGTGTTGGGAAGGTCGCCTGCGTTCGTTCGATCAGCCATTCATCATCATCATCATCTTCTTCTATACGGAAGATCCGCTTTGCTAGTATCAACACTCACCGGTGTGCGGGACGTGATGCATTCCCAAGTTGAACCAGATGACCAAGTCCTCCTGAACCAGGTCCTCGCCGTCGAAGAATTTATCGAAGTCGATTAGCGGGTCATGCACGTCCTGAGAGTTGTACGCATGCGCAGACCGCGGCTCCGTATCCTTCTGCTTGGTGACGTAGAAGTCGTGGGCGGCCCAGTTGGCGGCGTTGGCGAGGTTCGTGCTGTTCTCGACGGTCAGGTGGATGGTGCCGGACGAAGGCATGATGCGCCAGCCGCGCGGCACGCCGTACGGGTTGGGCGCGTCCTGGTTGACGATCATGTACTCGGTGGCTCCGTTGGCCGGCCACATCAGCTTCCCTTGGTCCTCGTTGGCGATGGTGTCGCGCGCCAGCTTCATCGTGTTACGAGGCTTGCCCTTCGACCAGGGGTACACTTCGGTCGTGGGGACGAGGGTCGTGGTGGTGAGCGTGTTGGCGGTACCCAGGACATCCATGTCGAGCTTGAAATTAAGGACGTGGTCGTGCATTGACCCCGACAGCGCGTCGTGAATCTGGTAGCCGTAGTCGCCATTGTGTGCCCAGTAGGCGGATTGGATATAGCCGGATGCCCGGACCTCAACGTGGATGCTGCCATCCATGTAGAAGCTGTAGCTGAACATGTAGTCGTAGTTGCCGATCGTGCAGATGTTACGCATCGTGAAGAACACATTCTTGGTGGCGCTCACGTACGACCCGGTGCTATGGCGCTGGATGGGGTAGTCGGCAGTGCTCTCAAATAGGCATATACTATCCACATGCGTACGCGTCGTCTCCGCAGTGTAGTAGGAAGTGTTCAGGTACGTGGCATATGCAGGGCAGTCGTATCCCGGAACCAGCTGGAAACTGTATGGACCGAAGCCATAGTAGCTGTCCAAGTAAGCGGTGCCAGATTGGATCGGATCATTTCCAGCGTAGTGTGCCAAAGCCTCCTGGAGCCCTAGCTCGTAGATTATGCGCTCGCCCTTGTATTTGACGTCGAAGATGCGTGCACCGGTATCGCGCGTAAAGGAAATGTAAAATTCGAAATCCATCCACTTCACGTAACGCTCAGTCTCGTCAACGAAGTACCGAGAGCCCATGGGAGCAAGGGAAACGGGAGGGGACAAAGTATCGAGTTCCGGAACGTCGCCTCTTTGATCGGTCGCAGCCCAAGGGCCTCCAACATTGGGCTTCAGCTTCTCGAATCCAGGAGAGAAGAAAGCTGCTCTGAATTCCTCGGTAGTCTCGTAGAACACGTTGTTGTAGAGCCAACCCTCAAACGTCCACAGGCTGGGGTCTCTCCCGGTGATATTTCCCGAGAAGTAGAGGCCAAGGGGAAGAAGAGTCTCTTCATCGAAGTTGTCCGTCGGGTATCCCCAGAATTGATACCAGTGTATGATACCATCATCCTGCCACAGCGGATCCTGCTCCCAGACATCTGCAATATCATGATCGCCTCCGGTCACAGTACCTCCCCAAAGCTCTTGAGTAATATCAGAAATGGAAGCAGTAATGTTATTCACCCACAGCTCATGGACTCTACCGTAATCGGCATCCAGATTCCGGATTCTGCCCGCGGACTTCCTCGTGAAGGGGAAATCAAGTGGCTCGTAGCGAGTTGTTCCATTCCTAACAGGCAATGGGCCAACGAGGAGGTCCTCGAAGTAAGGCTCTTCGGTTGCTCGGTTATCCAGGACAACGTGCGCATACCGCGCAGGAGCTGCAGCACCGCCGTCCAGGTATGCCAAGGAGTCAGTTTTGTTCGGAGTCAAGAGCTCCACAAGGACCTAGCTAGGACGTCAACGTAACACCCCACGACAGCGGCAGCTTTGGAACTGACAAGAGTATTGTCCCACTCTCCAGCTTTGTCAGTGACTGTTAAGTTCAGTGCAGGCTGAGCAAAAAGCCAAGAAGTGACGGAAGCAGCTTCAGCGTCGGTGAGACCGGCCCAGATATTTGACTTTGGGGCAGCAATCGACTGAGCAGTTGCCGATGCACAAGAGGAACCGGTGGCCTGGCGCTTCATGCGTTGGTAAGCACCTCCTCTATGGGAATGGGTCTTCTTCATAAATGCCGAATTGGACTTCGGCATCGGCCGGGAACAGGCGAGGTCGACATGATTGCCCAGAAGAGACAGGACTGCAAGGCCAGAGGCCAGGCTTGGCAGTAAAACCTTCATGGTGCGGGCTGCGGGGAGTGTGCATGGGACGAAGGGGATTTCCCCAGACACTTATACTCGCCTTCTACCCCCTGTGAGACGGCCAAGGGCGCGCTGATAGGAACAGCGGCGGGAACATGTGGTAGAGCGGTCAGTCATTTTACGTTTTCCACATTGGTCAATGCATTGAGAATCAATAGAGACGGCACGGGACGAAGGACTGCAGAGCGTCCTGGAGCCCACTCTTGCCGCGATAACGAGTCGCCGGCGTGTTCGGAGCCGCACTTCTCCGGGCCAGATCCCGGCAGGTACCACGATGATAGCTGCACGCCATAGAGTTTTCGCAGGGAAGAAGAGGGCGGCGCTGCGGGGTTGGGTCAGGACAGGGCGGGATTTTCTGGATGTGGAGGTCGGGGGGGAGCAGTACTGGCAGCGGTGCCGTTATCTATCCCACGCGATTTGGCCGGTTAAGCCGCGATGTTGCACAGATGCCGCGTGGTCGAGTCAGCCAAGTGCCGACGAGTTGGAAGATGAAGGACCGGGTACAAAGTAGTACAATCGGGCATGTCGATGCGACGACCTTGCTGCGACGGGAATGGCCGATATGCTGTATCTCAACCGCACGGTTCAACGCTCGTTTTCCGATCCCACTCCACAGGAAAAGGCCGACAACGGGCTGACGCCCTCGCTGCACATGCTCCGACCGCGCCAGAGACAGCCGTCATCCCCATAGGAGTGCCCTGTCCTGACGCCGAGCCGCGGATAGAAGGGCCGGCTCTGTACACGCTCACGACGAGAGGAAAGGTTTGATTGAAGTTCGTGTTTTCCCCTGCTGGTTTGTCAACAAACTCTTGCTTTGGGCCGCGTAAGGACAAGCGCAAGGTTTCTGAGACCTGTACCTGCATGCATATCAGGCGCTCCTGGATACATACTCTGCGCTGCATGCTGATGGGAGGTAATGTTGAGATGGACGAGGGGCAGCGTTTCACCCCTCGTGGACGCTCCGCGATGCCGCAACCTTAGCTAAAGCTTAGGTCACGTGCGTGTTTAATTGCTGTTTCTCCTTACTGCAAAAATGAACGGCAGGCTTCTAAGAATAGCTTGCAAGATGCATATGCTTTGCCGCTTCCAGGGTCATACGACCCGTCATCTTACATCTGCAAACGGCCGCTCCGTAGCGTCGAAATTTAAATTCACGCTCGAACAGGAGAGGCCTTCCCTCCACGTGATATCAAACCCACCGAAAGCGTGAGCTGGACTTCGGATGATCAGATCGATCGATTTGACTACACTTCTTTTCCTCCTGGGAGGGAGGGCGCGGGGGGGTTTTTTTTTAAAAAAAAAAAAAAATTGACGCTCTCTGTTTGGCTAGGAGTAGGCTTTTTCGCAGCCCCACGTTTGATTTGCTTTCTTAGTCTTTCCACAACGCAGCAGAGACAATCTTACCAGCCAAGCTCAGCCTTTCTGAGTTTCTTCGGCAGCGTTGTCGTTGTTATTTCACGAGCATGTCCTTTCGTTCAAATGTTGTTTTACACTGTTCTTTTTCATGGCTCTGCTGGCGTTGATCGACTCGTGATTCTGGATGGTTTACGTTCGTTGCGGCCTGATCCCTGGCAAGGCCTTCTGGCTAGACACAATGCAATGGCTTGCTTTCTGTATCCCGAAGAGTAAGTCCTCCTTTAGGCTACCATAATTTGACTATCTAAAAGATGCAGACTTGCTGCGGAGCGTAGATATCTGAGCCATAGAAGGCGTCGCAATGAGAAATCCTCCTGACGCCCCGGGACGTACATGCCTTCAAAGAATGAAGAGCTTTAAGAGGCAGTGTGCACCAGAGTATAAATACGAGAGCGAGGAGCAGCTACGCCGCTACAGTCTGGGCGATCCGCGCCAAGCGAGAAACTCCTCCCATGGCGCCACCAACACTCCGTCACGCTCATGTACTCAGCAACGCACCCCCGCTCCCATAGCCACCACCGAAGGAAGCCTTCGTTGCAGACACGCTGCCGATCAGTCCTCTGTCATCACGGCCTGCCGGGCTGTCATCGTGCCACAGCGGACCTTCCTTCAGGCGCCTTGCAACCGGGTAGTCTGAACAGGCCTAACGCATCGATAGGCAGCCGCACATCGCTCTCTCGTCCAAGCCATGGAAGCTACGACAGAATCCTCCCACAACGAGGGATCGCGGACTCATAAATGTCAGAAGTTGTAACCCCGCTTTGCAGTATGACAAGAGGCCTATTCCTTCAAATCGCTTCCACGTACAGCGCATTCTGTAATTCCGATGAGGTTATTTACGCTTCTCTCTTCTGGCACCGTTGCCAGTGCTGCCGCTTGGCCCCCGCCTCCTGACGCCTTCATTTCCGGTGCCACCACGCAAAACTGCCCCCTTGCCGGTCAGCTCTTTCCTCCTTCCAGCAATCCCGGCTCTAGTGCTGCCCTTGCTGCTGCAAACACGAGCCTCAAGCGTCAGCTTGACACAGCCTTACAGGCGGGGGCGAGTTTACCATTGAACGTCAAATTGGACGACACTTTCTTCTCCATCGGTGTCTTCTCAGCCGCCGATGGAAATAGCCCTGGTGATGGGGCCGTGTTTGACTATCACTATGCTGTTCCCGGGCAGGAGAATGCTACTGCTGGCGCAGAAGTCAACAGCCAGTGATCGATTTACAGAATCGGAAGCATTACGAAGCTACTGAAAGTCTACACAATGCCGATCGAGAGCGGAGATGTAGACTGGAATCAGCCCGTTACCAAGTCCATCCCTGAGCTGTCGGATCATGCACGCGCCGACGGCAAGGAGGAGGAGCTGGGACGGATCCGCTGGGAAGACATCACCATCGGCGCTCTAGCCGCTCAACTAAGCGGTATCCCCCGTGACTGTGAGGGCCCCTTCTGCCCCCAGAGATAGCAGGAGAGAAGGGTGATGAAAGAAGGCTGACTCTTGTCCCAGATGCCTGGCCGGACTATGTAACAAACTACACGGAAGTGCCCGCGCTCAAGACACTTCTGGGCGTTAACACGACTGGCATCACGCCCGATGACATCTCCCCGTGCGCTCTACCGATACAAGGTGCCACATCGCTTCCGCTCTGCTCGCGCGAAGGCAAGTCTCTTTTGTCTTCCTCTATCCAATACCACACACCTAACCAGCTAGCACTCCAACCACAAAGTTTTTCAAAGGTCTCAACACCCTTGGTCCATACTTTTCCATCTTTCGAGTCCCCAACCTACTCCAACGCAGCCTTCCGCATCCTCGGCCGCGTTGTCGAGAACATCGCCGGCTCGTCCTTTACGTCGACGTTCGAGCACAACCTCGTCCGCTCCCTCAACCTCACCTCCACAACCTCACCACGCACGCCCCGACGACACGCACGCCATCATCCCCGGCGGCGCCAAGCTCCTCGCGCAATGGGGCATCGACCTCGGCGACGAACACCCCGCCGGCAGCGCCTACTCGACCGTCGCGGACCTCGCCACCATCGGGCGCTCCATCCTCCGCTCCTCGCTCCCTCCCGCCGCCCTGACGCGCCGCTGGCTCAAGCCGCACGCGCGCACGTCCGACGACAACATGGCGATCGGCGCGCCGTGGGAGGTCTCGTCGCTGCGCATCCCGCTCGCGGCCAACGCCAGCGCCGTCGACGGCGACGTGCCGACCGCGGCTGGGGCTTCGTCGTGCTGAGCGCCGGGCCGAGCGCGGGTGTCGGCGCGTACGCGGTCGGCGACCTCGTCGCGCGGACGTTCGCGCCAGTGCGTGTCGGACGTGGTTCACGGGCGAATCCGGCGCAGATTGCGGATCGGATGATTGACGACGTGGTGTTTGGGGTTGATGAGGAAACCGGGAGAGCGGAGTGGGTAGAGGTGAGGGCATGGAGAATGAGGTACGAGAGGGTTGATTAAGTGAGGTCATAGGGGTTGCGGCACTTTGTTGTCGTGGGCCCGTTGTAGACCCTGAGCACATGAGTACCATTGTGTAAACTCCCGACACTTTCTCAACGAATGACGAAAGTGGACCCTGAGCGCTCGCTCTCTCGCTTTAGTTATTTCGCACACTATGGATAGCACTTGTTACCACGGCACCAAACACCGATTTCCACTCCACAGTCTCTCCACCTCTTCCCTCGCCACTTTCACCTAACTCGCCACCTTCACTTCACTCAGCATATCCACCTCACCCGCCACCATGAACTCCGCCCAAACCACACAGACGCCAAGCACGCACAACCATCACACCACCATGTCCTTCCCCACCGCACCCGCAAAGCCTCCCACCGCCGCGACCGCAACAAGCAGCACCAGCGCCCTCAACCCCGCCCTCCTCCAACGCTTCCACCGCAACGCACCGCCGCACCACCAGCCCACCCACCCCTACCTCCGCACCCTCCCAGACACCGTCCTCGCGCACCACCTCCTCCACCACCTGCCCGCCCGCGCCCTCCTCCAGCTCCGCGCCACCAGCCGCCGCTTCCTCGCCCTCGTCAACACCGCGCTCTTCCGGCCGCAAGCCCTCCTCCTTCCCGGCATCGGCGCTGCTGCGGTGCCGTCGACGCGCCGGATGCTGGCGCTGTTCTGGCTGTGGTGCCACCGCCGGTTCGGGGCGGGCGGGGGCAGGGACGCGCTGCTGCGGGCCGTGGGGGAGGCGTTGGACGTGGACGATTTTCTGGCGGAGGAGGCGGGCAGCCCGGGTGGGGGGTTGTTGGAGGCGTGGGTGGAGAGGGAGTGGGTAGTGCGGAGGGATTCGCTGGATGATGAGAAGGAGGAGGAGGAGGAGGAGGAGGAGAGGAAGGATGAGGAGGGGCCGTATGCGGTGATTTCGAGGATCGCGGCGGAGAAGGAGCGCAGGAGGAATTTGGTGGCGAGAGAGTGGGTCCGGTTTCGGAAGGAGTGTGGGTTTGCGTAGGACGGGTGAGCGGGAAGTGTGGATGAGTTATGGGGATGAGGGCGGCGGAGGAGTTTTGGTGTGGTGGGTTTGACTAGCGCTTTTTTCTTTTCTCTCTTTGTATATCTCGTGCGCTTGATGTGTGGTTTTCTGTGATGATATTCTCCTTGTTTGAGATTTTATCCTTTCCGATAATTCTGGGGGTCCAATAATCTCTGACATTTTGTAAAAATATAGATAGTTATCAAGTGCCATGGTATTCCATAGATTTTGAGGGACTTAGGAATAGTAGGTCTTGTACCTTCTCTCGTGCATTGGACGGAGGTGCGCAACGCGAGGCGGACACGATGATTTAGATTGAAATGTAATAGAGCCATTGTAACTTTCAGTGTACGATATGGCTTTCATCTATCCTACGGGGTGTTCAGGACTGAAGTGATGGCTCTTGTATGTACGTTGGCCGTGTTTGCCCTAGTGTCGCGAGTCAGCCAGCAGAAAATGGACGTAAGACAAGTGCTTCTAAGATTTTTGCACCGTAGTATCGTTATATAAGTACTTGGCCCAATAATGCCCGTCAAGGCCGCGGCTGAATCATTACTCATCAACGTTAACATGTGCTCAGCCTCTCTAAAACCCATGATGGCGAGGTTGATAACGGACATAGCAAACTCGGATGGAGAACAAGGATATGAAAAGCTTTTCCCGGCTATTACGCGGAGAGCAGGCCGCGAAGCCAAGGCATCATTGGGTGCGTGGAGTAGTGAATGCTGGCCGGGAAGCAACAACACGAACATGCTGAGCCCAGCCTCCAATCAAACCTCACACTCAACCCTTCCTTGGCACCTTCGAAATAACACAAAAGAACAACGGGCCCCATCCCCCACCGCCATCCAAATCGGGCACCGCAATCCTTCCGAACCGCGTCTCTTCCGAAAGCCTCTCCAACGCCTCGTCCACAACCCCCTCCTCCCCTCCCCTCCCCTCCCTCCCCAACTCAAACCTCACCTCCCACCTCAACCCGGCCTTCCTCCTCTCCTTCTCCACCATCGCCAACACCTTTTCCACCACCCCGTCGTTCTCGTCCCTCTCCACCGAGCACGTCGAATACACCACCCTGCCCCCGACCCTCGCCGCCCGCAGCGCCGTCATCAGTATCTCCGCCTGCGTCTTCGCCAGCCCCTTCGACCCGCCCTTGCGCCAACGCGCCATCTCGTCCGCGACGCGGCCGCCGGCGGACGCCCGCACGTGCGCGTGGATGACGTGGCGCTCGGACGAGCAGGGCGCGTCGAGCAGCACCTTGTCGTAGCCGCCCGCGCCGAGCGGCAGCTGGGTCACGGCGCGCGGGTCGGATGCGTCGAGGCGGAGCACGCGGATCGCGTTGGCGGCGAAGAGCCGGCTGGGGAGGTAGGAGTGGAGGTTCGCAGCCAGGCGCCTGTTGCGGGAGGGGTCGATTTCGTTGGAGTGGAGGCAGCCTTGCTGGGATTCGGCAGCCGGGGCGGTTGAGGAGGAGGAGGGTGCGGCGGTGCTGCCGGCGTGGAGCTGGGGGAAGAGCATTTGGGCTAGGGCGACGGATTTGCCGCCGGGGGCGGCGCAGAGGTCGAGGACGCGGTCGCCTGGTTGGACGTCGAGCATGTGTGCGCCGAGAGCGGAGGCGGCGTCCATGTTCCAGTGGGTGAGAAGGGGGTTCGCTGGGTTGGAGGATGTGGCGGTGGGTTGAGGGGGAGGGAAGAGGAAGTGTTCATCGTTGGACGCTTTGGCAGTGGTGCCTTTTTCCTGCTCTCCTGCTGTTGCTGCTGGGGCAGCAGGAGTAACACGTTCCAAAAGTAATATGTGTGGTCTGGTGGTGGTGGTGGTGGTGGTATTGTTCTCTTCCACATCTGACGGCAGCTTTGGGAGCTGGATTGGCCGTAGCTCTTCGGGCGAGATGGTGGACAGCACCTTGTCAAGTTCGGACCGTGGGACGTACTGGTTCACCAGGGCGGCGTAGCGAGTGGGTCTGGTGAGGGCGGGATAGAGCGAGTTATGCCATCTCTCATTACCCCAATTTGCGGATGAAGCGTAGTTTGAATGGAACGCTGCCAATGTCGCATCAAGATGCTTTCTGTCGGCCTTGGTGGGCATGGCTGCAGCTAAGGGGAAAGGCGTGCAAAGTTTTGGCGCTGGTGATACCCTGTGTGTTATTGAAGTGACGATGGTGGACAACGACGGAGTTCGAGACTTTATGCGTGAGATCTGGGCAAGATTTCCTAATCGGGTATGCGGAATATGTCGAAGTGATGGACCGTGAAGTTGGCCGAACCATGTGAGAGCTGGCCGCAGAGAAATGCTCTTTTTTGCACTACGCCTGATCAGGGAGCTTTAGCGAGACCCTGCTGCTGCTGCTGCTGCTGCCGCTGCTTTCTGTATCATGATAGTTTTTCCTCCGAAAGCTGTTTGTACTCTTCGACTGCTACTTGGCCACCACATGTATGAGCATCGTAGACCTCGCTAGCTACCGGCATCTGTCCAAGCCCGATATGTAATGTAGCTAACCTATTTTATCCGATGCAACGAGCTACCTAGGCATTGGGCCTACCTTTACCTACATCAGGTCAAAGGAACTAACAAACGGACCTGAGAGAGATGTTTCAGAAGTCGAACGGACGAGCGAAGCCATCCGTGGCTAGCAAAGGAGTATTTATTGCTGGGTGCGGGCAGGGAGACGCATCCTGCTGATCTGCGCTTCTGCGAGGGAAACACCGAGTCACGTACGTGCGACTGAGCCTGACTCAACCGAGAAACTCTTTGGACCCCCGCAAAAGCGCAAAGCGTGGGAATCAACGGCCTCTCGCAGAACTTTAGTTGCGCCATGGGAACGAGGATCAGTTTGATAACGATTATCCTTGCCGCGAGCCAGGGGCTAGATTGCCGAGCTAGCGGCAACTTGAGTCCACGCCGCATTCCCGACCGCCCTCGGCTGCGCATGGCCTAAGCTGTCCTGGCTCTGCTGTGTGTATCGACGCTCACTCCCTCTCCCGCACCGCGCAACCATGCGCTGGCCTTGGTCGACAAGCGACGATGACGACCAGGAAAGGCCGAAGCGCCCCGTGTCAAAATGGAACGAGAAACTCAATGCTATCGACTGGCAGCACTACACTGAGCCGCGCCAGCTCATTCCCACCGTCCTGTTGACCGCAACCACCCTTCTCTTCGTCCGCGTCTACAAGTCCTACCTGCGGCGCATCCCCAGCGTTAACTACATCAAGCCGTCTTTCTTCCGGCAACGAAGCCTCTTCGGCACCGTGACACGAGTCGGCGATGCGGATAACTTCCATCTCTTCCACACTCCGGGTGGACGGCTGGCAGGCTGGGGCTGGCTTCCGGGCAGGCAAGTGCCCACGAAGAAGGAGGGCCTTGCGGCAAAGACAGTAAGAGAATTGCGCACGTACGTACAAAATGGCAAATCTAACCCGGCGCGTAGATACATATCCGCATTGCCGGAATCGACGCCCCCGAGCTCGCCCATTTTGGCCGTCCCGCTCAGCCTTACTCCCAGGAAGCCTACGAGTGGCTGAAGAGTTATATCCTCAATCGTCGAGTGCGCGCGTATATCTACCGCCGCGATCAGTACGATCGCGTCGTCGCATCGGTCTACATTCGGCACCGGCTGTTCAGGAAAGATGTTGGTTTAGAAATGCTCAAGACGGGGCTGGCGACGGTCTACGAGGCCAAGACGGGCTCAGAGTTCGGGGATCTGGAGCAGAAGTATAGGGACGCGGAAGCTCAGGCGAAGAAGAACAAGGTGGGGATGTGGGCGCAGCCGAAATTGCTGGGGCGCTTTTTCGAGAAATCGAAGCAGGAATTAGAGAGTCCACGCGAATACAAGAACAGGATGAAGGCGGAGGAAGAAAAGCAAGCGCAGCTAAAGGAGAAACGGCAGGGAAGAAGACAATGACGGTTCAACATCGATGGGCTCAAGTGCAGGTTGCCGCCCGTCGACGCAACTTGTTCTGGGCACTGAGAAGGATTTGGCGCTCCAACGACGAAGCTGCGCGGCTATACAAATTACGATGACAATGCGCATATGATAAATGTGATCTCCGCGGCCTCGGGACGGAAGCAAGCAATCGGGTATGTGGGCACCAGATCGCGCACAAACCATCTGACTCCGACCGTGCTGAATCGAAGAGTCAGACCCTGCTTATCTACTTCTCAATGGGCTTGTCAGTGTCAATTGGTGCGTCAATTGCAAAGGGCCGTGAGATCGTAGACGCCGAGGTGCCGCAATTGGACTGCATTACCCCATGCGCAAAGCTGCAGCGCCGATGACTTCTTTTTCGGAGGGGCTGCTGTGCCGTATGCCATCATTGGACCCACGGAGCTGTGACAAGCAAAAGTCTGCGGGAGGGGCACAGGGCCACAGGGCTTGTGGGGGGTAATAATATTAGTGATGCCTGGCAAAAGGCAGGTAACAAAAGATATCGCCCCTCAACCCGCAACACAATGTGCGAGGGCAGTCGAAGCAGTCGCCCGGATGTAGACGTCATATAACTGGTAACATCTACGTCCGGACGACTGCTTCAACTGCCCTCGCACATTGTGTTGCGGCTGAAAGGGTGGTGTCTTGTACATACCATCTCCTACGATGGATGCGCTGTCTGGCCAATACGGGGGATCATAAATTTCGCTACCCCCCTGTAGGGCCGGCATGACGAGCGGCGGACGATAGCGCGTCCGATGTTCGGGAAGCCAAAAATTATTTCGTCCTTGGCCCGCACCGACACCATCGTAGGCGCAATCGCGGAGCATCCTCTACGCTATTTCTTGACTCATTCTGCTCGCCAAAAACCCAGCTCCCCTCCTTCTCCTCTCCCAACCACTGAGCCAACAAACACCACATCTTCGCGAATGCGTGCTGCTGTGACTATCTTCACTTCTCAGGTATGTGCCAGCCCGTGGCCGCGCTAGCCTAAGAAACACCGAGCCCGCGCGCCCATCAGCGCGCCCTGCGGTCTGCGAGATGCCCGAAAACAGGCCGCCGACCTGTGGGAGGATTGCAAAAAGCGTCAATGACACAGAAGCTGACAACTATCTGCTGCAGGACTACATCTCTGGTGCGAATTCGATGCTGCCGCTCGCTGTCGTTGCCGTGACTGACTGACCATCGCCATGCAGACCACCTGTGGAAGGCCTCGATCAACTAAGGCGCATCTTCCACACCGCCCAACCCGCCATCTTCCCAGCCCATTGAAGCCCTGACCGAGCTTTCGGCCAGTCTGCGCGCCAATTTTAATAACGTCACCGGCGACAGAGGGCGCGCCTGAACCCCGGCCCGCCTTATCACTTATCGCAGCCCTTCGCGGTTTTAGTTTCTGCTTCGCGCGCTGTGAGCTCGGTGCCCGTCACCCCTCCGCCTTTTCGCCCGCACGCCCACCGCAATCCCTTCGACCTCATAGCTGAGGCTTGGAGAGGCTTGACCGGCCTTACCTCCTGCACCAACTTTTCAGCTTCAATGGCTTTGTCCGGTCGCCTGGCGCGTCGTGCGCCCAACCTCTTGCGCCAATGTCGCATTGGAGCTACCCCGGTCCCTGCTCGTCGCTTCACTGCCAGCGCCGCCTCGCCGCTGGTTTCTCTCAGGAAGGGCCAGACCGCTCGTGTTGAGACTCAGCAGCTCCGCGCTTTCTCCAGGGTCGCCGCCCTTCGCTCGAGCGCTGAGGCTCCCAATGCCCAGGCATACCTGAACAGCGGCGTCGTTGCGGGCGCTAGGGACCTTATCGATGTCAAAAAGGTGCTGGTTATCGGCAGTGGTGGTCTTAGTATTGGTCAGGCTGGAGAATTCGATTACTCTGGTGAGTCGCAATTCCGAGCAAAGCAGCCGACTCGGGGCTTTCCAAAATGGCTGCGAATTTAAACCATGGAGAGGTCGCAACTATAGGAGCTCCTTGTCATGGCAGTCGCCAATCACCATGGCTATTGATTGCTAACATCCTTGATTTGCAGGCTCCCAGGCACTGAAGGCTTTGAAGGAGGCCGGCGTGAAGTCGGTGCTAATCAACCCCAACATTGCTACCATTCAGACTTCCCACGTTCTGGCAGACGAGATCTACTACCTCCCCGTCACTCCCGAATATGTCACGTACGTCATCGAGAAGGAGAGGCCTGATGGGATTTTCCTCAGCTTCGGTGGTCAGACCGCGTTGAACCTGGGTGTCAAGCTGAACAAGATGGGTGTTCTTGAGCGCTACAACGTCAAGGTTCTGGGGACCAGCATCAAGACCCTGGAGACCAGTGAAGACCGTGACCTTTTCGCTAAGGCTCTCGGTGAAATCAACATCCCCATTGCTGAGTCGATTGCCGTTAGCACGATTGACGAGGCCCTGGACGCTGCGGACAAGGTCGGGTATCCCATCATTGTTCGTGCTGCCTATGCTCTGGGTGGTCTCGGCTCGGGTTTTGCAAACAACAGAGAAGAGCTCAGGAACTTGGCTGCCCGCTCCCTGACTCTGTCTCCCCAGATCCTGGTCGAGAAGTCCCTGAAGGGATGGAAGGAGGCTGAGTACGAGGTCGTTCGTGATGCCAGCGACAACTGCATTACGGTCTGCAACATGGAGAACTTCGACCCTCTCGGTGTCCACACTGGTGACAGTATCGTCGTTTCTCCCAGTCAGACCTTCAGCGATGAGGAGTACCACATGCTTCGTTCTGCCTCCATTAAGATTGTCCGTCACCTTGGCGTCGTTGGCGAGTGCAATGTCCAGTACGCTCTGCAGCCCGACGGTCTCGACTACAGGGTCATTGAGGTCAACGCTCGTCTTTCTCGTTCGTCTGCTCTCGCTTCGAAGGCTACTGGATACCCTCTGGCGTACACCGCTGCCAAGATCGGTCTCGGTCACACTCTTCCTGAGCTTCCTAACGCCGTCACCAAGACTACCACTGCCAACTTCGAGCCCTCTCTTGACTACATCGTCACCAAGATGCCGCGTTGGGATCTGAGCAAGTTCCAGAACGTCAAGCGCGACATTGGTAGCTCTATGAAGTCTGTTGGTGAGGTCATGGCTATCGGTAGGACATTTGAGGAGTCTTTCCAGAAGGCTTGCCGTCAGGTCGATCCCAAGTTCCTGGGTTTCCAGGGTGATAAATTCGAAGACCTCGACGATGCTTTGGCCAACCCCACGGACAGGAGATGGCTCGCCGTCGGCCAGGCTATGTTCCACGAGGGTTATAGTGTCGACAGGATCCACGAGCTCAGCAAGATCGACAAGTGGTTCCTGTACAAGCTGCAGAACATTGTCGACTGCACCAACGAGCTCAAGGAGATCGGCAGCTTGTTCGGTCTCAAAAAGGAGGTCATCCTCAAGGCTAAGAGGCTTGGTTTCTCTGACAAGCAGATTGCCCTTGCGGTCAACAGCACTGAGGATGAGGTTCGTGCCCGTCGGAAGAGCTTCGGCATCACGCCCTTCGTCAAGAAGATTGACACTTTGGCCGCCGAGTTCCCTGCTGACACCAACTACCTGTACACTACCTACAACGCCTCTTCTCACGATGTCACCTTCGAAGACCACGGCGTCGTTGTCCTTGGCAGCGGTGTCTACCGTATTGGTAGCTCCGTCGAGTTCGACTGGTCTGCCGTCATGGCTACACAGTCTCTGAACAAGCTTGGCAAGAAGACTGTCATGATTAACGTAAGTGATTAAATTTTTTTTCTTTGGCTGGGTCGATGTGCGGACTGGACACGAACAAGCAGTTCAAACATGGCACAAGTAGGTCTCGATCAGTAAACAGACGAATTCTTAAAGGATTCGTCAGGCTTCAGTAGGCCAGTACTGAGTAGACTAGTGGTGAGCAAGGCCACGTGAGTCGCAGGTCCCTCCCAGGTTCCTCGCAAGAGGCTTGAAGGCTCCTCACATGCGAGTGACAGGGAGGTCTTAGTCGGGCTCCTCACAGTCGACTGGATGTGCCTGCCTTCTATGCTGAAAACTCCCGCACGTGCCTTCGGATCGACTCAAACAACCCTCAGCATGTCCCACCTCAACCCACATTCCCACAACTACGCTCTATTTCGACTTCAATTCTTTAACAATTGCTCATGCTAACTATATATTGCTTGGAGTATAATCCCGAGACGTACAGCACCGATTTCGATGTCGCCGATAAGCTTTACTTTGAAGAGCTTAGCTACGAGCGTGTTATGGATATTTACGAGCTCGAGACCGCTAGCGGCGTCGTTGTGTCTGTCGGTGGTCAGCTTGCCCAGAACATCGCTCTGAAGCTGCAGGAGGTCGGCAAGGCTAGGGTCCTCGGTACCGATCCCAATGACATCGACAAGGCGGAGGACAGGCACAAGTTCTCCCAGATTCTGGACTCTATTGGCGTGGACCAGCCCAAGTGGAAGGAGCTTACTTCCTTTGAGGAGGCTAAGCAATTCGCCCAGAACGTTGGCTACCCTGTTCTTGTCCGCCCCAGCTACGTCCTTTCCGGTGCCGCTATGACTGTCATTCACACTGAGGGAGAGCTTGAGGAGAAGCTGCTTGCCGCCAGCAACGTCTCTCCTGATCACCCCGTTGTCATCACTCAGTACATCGAGGGTGCGCAGGAGATTGATGTCGATGCGGTTGCCCACAACGGCCAGGTCCTCGTACACGCCGTCAGTGAGCACGTTGAGAACGCGGGTGTTCACTCTGGCGATGCTACTCTAGTCCTTCCTCCCGTGAACCTCGACACGAAGATCCTTGAGCGCTGCAAGGAGATTGCGAACAAGGTCGCCAAGGCGTGGAACATCACCGGCCCCTTCAACATGCAGATCATCAAGGCCGACGATCCTGAGGGCGGCGAGGCTTCGCTCAAGGTTATCGAGTGCAACCTCCGTGCTTCCCGCTCGTTCCCCTTCGTAAGCAAGGTCCTCGGCACCAACTTCATCGATGTCGCCAGCCGGGCTCTCCTCGGTCGCGACGTTCCTGAGCCAGTCAACCTCATGGCGGAGAAGCGCGACTACGTCGCGACCAAGGTGCCGCAGTTCTCGTGGACTCGTCTCGCCGGCGCCGACCCTTACCTCGGCGTCGAGATGGCTAGCACCGGCGAGATGGCTTGCTTTGGCAAGGACCTGGTCGAGGCTTACTGGACCTCCGTCCAGTCGATGATGAACTTCCGCGTGCCAGAGCCCGGCGAGGGCCTGCTCTTTGGCGGCGATATCTCCAAGCCCGAGCTCGCCAGGATCGTCGACTACCTCGCGCCGCTCGGCTACAAGCTGTACGCAGCGAACAACGAGGTCAAGAAGCACCTCGAGCAGGCGTCCAAGGACGGCAGTGTCTCGGTCGAGGTGATCGAGTTCCCGAAGGAGGACAAGCGCGCCCTGCGTGAGGTCTTCGAGAAGTATGACATCCGAGGCGTGTTCAACCTGGCCAAGACACGGGCCAGCAGCTTGGTCGACGAGGACTACGTCATGCGCCGGAATGCGGTTGATTTCGGCGTGCCGCTGTTCATGGAGCCAAAGACGGCACTGCTGTTCGCGCAGTGCTGCAGCGAGAAGCTGCCGCGTCCCGAAGGCGTCATTCCCAGCGAGGTCAGGAAGTGGAGCGAGTTCATTGGGGGTAAGCCTTTGTAATCTTGCATCAGCTTTCTTTCACGCCTTTCTATCTCTCTCTCTCTCTCTCTCTCTCCCTCCCCCCTAAGGTTTTGGTGGACGAGGTAAACGGGACAAAAGAAAAAAGCTTGCTCGTTACTTTCTTTGGCGGAATAGTTTCCTTTTTGTATTACTGCGTTTTGCGGGCGTATGTTGGCTTTTTGTACGCCCGGTGTGAGGGAATGTGTCGATATGATCAGGGATTTGAAAGGAGAATGAAGGGAGATACAAGTCTCCGCATACCGAGTTAGGGCTGATAGGTCAATTGTACCGCCTTCGGTATCCTATGGTGTTTCGACGTTTGTTCTTGTGATTGTGATAATACTTCGCAGAGCTTGTTAGCCTCGTATTGGACTGGAGCTTGATCTGTCAGCATCCCCGAGCGGCGTGGCGGGTATGAGTGGAGATGCCGGACATGAAAGAGACCTTTTTCCTGATGCAATTCATTTGCTTGAATATGGGGAATACCTGGGAGGTGAGCAAGGGGAGAGAGATAGGACTAGTCATGGTCTATGGCGCGCTGTGAGTTGGCAGCACCGCCACGATTAATCTCGCTTCTATCCTCTCCCGTCTCAGCCGCCCTTCTTCCGCCAACTACGTCGACGACTGACCTGCTGCCTGGGAACCACAATGAAAAAAAAAAAAAAAAAAACAGAACAAATTGATCGGGATCGCGATGACAAAATAGCATCGGGGCAGGCGTGTGCGTGTACATGATCCCTCTCAAAGCGGGTGCGGGGAGGTGTAGATCAAGCACCACGAGCCTATTAGAGCACGCGAAATCGAGCTGCCTGATGGCTGTCCGTGGCTCGGACCGGGCCCACGAGAAGCGTAAAGGATCCAGCTTCCAGGGAACGCGCCTCGCCTGTTAAGACAAGAGCCAGAAAAGCTGTTCTAACGAGGGGTGGACGACCTCTCAGAGCATGCGAAATCGCGTTGCCTGATGGCCTTGGCGTCGCGTGCAGGTGTGGTGGTGGATATGTTGGCGCCTCATCAGGCAGCGCGCGATGTTACGTATGCAATGCATTTTTTTTTTTTTTAGCTCCCGTTGCGGATAGGCCCCCGGCCATACACCAGAGTGGGCAGTTGAGGAAATTTAATTTCGGAAGAAAAAGGAAAGGTAGGGAAGGCTGCTCTCCTTTTTTTTTTCCCCCACCCTCGCTCATACGCTGCGCGCCGTTCGTGATGTGTAAGCACTTGGCCCACTCCCGTCACCGCGCACTATCCCAACGCGGTAACTGCAGTAAGGCGAAGTGGGAAAGACGGCGAATGAGCAAAGCGGGACGGGAGGTTATGTTAGTCTCCGCGCGCGTGATGCGTCTTTTTCTTTTTTTTTTCTTTTTTGCTCGACGTTCGTCACGTTACTTTAGCTCTGTTCACTATTATCCAGCCGCGCATCTTGCTGATACGTCTGACCGCCTGTGTCTGTCGAGGATTGTTGTTGCCTTGGCTCCCCCCGAACCGTCTTTCTCGGATTCAGCCACGGTGGGCCGAGAGGCGGCTTAGCCAAGGTTCTGGTAGGTGCCATGTCAGGGGCGGGGAACCTGGAGAACGAGGTAGTAGGTAGCATCATTACCGTATTGTGGCGTGCAGCACGGTATGGGCGCGAGTATGACTCTGTTGTGGGAGGAATGTCTCCGGGTGGAGAGTTAGGTTATTCGGTGTGTATAAAAGACTTTGCCACCACCCGAGCCTGAGGAGAGCGATATCAGTATATTCAGGCATCTTCGCTGCGGACAGTCTGGCAATTAACCGACCTCTGTATTTACTACGCTCACCTCTTCCTCTATCTCACCCGCCTACCTCCTTCGCGGTCCCAACGATACATCATCCTCCGAACCACCTCCCGCACCGTTAACTATCATCTCCAACCCTGGCGTTCAGCCTCTCCTACGGCCTCTCTCTGACGCCGCACCCCTTCGACCACGGAGCACCATCTCCGCCTCGCCACGTACCAGCCATGAGTACGTCGGGCCAGAACCAAACGCAACAATCCTCCTCCAAGCCCGGCAATTCCCTGGGGAAAGAGAAAGAGGACAGCGCCTACTACCGCCGATCGGTCGACACGCTGCCACGCTACACCGAGTACCCAGACCCAAGCCAGCAGGGGTAAGCCCGTCCCGTTTACCTCCATCCCAAAAACAACGCCACTGATGCTCATCGCCACAGCGCCTCCACGAAGGCAAAGTCAAAATTCTCCTCCACGCTCGACAACATCAAATCCAAAATGGGCCGCGAGCCTGACACGCCAGAGCGGGCGGCCGAGAAAGCTGCGGAGAAAGCGCGGCGGGAGGAGGATTACACGAGGCTGGGTTTGGGGGAGAGGACGAGGTTCGGCTCTGGCGGGATGAGCTGGAGTGGGTGACCGGCAGAGAGCGGGGGTCCTTCTGTTCTTTTCCGTCCTCTTATTTCCCCCTTTTCCTTTTCGAATGTCTCTCCTAGATCAAAGACCTATGCGGAATTAAAGTGCTAGCTTTACAAGTTTGAGTTTTCAATTTCCTAGTTTATTAGTTAGGATTTCCCTTTGAGTATCTTGTCAAGCTGAAGAAGCGTCTGGTATTTGCCATCCCACAGACTGTTATAGCGGTTAGTTTCGCTAGTTTTGATTTGGAAGTATTTGTTTAAGATGGAGCTTTGTGCGTGCTTGGGATTTTGCATTTATTGTCGTCTTCTTCCCTCATCTGCCTCGTCCTACACACCCCTCTATTAAAATATTCAAACTCGGCTTGCTTTCTGAGCGTATGCCTTCGCTTCATGACCGGACCATAGGGCTAAATTGCCCTGGATGATTGTGATGGTCTTGCGGCTTTCCGGGCCACGATGTGATGTCTTGTCGTATATTGCATCCAGCAGTCACCTTGTTTAAAAGTTGACCTTGAAAGTACGACCGCTGGCGGTCTTCCTCTCCTTCTCTTCCGTCTCAGGCCTGGCTCTGCGCAGAACTGCAATGTTTTAGCAATTACACGTGCAGGTGTCGGTAAAGCATTCAGCATACCCTGGAGGAAGTCTGCAGTGCGCCTCCGCATTCTCGAGTGAATGTAAGCCTTGGAGGCCTTGATGTGGTAGTGGAAATAGTCACGGAAGGTCTGAATGTGCGAGATGACCTCATAGCGGCGCTGAGGAGTCAAGTGCCTCGGGAAAAGGACTAGAAAAGTCAGCAGTAAGCGGGAGAAATTCGAGCGATGACATCATACCGAAGGTGATGTAGCCCACCTCGCCCTTCTGGACCTGGGCGACCTCGGGTTGTCCCTGAAGCTCAAGCGGGGGGTCATTCCTGAACAGGACCTGAGGCGCGTTCTGGATTGCCCGCCTTCTCGCATCGACGAATTCCTATTGAATCAAGTTTAGTCTCCCCGCCCGTATGATACGAGAGCTCCGTTTCGGCGTACCTGAAGGAAAACCTTGCCGAAAATGCGGTCCGTCTCTTCCCTGAATACGGTGCTGAAGATGACGGTAACCCTGTCGAAGCTCGCCTTGATGTAGATAGCCTCCTCCTCGCGATAGTGAATAGCGCGGACCTCGCCGCCCTCACGCACGCCCTGCGGAGCGGACTCGGAAGTGTACTTGGAGGCCTCCTCCTGCAGGGCGGCGAACTCGTCAAAGGCTTGCTCGAAGGGAGCGGCCATGGCGTTGCGCTTCAACAACGAGATACGGCGGACCAGGTCATCGCGAGCCTCTGTGCAAGCGCCAGCCGGTCAGTAATAGCTTCCCCCCAATTGATGCCTTTCACGGTCGTTTCGTACCTTGCTCGGCGGGGAGGTTCTCGAGATCGACCTGGATGGAGAAGTCGTAGCCGGACTCCGAGGAGACAATGTATGGGCCATACTCGCGCTCGAGCACCTCCTGCGCTCCGTACTTGACCAGCTCCTGGAAGCAACGCACGGCAATGGAGACGAGGATCTTGGTCTTGGATTCCGGGGTGGAGATGTGGAAGGTCACGCCGTCGAAGTCGGAGACGATCTGGTCGATGGAGGCCGGAGCCGCCCTGGAGCAGCGTCAGTATTCAGGACGGGCGGACATGCGAGTTGGCGGGGGTGCTCCGGGGGCTCGGGCAGGCGGCATTGGGCAGGTGGAGCGTACCCGGAGAAGCGGTCGTTAAGCAGCGACTCGATAAGCACGTTCTGGTAGTCGAGGAGCAACATGGCGGGCGGCGGGCGTGGAGAGGTCTGGGGTCGGAGGAGGGATGCAAGCTCCGGGGGTTGGTGGTGGTGGAGCAGTAGTCAGTCAGGCCGTGGGCCGCCGCCCTAACTACGCGTGCCAAGAACGTGGGGCTTCGGACTGGCCCTGCTGGGCCTGATCGCCGCCGGCCAACGCCAAAAAGTCGCCCGCCTCAAAAAAGTTGCGACCCGCTGCAGTCGACGGCCAATCTCCCCAACAATGGTCAAATCCTATGTGTGAGTGCTCAAAATTGCTGCCGTGTGCGTCGCATGCCCTCCGCTAACCCAACTAGCAAGTATGAGCACTCGCAGACTTTTGGCGTCGTGAATTCCGCGACCTCAAATGTTCTCTGGACTCCCGAGCCGGCCGCAGCAGCTCGCAGCACAGGTGCCGGCCATGCCTATACCGCCGCAAACGAGGAGGTGCTTTGCTGGGATGTGAAGAAGGGCGAGCTACTCAGCACCTGGCGTGACCGCTCCTGCTCCGCCGAAGTCACCCAGATTGCTCAGAGCAAAACCGACCCGGACGTCTTCGCCGTTGGCCACGCAGACGGCAGCATCCGTGTCTGGGATTCGCGCTCCTCGTCGCTCATCATCAGCTTTGACGGTCACAAGTCCGCAATCACTACCCTCGCATTCGACGACTCCGGTGTGCGCCTAGCCAGCGGTTCCAAGGATACGGATATTATTGTATGGGATCTGGTTGCTGAGGTTGGCCTGTTCAAGTTGCGGGGTCACAAGGACCAAATTACCGGCCTCACGTTTCTTCAAGTCGGAAAGGATATAGATGATGAGGAGGATGAGGGTGCATCCGCGCCTGCTGTTGGTGATGAAGGCCCAGTCTTCCTCTTGTCAACCAGCAAGGACGCGCTGATCAAGATCTGGGATGTCAACACACAGCATTGCATCGAGACACACGTCGCGCAGACAAATGGCGAGTGCTGGGCAATGGGTCTCTCTCCCGACGGTAATGGCTGCATCACCGCAGGCAACGATGGTGAGATCAAGGTGTGGACGATCGATCAGGAAGGCCTGCGCACCCTTGCCAGGCAGGTTGGCGAAGGCGCGGACATAAGCTTTCTATCGGAGCGGGGTACATTATATCGCTCAGGAAAGGACAGGACAATAGGCATCAACTTCCACCCGAAGATGGACTACATTTCCGTACATGGTTCAGAGAAGGCCGTGGAACTGTGGCGCATTAGATCAGATGAGGAGGTCCAGAAAAGCCTGGCTAGGAAGAGGAGGAGGAGAAAGGAGAAGCTCAAGGAGCTTAAGGAGAAGGGTGCTGATGTGGACATGGCGGATGCGGATGAGGATGGCATCGCTACGGCAGGAGTTGGTGATATCTTCGTTCCCTACGTCATAGTTCGCACCGGAGGAAAAGTCAGATCAGTCGATTGGGCGAAAGGGAGCGCGAAAGCATTACAACTCATCGTGTCGACGACAAATAACTTACTAGAGGACTACAGCATACCGACGAAGGAACGCACAAAGAAGATTTCCAAGGACGAACCCCCCGAATACTCTCGATCTTACTCCGTCGAACTCCCAGGACATAGGACTGATATTCGTGCCCTTGCTCTAAGTTCAGACGACCGCATGTTAGCATCTGCATCGAGTGGAAGCCTCAAGATTTGGAACATTCGGACGCAGACCTGCCTACGTACTCTGGAGTGTGGCTATGCCCTGTGCTGTGCTTTTCTACCAGGTGATAAGATCGTCGTGGTTGGCACCAAGAGCGGAGAGCTTGAGCTTTTCGATATCGCATCCTCGCAGCTCGTCGATACAGTACAAGCACATGAAGGTGCGATATGGACGCTGAATCTGCATCCTGACGGCAAATCTGTGGTCACCGGTAGCGCAGACAAGACAGCGAAATTCTGGAATTTCGAGATTGTACAAGAGGAGATTCCCGGCACAAAGCGGACGACACCGAAGCTCAAACTCATCCACGCCCGAACCCTGAAGGTCAACGATGACATTCTCAGTCTCTGCTTCTCCCCCGACTCCCGTCTCCTTGCTGTTGCCACCCTCGATAATACGGTCAAAGTCTTCTTTGTCGATTCCCTGAAACTATTCCTAAATCTCTACGGTCACAAGCTGCCGGTCCTCAACATGTCCATCTCGTCCGACAGCAAGCTCATCGCAACATGCAGTGCAGACAAGAATGTGCGTCTTTGGGGTCTAGACTTCGGAGACTGCCACAAGGCTTTCTTCGCGCATACCGACAGCATCATGCAAGTGTCTTTCATCCCCCACCCCATCTCAAAGGAAGAGAACCACCATTTCTTCAGCGCCAGCAAGGACCGCACGGTCAAGACCTGGGATGGCGACAAATTCGAACAGATCCAAAAGCTGGAAGGCCACCACGGCGAGATCTGGGCCATGGCCGTCAGCCGGACGGGCGACTTCGTCGTGACGGCCTCGCACGACAAGAGCATCCGCGTGTGGACGCAGAGCGACGAGCCGATCTTCCTCGAGGAAGAGCGCGAGCGCGAGCTCGAGGAGCTCTACGAATCCACGCTCGCCGCCAACCTGGACGGGGACAATGCGGACGGTGAAAGAGATGACGAGGTCGGCGCTGCGACCAAGCAGACCATCGCCACCCTCACCGCCGGCGAGCGCATCATCGAGGCCCTCGAGCTCGGCCTCGCCGACCTCGACGTTGTCGCTGCCTGGCGCCTCCAGAAGGCCGCCAACCCGGATGCCAACATCGCGCCCCCGCAGCGAGACCCCCTCTTCATGGCCCTCGGCGGCATCTCCGCGGAACGCCACCTCTTGAACACGATCGCGAAGATTCCGGCTGCGTCGTTGCACGATGCCCTGCTAGTGCTGCCGTTCAGCGCCGTGCCTGGGTTGTTTAGGTTTATAAGGATTTGGGTTCAGCGCAGGTGGAGCGTCCCGCTCGTTTGCCGCGTGCTGTTTTTCATGCTCAGGACGCATCAGAGGCAGATTGTGGCGAGTCGGGAGTTGAAGACGCTGTTGGAGGGCATGAGGGGCGATTTGAGGGACACGCTCGGCGGATTGAAGGACATGATGGGCTTCAATGCTGCGGCGTTGAAGTTTGTGGGGGCGAGAGCCGAGAGCGGGAAGGTCGTGAGGGTGGAGGATGTCGAGGACATGGTAGAGGATGGCGCGAAGGGGAAGAAGAAGAGGGCGTTTGTGGACGTGGCATAATTTCACTGATCATTCGGGGCCTGTGGGAGGAGCGTGCAAAAAAGCTGGCATAGTTTGGGAACGCTTCTTGTAGAAGATATATATCATGCTGTTTCGTTTTATTCTTTGGATAATTATGTTGGAGTGGTGTCATTACTGTCACCTAGCTTTGAATTCCCAAGCGTGCTATTCGTGGCATCAACATGCTTGATGCAGAAATCTGCTTGTTGAGGATATGAGTCTCTCCATTGTGCGAACTTTCGAGCGGATATGCGGAAATGCGGGGTGGAACGATCAAGGCAAAGGAGGCCGAGCATTGAAAGTTACGTGTCTTATACATCAAGAATATGGACTCTAAGAGTACCTTGTTTCCGGGGCTTCAAAAGGATCCTAGGCCTGGCGGGAGAGAAGGCGGCGAGGCTAGTAGGATTATGTTTAGGTACTTCCGCGATTGGCAGACAGAATCGCATATGCCTCGTACAAATGCTTCAGCATGAGGCTCGTGATGCTACGGTCAGCTGGATGTTCTCTGAGATTAAGATGAAGGTTAGGCATGGCAGGATCAAATCTGTGCTGCGTAGTGTGCAACTTCGGTTCGTCCTCTAGTAGATACACGTCCAACTCACACAGCAGATACGCTAGAAATTTCCGGTACTGTTGAAACTGATAAAGATGTCTCCAGACACTATAGTATCGAGGATGGAGCCAGGGGCATATTTCCAAGCCTGACGACGTCTATCGGGCTGATTGGGTGCTACAAGTGGTAAATTCGCGTGCTGGTAGGGGCTAAGAAAGAACTTATAATGATGCTGATATGAAATTTGAAGCCGCGGGGCCCTGCGGTTATCTATTCCTTTGGGATTTGCAAGCTCTGGAATCTGGAGTCGGGGATAAGAGGAACCCTCACGCGAGTACGTTGTCATAGTGCGACTTCGAATGAGTTACAGGGGCGTGACATAAGCCCACCAGTTACTCTCATGCTTCATGGTTGGCTGCTTATAGTTTTCATGAACCCTATCTGATTCTGATGTTCTCTTACACTCAACAGAAACAATAAGTTTTCCAATCTCCATTTTCTTGAGTTCATAAGAACGCATTCTTATCCATTTCCTCCTCTGCTGGTTGCCCCGGGCTTGTCAGCCCCACGTCCTCGGGAGGTATACTACCTATGAAGCGACTGTTGTGAAGACTGAGTCGATGGGTGCGTATTGCTGAGATTGGCAGCCTTCGGCGGCACCGCTCTAGATTGGCTAACCTACCTGTCTATGTCTATTAACATGCTTGCCATGTGCCCGTTGTGGCCGACACTTCTGAATGCAATGGGGCTTTTTTTTTCTTTTTTGGTACAAAGGATAACCTTGTTGAACGGCCTGCTGCAAGGGTGTTCTGTAGGGGCTTCACGAGTGGCCTGCAGAGGAAAACGTTCGACAATGATGCCCTCATCGAATTCCCTCTCGTAGCGATTCATATTCAGGGCAGGCGTCTGATGTAAGGGTTACCATGGCCAAGCTAGCGCCGGTCTCACTAAGCTGAGATCATGGGAACGTCGCTTGAAGCTGGAAGTATATGTATCTATTCCCGTAAATGCCAGCCTAGGTAGAATGCAATTTGAGGCACTTTGCTCCTTTTTCTTTTTCTCTTTTTTTCTTTGGGGGGGGGGGGGGGGGTATTGAGTCAGCTGCGAGTCGACATGCCATATCGATCCGACTGGCGGCCTTGTGGCCCAGACCTGGGGTTATGCAGGCTCGTCTTTTCTCTTTGAAGGACTCACGGTGCCAGGTATTTTTCGTTTTCTATAGGGTCGCCTGGTGGATGCTGTGTTGCGCAGTGTGGCGATCGGATACGGAAACCACCTCGGTTGGGAGTTGAGTGGATGCCAAGGTTCAGCCTAGGAACCGTCACTCGATTCTCCTCTCAATGTTTACGTATGTCCTTGTAGAGACCGTGACCGTTGACGCCTTTGCCTCCGTCTCTTCGTGATCCATAGTTGCCATCAAAAGTCACGCTGACAGGTGCACCTTGGCACTAGATGGCTTTGTTGCCCACTGTGAGTATATGCATGGGGATTTAGGAGCCCTGATGTTTCCTTTAGACATTTGTCTGGACGGCTTGATGGAATTGACATTGAAGCCACAATTCGCGGATACCTGAGTATCGGGTGATACGATGGGCAACATCGGAGTATCGAGGAGAAATTTGCTTGGGGCAACGTAACAGAACTCAGAATAGTATGGATTGCATTATTTCAAGACGCACAAGATTTTCCAGGTGCACATGATGGGTGGAAGTGCAGTGCGACATCGTGTTTGCACTACATGCCGCTAGGATTCTCTCGCAACAAACCTGTGACCGAACATGAGAGGATCCCAAATACCGCACATGCAACAGCAGACTGGAGCACATTGTCGCAACCTTGTCCACCATGCCAAGGTATTCAGTGCTGAAGATATTTGCAGTACGGGTATCGACCGCGTCCAAGTCTTTGCTTTTGATAACAACATTCCGGCGAAACTAGAGCCATTGCAAGGGAGAACCTTTGCCATGGCATTTACTACGCACTGCTAGACATGGCGTCAGAAGTCTATTGTTCCGAACCTCTTCTATGGGGCACGAGGATCAAGATGCCGCAGCATAGCCCGGTTCGTTGAAGACGAATTTTCGTGGCCTTGAAAGTTGATACTTGCCGCTCAGTGTCGAACATTGGCCGTGGAGAACCAAATCCTCTCTATTCCGGACGTAAATGATTAACGAAAGCGGGTCTGGCACGAGGCAAGATGAACATACGTACGGCCTGACAGTATAAGAGCTCTGTCAAGACAGCGCATCAACACATTTTGAAGCTTATGTTCTGTACCATTGTTGCACAGCATCCAAGAAAGCACAGTACCGATGCTGAATCAAGCGCCAAAAGTTCTCTCTTTACTGCAACAAGTGACAGTCGTGGTTGTTGCCTGAGCCCGGAAGAAATGCTCTGCAGGGCCAACGAGCTGAAAGCGTCCATTGTGTAACGGAAATTCCTGGGAGATAGGCTTACGGGTGCCCTTAGTGCTTACTTGCATGTGGTATGTCGTGGGAAAGTCGTCCTGAACTTTGTAGGATGTCCGCTATAATATACAATGACAGCCTCTCTCAGCGTATTCTGCACAAACATCAATGAAATCGTATGATCTACACTCTCTGCTGTCGTGGGTATTTGGGCGTACGGATTTGAGGTCCTCCGTTGCTTTGGTAACAGTGTCATGATGAGTGGCAAAATGAGTCTGTCCTTCAGTTCCTAGGAGGCATTTCGACGGTAACCCCAAAGCCCATTACGACTCGTGGATACTTGAAGTAATCTGGACGTAAGCGGTTAACAGTTTTGGTGACACTTTCGTCTGGACGACTGCTCCAGCTCCTTGTGCGGCATTTGCAAAGTTGAGTGATGCGGTTCGAAGGGTAATTTCTTCTGCCACGCACCGTGATATCCCCCAAACCAGACTCATACGGATTCGATCTTACTCTCATCGTGAGGTCCAATATCATAGCCAGGTCCATGCCAATAGCACTTTAGGTGTGGAATCGGGAAGCAGACGTGGTATCAGAAAAGTGGGAGTGTGGTGGCGAGAGGAACAACATGACGCGTGGAGTTTCCGGGCCGAGAAGTGATGCATGAAGCACCTGTCCATCACAATCACACAACCCAGCTGTGCCTACCGCTCGTGGGGCGCAGCCAAAGGAACCCCCCGCCCCCCATACCTCGAATCAACGTCGCGTAACAAAGTTGCTGCTCCAGCTCGCAGTGTGGTCCGCGTGACTATGCATCACGACCTCTAGACACGCCAAATCGGTCGGGATCGAGACATCCGGAATTGGGGATCCGTGCAGCCAGATGGGCATCCTTCAATGGCGCAATCCCACTTAAGGTTCCTCTCGCTTGGCTCAAGCAAGTGACAGACGACGACAAAAGATCCTTGTCCTTCTCCTCTTTTTTTTTTCTCTACACCCCTGAGTTTGAAGGGTGAGAGAGGATCTTGGTCTGGTGGAGAGCCCGCCGAAGGCGCCAGAGGGCGGCACGGGTCAATGCAAGATCCAGAGAAATGTGACGGCAGCGCTCGCTTGTGCTAGCATCTGGGGAATTGATGTACTTCTCCACTCTCCTGTTCCAATAGCTCAAATGGCTTTATCGTAAGTGGTATAGGCTGCTACATGGGGAAGAAGCAATAAGACCATCCTGAAAGATATCAGGAACTAAACCACCCGCGCCTAGCGGCACGAAAAGTGGTCGGCGGCCAGGGCGGCTCCACACAGGTTAGCCTCTGGGTTGAGGATCTCGTGCTAGTGGCGTGGCGAAGAAGGGGCGGCAATGCTTCAACGGTGGTTGTGTTGTGTATACTCATCATCTCGTCAAAAGAAGATGAAACAATAAAATGATAATCTTATACCCATGCTTTTCCCCCAAACAACGACAAGCTCTCTTTTCTCTTTGCGCCCCATTCCAAATAAGCTGTCTGTGTGTTGCCTGTCCCGCAAGGACGTTTTCCCGGCGACTAAGCGACAGCGAACACCCTTGCAGCACAATGCTTTGCCTCGAAACTTTTTCTTGACGTCGACCACCGCGATTAGGCTCAACGGCGGCAACCAAAAACCACGACGCATGCGCCACGGGCTGCTTTCGTTCTAAAGCATTCCAAACGTTAGAATTGACGTCCCTTTTACCTTCTCGGCAACGGCTCGTATCTGTAGATTGTTTCTCCTTTCGCCTTCAGATCATCTGCGGATTTGCGGCGAGCATCGTCGCTCACGGTCGACGCATCATTCGCAGCAGACAGGCCGGATCAGCACCAGTGCGCAAGCGCCGTTGCGCAGCGAAATTGCCGATACTGCCCAAAAAGAAAATGGGAGACAGCTTCTTTTCGTCGGGCTCTTGGCGTTCAAGCCACACAGATTGCGCTCACGCACCCCCCCCTAAACGGTGAATCATCGGACGGTCGAATTGAGGAGGCGCAACAACCCTGAAGCAGATCTCTAGTGTCGTCAGACTAACGAAGCTGGTGCTGCAGCGCGCACGGCTGGTTACCAGGATCCGGAGCTGCGGGATAGAGGTATGGGGGAGCAAGTAGAGGGCGCTCAGAGTCACTTGGTCACTAGTTTGCCAAAGAAGTAAAGGAGTTGCAAAAAGCAAATACGAACGCACCGCCCAAGTCCCAGATAAGATAGGGCGGTTGCCCAAGCAGGAATGTGTACCCCTGTCCGGCCGGCTCGAAGGCCATCAGGATTGGAAGAGGTGCAGAAGCTTGGCATATGGTGGCGAGTCGACGACAGTTCTTCCTGCACACAGATAGCTGGGGCACAGTGTAGGGATGTCGAATAGGGATACGATGGCATGCAGAGAGCGACCAGGATGAAACTCAAATCGTGTATTTCGGTGAGGACGCGTCCGAGCATCTATTGGGAGAGCCCCACCGCTGCACCAAGTACCGGTATTGTCTTGGAGGCTCCAACAAGCCTGTGCAGCGCACCCAATAGCTGAGGGCTCACCGGTGAGGCGGGTCTGATGCTGCCGCGTCCCCGCATCTGCATTCTGTCAGGATTCCCGGGAGCAGAGGCTGAAGGCGAGAGAAAGAAGGAGGATACCCCACTTCTGCGCGAGCAATTGGCCGTGGGCGATGACAATTGCTGCAAGACATGATTCCTTCAACCGGGATTGGAGCTCCTTGGCCCAGCCCCCACATGCCTCCGGCCCCGGGCGGGCCCATGCGCCGATGTGTACTCCGTATACGGCCAGCAGAATGCGTCGAGGGATTTTTGGCCCTCCTCTCTTTTCTTCGGGATCCGGTGGACGGTGCAGGGCGGGAGTGGTCGGAATGGCTGGATTCATGTGATCCGAAGAGTTGGAGCGTTGAGATGAACACCCAGGCGTCCAACCCCTTGGCTCCCGCTCTCTAGACGGGTTCGGAAAAAGCTCCGCCAGGGGCTCTGCGCCATGACATGCAGCTCTGTGGTGTTGTGTCGCAAGCTCAGCAAGAGATTTGGAGGACTTTGATCCTTGCCAGGCAGTCAAAAGATGGTTCAGGCTAGCAGGCAATTGCAGGACAAGACTCTGGGAGGCCCGGGCGCGCACACGCCGGAGCGGGAAGGAAGTGACTATCTCCGAGCGCGCAGGCGGTGCGGCAGCATTGGGAAAGGCGCGGAGGAGAGGAGGCTAGCTGGTGGTGGCCCTAGTGGTGATGGCCCTCCCTGTTTCACGGTGGACGACGGGGGCTGCGGGCTGCGGGCTGCGGGCTGCGGGCTGCGGGCGCCACGTGAAAGAGGGCCAATCGAGTAAAAGAATCTGATAAAGCTTAAGTTGGAGGCTTCAGACTTGGGCGAGCCGCGCAGCTGGCGCGGTTCCTGTGCGTCGGCGGGCGCCCTGGTTGCCGGTTCTGCGAGTCGTGGAGCAGAGCAAACGGGCCGGCTGGCATCCATCACGCGCGAGCCACGCCAGCAGCTGCTGCTGCGGCTACCAGAAAAGGAGTCCATCGACTTCCGCTTTGGGAAGCGAGCGGGAGATGATCCCGCCCACGCAAGGCTGCGCGCACCGCAAGGCTTCAGCCCAGCGCGGCCTGCCCTGCCCGCGCCGGCATGAACGCGCCAGATAGCCGAAGCAGGCAGCCCGCCTGGCGCCGGGCAGCGCGGTGCAGGACGGCCGCAGAGCCATCCAGGGTGCATTGTGCCAGACACTGCAAGCACACCAGCGGGAGCGGCGCGGCGAGCACAAGGGACCAACCAGGTGGAGCGGGCGGCGCGCTAGCTGGCTGGCTGGCTGGCTGGCTGGCTGGCTGGCAGCGCGCTGGCCAGCGGGGAAGGCTGCTGGAACTGGAACTGGAGCTGGCACGGGCACTGGCATTGGCATTGGCACTGGTGCTTGCTGTTGCTGGTGCTGGTGCTGCTGGTGCTGGTGCTGCTGGTGCTGGTGCTGCTGGTGCTGGTGCTGCTACTGCTGCTGGTGCTGCTGCTGTCGCTGTCGTGGGCCGGCGCCAGGCAGGAAGAGAGCCCACCGCCGCCATCCGCTGGCCGAGTGTCAAGGCCGTTTGAGGTCGTCGGCGTCCCCACTTTTGCCGCTTGACCTGCCTACGGATGGCGGTGGGAAGGGCGTCAAGGCGCGGTGGTGGATGCGTGCCTGACTCGCCGGTGGCCAACGGGACCGGGTTTGCTCGATCACGCCAGTGCAGCGCGAATTTGCCATGCGCTGGCCGCTGGGCCGCTGACTCGGCCCTGATCTCGAGGATGCAGGCGCTGCGCCAGCCTGATCGCCCGCCCGTCCTCGCGCCGCCAGCCTTACCGGACCGCGCGAGTCGCCGGGTCGCCGAGTCGTCGCTCGTGTTGTGCGCATTGCGAGTGTGGAGGACCAAGTGCCGGCGGTGGAAACGACCAAACGAGCGGGCAGACAGACAGACAGACCGACGTCGAGAGAGCGGGCAACGGGCAGCGTGCGACTATGCACGGCCGGGGGGCAGCCTCACCGGCTCCGCGTCGTGGCCATATGCCATGCCATGCCATGCGCCATGCCGTGAATGAATTGGAGCGCGAGCCCTGAGCGTCCGCCTGCAGGGTCCACAGGGATGCGGCGCCTGAGAGCCGATCGACGCGCGCTGCTGTCGCCCGCGAATTGCGAGGCGGCGGCGGAGCCAGCACGCAGCTAGCAAAATAACTCTAAGGCGCCATTCCGCGCGACAGAAGCCTGGCAGTGCGGTTGAAACGTGGGCGCAGGGTGCAGCGGGTGGAGACGGGCAGCTCGAGGCGCGAGGGACCACGGCGACTGGGGCTGGCACTGGGGCTGCGACGGGGTCATTATTGCTTGCAATGCAAAATGATGGCTGTCATCTGTCTCATGGGCGAAGGTGACGGCTCCGGTGACGTAAGGTCGGCCGTGCTAGCTTCAGTGCCGCGAGGAGTCAGCCTGCGGGGAGCGGACATGAGACGCCTGCTCCCAGGACATCGGCACCGTGGCGTCATCGCACAGATACCAGCGCAGACAGGCCCGGCAGAGCAGCCACCGAGCCACCACTTATCGCCGTTGGCAGCCAGCAAGCGTGCCCGGAGCGCACGAGAGCGAGCTTGATGACGAACATGGCGAGCCCGGGGCAAGGCAAGGGCTCGCCGGCCAGCAGGCAGGTGGCAGGTGGCAGGTGGCAGGTGGCAGGTGGCACTGGGCGTGTGTGGAGAAGGGGACGCTGCTCGGCGCTACTGCAACTGGAGGGCGTCGTCACCACATCACCACCACACGCCCAGCAGCTCCGCGTCCACCACACCCGGCTCCAGCAGACCGTGGCCGGCGGCTGATTGGCCGCGGCGCGACGCAGCACACCGCTAGGCCCGCGAGCGACAGGCACGGCCAGCGCTGCCCGTAGCCAGGTGCCAGCACCAGCACCAGCAACAGCAGCAGGAAATGAGGCATCCCGGCCTGCTCGCCGCCGTCCTGCGTTTCGCCATTGGCCGTCCCGCATTCCTCGCTCGTACACGCCCCCTGCCGGCGCTGAGATTGAGATTAAAGCTCGCTGCGCGGGCCACCGGCTCGTGACTGCCTGAGCCATCCATGCCCTTGGCCGTGCCGCCAGGCGATCAAACGCTGCCGGGCAAGCCAAACCCACGCCATGCGGGAGCATCAGGGGAACCAGGTTCCAACGGTGCCCGCTGCCACCTAAGCATTGGGCCGCGCTGCTCGGCCGCGCGCGCTGAGCTTGACGGGCGGCGCGCAGCAGGGCCGGCGCGAGCGCGGGCGCGGGCGCGGGCGCGGGCGCAGAGGGCAGGAGGAATGTCGCCGCGGGCTGGTGTTGTTGTGGTCGTTGTTGACGCCGCCGTCGCCGGTGCTGGCGCTGGCGCTGGCGCTGGCCTGCGATGCTTATCCGCAGGCCGCGCAGCACCGGCAGCGCGCGCGCGCGCGCGCGCACCCACCGGGCGCTGGCGGGCAGCCCTCAGCCCTCAGCCCTCAGGCAGCGCGTCGCAGCTGGGCCGGAGATTTAACAGCAGCGGCCGTGCGCGCTGCTAGAGATACTCGCGGCTTAGCCGCAAGCACTGTTTGCGGCCGCTGCTGTCTCTTTTCAGGAGCGCACAGATAGCACTAGCCCCGAAGCAGCCCCCCGGCAACACGCCCTATCCGTCGTTCGAGCAGGCGGCCCACCGCGCACGCCGCCATTGGGTGCGTGAGGGCGCGGGGCATCGCGCGGCCATGGCGGCGGCGGCCTGCTAATTGCTGCTCTAGCGCGGCCTGAGTCGCGGGCTTTGTCTCCCCCACACTCCAGCGGGCAGGGATGTCGGGCGCGCAGCAGCGCTTGGCCTGCCCGGCGCGCGTTGCAGGGACCCCGCAGGCGCCGACTGCGGTGGCTTCAAGCCATTTTTCTTGTCCGCTCGCTTGTGCGCGGTCCCTACGATGTCATCAGCGACGACGTAAGAAATGCTCCCACGGCCATCGCACCGCTGCGCTGCCAAACTTATTATCTCCCAAAACGCCCGCTCCCCAAGCCCCCTCTGCTCCCCCGATCTGCACTCCTCCTGCCCAGCGCGTGCCCCCAAATCAAACCCGCCTCCCCAAGCTGTTAAGTACTCGATCATCACTCGCCGCAACAGTCGCCTCCCTTCGCATCATTGCTTCCTTTGTTGCGCTCCTCCTCGCGCGCTGTCCGCCACGCATTCCCCACACTCAGGGCACACCTGAAACAGCCACCATCTCGACAGTCGTCATACCGCGAGCCCTGAGCTTACCCGTCGAAGCGGTTGGGTCCGTCCAGCGTGGCCCCAAGATCGGCACTCCGAGCAGCATATCATTGCCCCCATAGGCAGTCGCCCGCCGCCGGGGTTCCTGCTCACCTTCGACACCTTCAAAAGCTCCGCTGATCCCGCATATCGTCGTGCGAGGTGATCGTCTTCCTCCACGTTTCGCGAACCTTACTGGCGTTGCGTTTCAACCTGCTACACAGCGCCTTATTGCTCTCCTCCGTTCCCTCCTCTCCCTCGACTTCACGATACATATCTGCGCGCCCTTACTTCCCCGATCATGGCCATGGCAGTCGACAACCGGCAGCAGCACCAGGTGAACGGCCTGGGCTTTGACACGATGCGCTTTCCCGGCCCTCAGTTCACCAACCCGTGGGTGTCTGCCCCGCCGGCGCCCCAGCAGCTGTACCCTACCTCCCTTGGCTCCAACACGCCCGGCATGCCCACCACCGCCCAGCCGCAGGCCGCCGTCCGCCCCACCACCGTCTCTCTGCCGTACTCCAACATCCCCGTCAGCGCGCCGTCACTAGGAGCAGGTATTAGTCTCTCAGATGGAATGTACGAACCGCAAAACTCACCTGCCATGTCGCAAGATCTTATGAACACCTCGAGGCCTTACGGGACAACCTACGCCGCCTCAGCTGCCTCTCCCACTGCTCCTTCGTACGCGCCCACCTCGGCGCCCCAGTATTCTATGGACTACACCAACCGGGCTCCCGCTCCCGCATACTCTTACCAGCAAGACATGGCCCGCCGGTCTTCTCAGCCGTCAGTACCCTCTGCCACCTTCCTCGGCGCCCCGGTCGACTACCAGCGGCAACGCCAGAGCTCCCTGGCTGACTTTCCAAACAGGATGAACTCAGAGCAACAGCAGCGCAATAGCTTTAGTGACGCCCTCGACGCCAGCCGGGGCATGGTTGCCATGAGCCAGGATATCACTCCTAGGAATATCTACGGCAACCAGAACCCTCGCACTTCGACCGACTCCTATGGCTTCCCCGCCACCCACTCTGCCCACTCCTCCATTTCCTCCGCCAGCACCTACCCCTCTTACTACAACGGCTCTGTTGGATCCGTCGCCGACTCCTCTGTGACCGACTACAGCTCCGCGTCCGAGTCCGTTGGCGATATGTCTTCCAGAACCCTTCCCAGGCCTTCTGCGCTTGTTGGTACCAACCTCCCTCCGGCGCCGCAGTCCATGATGGGCCAGTTCAGCTCCAAGGTGTCGTCGAGCTCGCAGAAGAAGCACAAGTGCAAAGTCTGCGATAAGCGCTTCACGCGCCCAAGCTCCCTGCAGACCCACATGTACAGTCACACGGGCGAGAAGCGTGAGTCATGTCCAAAACCAACTCATTTTAATCTATTCGCAACTAACACAGTGTAGCATTCGCTTGCGAAGTCGAGGGCTGTGGCCGCCATTTTTCCGTCGTCTCGAATCTGAGGAGACATAGGAAGGTCCACAAGGGCGAGCGCGACCAACCGTCCCCCGAGGAGAACTAGGTTACGTCTTGTGGAGTCCACTTTTACGCGCCTTTCCGGATGACCAGTTTCCCGCGACACGGAGTTCAGTCGAGCTGGAAAAAAAAAGTTGCTCCACGTGCACCGCGCCAGGGTGATGCGCGAGTGCATTTTCCTGTTTTAAAAAGTGTCGTCACTGCGGCTGTGTCTTTTCCTCTTGAGATATCCCGCCTCCGCGTTTTCCTGTGCGGCTTTCATTTTCTTTCCCCCGTCTGATTTTATTTCATTTCACATCCAGGAGAGACACCGTTCATCTTCTAGACGGTCGCTACTTTTTATACCCCATGGTGTATGGCTTCAACCCTATTTTCCAGCGGTTCTTGTTTCCATTGCCTTATCTCTACGGCAATCTTCACACGAATGAGGATCCGAGAGCATAAGTAGGTCGGCGTTCTCTTGGGCGTGTAGAAAGGCGTTCATATGATTGTTTTATCTGCAGCGGCCATTTCTAGGACCTTTTCCCATGCGCTCGGGGTTTCCTTCTACACCATTGTATTAATACTGCTGTCGGCTCGTTTGTTTTTGTGGTTTCCTTTTGTCTCGTCTTCCACAACGGCGATGGACTTGCACGCCTCGACAGGGTGGCCGCTCGCTTTCATGTCAGCCTGGACGCTGCTGGTGCCGTATATTAGGATGGGTCTCTCTCAGGGTTTATGGTGCGCGTCCCCTGTACGATATAGGAAAGCGCCGGTTTGGTAAATGGAACCGGATGGGGTTGGTGTTTGTATGGACGGACTACTGGGAGGATACTATACAGCTAGTTACAGCTACTGCGGCGTCAGCATGGAGCTTTGGTGTGGCAATAGGAAGCTCACCGCCTGTAGGCTCACGACGCTCGCTCAATGAATAATACTGAAGGATATTGAAAAAAAAAAAAAATCTTGTGTTCCTCCTGCATTGTTTCATCCGCACTACTCAGAGTCTCTCCGTTGCAATCCGCTAGACATCGTGGATTACCGGATCGGTTGATACCTGCATGCATAGTGTGCTTTCCCTTGTCGAGCGTTTCGGGTTTAATCTGACAATTTCCCTACTTTGCCGGCAGCTTTTAGGCGTCCCGCGCGAAAGCACCGCTTCACCTTCGCCTCGTCGTCACTTGTCAGCGGCCCTCTTCAGCGAGCCGCTGGCGCCGGTGCGCTCTCCGATCACTCTGAGCGCCTTCCCGCGACGGCTGCCAAAACATGCAGCGCGGAGCGGGCGCGGCGACGGCGGCGCCGCAGGAGCGCAAAGACATCAACGGCTGGCGCCACAATGGCGCCCCAGCGTCAATCCACTAATCAATCACCACAATCACTTGCATGGCCGAGCAGGCGCGGCGGACGAGCACGTCAACTCCACTTTCTTCTGACCGGTTTCTGGGTGCCTAACGGGCTTGGACTTGCTGGATTCAGCAACTACTCCTAGATTCCCTAACCTCAGCAGCTGAGCCTCTTTGCTCTCTCAGCCCTCCCGTCGCCCCTCGCTCGCCGTAACCGAAGTGTTTCAACTACACAGGGCCTTGCAACTTGACTTTTTTCGCCCTCCAGTTCTGTGACGAAAGGAGCCCCGCCAGGCACTGCAATGGCTGCTTCGTCCGCAGCAATGTGCGGTCTGCTGGCTGGCTGCTGCGCTGCTGATGAAAGAGGGCGTGCGTACGTGCGTGCGTGCGTGCGTGCGTGCGTGCATGCGTCGCAGCCGCGCCCCTCTACCATGCCATCCGACGGCTTGGATTCTTGGTCACTTGTTCCTCTCCCAGGCTCCGTACCTATCAGGTACGAGCACCACACTCCACCCACACCACATCCAGCACAGCCCCGCGGCCGCCCGCCATTCCGCTCGTCCACCACGCATTCCCACCACCCGCGCGTGCGTGTTGCGCTACGCGCAGACGCTTTGCGCTCCACCCCATCGGGCATCAAACAAAACGTCACGGTACTTCGAATATACGAACTACCACCCTTCAACTCGACGCTTGTAACACGAGGTTTCAAGTCTACACACATTGCACACGAGGGAACCCGTATTCCTGCCGCAGGCAACGGATGGCAAACCTAAAGCTCCGGGAGAAACCATGGCGACTGGAGCGAGGCGGAAGTTTCACCCACATTGCGAGTCATGTGCCGAGTTTTACCAAACAGTAGCAAAAACGGCCTGCGCAACGAACAGCTAACCTACTACCGTTCGTCATCGTGCCTGCATCGCCTCGCAGCCGCTTCCCGAAAAGAACAGCAAAGTTCAGGGAAATTGCATTGACGTCTCCTTCGTCATCGTTAACGGGCCGTCATTCAGGTCCCTGATTTTTTGCCTCCTCCCAAAGTGTGCCTCGAAGGTCTCACTCGCTGTTCACACATATCTTTTTTCCTCTGTCCCTTCCACAGATATCCATGCGCTATGGCGTCGGCGGCGTAGCTTGGCGCAGCTCGGCTGGCGTAAGTGCTTGGGTGTAGCGCAGCGCCTCCCTACCATTCCCTGCCAGCGGAATCCCAGGTAATCTCAGCGCCCCCGTCAGCAACCACCAACCGGAAGCCGACAATGGGGAAACTAAGACCTAACTAACAACAAACACCGGTTTCTTTTTCTTTCCGCCCTTATTTTTTGCCCCCTACGTAGTTTCTCACACCCAATCGACAAACATAAGTGTTTTTTTTTTTAAGTTGAAAGATTGAGGGAAAAAAAAAGCAAGCCACCACCGGACCCTGATCATCATGGGGCGGACGCTTAAGACGGGTGATGTTATCGTTAATTCGCTGCTTAGCTCTGCTAAGTTACACCGCGCAGCAATCTTTTCAGCCTCTGTCGTCGGTGTGAAGTACTTCTTGCCTGCGGGTTTGCCGTTCATTCGTCGGCATTGCGACTTGGGTACTGGCTGGCCGGTTATCCGCCCTATCTCCCACCGACCCTTTTTTTTTTATTTTTCTTTTCTCTCTTTCTGCTTTCTCGGTCCTTGCTACTTGCCCCAGGGAGAGGTCCTGCCTGCGTCCGCAATTTTTGCTTTGAGGCGATGCGCGCGGGTGACCACGCCGCCCGCCGCAGGGCCTTTCCTCTTTTCTCTCTCTTTATTTCTTTTTGCTTCCCTTCTTCTACATACCGCATTGAACGGCTTACTGCCGGCCGCCTGCGACTGCGGGAAGGGATGCGAAGGTGTGGAAAGGAAGGTTTGAGGGAGCGGGAAGGGTGGTTGGTACGTGCGCCCGCACACCCGCGCGCCCGCCGTCCCGCATCCCGCTTGAAAAGAGTGACTACCTAGCTGCACCTGCATGCTTTGCATCGTATCGTAACTCTGTTTTTTTTTTTTTTTTATGTCGCTTATTCCCAGCATTGTTCCCGGCGGAGAGGAGGGGAGGAGCAAAGGGGGGGGAGGGGGCGTAGTAGGGTCTGAGAGGGACCCCGTCCTTGCAAACTTGGCCATATGTAGAAAAGTCCTTGTGCGTGTGCGTGAAGAAAGGGGATGGGGAAAAGATTGGAGAACGTGTGCGTGACTTTTTGTTCTGCAGGGATTCCGGCGCGTTGGCGGCAGATGCGCAAAAAGGCGCTTTTCCTTCGTCTGACGGCCCGGAACGATTACGGAGATGATGGGAAAGTTGCGAGAAATAGGGGGGGAGGGGAGGATTGAGCGTAATGGTGGTGGTGGGATGCTGGGATGATAGAGAAAAAGAGGGGGGCCCGGCGAATGAATTGGTCAGGACAGCGGGCTGGCGCGCTTTGCTCACTGCTGCCGGGGTTGGGAAGTTGCATTTTGCATGATGGTTGGCAGTTGCTGCTGCTCGCGCTGCAGAACAAAAACGCAGGAGAGCAGATGGTGCTGCACACCGCACCTGTCTGTCGCAGCGCGCTACATGCATGCAGGCATATGCAGGCCAGCAGAAGCCGTTTTCGCAACGGGAGAGCGGGAAGGGAGTCAGGGAAGTGGCTAGCTAGGTAGGTAGGTGGCTACTTAGGTCGAGGAGGAGGATGGGGGCCGGTGAGAGGTAAGGCGGCGAAGAGCAGGGGTCAACCTTCCCGCTGGTAGGGTACGTATCGCGATGCAGGTAGAGCAGCCAACGGGAAGGCAGGCATTGACGCGTGCGATGGGTTTGTAGCTCTGAGGCGCATGTGTGTGCGTTTTGGGTGAGTTTAGGCAAAAAGGCTCAGATGCGGCGGCGGCGGCGGCTGTTGGGCGGTTGGTGCGAACACCCTCCGGGCAGGGTGGGCGGTGGGTGGAGAGCGAAAGTGGGTGAAGGGGGCTCCGCTGCGCGTCGTCGGGTTAGATGGAGGTAGGGGTGGGCGCGCTGGGCGTTGGTTTGCTGGCGTCGCTCTTGGCGGCGGGCCGGGGGTGCGTGGTGCATATCGCAGAAAGCAGGGTTTGTGTAACCATGAGATTGATCACTTTTTTTGCTCTGTCCTATGAGTTGTGTCTCCGCCGCCGCCGCCGCCGTCGCCGCCGCCGCTGGTGACGGGCTCCGCTCCCCGGCGGTGGCTCCTCTTTTTTTTTTTTCCCTTTCGGCGTCTCTGTCGGCGCAGCGCCGCGTTGTGGGTGGCTTTCCCGGCAGTCCATTTCGCGTCTCCGAACGCCGGCGCGCGGAGCGGGCTTGCGGGCGTTGCTCTGGCGCATCTGGGCTAGCGGAGAGGCGCCCTGTGAGTGGTGAGCGGGCGTTCAAGTCCCGGGCCGTGGAAATGGGGTTACATCGGGCGCGCTCTCTTTGCTAGCGGCGGTGGGAGGGGACTGCAGCACCAGCACCAGCACCGGCACCGGCAGCAAAGCACCAGCCAGCTTTCCGCCGGGCGGGCACGCGGCTCATGTGCACGCTAGCCTCTCAGCTAAACTTTGGGCGGCGACCCTGCTACCCTGCTTCCCTGCCCTGCCCTGCTCTGCCCTGCCCTGGCCCGCTCCCCTCCCCCTCTCCTGCAGCGGCTGGCTGTTTTTCTGGCGCCGCCGCAGCGCTGCAACTCCTCCCGGTCCAGGCTGGCTCGCCGCCGGGACCACCGCTGACTTGTGGTGGCTTGGCCGGGGAGGGCAGCCGGTGCGTGCGCGGTACGTACTGCACGCTGGGAAGGTTGAGCGGTTCGGCCTAGCGCTCTAGCGCCCTAGCGCCGTCCTTAACCCAAGCCCGCCCTCACCACACCTTTGACGTCGATGCAGCAAAGCGCTGAAAACCTTGGGTCCCGAGCATTGGCACGAGACAGCAAAAACCCTGACGGCTCGGCCAAGCAGCGGCGCTCTTCGGGACTGCTGTCGGTGCATCTTTGGGGCTGGCAGACGTGCCGCGCCGCCATTCGCGTTCCAACAAAATCCGGTGTCGTGTTTGGTTGCGGGCTTGCTGCCGGCGAGACATGCGCGCGTTTTACAAATCCTCACCAGTTTTAGGTCTGAGTAGAGCAGGTCGTTGCGGTGGCGATGCTTACGCGCAAGCACCCAGCATCCGAGACACAGACACGACTCTCGAGAGCGAGGGAGGGAGGGGAAAACAAAAAAAAAAAAAAGGCGCCCCCGATCCATCCGCCCCAAGCCATTACTGTCATTTCACTACGAACTTGCTGAACCCAGCAGCGGGACGCGCTAGCCACGGCGTGCAGCATGGAGTTCGCGGAGTCGTGAAGTCTGCCGCACACAAAGCACGTGCCACACCATTATCGCGCGCACCCACTTCCTCTGAACCGCCAGTCCTCGGCCCGAGCGATGGGCGAGGGGAGAGAGAGGGGCAAACAGACGCACGTGTCTGCACGTCGGCATGCTGTCGCCGCCGCTTGCCTTTTGTCTCCAGCAATCAAACAGGGCCAAGCACGCATTCGTTGGCACGGCGCGCCGCCGCAATGGTCGAACGGCGCGGATAACACTGGAGAACAGACTTTCGTTGCTTCTCCGGCTCCTTTGGGGGTCCCGCGTACCCGCCACTCCGGGTGGGCGTGCGCGCCAAAGCCGCTTGACAGCTCGGGGAAGTCATTGCTTCCACACGGCCTCTGCTCTCCCATCAGGTGCCTTTTCCCTTTCCTCCATGGGGGGGGGAGGCCTTGGAAATCATGAGATGGTGGTGTGCCGTACTTGTGATGCCATGCTGTGCCGTGGAGCTGCAAGAGGCGCTCGGGGCACCATCAGAACGATGTAATTTGCCAGCACGCTGACTGTGCCCGCGATCGAACAGAGCCACACAGGGCGGGGGCAGGGATTCCTGCCGACACGCGAAGGAAGCTACGTCTTCACGTGGACGTCCTCCCTTTGGACGGGGAAAGAGAAGTGGGAGCGTGGGAGCTTGGGCCGCCATTGTTGGACGACGCGAACCAACGGCTGGCGGGTCGTGCAGAAATCAGGAATCCCCTGTACCTGGGCTTCCTTCGTTTTGCATCTGCTCTGCGCGCTCACTTTCCTCCCGAGATGCCGCATCCTACCCGCGTCATTCCTTCGGCAGCAACTAGTTGCGCTTCCACATTATGCGGCCGCCTCTCGGGGAGATGGCCCCGAGACAGCCGCCGCACCGGAGCGCTGCGGACTGAGTGCTGATGAGATGTCGGAACCGGAGGCGAGGCTGTTGTGTGATTGAGGCTCCCCAGATGGATCTGCGCTCTTTCGCTCACGCTCGTGCTGCTAGTGCAGCCCAGGTGGCCAAAGTGCCCGTCCCAGTTCGCCCTCGGGGCAGCGTAGACATGGATGAGGGGTGCTGCGAACTGCATCGCTCAGGTTCCGGGAGTGCCACGAGGTGATCGCCAGGTACGAACGATATGAAAGGCGGGTCACTTGCTCGATTCGTGCTCCCAAGGGCGATCGAAAGGGAAATGGTCTCAGCATCCAGAGAACTTGGCTCTTGCGAAGCCGTGTGGCTGCTCTCCCCAACCCGGTCCCTCCGCCGTGGAAGGGGAGGGAATGGGTGGGTTGCGGGCGCGTGCGTGCGCTGCGGCTTCACTCGGAGCAGAAGGCCTGATGGGAAAGGATCTTCAACACCTCGCGCGCCGGTGCTCGACTCCTGGCCGGGCTGACACCAGCCCTCAGGGTCCCCGCCACCCCGGCGAAATGAGACGAGCCTATCTCGCGTCGTGAACAGACCAGGTACACGGGCTCATGTTGTGGTCCACTTGCTGTTGAGCTTCTACATCATTGTGGCTCCCCTGAGGGACTATGATGGCCGCACGCGCGTTGCGCTTGAGCATCTTGCTCGCGTCCACAGCTCTGGCATCACGGCCCCTTTCATGTTGTCATTTCAAGAATTTGGAATTGGCAGGCCAGGGTTCGACAACGAAGAAGAAGTCGGCCTGCTCGGATCGCCCGCCCTCTCAGCGTGACGCACGTCTGCCCTTTATTTTCCACATGTCGCTTCTGTGCCTCAGGACCGCAGGCAATGCGATGTATGATATCACCATGGCCCGAGTCCCCGAGGATCCTCTTCGCTTCCAAGTTCCAAGCCGAAATGTCTGTCTGATTTTCTGCCTTTTCCGGGGTATCGTACTCGCAGATGATGGTCACACATGCCCTCCCAAACGCCGCGTTTTTCCATGCCCTGCAACGCCGGTTCGTGTTATACAATTACAACTAAGCGCCTAATCCCTTCCATACGTGATCTTGCCTCTCTTATTCGGTTTCCCATCCGTATCCTCATCGTCCTTGGCCGGCGGCCTTTTCTTGTTGGGCGCCTTGCTGGTAGTGCTTCCGGGTGTCGGATGGTTGCTGGCGCCGGGAAAGGATGAAGTTGGCGTGGGGGCGTGCGAGGGCGTCGTTTGCGCAGATGTCGGACCGGGAGAGTCCTGACAAGTAGCTGTGTTAGCTAGTACTATCCTTCTTCTTGCCATCAGTACGACGGTTCGCGCAAACGCAGGGTATTTGGTGCGAGCATGCATCTGAGGTCCTGGAGACAACAGAATGTCATACTAAGGGAGCGTACATTCATCAGAAAGCTTTGAGAGCTGCGGCTGAATATGCGGTCTTGCTCGTTGATGGCAGCTTTTCGGCGGGCAGCGTTGCCTGCACCAGCTCCGCCTGATGTGGAGGCAGTTGAGCCTTTGATGTAGTTGTCAAAGCCCTTCACGATGTTGCCGGCACTTGTTTCTTCGAGATAGCTTGTTTCGGCGCGATAAATGTTCTCTTCAATACTGTTCTACGGTCTATGGTCAGTCTCATCGTGTTCCTACGCGATCAAGACGCGTTAACCGACTAGAGCGACATCGAGCGCGCGCTTTTTTGCTAATGCTTCACGCAAGTCGCGTCGTAGCTTCTCGTAATAGGGCATGCCGCGTGTAGCCTCCGAGTTGGCGTTCGCCTGAGCGTCGGCGGGCGGCGCGTTCTCACTCATGGTGCGTAGAGGTGGGAACAACGCAACGACGATACGGATCGGTCGGGACGGTCACGAGAGACGAATTGCGGAGGTTGGAGGGCCGCGACGCTGAAGCTCGCGATAGCTTGACGTTGAGTCTGGAGAAAGGTCGATAGGCTAGCAGGCATCGACGCGAAGGCGGTGAGCCGCTAGCGCGCGCTTGCCCCGCGGATCAGCCAGCGCGGCGGAAGCAGCCGTGGACGTCCAACCTTAGCAAAGAAAGCTCCAACCTTCAGCCTCCGCCCGTTTTTTGCGAAACCACCTTCTCCACCTCCCTACCTCTCCACAATCACGCGCGTTCGCCCGTACCAGCGCCACTGAGTTCCTGCCCACCATGCCCATGGACGCCAAGGAGGTCGAGGCCCACGGTCGCAGCATCACCAAGGCCCAGGCATCGGGCGAGCCCGGCTCCTCGTTCATCAAGCTGCTCGACGATCTACGCAATGGTGTCCAGGCCACCGAAGACCTACTGCGCTCCACAAAGATCGGCATCATCGTCAACAAGCTCAAGACCCACAAGGACCCCAACGTCGCCAAGAAGGCCAGCGAGCTCGTCTCTAAGTGGCGCTCCGACGTGAAAAAGGCTGGCGCCGACCGCGCCTCCACGCCCAAGCAGCAGAACGGCACCCAATCGCCCGCCTCGCAGGCCGCTCCATCACCCGTCCCCGCCGCGAAGCCCAAGCCCAAGCACAATGTCGCGCTGGACAAGAGGAGTGTCGACACTGACGGCATTGACTGGAAGCTCACCGGCAACACTACTCGGGATAACTGCTTGAAAATGATGTACAACGCACTGGCGCTCATGGTTGAGGATCGTATGTGCCATTACCACAGCGTTCTGGCTCTGGGGTAATGTTTGACTAACTGTCGCGTGCAGCTCCAAAGTCCGTTATGGTCGTAGCACGCGACGTCGAGCTCGCCGCTTATAATAAGTACCAACCAGAGACCTCGCCCGCTTATAAGGAACGCATGCGCTCGCTCTTTCAGAACCTCAAGAACAAGTCGAATCCGAGTTTGCGGAAGCGCGTTTTGGCCGGCGAGATCAGCCCTGCGAAGTTCGTGACTATGACCAGCGAGGAACTCATGTCCGCGGAACGTCGTGCCGAGGCTGAACGTCTAGAGAAGGAGAACATGAACAAGGCCATGGTTGCTCAGGCGGAGAAGAGTATCAGTACCAGCCTAACGTGCGGCAAGTGCGGGCAGAAGAAGGTCAGCTACAGCCAGGCTCAGACCCGCTCTGCTGATGAACCTATGACGACCTTTTGCGAGTGCACTGTCTGCGGTAACCGCTGGAAGTTCTCATGAGCTAGGAGAGGATCCTGGGTGGACGCCGTCGCTTATATTTCTTATCTTGCCGCCATGTGCGGACCTTTTTTGATTGTACGATATTTCCGGAGAGCCCCGGGTCACTGGGATATCTCCTCTTCTAGCATGGGGCAGCGAGTGGTGGTTGTGGATTTCAGTAGAAGACGGAGTTTGGGAGGCACCAGTCTCCGGGGAGGGTTCTCAACGAACAATTTTGCGCGGTGGAAGGACTCAGGTTTTGAAGCTGCCATGATCTGGTCAGACATTTTGGCGCGCATGCGTTTACCACCTGACATCACAACCTTTTAGAAAACAAACCTTTCGACTTCGGCGAACTGGACTTTGGGGCTATGCGTGTTGACATTTCGCTAGTCAAGACCCAGTTAAAATTTGAAGAATATCATCTGATATTTGATATGGCTTCTCTCTTTCCCTTATCAGCCCCGCTGCTCATGTATTGGACTCAAGCCGCGGCCGTTGCAGACGTACGGATCGATACACCAACTCGGGGGCAGTCAAACTGCCAAACGTGGATGCTTAAGTATCTACACATTATTGAGACATAACAAGACGACTAAAGCATTTTCTAGTACGACTGAACTTTCTGAAACAGCAACAAAGAGATCAAACAGAAGAATTGCGAGTTCAATCCTGACCGAGTACCTAAGATTTATCCACCGACCGAGTTGCAAACAAAGTAAGCAGCTGACCTGCGATATACATTATGATAGATTCTGCTGAGTTCGACCTATCTGATAAGTCAATCGTCAAACTAAAAAAAAACAAAATACGACGCCGTACTTATTATCGTACTAGCTAATAGCTTTAGTACTATTCTATAGCTTAAAAGGCTCTTATTCTTTAGTTATTTATAATAGATTACCTATAAGAAGGGCCTAAAGATATCGTATAGCTTACTTTTAAGTCTAGTTATAGACGGTCTTATTAAAGAAGGGGAATAGAATTATTTTAAACGCTAGCTTATTCTCTTTATTATCTAAATCTTTCTAAAGAGAGCGTAGATATATTTTATATATTTTTTAAGCTATTACGGCTTCTATTATAATACACTAGTATAAGATCTATAAGAAGAGGATATTAATCCTCTTAAGTATTACGTTAAAATAAAATAATATAAGGTACTTTTTATTCTCTAAAGCTTTACGTTTCTAAACTAATATATTAAGATAGTCGGCGTTCTAGTACTATTAACAGGAATAATATTAAATTAAGCTAGGTTATATATAAGATAGAGGTTAAGGATTTCTATATATACACTAAAAAGCACCTAAATAATATTATCGAATATATAGGTAGAGGTAGTTCTTGTTTAGCTTATGGCTTCCACTTTTGACAACTTCTAAATAATCTAACTGCAAGATATATAAGAGTCTAATATAGTCATTAAAGCTTGTCTTATTTCCTCCGTGAAGTATCTCTTAGACTTGCGAACGTGAGGTCGCGTATAGTGCTGTTTTAGACTTCATTACATAGCACTTAACGTGTATTAAATAAACAAAGCAAGTCTCATAAATCTGTAATGATCCGATGAAATCTTCCATTCTCGAATCTGCACCAAAAATCTATATACGTGGGCGATGACCAGCACCGGTCCGGCTAGGATCGATGATTCCGACACGTTTAGTAGGCTGAACCCACTACTGAATTACCGGCAATACTACTATCCACTCTTAGGTATCACTTCTTCTATGTGCCGAAGGCCGCGTCTTACCGCCTAATAGCAAGCAGCCCAACGTACTATTTTTGTACCCGAGCCCATCTATATTGACAGATCCGAGAGGAACAGCCAAAAAAAAAAAAAAGAAAGCGCTATGACAAATGCCGAACATTATAATGCAGCCAACAAAAAAAAGTGACGTCTATAATAAAACGCCTGGTGGTGCTGCCGTCATGACTAATCGAAAAATAACAACCAATTTTGTTGAACAGAAGAAGACTCGAGGCAGATATAGCGGAGAACAACGATGAGCAAACTCCTAATCGTACAGAATTGAGAGAAAGTACTAATACTAAGGAAAGAGCAAACCAAGGTATCATATAGGAAAAGGGCAATAAAGAAGAGAAGAAAAAGAAGTAGAAGAAGATGATAATGAAGAAGCGCTCTCTGCCTACCAATGTGGCCGTGAAGAAATGCATAAAGACCCGACTGACCTTCGCCCAAGACTCAAAGAGGGAAGAAGAAACGAATGAAGGGATAAGAAACCTTCGTTGTTGTTGCCGTCTGGTAGTTTGCCTGCCTGCTCTGATCCTGGATATCGTGAAGTAGCCGAATTGAGAAAGAGGAAATGACAGAAGTACAAAAAGAACGCCAGCCCTATGGATAAAACCACAATTCCCTTGTTCCGAATCCTGCTCCGCATGGCCGTTACCAAATGGACTATCCAAGCCGTTATCCGCTCTTAGAAAACAAAGTGAACAACAAAAAAAAGAGTGGGAAATCCGGAATACTTATACAGGCTTGTGAAAGTAAAGAAGAGATTTTCAAACATGACAAGTAGAAAAAAAGGCGTGATCGGAGAAAGAAGCATGCGGAACACCATAAAAAAAAACACCAAAAAAGGTAGTAATGACAAACCCAGACGCTATGCTCAAACGCTCCACCGAATACTCCTGCGGTCCAGAACTTTGGCCCTGGCTATTCACCATCTTGACGGCTTTTGGTTAACATCTCCGACCTGTGATGATCTTTCTGATCCACCCGTTTGAACGCTCATGCTTCCCGCACCACTTCTGCTTTCCGCACCGCTCTTGCTTTCCAATGCATTCCTTGGGGTTACGGTCTGTGTACTTGAGCTTCTCTGGAGTGCTCTTTCCACACCCTGCGCCAAGCTAGGTATGCCATCCGTGCCCTTGCCCTTTCCTCCTCCTGATCCGGCTTTTCTCGATCCTCCCGCTGTCCCTACCGTAACATCTGTCAATCTCGGGACACTGTCTGATGACTTCATCCTCCGTCCGTCCTCTTGCTCTTCAACTAACTTTTCCATATTTTCCCTCGTCAGCGCATGGCTTGCCGCTCCTCTCCTCTTCGTGTCCTTCTCTCCATCCTCTGACGCTGTCTGCTGGTCTTGCCGCGTATAATCCGACGATTCTAATAGCTTCGTATCTCGCAAGTCCGCCGCTTTCTCCTCGGCTTGCGCTCGACGCTCTGTCCTTTCACCTTCGGTCTCCGTCGCTTTGCGCACGGCGGTCGTTTCATGATAGGAAATGCGATCGAGAGATGGCAGCAAAGAATCGCGTTTGGCCGGTTCGTCCTGGCCAAAGTCGGTCGATTCGGTCCTTGGAGTTGGTGAGACGGATGCCGACGGCTTGGCTGAAGACTTTGTTTGATCGCTGGAATCATCCCCGGACTCATGTATCGTTTCTGGTACCTGAGCCCCATCCTTGCTTGGCCCCTGCCCTGACTCTGCTTGCGCATTCTTCTCCATCTTCCTTTTGCTAGCGACCGCCCATTTTATCAACATCTTCTCCAGCAACTTCCCCCTTACGGGTTTTGCCAAGTAGTCATCCATTCCTGCCTGTTGACACTTTTCCTTGTCTCCCTGAATTGCAGACGCTGTCATGGCGACAATCGGGATATTACGGATAGTAGGCGCATCCTTGAACGGTGCTTCGGTCCGGATTGTGCGTGTGGCCTTGTAACCGTCCATTATTGGCATTTGGACGTCCATCAGGATTATGTCCGGTCGATCACGTCTGCCGTCCTTAGCTTCCATGAGGTATTCCAAAGCCTCCTTTCCATTCCACACAGCATTCACCGAAAATCCTTGCTTCTTGATCGTTTTCAGGGCGATCTGCTGGTTGACTTGGCTTCACTGGCCGTCAGTCCCAAAGACAAAGATCAACAAGGAATACAAGGCAGCTGGACTTACTTGTCTTCAACAACCAAGACATTGACCTCTTTCCTCTCCCACTCTGGTAAATTTAGAAGATGATCAGGAAGAGCGTGGTGGAAATTACCGTTCCCTGGCAGAGACACTATCGACTGTGCTCGGCCATGACGAAGTGGAGACTTTCCGCTGTTCGGCGCGATTGGCGTTAGAGGTGGAGTTCCGTAATCGTCGGAACTGCCGCAAGAAACGGAGATGTCGGATTGTAGTCGGTCGGGAATGGAGGCAATATCAATAAGAGGAGAACCTTCATCTTGATACTGTGCCTTATTGAAGGGAATCCAGAAAGAAGCCTTGGTTCCGTGGCCAAGGGTGGAATCGAGTTCGATATCACCATGCATCAACTCCACGAGCTAAGAGCCACGTTAGCGCACTAGAAACCGTGGATTCGGGGGTTTACGAACATTCTTGCTGATAGCCAAACCAAGGCCAGTACCACCAAAACGACGAGCGGTAGAGGAGTCGGCCTGGCTGAATGGCTTGAAAAGTCTTTGCCGAACTTCCTCCTCTATACCGATGCCGGTATCCTCAACAATAAAGAGAACATTGACAATCTCGTCGGTCTCGCTGGTTATAGAGACTGAGAGGCTAACCTGACCTTCAGACGTGAACTTGATCGAGTTGGTAAGCAGGTTGGTCAATATTTGCCGCAGCCGACCTGGATCTCCCATGACCTTCAAATCCCTTTCGATCTCTGGCTGAATGCTGCTTTCATAACTAATGTTCTTTCGAACAGCAGCGAATCCCATCATTTTGTTCACGTCCCGAAGAACCACCGAGAGGCTGAACTGAACTTCTTCAACGTCCAGCCTGCCAGACTCGACTTTGGAAAGATCAAGGATATCATTGATGACAGTGAGCAGGCCATTTGCGGATCGTTGAATATTTTCGGCACAGTCTCTCTGCTCTTGATCCAGCTTCGTATCCAGTAGCAGTTCACTCATTCCAATCACTCCTGCGATAGGCGTGCGAATCTCGTGAGACATATTGGCAAGGAACTGGCTCTTCATCCTGCTGGCTTCCTTAGCAGCGACGGCGTTCGCGACAAGCTTAGAGTTCTCCTGTTCCTGTGCCTGGAGTTCTTCTCGACGCTTATGGAGCTCTTCACGGAATATCAGCAAACACGTCCAGTCAAGCGAATGGAAGATGGCGTACCGGTAATGTCCATGCTCACACCGATGACGCCATCAATGTAAGAGTCTTTCTCGATACCAGCCTGACGAGATGTTGCCATCAATGGCACAACACGCGTTCTATACCAACGATTGTCCCATGCCATCTCGACAATCTCGTCGGTGCCATTGCCTCCAAGAATCAGTTCGATCTTGTTCTTCAGTTCAGGCATCTCCGTTTGGCCAGTTGTGTCTTTGAAGAACACTTCCAGAATATCTTTTCCAAGCTCTTCCCTCGATAGATTGCCGTAATCGCTGAGAGTGCTGCCTTCCAGCATGGTAAGCTCCCTTTCACGGTTGATCACCCAAAGTGTAACACGTGCGTGCTCCAACACACGGAGCAGCTGTTCTCGCATTTGCTTCGCAGACTCGCGAAGCTCGACCAACTCGTGTATGTCGGTGCAGGTTCCAAACCATTTGAGGATCTTTCCACTCTCGTCACGGAAAGGGACAGCGCGACCCAGCATCCACCTCCATTGCCCATCGTAGCGTCTGCAGCGGTACTCGGTATTGTATTCCGTCTAATGTCTATCAATTTTGCTCCTATTTGGGGGTACTTGGGACCACTTACACCTGTTGCTAACGAATGTTGCCATCGTGCATTGGTATCAGCCAAATCGTCATCGTGGAAGGGTAATTTCCACCCCTTGCCCAACGACTCGTCCACAGAAAGTCCGGTGTAGTCGTACCATCTTTGAGAAAAGAAATCGTGGTCGCCATTCGCTTTTGTTGTCCAGACCATGATTGGGATTAGGTTGGTGATGTACTCGAACTGCCGCTCATTCTCCTCAACTTGCTCAGCTATTCTTTTCGTGTATTCAGTGACGTCCTTGAAAACGACAATGGCGCCAAGGAACTCATCTGTCCGATCGTCTACGATCGGCTCCCCAACGATTTCGTAAATCTTTCGTTCGCCGGTATCAGGAATAAGCATCCCCACGCGCCTCTGCGTGACTGGTTTTCTAGTGCGGCAAACTTGCAAAATGGGAAACTCATCAACCTCGAGCTGTCGCTTAAAATCTTCAGTGAAAGCCTGAAATTGCTCCAAAAATTCTCGTTGATCCAATGGTGCGTTTTCGCCTTCGTTAGGCAAAAACCGCAACATCGCCTTGTTAGGAATACCGAAATTCTCATCTTTCCACATGGCGTAAGCTGGCATAGCAATGGAATTGAGAATTGCGTCTTTCATCTGAGTTGCCTTCAGAAACAGCGAAGGAGCCGTTGTGTCTCCACTTCTTGAGGGGGGGCCGTGTGGTGGGAACTGCGGTGGATAGGTAGTGGGAGAGACAATGGCCGAGCCAGGATTGGAACTCTGATGCGAACGCCGTCCTGAAGAGGAACTCGAACCGGACCCCGGGGATCTTCTGATTCCAGCGGACGTCCGAACAACGGTACGGCTCGAGGGCTTGGCCTCGGCGCTGCTGGAGGCGGGCCTCGCGCTGGTAAAAGTAAGAGTGAAGTACTGGATTTCGTCTATGTTCCAGACGGACACGATCATGGAGGCCTGTATTGCGTCATTCTCCGGCCGGGATTTGAGCCTTTTCGCATCCTTTGCTAACGGCGCGCGAGGCGTTGTTTGGTGTGGTGAAATAACCACATCGACACACACATCGTGGACAGTCGTCCGAGCCAGATTCGACTTGCTGAGTCTCGGTAGCGTGGGTTTGGAGGGTATCGGGCTCGCCTTCGGTGTCATGGTCGGCGTCGTTCGTTCGGATTCGTCTGTCGCTTCGGTAGCGCCATCGACGTCGTCCCCGGCCTCGCCCTGAGCTTGGTTGCAGACGGAATCGAGGAAATCCTGGCAGAGTTAGCCGCGGTGCGTTCCGAGGGCTGACGCGGTACGACCGCCTTACCTCCCAGCTAATCCAGATCGGGGAGCCGTCCTGCAGCATGTCAATGCCGAGCTCTGACATGGTCTGGCCGTGCAGCTTGTCGGTGACAGTCTGCACGGTATCCCTGTCCTTGTCGTCACCTCCAGACCGGTCAAGGTCGAGCAAGCGTCCCATGGCCTCGTTGGCCAGCACAACCGTCTTCAGCGACGAAAGAACCAGGAGTGGCACGGGCAGGTATTGCAGCGCGGCGAGTGCCATGGCGGTGGTGGTGGGCGTCGGGGGCATAATGATGGACAGCGGCTCGCTGTGGACCGAGCCCGGGGACGGCGGGTCTTTGTCAACGAGGTCGAAGTAGCCGGTCGAGCCTGACAAGTCCCTGGCAAGCATAGACAAAGGTGTCGTTCCTGTCGCGGGCTGCATGCCGGCGGCATGGCGACGGCTGGGTGCGTTGGAGACGCCCGGGGACAGGTCCAGCGGCGGCGCGGGCTTTGGCATGATAAAGTCGCAGCGACTGGGGTGCTCCGCCGTGGAGCAGCACGGACGGGCAGAGAGTCTAGCTCGGTGGAGTGCGTGGCGGTCAGGGCGGGCGCACGAAGAAACGGGATCTGGCAGCAGGGCACATGGGCGGTGATGGGTGGGTTTCGCGCAGAGAGAGGGAGCGGTGGTCTGGGAGTGACGTTGAAAGAGGATGAGATCTGTGTCTGCGCCTGGGCGGAGGCGTGGAGGGCGCTAGGGAGACGGGCGGTGGTCTAGAATTCGGAGCGCGCTCAGTAGTCGAATCGGGCGGCTTGGAGCGCGTCGATGACGGCAAATTGAGGAGGGCAGCGGGCGGGACTTGGATGCTGGAGCAGGCAGTGTCGGCGGGGGCGTGCACTGGCCGGCGGCGCGACGGCAAAGGGCAGCAAAGCACAGCATTGGATCAGATCAGCCCGGCGTTGCGCGCAGAGCGCAGTGCCAGTGGTTCGCAGCGGACGAGCACGCGCGGTGACGTAGGTTGTTCAGGGCGCTGGAGTCGTCTCCGAGCCGCTTTCAGCCAGGGCTCCCGGTGCTGTGCCCGCACCGCCGCCTTTCCGCAGCGAAAGCAGCAGCGGCAGCATTCCTGCGCCGTCGCCTGCGCGGCCGGCAGCCAAGGGCGCAGGGAGCCGGCGCGCGCCCTTGCGGGTCCAGCAGCAGCAGCAGCAGCAGCAGCAGTGCGGGCAGGGCTCTGTGGCTCCCCGTCGCAGGCGCGCAGGCGAGGATCGTCGGCCAGGGACCAGCAGCGAGCGAGAACGGGGCACAAGCGAGTCAGCTAAGCGGCGACCCCTGCGGCACTTGGGCGTGGTCTCGGGCGTGGCCTTGGGCGCACTGACTGGGCGCATATGGAGAACCGACACAACGTTCCCCGTTAGTTGTTCGTACCCTACGGCCTGATTGCCTCGTCGGCATTCCCGCGAAGCTCCCACGTCCAACCGCCCGTCACGTCCCTTCTCGCCCCGGCCCTCATTCCCTCCCAAGCTACCGCTCCTGCCCGCTCGTGCTGCCTAAGCCCGCCGGTGCTGACGCGCCCTGCCGTGCGCCCATCGATCTGCTCCCCACCCGCGTCCGTGTTTGCGGCCACTTGGCACGACTTCGACACATCCGTCCCACACGACGACCACCACCACCACCACCAAGATGCTGCTCTTCGGTCTCGGCGGCCTCTTCTACGGTACCGTCCACGCCCGCGTCCTCTGTGCTGACGCTGTGCCCCGCTGACTGCCGCCAGTCTCCGTCCTGCTCGTCAACGCCATCGCCGTCCTCTCTGAGGATCGCTTCCTGGCCCGCAGTAAGCTCACCGCCCTCCACCCATTATATCTGCAACGCATATCGTCTCGTCTCGTCTCCCCGCCGCCTCATACCCGGGGCCGCTGCTGCTCAAGCATCCGTCGTCCCACTGCCTCGTTGATACTTCCGTCTGGACAATTCTGCTAAGTTGCGGAGCCGCGCTGACACCATCCGTTTGATTCGTAGTTGGCTGGGGACAGTCCGCCGAGACGGGATTTGGCGGAGTCCAGGACACACAGAGCGTCAAGGCGAAGTTGATAAACCTCATTGCCTCTGTGCGGACACTGATGAGAAGTGAGTGCTGTTCCCCTTTCCCCCCTCCCCCGGCGCGTGCATACGGGATCTCCGAGACATGAAGCGCGATTGAGGAAGCGGGATATCGGCCCTTTCAGATTACAGCGACCCTGAATTATGTCCTCCGCATGACTTTATCTCCTTTACGAGCCGCCCACAAACACATACGAGATCATAATATTTCAGAACAAACGGACTAACGCATGGGTTCCGCATTGTCGCAGTACCGCTCATTGGCATCAACACAATGGTGATCCTGTACGAGCTCATACTGGGATGAGCCTTCGATTGATAGTCACTTCGCAAGCGATTCACTATTAGTCGCTGCTAAATATGGTTAAATGGCATAAAGGATAACGGAGTATTGGAGCATCATGATGCATTGAAAAGGGGAAGGATCGGATCTGGCGTACTATGAAAGCATAAGTCACGGTAACCAAGCAAAAGACACGAAATACAAAGCAGCGGGGGATCTGCAAGCCGACCAATACAGGCTTGTGGAACGCATCGTGGCCAATCAATGGATCGGCGACATATTATTCTACTTCGAACGGGAAATCAGGCCACAGCCGCGCGTTCATCTTTTCCTCTCGAGTCATCGCGAGCCTGCATCTGCGCTGCAATGCAAGAAGCAAGAACCAGCAGAAAAAAGAAAAAAAAAAAAGGTTACGAGGCACCCCTGTTTCGGACCGTACCGAGGAAACGAAGTTGCAGCGGAGCTGTAGGGCGATCGGGGCGTCGTCTTGATTAACTGTCAGCCCATCTTATCCAACTCGGGGGCGCACGCTGTCTCTCACAATCCACACATTCGCATCCACCTTCCCTCCCCTCATAATTTCGCAATCATCCGAATGCTCCAACGCGGCCCTCGACCCGACGGACTGATCGATGCGCGGTTCCATTTTGGACTAGATGACCAGCGCACACACACGCCTCTTGCCTCCCAATCAACTCATGCCAACGGCGCCATTGGCGGTATGATCTCGATCGCGATCACCGCGCCCGCCCGAAGGGGCCAATATAACCCAACCCTAGAAAAGTCTGATGCGTGCAATCCTCGCCTCCCCCGATGATATAAGAGAAGCTTTGCAGAATCGTCGAGCCAACACCTTTTCTGCCCTGCCCCCTTCCCAAATGTAGAACGCTTACTATCTCGCTCAAAACTGTACAAACAACGACCGGCACGGTCTCCGCTATCTCCAGCTTTTCCAATGTCGACGCACACCCACAAGGATAGTCGGATCTACGTAGCCGCCATGCGCAACAAAGAGACAACTCAACTGCTGTCCCATCGCCATGGCCACAGCGTGCTAAACACCAAAATACGGCCATCTAGCAGCTTCTACCACCTCTAAGAAAAGGGGAAAAAGATAGCCTTTTACCCAGCACTCACGGTACCCACCCCTCCGTAGAATTAAATTGAATGAGAAAAAAAAAACTTGTTCCCCATATATCCCCAGTATTCATGCAATCATCATTGCAACACCGGACGCCCTGATCTACTCGTCCAGTTGGAACCCACCACCTGCCGAGCCACAGAGGAGAAGGGAAGAAAAAAAAAAACTACCCACGTGGGCCGCCCCATTCACGCGGGTCCACAAAGGTTCCCCGCACGTGTGCGCGCGCATAAGGAGACAGCAAATCCCACCACCATCATAGGGCAGTGCAACGGCGCCAAGACGTCCTTTGTTAGCAGGGGGAAGAGCCAGACGGACGAGTAAGCGCGAGAGGACAAGAGATCCTTAGGGTCTTCGCACGAGGAGCTCGCTGCCGGACCAATCATACGTATGACTGACGGGAATACCCTACCTGTACCACGTTTCTGCCGTCGAGACGGGAAAAACGTGGACGACTGCTCAAACGGCGTCCCGCGGGCTCCCGTGGTGCCGGCGCGAGGCAGCGATTCGTAGGTTAAATGAGTGATTGCACAAATGCTGCGAACATACTCCGCAGCTGGCATACTTGGAATAATGAGGTTCACCATGGAGTCGAAAACGTGCAGCGGAAAGACACACTGTACACGTGAATACGCCCGGTCTGATCCTTTCAAGTTATTCTTCTTTCCCTTTCTTTAAGAACCATTATGTTTCAAGTCCTGTGCAGTCGTGACAACAGAGGGAAAAGACGGGGATAAACTTTGAGTCTCTCCTAATGTACAGGATATATGTGCCAAAGCTCTCAATGTGAGCAAGAAGATGTGCGAATCGACACAAGAAGACTTAAGCAGTTAGACAAAAATGGAAGGGACAACAATGTGAGTAGTCGAAGAAGTCAGGCTCAAAGAGTTCCCAAAAGAAAAAAAATGATAACAGCAGCTGTTGGGGGGGTTTTTTTTGTGCAAGCCGCATTGATAGCAAGAAAGAAGTCGTAGTGGTAGTCCGTCCCAAGATCCCATTCCGAGCAAAATAAAATGAAGACGCAACCCTAGACACTCCGTGGTATTTATGCAAGAAAAATCAAGGCCCTAGAGCGTCTGTCTTCCACCGCATCCTCGCTTCCTTGTTGAGGCCCTATTTTCGGGAATATTTTTGACAAAGCAATTGCCCCTCCGCGATTTCTATCAGCAGAAGACCTCCCCTTACAAAAGCGTCCATAGCATGGACTGAATCCTCTCCTGTCTACTCAATAACAGCAGCAAAACACAGCTTGCAGTATCTCCACGCAACAGACGTAACAACGGTGTCCACCACAAGCACTACCAGCCCTACAGGAAACACACTCCAGATCAGTGTAGATATCTGGCAAGAAGAGGGAAGCAAGTAATCCGGCAACCAAATGAAAGCTTACCCGAGTCCAAGCATACTACTCTTCTTCCTTCCAAGACTAAACTTCGAATGGCTCTTCTCTTTCTTCTCCTTATCCTTCTTTCCCTCCTTTCCCTCCTTTCCAGCGGGCACCTCCTTCGGCGGGATAGGCGGCATCTCCTTGCTATCAGCCATATCGCTGCTCTCCGTACCCCTGTCTGGCGTGGCAGGATTCCACTTCGGGCTTGCGAACGTCGGCGCAAGAGGCGTCTCAGCTGTCGGAGTATGTGGCTCGTTGACGTACTGCGGCGGGAGCGTTGGCGTCGGTGGCGCGTCTTCGAGGTCCTTGCCCGAACCAGACCAGAACTTCGGCTTGTGGCGAAGACTTATACTCGAATGGCGGAAACGGTTGAGGCCGCCGCTAATACTTTTGCTGCCGTGGATGTGCTTGTGGCCGTTCTCCTTGAGAGGCTTTGCGATGGGAGGCTCGCTGCCGGTGGACGACGGTGCTGTGGTGCTGGCCGTGTTCGGCGGAATACCCGGATCGGACTCGTCCTTGTGATCGCTGCCGTTGACAGCATGGGGAGTGTGTGGAGTGGCGTTGTGCTGAGCTGTGCTGCTGCGACGATTCTTCTCCTCTTCCTTAGCGGAGGCCTTGCTGGCGGCAATGACAGCGCGCATCTCTTCATCTTGCTTCTTGTATATCTCCCGGCGTTTCGCTGCTGCTTGTTTCAGCTTCGCCTCTTCCTCCTTCCGCTGCGCCTTTGCAAGTTTCTCCTGCTCCTTTTCTGCTGCTTTAACTGATGCTCGCCGTTCTTTCTCTTCTTTAAGCTTTTCCTTGTCGCGATGGTTCAACTTGAAGGATTCGCTCCATTTTGTTTTCAAGGTCGGCTGACCTCCATACGTAGTGACGTGTTCAAGCGGTGGTTGCGAGGCGGGACGTGGGGGCGGTGACTGCGAGAGAGGTGGCGCGGACGCGACGTGATTGAGACTGGCAACTTGATCCCTCTCCTCTTCGACCGGCGTTACAGGCGAGAACACATGGCCATTTACAGGAGTGTCCTCCGTCTTAATCGGCGACATGACCGATTCAAGCGGCACTGATACCGTGTCATTGGCTGCACTCAATCCTTCCGATTCCTGCTCTTTCCTCATAGCCTCCTCGGTGGTCTCCTGGTAGAACAACACGTATGCGCAGGCCAGGACATTTTCTCCTCCAAAGAAGTTCCGCACGTAGGCCTTGTCAACAGGTTCCACCATTTCGTCGTCGAATAATAACCAGCCGCGATCCTCCGTCTTGATAATCGAGACGTAGTGCCCATGGTATGCCCCACCTCCGATGTGGACAACTACGGCGTACAACTCGTATAGTCGATCAGGGTCCTCGGCATCATCGGTAGTGTTGAACAAGCGAAGGTAATAGGGGTAGACGACTCTGTGAAACAATTTTTGTAACCGCTGCATGTCCTCCGTATACTTGAACCTTTTAAGATGCAACGCCAAAATCCGGGGTAATCTTTTAACCTTCATACGCTTTTCTGCTTCTTGTAGACCACCGCAATTATCACAGTGAAACTTGTTGCGTTCGCACAACATCTCTTCCTCCGAGAACCTCTTCAGGCAGGACGTAACCGATGAGTTCTGTTCCAGGTCTACCGAAAGATCCAGGAAGGCCTCGTCTCGCTGTGAGACATTTTCGCATGTTAAACATCTTGTTTCTGACGTCAGTGTTCCTTCGAACAACGAATGGACCCATCCCGTATTATTCGCTGCGGCATTCTTCACCGCGTTGTTTATCACCGGGGACATGGCCACGGCGAGTCCCGAGTCCGATTCCCCACTCTGCTCAGCTGACTCTTGTTCGATCTGTAGCTGCTGTTGCTGCCTGGAAAACTGCTCGACGTTCTCGACGACCTCGTTGAGGAGGAGGTTCAAGAACTCGTGCGCATCCTGGTGCATTGCTGACCGAAACATCTCGTTCTCACGACGCAAGATCTCCAGAAACTTTTGGGGGCTGACAACGCCGACCCGTGACCTGTGCGCGATGATGGCCTCGAAGATGTCCTTCAATGACGTAAACAGCGATTCTGGCATGCCGTACGCCTTGGAGTTCTCGTAGTCCATGTTCAGCACCGGTCCCGCAGCCATGGCCTGCTTCTTCTTGTACTCCGGCGAGTCCTTGTTTTCCTCGGGTTTGGTCCCTGGTGGAGCACCGGGCACCCCTGGACCGGCCCCTGATTTCTTGGGCGACGCCAGCTGCGACGACGACGGCTGTTTGGTTGGAGACAGCGGGTTCTTCTGGCCATTCGCTCCGGGTGACGAGAGATCGGTGTTTATGCGCGGCAGGCCGGTGGACGTGCGGTCTATGAGAGAGTCTTGCGGCGAGCGAATGGGGAAGTTGATGACCTGTTCCCGAAAGGGGGTGGAATAGTAGAGGCATTGTATTATGGAATTGCAATAGCTGCGGAGAGGCGATGAGCATGCGTGAGTGGGGGGGGGGGCTGTTGGGGAGGAGGAGGAGGAGGAGGGGCGGTGGCGTACCAAGTGCTTCCGAACTGCAGGTGGAGGGAGACGAGTCAGCGCAGAGGGCCTCGAAGAGCTTTGAGGGTTTGCAATTGCCTTACATTCTCGAATCCGAAGAACTTGTCGCTGCCGTCGGCGCGGATGGGGCCTGTGTCGGCAGCGAGCAGCTTCTCGAGTGGCGTGGGCTGCGGGGCGTTGGGGTCCTTCTTCGCTGGCGCGACAGCGGTCGACGGGCTCGCGGGGGGCTGTGGAGGGCCATGACGGCATCAGTGGACGCGGGTTCAGGGCGGCTGGGGCGCTGGAGAGAAGGCAGCTCACCGCATTGGACCGCAGCCGTCCAAAGAACGAAGTCATGGCGGCGCTGGGTAGTGCTGCTGGTGCAGTCGGGCGCTGGGCTCGCTCCTCGGGGCAGCAGGGACCGGTTCGGCAGCTGGGCTGGAGTGTGGTCTGAAGCCGGGCTGGGCGAGGGCGGCGGATGGCGCGCGCAGCATGGGTGGGCCGAGACGAGGCGAACGAAGGACGTGTGGGAGAGCGCAATCACCGCACGGCGGAGAGGAGCGCGGGCGAGCGAGGAGGGGCGCCTGGGGCAGAGGCGGATGTCATGGACCAGAGGCGGCGGACTCGATGTTGCATATGTCGACCTGCGGCACAGCTCGCGCGCCTCTTTTTACCGGCGGCCGGTCGCCAACGTAAGAACGCCTCGCGCATCGGCAACGCGACTGGCCCTTGGCCCCAGGCCCCAGCTGCAGGCCACGGCATCTTCCTACAGCATGCGAGAGAAGCTTCCCAGCCTTCGACTCCGCGACCCGCCCAAACGGGTAGACTGCCCGGTGGAGACAAGATCCGCGCGCACAGTCGCCGGCCGCCGCGACGCAACCCGCAGCGCAGTGCGACCAGCCGACGTCGACGTGTGCCCGCCCTACCGCGGAGGCCGCGCCCTGCGTCGCCAGGCAGGCAGCCAGTCGCTTTCGCATTTCCCGGGCAAGGTGGAGCATGGAGCGTGGAGCGTGGAGCGTGGAGCGCGCCCAGCAAATGCGATGCAACCGCTGCCAGCGCCGCCCGCCGCGCTGCGCCGTTGCTTGACGTCGCTTGCGCCGATGCAGCCTAAAAGATGCCTGCATGCTGCTGCTCCCCAGCGCCAGGCTCCAGTGCACCAGCCGCCAGCCGCCAGCCGCCAGTCGCCAGTCGCCAGTCGCCAGGCCCTCTCGCTTTCGACCGGAGCAGATTCGCCGTGTGACGGCCGCCCCCGGCGCGGGGGGCAGGGGTGCGCAGGGCCAGACGCGCCCCAGAGCCTCTCAGTCGCCCGCCCGCCCTCCGCTCGCCTCCAGCGGCCGCCAAAGCGGGGTTAAATCAGCGCAACGCTGATCGATGGGATACCGCCGCCCCGGGAAGCCTAACGGGAACCGCTGGCACTGGCCTGTGGCCTCGACGTTTGTTTTTGCCCACGTTGCGCGCGATCCACGGTCCTGGGTCCCGCCGGGCAGATGGTAGGTGGCCCTGTGTGCGTGTTTTTGTGTGTGTGTGTGTGTGTGTATGTGCGCAATACAGAGATGACGTGACCCGTCTCCAGGCACAGCCGGCATCGTGACCTTCGCAGCCTGCCGCCTGCTTGTGCCTGGCTCAGTGTGCGGTCTGCGCCGCCGACGCTATTTTACGAAGTCGGTCCATAAGCATCGCGCCCGCACACCCACCCGGCCAAGCGTGCGAACAGCTCTGTCATCATCACTCCTCACGAACTCGTCCACGCGGTACCGGTGCCGCTGACTGCCAGCACCAGAGAGCACTGGCCGAAAGGATTAGTAGTCTACAAGCCGTGTACTCATGCTGCCCACCCACCACCATTGACCGATGCGAACGCCTGGTATGCAAATCAACGGAGCAACAACATGCGCCCGACCCTCCCGACCTGTCGTGCAGTGCCCTAGAAGTACATCCGACAATCATTTGTTTGATCAGCAGAAAACAATCAGCAGGAAACAAAAGCAAAAGTACCCGGGCGCCCCACCCACCCGATGATGATTCCACGCGCATGCACTCGAGATGCTAAGACGCCACCCGCCTCTCTTTCCTCGTACTGCCGTTTTCGATCGCTGTCTTCCCACTGAAGACTTTGCTTTTCGCAGAGCTGCCCGTCAGGAACTCCGTCCGAATTCGTGCGGCCTCTCTCTCCCACACGACCGATTTCTCCTTGTACTCCGCAGCAGCTGCGGCGCTAGCTTCCTTAAGCTTGTTTGCCTCGTCAACGTAAGGCTGTTGTACGTCACTCGGCGCGTTGCGCCACTTCGCACCGAGGACCGTGCGTATGTGGTCTTTGGATGCCTTTGCGTTCGGATCCCCCGTGGCAGCCCTGCGTTGCTCGTCACACTCCGCTTTGACGCTGTGCCAGTGGTCCCTCGTGTACAGCAGATACGGGTTGTTGCCCGTTCGTTCGGGCTTGTGAGGCCGCTGTCCGATTTGCTCTAAGATCGCCGCCGTGATCAACGCCTCGAGATCCTCGTTCCTGGCCTGTCTCACGTTTCGCGACTCCACTGAATCTAATTCATCGCGACCGTGCTTCGTGCCGGCAATCGCACCATGGATGGGTGTGCCTGGCTTCACCTTTACCGCCACTAGAGGATGCGGCACTTCGATTGGGCCCAGCATTGAGTCCACCACTTCGGAAGCCGCCCGGAGACCGGACAAATATGCCCCGTGAACGGTTGCTGGATGCGTCCCACAGGTTGCCTCGCCGGCGAAGTGCAGAGAATTGATAGGCCGTGCCATCGCATCGTAGTCACCAGGTTGTGCTGTGGGGCCCATGAACGAGTAACTCCCCCCGGCGAAAGGATCTTTCTTCCACCGTGTGACGATATACTCCGTGGGCAGAGGGACCACGGCAGGCGCAAACATCTTGGACAAGCGCTCCGTTACTTCTCTGACTAGAACATGATCATCAGTAACTTCGGTATCGTGGGCGGCATTGCCAGCCATCAGAGCAATGAGTGTCGGTCGTCCGCTTGTCTTGATGCAGTTCCAGAAGAGCCAAAACCGTCCTCTACGTGACTCGTAGTCCTTCTGCTCCATGCTGTCTCGTAGCTCGCCCTCGTTCAGAGTGCCGAATATATCGCGTTCAGTCTCCCAGAATGGTTCGTCGTAGACAAGCGCGACCTGCGCTACGTTAACTCCCATATGATGATGCAATCTATCGCCTGCTTCTCACCTTATTAAGCAATCCAAAGCCCAAACGCTGAATTGGCGCTGTCTTCCATTCTGGCAAGGCCGGGCTGAACTTGATTACGCCACGCTTGAGAACTCCCAGCGGCGTTGTAACCACCACTTCATCAGCTTCAATGATATCGCCATTTTCACACTCCACGACATGACGCGAGTTTTCTTCGCGGACTGACTTGACGGGACTGTTGAAGCGTACGTCAAGTTTCGCAGGGCATTGCCATAGGCCTCTTGGGAGTTGCTGATAGCCGCCGATTATGTGTGAATGTGGGCCTTCGAACTCATTTCCGATATCCTGATCCCAACCTCCAAGGCTTAATTGATTAACGTGGGCAGCGTTTGAATATTCCATATTCGCGTGATGCCAGTTAAAGAGACGCATATGTTTGGGCGTCATCTGGACCATGTTACGGTACTGTTTGATGGCTTCATCCATGGTAGCACCTAGTGTTGGATTCGCTGGAACGCGGGTCACAGGATCAAGATTCAGATTTTCCGTAGCTGATGTGCCAGGCTTCAACTGCCATCCCATGTTCCTCGCGGCTTCTGCGGCGGAGACGTTCATTCCCGATCCAGGAGCAAGAGTATAAGCTCGTCCAGCAGACTTCTCCACACCCATAAGCGCATTTGGATTCACTGTCGTTTTGATCTTGTTCGTGCTGAGACTCGGTACTGTCTGCGACGCACCAGCATCTTCGAGCGACGAGATGAGTTCGCCAGAATCGTTCGTAGGATCACGACCCAACTGTATAAGACGCCTATCACCCTCTACGGTCTGCGATGGAGGCGGCCTGTTCCTGAATTGGCTGACACGTTCCAGGATGTCATTGTAAAGCTTCTCAACAAGCATGTCGCCTTCTTGGTCTACTACGGCCCCGTCAGTGTCGTAGATGATGGTATCGTCCTTGAGAGTGTGATAACGAAGTGCAAGCTGACCGCGGACAATACAATTCAGAGGATTCCCATGCTCAAAGCCAGTGATGATCTGCGCACCCATCTCGACAGTGTTCCGGAGTCCAAGAGGCAGTGTACTGTTGCTCTGATTCTTCAGCGGATGCGAGTATACACGCCCACCAATTCTCTTGCGGCCCTCAAGCACTACCACTCTAGGGGGCCTCTCTCCGTTGTTAGTCCACTGTTCTCCGAGCTGTGCGATCAGACCCTCCAGCTGTCTCGCGCAGCCCAACCCGGCCATTCCTGCGCCGATAACAACGATTGTTCGGCGCTTGCCACCCTTTGCTTTCGCCCTCGGTATGGGTCCCGCCGTGCTTTGGAGCTCGACGCATCCATAATTGATGTACCCGTTCCGCACAAGCCACTTATACGCCACCTGTGACATGTTGAAATATCTTGGATCCCTTGCGCAGCCTGCAGCTTCCGCCTTGGTCACGGCGACCAGAGGATTCCGGGTCCAGAGCCGGAGAATGGCGTTTCGGATGTTCAGGTAGATGGTGACCTGGGCATGGGTGATGTGATCCCTAAGAAGCTCGTATTCGCCGGTGTGGAGTGCGAATGGATTGAGTCTTGATGATTGGGCAGCTAATATGCACTGTCGCGCGAACTCTAGGACCGGAATGTGCGCTGGTATCGAGGACTTTGCTCTGAATGCGGGTAAGTTCTTCCCAATTGGTGGATATCCTGTTGGGCGTGCGGTGAGGCCTGGCGACTCCTGTTTTACGGACATATCGGAAGATCGAGGCGTATCTCGACCGCCGACGGAGCTCCTGTGTGCCCCGCGCGAGGATGCGTTAAGAATATCGTGGTCCTTGGCCTCATCTGCAAGGCCCGTCGCGCCCGCTGGAATCGCGACATTGATCTCAGGCGTCGCCTCATGCAGGGGCGAACGCTGGCTCATCTCAAAATCATCCGCAATCATTTTCGACATACCGTTGACGTCGATTTGCATTGCTGTGTCCGACGCAGGGCGGGCGCCTGCGGCGGCGGGGGTGGTATCATGCCCCATTGATACATGCTGCTGATCCGCGGCACCATCGACGGCAGGGCGGGAGTCGTCAGCATCTTCTCTCAGGCTCATGTGACTGCCACCGGGTTCTGAGAAGTCATTGTTATCGCCCGGCTGCACGGATGATGGGCCTGATTCATCGTAGCGGTCGTACAGGGCGCCATGGTCGAAGGCGGCAAAAGCGACATTATCGATATGCGAGTCTTTCAGGGAGAAGTCGAGCTCGGACTCCTTGGCGGCCAGATGGTCCTCCAGCAGGTCATGGGAGGTATTGAGCAGATACGAGTGGGCATCGGCGGCGTCACTCTCCGTGGCGGTTTCGGTGGAGAACATGTTCCTTAAGGCACGGTAAGAGCTCGTGATGGGAGAGAAGCGAGAGGCGCTGGGAATGAACCGATTGGCGCTAAAGAAGGACATGAAGAGAATCGCAGTAGCTTGAAACGGGCGGAGGCCACATCAGGGCGGTTCATTCTTTGCAAGAGGGGCGGCGCTCCTGCGAGTGATTTTCTGGCGCCGCTGTTCTGTCCTGCGCTCGTACTTTTCGGGGCTTACCCAAGCGAACGACCGGGCACTTAATTCGACCTCACCCCAAGCGCCCCGCCCCAAGTACCGCCCCGGCGAGCACCCTGCGCCGCATCGCGCTCTGGTGTCTCATCGCGACACTGAGCCGGCAGTCCTGCACGCGTGTTGCGCTCCTCTCGCCAAACCTGCGCGCCATCGCTCCCGAGCTTTCTGCGAGCACGAGCCAGATCTCACCCATCGCCTGTCGCCGACCCATGCCGTCAGCACCGCGCACTCACTTCTCCACCGCCGAGCATGTGCCCGATGCGCTTTCCATGGCGCGCCCGGACTGAAGCTCATATCTCTGGACTGCCCCTGCCCCGCGGTCTTCTTTCCGTTGAGACATCGCCTCAACGCCGCCAGTGACATTGCTACCGCCTTGCTACCCCTTTCCTCCAACATATGGCTGCCTCTGATGAAAACCACTGAACCTGAACTGAGCTGACGAGGCTCTGCGCATGCTCACATGTTCCAGATTTCCGGGATATCCGCTGAGGTCGTAGAACCAAGCATTCGCCGCACGCCAAATTTGTTTCCTGGCAGCAGCAGCAGCAGCAGCAGCAGCCTCGATGCGACACGCCCGAACCTGCTTGCGCACAAACAGCGATGCGACGTATCCGTCCCAGAATTGCCATACGGGGGGAGATGGGGCATCTTTTGATAAGTTTTGGATGGGAAATTTGCAGCGCACACTCTTGCTCTCACCCAATGCCAAAGGGCTGGTAAATCATATGGATGAGTCGTCACACAAAGCTTGGCACGGCCGGGCGGCACCGTGGATATTGCCTCGCCTTAGAGTCAATACAGCGACAATAACCGCCTCAAATCAGAACATGAGAAATAAGGTTGCGGCATCACGCAGTGCGACCAGACCGCTGGAAACCCGCATTATTGCGGCGTGGGAACTTGAGCTGCATGGTCGGGCTACAGATAGTCTAAGGGCGTCTGGGCTTCCTTCCAAAAGGAGACATGGCTGAAGACGCTGCCGGGGTAGAAATCCAGCCATAGGTCCAATACATGACTGTGGCATGGCTCTTGGTACAAGATCGACGCATGATGCATGTGATAGGTTGTATGGAGTCGCAGCTAGTGTGCATTATTTCCATCTAAGCTCTCTAACTCCGCATGTACTGAACGCGAGAATAGCTGGCAGCTTCTTCGCCATATTCGTAACGCGTTCTATATATATTCTATATATCCTTCATAGCGTGAGCATACAGATTCGCTGTATTTACTGTCCAAAACAGTGGCTTGAGCACTCACTAGACCAGCCATAACTCCACCGACTGTTCGAACAGCTGCCCGCAGCATAAGTGCCTGGCCCGCACGGACCCTTTCGCATGGGGACCCCAGACGCGCGCTGGCACTCAAACAACACGACTCCCGTCCCGACCACCACAAGCTCCGCGTTACAACCACCTCAAGCCCACCCACCACGGGCCATCCATACACCATGGCGCAAAACCGCAAATACGAAAACCTGCCCGACCTCGTACGACATCGAGCCCGCCATTGAACCCTCGAAAAAGCTAACGAACGCTCTTCCAGGACCGCGATGCGCCAGACATCTACGAAACGCCCGAGCTGACTGAGGGCACAACGCTCCCGGTACGCCGCCCTCTTGGTGCACCACCTTTCAGCAACCAGATCCTAACGCAAAACTTTCTCCCCTGCACAGAGCTCCACGGCCCGCTCCCCCTCGCAAGCCTCCTCCTACGAGGAATCCGACGACGGTCTCTCTAACATTGACCGCCGCCGCCTCGAGCCCGGCGACGCCCGCGCAATCTTCCAGCCCGCCCGCGTCGACGCGAAGGGAGTTGACTTCTCCGACCGCATACGCCGGCAGCGGCGCTCATACCGGACCGCTTCGCGACGGCAGAGGCGCGGCAGCGGGGCCAGCGATGGCGAGTACGGCGACTTCAGCGACGAAGAGGACGAGACGCTGGAGCGGAAGCTGGCGCGGCTAAGGCGCGAGGTCGAGGAGGTGAAGCAGGAATTCGAATTGCGGGAGCAGGCGAAGAAGGGCGGGTTGGGAGAAGAGCACGGCGAAGAGGAGGGCGGGGAAGCTGCTGCTGCTACTGCGGGCGAAGAGGACGAGGAAGATGACGACCCTGCGGAGGGCATCGCCAAGCTGAGCGAGATGCTGGACGCCGTGTACGTGCAGCGGCAAGGTGGAGTGAAGGGCGCGGAAGCCCAGTTCGCGCGCACGTTGAAGCGGTTCGCGCGGCCGGCCACAGCACCAGTAGACGGGACCACGACAATACCGCAGACGACGACCAGCATCGCGGTGACGGCGTCGGCGGAGCAGGCCGCGCACGCGCTGTCGCGCGCCGCCGACTTCGACGCCCGCCTCTCGCAGCTAGAGAAGGCCCTCGGCCTCAACGCCAACAACATGCCCGACGTGGCCGCCAACCCCCCCAAGAGCATCTTGCACAACCTCGATTCGCTCGAACGCCAGCTACACACCATCTCCGAGGTGTCCACCAGCTCGCTCGACGCCGCCACCCGCCGCGTCCAGAAGCTCACGCAGGAGGCAGAGCGCCTCGAGGAGCTGCGCAAAGCTGCCCGCGCCTCGCAAGACTCCGCCTCATCCCCCGTTTCCGCGACTTCGCGCCAGCGCAGCGGCACGGTCTCCGCGGCCGCTGGCGCCGGCGGCGCGGGCGCTGCCGACGTGGGCCCGCCCCCGGAGATGATGGGCGCGTACATCGAGGACCCGGAGCGCGTCGCCAAGATCAACGCCCTGTACGGCACGCTCGCCACCATCGAGTCCCTCTCCCCGACGCTGCCGCTCGTGCTCGAGCGCCTGCGCACGCTGCGCCTCATCCATACCAGCGCCGGCACTGCCAGCGCCACCCTCGATGAGCTGGAGAAGCGTCAGGGCGAGCAAGCCGAGGAGATCAGGCAGTGGCGCGAGGCGCTGACGAAGGTCGAGGAGAATCTCAGAGACGGCGAGGGCACGCTGCAGGGCAATATCAAGATGGTGGGCGACTGGGTCAGGGATTTAGAGACGAGGATTGCGAAGTTCGCGTGAGAGGGGTGATCGGGGAAGGTGAATGGAGAAGGGAAAGAAAAGCAGGTAGAGCTCCTAGCCTGTGAAGTCCATGGTAGACTCGTTTTTTTTTTTTCCCTCTGGGATGAAACTGTAAAAGGCAGGAATTTTTTAGGGCGCCCATGTGATTAACGATACCCACGTATTGATCGGAAATGAACTGGGAGCCAGCGATAAGATGGACGATCCTTGATGGATATGTTGCATGCTTGCGACTGTATTATTCAGGTGACTCTTTCTAGTGCCTGAAGCGTGGCTTGTTTGCTGAGAAATGGGGCCAGGACAAGCGAAGCACCTCACGTATGAACCACCTGTAAATCAACGTACGCTCTGATTTTGAGGTAGCCGGTTCTTCATTTCCATAACTCCATGTCGTCGCCCAGCCGACCATGCAACGAGGAGCACTCTTCATCTGCCCTAAAAGCGGGTTGTCGACATCCATTCCCATTTACTGCATAAAGACGTGTCCCTTTTTCGCCTATACAGTCGTCATCACGCTGGCGTTCTTATACCAGCTCAACAGCGGATTCTCGCCGCTCCGCACCTGAGTTTCTTCCACGAACGCCCACCTATTTAGGAAATCTTCATGCGTCATGACGCGCGTCAGCTTGCCGGTGATGGCGCGGTACACGTCTTCCATGACGCCAAAGTCCGTGGGGAAAAGGATGTCGAAGTAGCCTTGTTGTACCTACAGGGAGCATATTGTCAGTTCTCTGCTTGGCTGTTGCTAAAGAAGAAAAAACCGAGGACTTACTAGCGGCGTGCTCACTGGCACGGTCTTGCGCTGATATCTCGTCTGCACGACAGGTGCGTTGATACCCTTGATGGCGTCTGGCAGGCTGTGGAAGTCGCTCGTGACAAGCTTGTGTGCGGGAAAGTAGGTATGCAGGATGTCGAAGAACTGCATCAGCCGCGTAGGAATGAACTCCGGGGCCGTCAGGTTCGGCGCGAAGGGCAGTTTCGAGCGCAGATTACGGAAGGCCCGTGATCCCTGGAGGGGATGTCTGTAAGGGCGCGTCACAGCTGCATCGCGGACCCGCAGGAAGCGTGCGGCTACGGGGTCGATCTCCCGCGTGTAGAATTCGTAGAAATCGCCGTGGTTGTCTATGAGGACATTTCCTTGAAGCGGTTCCTCAGTGAAGGGGTCGTAGCGGAGGCAGTCATGGGCGAAGTTGTCGAAAACTTCGAGGGCGAGGAAGAAACATGGCGATGAGACGTAGGCGTTCCAGTCGAATATGGAGCGGTTGATGACCTCGACCTTATCCAAATGACCCCGCGCAGATGCCGAATGTTTGAGATGGTGGACCTGCAACGACGCTAGGGAAGAGGAAATTTCGATGACGCGAAATTTCGTGCGTTCGTAGACCTCTGGATGCACATCACGGATGTAGTCGAGGATATTGATCATGAGGGTTCCGTTTCCAGCACCCATTTCATATATCAACATGTCGTGGTAAGGATATTGTGACAGCTTGTAATTCGTGACGAGATATCTCGCGATAGCCTCGCCGTAGTAAGGACGAAAGAGTTCGGTCGGGGTATGCCATAATTGCCTACTCTCGTTGTACTCTTCCTCGTCCAGCTCGTCTTCGAATCGCGTATATCTGTCGCCAAGTATACGGTAGAATTCGGGTTCGTCTTTGATCTCGTTGAAGATGAAGGGCTCGCCGGGGTGGAAGATGACGACTTGCTTGGAGAAATAGCCGTAGCTGGGGTTGTACAGGCTGTCTGTACGCAACATAAGCTTGAGTTCGACGGACAATGGACAAGGATAGCCCGCTCTCTAATACCTTCAATAAAGTCGCGCATGAGCATCTTAACCCTCCGTGGTCTTTCTTTCCGGGACCGAAGAGAGTCAGCAGTTACCATTGGATAGCGCTTGAACTCCTCTGTCCGCTCCTCAGGCAAGATGTCGGTCCGTTGCTGCCACCTGCTCTCGGAACTGGTCTTGATTTGGCCGGCGTCGTCGTCCCTCCTGCTGGACGCCAGGCCGCGGCGCTGGATGCGCGCAATGGAAAGCGAAGGCGCACGCAGGCATTGGCTCGCGCGGTGAGAAAACAGTTGGCGAAACAGCTGGGCGACGACGGGCGAGTCCATGGCTGGTGGGGGGACGGACAGCGGAGACAGAGACAGTCCGCAGGCCGCGTGCTCTCCAGCTCCGCGTCAAAGACAACCGCCACGCCGTGGCTAGTGAGGGTCCAAGCTTCACCCACCAGCCACGCTCTCGCACGTCACGGATCGAGCCCGATACCACAGACCGAATCATCATCTTTTTCCAATTGTCCCTGTGAATATCCACCTATTTGAAAAAGGAGGAAAGGTTTATGCAAAGAGCCTGAGTGGCCCGGCCTGGCCGATCTCAGAAAGAGCATGGACAGTCAGAACCAGCACCTACGTTGGTGGATTGGCGGTGCATTCGTCGCCGGCATCCTCCTGACGCTGGGCTACAAAGACGTCTATCCTGACCTCGAAAGACGGTACAGAACCGCAAGGCAACCGAAACCAAGACGCCTAGATAAGCGATCCTCTATATGGACACTCCGCAGCGTTCACAAGGTTGAGCTAAAGGACAACACTCTCGATCTTGACTCATCTCCCGACCCTGTTGAAGAGATTGCAGAAGGAATTGAGGGTTGCATCGGAAACACTCCCCTCATCAAAATTAAATCTCTCTCGGAAGCCACAGGGTGCGAGGTCCTGGCCAAAGCCGAATTCCTTAATGGCGCCGGCAACAGTCCCAAGGATCGTGTTGCCCTCAGCATCATCACCATGGCCGAGGATGAAGGTCTCCTGACACCGCACTCCGGAGATATGATCTACGAAGGCACAGTTGGCAGCACTGGTATCTCCCTCGCCGCCATCTGCCGAGCGAGAGGATACCTCGCCCACATCTGCATGCCCGACGACATGGCCCTCGAGAAGTCCGACCTGCTGCTGAGGCTGGGCGCTGAGGTCGAGCGCGTCCGCCCAGCACCCATCGTGGACCAGAATCAGTTTGTCAACAAGGCCCGCGCGAGAGCCAACGAACACACCAATGACCCAAGCAAACCTGGAAGGGGCATCTTTGCCGACCAGTTCGAGACCGACGCCAACTGGCGTGCGCACTACGAGGGTACTGGGCCAGAGATCTACGAGCAGACCGGGAGGAAGCTTGACGCCTTCGTGACGGGCGCTGGCACCGGCGGTACTATCTCCGGTGTCGCGCTGTTCCTGAAGCCCAGGCTGCCGAAGCTCAAGGTAGTGCTGGCGGATCCTCAGGGCAGTGGCCTCTTCAACAGGGTCAAGTATGGTGTCATGTTTGATCCGAAGGAGAGAGAGGGTACCCGCAGAAGGCACCAGGTTGACACCATAGTTGAGGGCATCGGTATCAACCGTGTGACCCACAATTTCGAGGCTGGTCGGGAGCTCGTCGACGATGCAATCCGTGTTACCGACGAGCAGGCCATGGCGATGGCGAGATGGCTGGTTGAAAAGGATGGCATTTTCATTGGAAGCAGCAGTGCTGTGAACTGTAAGACACCGTCTGGTCCTCATAATGGGAAGCGTACTGAAATTGAACAGGCGTTGCTGTAACGAAGCTGGCTCTTCAAATGGGTCCCGGCCACAGGCTCTGCACAATTCTTTGCGATAGGTGCGATTTTGAGAAAATCCTTCTCAAGTAGAACATGTGCTGACCAGCGTTGCAGTGGTACGAGACATCTGAGTAAGTTCTGGGCAAAGGCAGGTGCCGTGGGCAACGATGAGAGTTTGAGCCTTGCCGCCGTCTTGAACGCCAAATAAACAGTATCCGTCATAATACACAAGGAATCAAGACACCCACCACGGACTTCTGTATGAGATTTGATTAAAAAGAACAAGAAGGGGTGGCAGGGTGTTGTACCGCCCGAGAGCTCACGTGGCAGACTTTCTGGAGACATGACCAAAATATTTTTGCTGTAGAGATATATACGTAAGACTTTCCCTATACGAGGCGTATCTAGATTGGTGGCGAAATCGACCTGTGAGACATCCAGGAAAGTGGCCGAGGTGCGTGGTTGACATCATGCGAATCAGTATTAGGCGCCATCAACGTGTCTCGCTGCGCATGACTTCCATCGAACGAAGGCGCCAGGCGCTCGCAAAACGCATCTTCTCCTTTACCGGCATCTGCATCCACGAATTTCAACCCTGACCCATCCTCGCGCAACTGCACCCGCATATGCCGCGCGATATTCTGCATATCTTGCCCAGATATTGCAGGAGGGGAAAGGTCATCTGTAAGCCCCGCAGGAGTGCGAGCCCTCTCGAGCGTGGTCTGTTTGAAGCCGTGGAATAACGGCACGAGTACCGAAGACTTCCAAGTGCTTTGTCCAGACAATAGCTGGCCGTTTGCGTATGCGGCTGACTGCAGTAACAGCACTCCAAGGAAACATAATGCTAACAGCATTAACGCCGCCGGTAGAGCGATCCATGGCCAGCGAACCCGAATGCAGGTCTTCGATGCCAGCGGTGTGCCCGTTGCATATCCACTCCTCTGTGTCTCACCGCGTTCCCGGACATTCGCGGTCATAGATAGCGTGAGCCCTTCCATGTAGTCATTCATAGTACTAATATTAGCTGTGCCGTTCCGATAAAGATTCTCGATCCACAGGTCCCCAATGGATGATGACGGGACAGCGTAGAATTGCAAAACGTTGTCGTGGAACATGCCATCAAGAAACTGTCGGAGGGGGTGGGCTGCCGAATAGTTATACATCCAAATGCATGACTCTGGATAGTACAGGCTGGGGATTTCATTCTTTCCAGGCAGTGTTCCATTGACAGTGATCCCCATGATGTTGGAGGAGGTAGGAGACGTCGTCGCGTTGCAGCTGCGCCAGGTTCCATTTTCGAGCGTCGAATTTGTAGCAAGGACCCAGTAGTAGGTGTTGCCTACAGCGTAATCGAGCATCTGTGATGACACTATCGTCTCGCTGTATACGGATCGGGTGACATTGGCTCCGTAGGTCTGCACGCACGGTCGAACGGAGCACCTGGCCGCGAAGGGGTCCTCAGGATAGCTGCATCCTCCGCTGGAAGTGCCTTGCCTGCTGGTTTCATCGCAGCTGCTGGGATAGTTCAACATCAAGGCGTCAAAGGCAAATACTGTATCTTCTTCGCCGTCCTGGGAACGAACTATGGAGCTGAGCCTTTGCTCACCGACCCATGCTCCTGAATCTAAGGTCCAATTCGTCGGAACAGTAGTATCGTTCACGGAGATGGTATCTGTGATGTCGGTACAGGAGTAACACATCGCCAGTGTAGAAAAGGTTGCACCGTTGTCTGTGGGAAAGGTACAGTTGCCGGTAGAGCAGTCTACCGATGTAAGTTGAGATGAGTTTTGAGCTGGATCAAGTAAGCCCATGTAAACTGCCACCTGCATAGGTCCATCAAGGGATGCAGAGCCGGCACCAGTATGCATTCCTCCTACCGAATACCTGTTCGTTCTTGGTATGAGGGCAACGGATCCCGGGTCAGGTTGCATACAGTCATAGTACTGGATGATCTGCTGTGAAAATGGGTCCACTGCAAGCGCGGCTACGGTAATAAAAGCTCCGAGAGTGGCAATGTAGCTTTAACATGTAAGTTCGTTGTTCGTAAGGTTGTGAGAGCTTGACACATACTGTTTACGGAAATCAAATATAAGACGCAATGAACCCCAAGGACCTCTACTGGCGGCATCAAAGCGGTCAAGGTCGATGAGTGGCCGAGGTTCATCAAACCAATACCATTTAAGCTGGCTAATACCTGTTGTGGCTGTGAGCGCATGTTTTGGGTCGTTGATAGTATGACCAGACCTTCCGCAATTGGCATGATTAAAGAGGCTTTGAAGACAGCGGTGAAAATGGAAATCATCGCATTGATGGATATGGGATGCGGCCAGTTCGGAAGCGTACGACCATCGTAGACGCCAACAGTAGCTATGATGGCTGCTAAGGCGAGGATTGCCAATGCGCAGCTGATGATCTCCAGGACCCATGGCAGCGGAGTACATGTCAGGACGTTTGGCCCGGCGGTCTGAACGGGGTTCCGGGTCGTTTTCCCCATATTCCAGAATGCTGCGGCGTCGATGCGCTTCAGAGAGTCGACGAGAAACATCGAATATTTAAAGATTTTGCACTGCCTCCTACACATCGGCTTGAGCGCACGAGCTGTTGCATGATCTGCACATCTTTGCAGCATTGGGAGTCTTTGGCCCCCACCCCGCGGCTCCTAAGTGGGACCTCAGATGCAAGGTCTGACAATGGAGGATAATTATAGTCGTGCTTCGTCGCATGGTCCGGCAAGATACATCACTGCAGTAGACAAACTCCCTCCCATAGCGACGTCTGAACATGCCTTAGGAAAACCTGGAAACCCACTACGGGTTGTTGCGGCTAGCCTTATTATCGTCATGCGTCTTTTCGGAGTTTCCGGTGAGCCAAAAAGTTACACCACAAGCGTCTAATTGGCTCTCAAGTGCCGCGCCTCTTTTGGGGGCCAAAGGGCCCCAGTGGAACCCTTCAGCACTTGCCTGTGAATTGGTCCGCATAGGTTACACTTCACCTTCCATGAAATGCAACCGAGGATATTAGCTACCTGGAGTCAAGTGCTTTGTGAGACGTTCCTTAAGCTCTCTCATTGCCACACCCGGACTCTTCTGTATGACTGAGCCATAGAATAGGCCAGATTTAGAATAGATAGAAAATAAGTTAGCCCCGATTGCCAGTCTCTGCGCCTACCAATCTAAAAAGGGCTGTCTTGAAGTTTCTTGCTGAGAATGAGAATAAGTTTCTGTGAGTGATGGCGTTGGCGTTGCGACGTATAACCTTGGGGACCTTCCGGCTCTTTGGGGTCATCTTTTTTTTTTCTTCTCCGGTTCAGGAATATTGAGGAAAGGCAAAAACGCGCCGGTCTACAGTTCGTCTTAGACCACGTTGTCCGTTGTTTTCAGCAACGCGAAAACCACTTGTACTTGGCTAAGCAATCGTTCCCAAGACGGAATTCAAGTTGCTTCTCAATGAGAGCACGTGAGTATCGACGCTCCCAGATGCTACTTCGATTGCCGACTTTCGTGATGAGACGTCGTGTGTTTTATGCATTCGAGAATTTGGCGCAATGAGACATACAATTCAACTTATACCCCTAGAAAGTTCTTCTAAACCAAAAGTAATCCTAGTCTATACGTACCAATCGTCGTGGGTAGTCGTAACCTGATAATACAAATTTCTGCTGGATTCTTCAAGACATCATCCAGTCCTGAAACATATCCTACAGAACGAAAAAGACAGTCACCTTGCGGTAGACGCACACCGCCCACTTATTCGGCTCTTTCCTTGTGTTTCCTGCGGATGCTACCCAACCTCTTCTTCAAGCCCTCGGTCATCTTGTGACCAGTAGAGCGGGAGCGGGAGATTCCACTAGCCTCGTTTGCCCACTCATTGTACCGCTGCTCCCCGACAATGCCGGCGCCGTCAGGGTCAGGGTAGGGGCCGCGGTACTGGTGGGTAACATCAGACTTGTTGCGAGGGCGCGTTTTCATCTCGATGCCGTCGCTTCTGCTGCTGATCTTATGCCTCTTCATCGCTTCATCAAGAGAGTAGGAAGGCTCGCCTTTACCCTTGATGTCGTTGGGATGATAATCCTGGCAAGTGTCAATAGAAGTGCCGACTGGAAAGGTGCAAAGAAAGCCACTCACAATGCCGGGCCAGCGCCGAAAGTTACCGCCGTTATAGATCATCATGTCATCACCTTCCTCGTAATCATACCTGCGGCCAAAGCGATCAGTCATGCCAGGCGGGATGACTGCGACATTGTCAATAGGGCGGTGTCTCTCGAGAGCATCCCTCAGGGTTTCCTCAGGGGTGGCCTTGATAGCTTCCGCGTTTGAATCCTGCAGCGCAGCGAGCGGGCTGGAGTCCCAGGAGGTGTTGCGTGCCAAAAGCGCTGCGTCATAGGGTCCTTCGTGATGGTACTTTCCATTGATGTTATCCAACCGGTCAATGGTATCCGGCCCAGGGAGGTGCCGCTTGCTGAGATGAGGAGAGCGGCGAGCAATCTTCTGTTCGCGCTTGATTTGGTCTAATGGATGGATTGATTTGTCACCAGGGTAACGTTCCCGCAGCGAGCTGCTACGACGGGGCCTACCTTGATTCTCAGCCTTTATAGGCGAAGAGCTCGGGTGGCTTCCGTGGCTGCCGCTGCGGCGGGATCGAGGTGATGAGTTGTACGACGCGAATGCCTCCTCGCGATGGCCGGGAAAGCTGGTGCGATGAGGGCTGGCTGACGATGGAGGCGTCGGATACCCCGCGCTGATGGGTCGGCTCGAAACACGGCTGCCGTCCTTGGAATTGATGGACGACTTGCGGAAGGGATTAGTGGAGCCACCGGTGGGCTGGCGGACCTGGACCGAGGGATCCCTGGAGATGGCAGAGTAAGGCGGAGGGGAGACGCTGTTGTCAGGCGTGGCCGGATCAAAGGTTGAGCGGAAGTGGGAACCTGGACCAGTCTCGTCACTAGGATCGGGCGCAATCAAAGGGTCGATCAGGTACTGGTGAGCCTGCGCAAGGTGAGTTATTCTGTTATCACATAATGGCAGAGATAACGGAAGCTTACGGATTTGGCGTCCGCGTGATTGGGTTCCATGTTCGCAGCTTTCGCACGACGGGCCAGTGCGTGGTTAATAGAAGAGAGTGGTGGAGAAAGCAGCGAGACGGACAGAATGGTGGAGAAGGGGAAGAGGAAAGTGAAGAGGGGAAACAGCGGGCTTGTGTTTCATTTGACTGGTGATTTGTTCGTGTGCCAATGCGGGAAGAGCTGCCCAGCACCAGTACGCGTACATGGGGCGCAAGGCCCTGCGTCATTGGACCGGGATGGAGGTGACGTCGCTGCCGATCGCCGGCGTAGAAACGCCCAACTTTGGCAGCCGTCAGGGACCCGCTCCGCCCACGACAAGCACACAAGGCGTGCCGCGGCTCAGGTCCCTTCTTGTCGTCCTCCAGCCTCTGCGGTCCGGACCTGCGCCTGCGCCTGTGCCTGTGCCTGTGCCCGTGCCCGTCTCGCCATGGCGCCGCTCGTCCAGTACTCTGACTCCGAGTCGGAGCCTGACCAGCCTGCTGCGCCGCCTGCCAAAAAGCAGAGACGTGGGCCCACCGAACCTTCGCCCGCGCCCTCCCGCAGCCGCGCATCCCTGCCGCCGCTGCCCGCGAGCTTCCACGACCTGTACGCGACCAACGCCCGCCAGAGCACCCATGACGACCCGGCCCTGCACGCCGGCCGGAAGCGTGCCATCCCGCACATGGACGGCCACTGGCCCTCCCATGTCTATCTGGAGTGTAAGTCCTGCTTGTTTTGCAAAACTGCTCGCACCCGTCGCAATGACATCAGGCCTTCCCTCCGATTCCTCCCAAGCACCTATAAATAGCTCGTGTCAATCACACCGATTGCTCCTACCGCCTGTACATGAAATCCGGTAAACTCCAGGCCAACTTACGCGCCTCGAGGGCACCCGAACGCCGTAGAATCGCGCACGCTCCAGTCGCTGCTCGATCGCGTCGAACGCGCGACCGCCGACCACTTTCACACCTTCCCGAGCATCGCCGCCGCCGCCGCCGCCGCGCAGCAGCGCGTACGCAGCTCGCTCCTGACGGACTTGAACACGCCCGCGCCGCTGCACATCTCGCTGTCGCGTACTCTGCCGCTTCCGACGGAGAGCCGTGCGCCGTTCGTGGATGCGTTGACGAAGGAGCTTAGGCATAGTGGTGCGCGCCCGTTCGAGGCCTGCTTCAAGGGCCTGAAGTGGGTGTCCAATTACGACCGTTCACGCTGGTTCCTCGTGCTCGGCGTGAGGAGACCGCCGAATGACGATTTGAACCGCTTGCTGCTGGCGGCGAATCAGGCTGCCAGGAAGTTCGGGTACCCAGAGCTTTACAGCAACGGTAAGAACCGGGATCAGCATAGAGAGGGCGTGGACATGAGGGGTGATTGGGGGTCTGCTAGTGCCCAAACGGGGAAGAGAGTGGAAGGAGATGTGAGGAGGTTTGTGAGCGAGAAAGATGACCGCTCCAACGCTTTCCATGTCAGTCTGGCTTGGAGTCTCGAGCCTCCCCCGGACGAATTGAGAGACTTCACCTCTGTGGAGGATGTGGGTGGTTTCATGCAGCACGAACTCGCGCAAATGAGCGTCAGGTTCGACGTGGTCAAGGTGAAGGTTGGGAATACCATTCACGCCATTGAGATCGCTTCTAAGCGCAAGGAGGAGAAGGGTATCTTAGGTTTGGGCTAGGCTGCTGAGATGTTGAATGCCTTTCAGCCCCAGCCCGAAAGCACGATGAACAGGTACTGCACTGTTTTACAAGCATGAATGGCTGCAAAGCCTCATGAAATGAAATTCGCAGTCGAAATGAAATTTATCAAGATAAGCACGATTCCCGCTTTATTTACCCGCGGATCTGCACTTCGCTAATGTGCGGTTCCACCTCAACCGAGTCCACTTTTTCTGGCTCGCCCAAAACGTCATCAACGAATGATGAAAGACATAAGCAAGACTGGATGTTTGTCAAGGATGCATGTATGTATACAGCTGTTCGCCAGTGACTAAGGACCATGATAGGGGAAGAAGCAGTTTGCGAATAAACATCCTGCTTGTGAGCCTAATCAATGACCAAAAGACAGCAGGAGTACGAGATTCGAATCCTTGGGCGATATTAGTATGACAAGAGTAGTACTTGATCGCCGTCGAAGGACTTGTTTTTCGAGTAGATTGCCAACAGCCGCTGACGGGACGCAACGTGCCCGTGCCCGCAAGTGGAGATGACTCCGCCTGTGCAACGTCCCGCACAAGCCATAAGAAAAAGCCGCATGGCGTGACGAGGTCGGTTCCCGAAGTGTTGCAAGTGCGAGGATGTATAGTTGTGCGACTCATGGGCAATTGAAGAAGCAGTCTGAACGTAAAAGTTTAAGGAACGGACGACATTATCATCAGGACGCCTGCTTAACTCCTCATGCGCACAGTCGCTGCTGTCCCCAATAGTCTTGTAACCGACCTCGTAGAAAGTGATGGGCGTGCGCCTGAATGTTAAACTCACTTAGGACCCTCCTCAATGTGAACTTCGCAAATGTATGACAGTGGGTGAAGTCGGATTTGGTGTTGTTGGTGGAGATTTCAGCTAAGTACCACCTTCCCAATGCCGTCCCGAACGGGCCATTGAAAGCAGTGATCCTAGGCACAGCCAAATAATGAAGTGACCGTATCATGGAAAGCAGTCTCGGCATTTTCTTGTCCCTGACCGAATCGGTCACATCATTTCACCCCGAACATCAAGCATACTTATCGAGAGCCTCAACAGGGACTCTTCCTCCTGCAACCATCCCACAAAAGTCGAAGTGACTATTCTAGTCGCCGTTACGGTCTTGAATAATTCATAATACGCTTCTTAGCAGGTATGCCTCTGGAAGAGCACTCAGCATACCATGTCTGATCTCAGCCGCAAGAAGCTGAACTTCAAGCATGAAAAACTAGTTGGTTCGAACATAATTCGCTAGTATTACAATCTAAACTATAACTTCAGGCAGCTCGTAGCATATATTCCTACAGTCGTGAGGCTGAAAGCACGTGCCAAGACCAATCCACCTCACCGTTGAATGCATGACCGCGTTAAGTACTCTCTCAATTATGCAGTGCCTCCTCGTCACTCCTGGCGCCGGCTCTTCCTTCTTCAACCTCCGCATCCTGACCACCCGGCTTCTTGACATCCGAATGCTTCGCCGGGTCAAACACGTAGACCGGGAACTCCAGGAAGACAGTCCTCTTCAAGATGGTCGGCATCTTCTCGTACAATGCTGGCGGGAACGGAATCAAGATGCTGGTACGCTTCAAGTACCTTTCGTACTCTGGCCACCGGTTCCCTTTCTCGTAGCGCTTCTTGGCTCCGGGACGTTCCTGCAGCGTTAAGCCGCTAACGAACATCAAAAGCAGAGTCAAGAAGAATGGCCCCAGAATGCTCGCGTACAGCGCATCGTAAGCGCCGCCGAAGACGTAGCCGTAGGCAGCGGGCGAGACCGCGATCATGAAGATAGAGAACTGGATGAGGATCTCGCCGAAATAGTTGGGATGGCGGGTCCACTTGAAGAAGCCGACGTCGCAGACGGCGCCGTCGCGTCCGTGCCGCGCTTTGAAGCGGTACTTCTGGATGTCCGAGACGGACTCCATGGTCAGGCCGATGGCGTACAGAATCACGCCGGCGATGTCGCGACCAGTGCCGAAGGCCGGCTGGCGGAAGCGCGTCACGTTGGGTGAGTTGAGGATGGTGACGGGCAGGGAGACGGTCCAAACCCAGCTGGTCGTCGTTAGCGGGGGGTTTGTCGCCTGACATTGGGGGCCGAAGGTGCGGCTTACAGCATTTGGAAGAACCAGAAGCCCAGGAAGGGGAAGAACTTATCCCGCTTGTCATCGAAGCGGTCATCCTTGCCGGTTTTCAAGATGCGGAAGAGGAGGAAGCCGGAGAGGCGGGCGCCCCACAGCATGATGAAGATGGAGCAAACGATCTGGCGGGCATGGTCACGGTCTCCGCTGAAGGCGAGGGTGACGATGGCAAGGACGACGAAATTGGTTCCGCCCGCAAAGTCGGTAAGCTTATCAAACTTGAAAGAGTAGGCTATGGAAAAGAAGAATAATTGGTAGCCAACAGTGATGAGAAGTGTGATTGCGAGGTAGTAATCGTCCAAGACGTGTACAGGGCCGGCCATGGTGGGCAGATGTGCTCAGCAGAAAGGCCCTGGGAAGACAAGGGTATGGATCTGCCTTTGTGTTTCAGGGCTCCACAGGCGCATGTTTATATGAAGGATGAGGGATGAGCGAAGCCAAGGGAGAGAAGCGGTGGACGGAGTAACGTAGGGGTAGGCGGGCTTTGGCGGAGAGAGAAAAGTCCGACATGACGCCTTTGATGTGGTTCAGGATGGCGCCAAGACCATGTTAGCGCTTTCATTCTGTCTGGGGATCGTTGGAATTTGGTTGCGGATCGGGGCTGTGAGGCAGGGAGGGCCAGACCGTGGGCCTGAGGCAGCAGCAGAAGGGGCCAGTGCGGATCGACGTCATGGGGCTGTCCTCCACCGCCGACCCCAGCCATCACACACACTCTCTCTTTCTCATCTCCAACGATCACGAATCTCACTATACACGCGTCTGCCATTGCTGCATCTTGCGTCCGAGGAGCCGCCCTGCCGGCCTTGATCATGCCGTCGGCTGGTGGCCGCGTGAGCTCGCCGTCGTGCCGGCGCTGCTGAGACGCGTGCTGCCCTCGCATCGCACTCCTTGACATGCAGCGTCGCAGCCTCATCCCCGCCCAGCTTGGCCCGACCTTCATGAGACCGGTCTCCCCATGCCTGCCGCTGCCCGCCGCCGCCCACTGGCTGCTCTCTCCGCCAAGCTCCTGCGGCTGACGCCCAGGCCACCTCTTAGCAGCATTGCATCCTGGTGGGCGGGCCCTCCCGCCGCCGTATGGGCGTCCTGAGACTGACATGTTGCTTTGGTGGGGCTGGCCGTGTAGCTGCTCCCTCCTCCCATACATGTGCCTGACTGCTGCCCTCCCTCTTGTTCCGTTTGCACTGCCTGGATCTCCCCTCTCTCCCGTCCCCGGCCAGCGCCTAACCAGGCTCATCGTTTCCCATCATCCCTCCTCAACGCCGTTCATTTCCCTGATGCGCCTCTGACTCTTGGCCCTTGGCTCGTCAATTCCATTCTTTTGCCAGCTGGTCTGCGCCGTCATCCTTCTAAATCTTTGCAGTCTCTCATTCAAGGGCCGGTTCCCTATCCACCACCAACACTAATCCGCCATGAGGCGTCTGAGCGAAGTTGTGGCGGCCCTGGCTGCCGCTGCGACTTTTGCCATGACAACTGTGCGTACGCTTACTTCAACTGCTGCCCGAGAACAGGGATACTGACTGGAGATAATAGGTCTCAGCCCAAGAGGTCGGCGCTGTTCCCGGCCTTCATCATCCTGTGGGTGGGCTCGAGGCAGGTCCATCACGCAAGAAAGCTAGGCACGTCGTCGAGCTTCTCAAGCGTCAAGAGCCCACAGAGACACCACAGGCTCCAGCCAAGGATGCGAACGCAACCGTGTAAGCCCGATTCAGCCTACATGAGAGAGGAGACTAACTGATCAACCATCAGAGCTGCCGCTGCCGCCGCTGCCGCCGCCGCCGAGGGAGAACAACCAACCTTCACGTTGACCCTCAATGCAACCGCGACCGAGACTCAGATGATGACAATGATGGTCACCATGACCGCAACTGAGACCAAAACCGAAGTGCAGATCGAAACTGCGACCGTCACCGAGACCGTGAAGGAACAGCTCAACGCGACTCAACCAACCGTACGCCTCTTCGTGTTGTCTTGCCCCCCCCAAAAAAAAAAAAAAACTTTCGCATGTACTAAATCATTGTAGGTCACCGTTGCCGCAACCTTCGAGAAAACCGTAACAGTGGCCGCAACTTTCGACCGTACCATCACCGTTACAGCCTCAGCCGGCGGTGAGAACGCAGCCGCCTCTCCTCCTCCTCCAGCGGAGCAGACTCCTCCGCCCGCTCCTCCTCCTCCAACCTCATCATCCTCCTCATCCACGGCCGCAGCAACTACCACTGCCGCTGCCGCACCACCACCGCCGCCTCCTCCACCTGCCAGCTCCAGCTCCAGTTCCTCGCTCTCCTTCGTTCTCGCCTCCTCTTCCGCAGCGCCTGCTGCCGCCGCCGAAACCGCCAAACCGTCCGGGGGCGAACAGCCGAAAACCTCGGAGACGAAGCCGACCAGTGCGAGCAGCTCAAGCGCTCAGGCGTTAGCAGACAGCTTGCCAACAGGAGATCCGCAAGCGCAGAAGGCGGGTGGCGATCCGTTCAACATCGCGACAGTTTCGCTGCAAAAGACGGTTACTGTGGGCTTGGGGAAGAGAGCAGCAGAGCCGGAGGAAACGGGGCGGTCGAAAGCGAGGAGATGGGTTGGTTAATATGAACATTAGTTCGACGGACGCGTTGCTTCGTATTTTCCGTTTTTGAAAGCAAGCGGGCGTTGAGTTTTGGGCTTTGGTTGTACGTTTAATTCTGAGAGGAAGAAGGAGGAAATTTGTTGAGGGTTGCAGTTATACAACCTTATTCGACGTGGATTCCTATAAGCGGTTGCTTATCACTTTTTTTTTCATACAAAAATATAAAAATCGAAGCAGGAATACGAAATGTAGGACTGTTCTTCTTAGGTCGCGAGTGGGAATATGGCTGACTTCCCCACAGCTTGATTTTCCATAAGCGGACGATTAAGAAGGTTTTAATATTAGGTTCTTGAACAGATCACAGAGCTCTTTATCGGTTTACTTCTTATTTTGTTCCCGAGCTACTCCCACCTGACGCCGTATCGATCTACGTTTGCTCACCTTCCCTCGATTGCAAAGGACCGAATTCGTCCTTATCCTATCTGTCTCACCATAACCCTCAATCCCACAATACTCTAACAGAGCTAAGAACCTCCTTCTGAGCCGGGAATAGTCGATCCCGAAACATGCATGCAACAGCACGCCACCGTTGCAAAACGAGATCGACACGGCGCTCGGAAACTGTCAAATGTACTTCCCGGTCAGACCACTTGTTTGGCGTGACAGCTGAAGAGCTTGCGTGCCGTTCTTCGGGACTGGGGATTTCCGTGTTGGTGGGAATGATGCTGTGGTGATGGAGATGAGGGACGGTTGGAGATGGTGTTGACTCGCGACAGTACATCGACAATGATGTATTCTGCGAACGCAAGACCAATTTGTCTTTAGCTGAAACATCCTGAATCCTGGAATGTTATTCCAAAGGAGGAAGGGCTACTAGTGCACTAGCGCCCTATCTCCACTGCAGGATTTTGGATCACACCAGGTAGTTTTCGCAGAGCTCAATGAAGATGACATAAATAACGTTATTCTTGAAGTATCACTATTTGCAAGGTCCTCGAGAACCGCCAGGTACTGTCAAAAACCATGCATGGTGGCTGAGGGGTTGCGCGTCAGCTCCGAAAACGCAGTGCCACCGAAAGACCATGTGTTTCCATATTGAAACATTTGAATATGGACCCAACAGTTATTATACCCAGAAATCTGCTCCTAGATCCTATAGTTTCTTCCTCGATTTCCTGCATCTAGCAAGAAAAGCCGACGAAAAAAAAAAAAAAAAGGAAATGCTCACACTCCGGGTGCTGTCCTGGAACGGGGTGGGATCGGCCACCAGTAGAATGGTGGGACCATGAGATCAACCACCGGTATTAGCAAAACAACCCCCCCCCAAAAAAAAATTTAGCAAATGTATGAAAACAACAAAAGCAGCGAACAAAGCCTGTGTAAGGAGCGCATAGGTCGGCGTAAACAAACAAATGCACAGGCAAAAGGTGTCAAAGCAAAACAGAGCCTAGGTAAGCAGTGCCGAGGGGAACATGAAAAGAAAAAAAAAAGAAAGAAAAGCACAAAGATATGTACACGTGCTAAAAAGCACGGGAGAAAAACAGACAGCACCTGAGCCAGGATATCCTCGAGACCCTTTGGTAGCCACTAAGGGCCGTCATCTCCAGGTCCGGGTCCGGATGGTGTGCCAACGAAAAAACACTCCTGCTCGCCAAGGAAGAGAGAGGAAAGGAAGACTTGGTACTCACGCCATGACCACGTCGCCATCTGCGTCCGTCGGCGGTAAAGGCTTGAGCACCCCACCTCTGAGCTTAGGCTGGCCGGATTTCCTGTCGAGCTCGAACCACACCATGTATTCCTCGGAGACGTGTTGCCAGGTTAGGTTCCGCTTGAAGTCATAATACCAGGGCTTGGCGTCGGACTCGAAGAGCTTGTCGTTGAAGCGGACGCGGACCTTTGGGAACGGGTTCTCGAGCGGCGGATCCAACGTATGCGACGAGCGGGTTGGGCGGAGGACGGACATGCCGGGTTTCCATTGCTTGATCGGCCGCGGGGGTGGCCTCGAGAGGACGAGAGGCGGCGTCGGCGGTGGAGGAGGAGGAATGGGCTGCGGTACCTTCCATGCAGGGACCCGGGAAACACGGAGGGGGTTCAGCTTCAGCGGAGCTTTGACGTCTCCGGGAACGGTCCTGGAAAGGCGACATCCGGTGGTGGCCATGGGACGGAGAACGTGGATGAAGACCAGGGCGAAACTGGTCAGGGCAAGGAAGGCGAGGACGAGCGGCGGCGATGACATCGAGGGAGGTCGGCCTCGGGTAGGCGGGATGTGGCGAGTCCCGGAGAGCAGGGCGGCGAGGAGGAACAGGAGAGGGTCGGCCCACACCATGGCGAGATCGTCGCCGGAAGGAAGCTGGGTGTGGATTGGGAGGGAGGGCGGGAATAGAGCAAGATGGAGAAAGTGTGCGCGTATGAAAAGCGTGAGAACAGGCGAGAGAAGGCGAGAGCGGGAGCGTTCTGATGTGCTGTGAGCAGAGAACCGAGCTTACGCAAAAGATGACAACTGTGCCATGGAGAGGAAAGGAGAGTGTGTAGTGGAGGGGCTGCGGTATTTATAAACCTACCGGGGGAGCGACACCTCGCTTATCTGGCGGGTTGTCACGGTGACGGACTGACAGTGAGGTCCAATTATAAGGGGACAGACTGGTGGCTAGAGGGGGACTGATTGGAGCATGTGCGCCGGGGCAGTTGGGCATGGTCGCAGAGGAGGATTTATGAAGAATTTGCTGGAATGACAGTTATGTTTCGCGATTTCGTGGCTGGCGGCGAACAGCGAGCTATTAATTGTCGTGTTCGTGCTATTGAAAATCCATGGTATTGAAGATTCATGGTGTTGCGGCTCTGCGCACCCCCGCGTCACCCCAAAATCGCTAAATAGTCAACATTCGACCATGCCGCAACTTCGATAACCTAAGTCATGTATATTGCTACATATAACTTATAAGAAAAGCTCAGTCTCCAATCTTTTCTTCCCTTATCCGCTATCGTGATGGTTTCGGACTGACTTTACGCTCGTCTGAAATATGCACCTGGCCGACACAACACTTCGCCCAACATCGACCAAAGAGCAGTAATAAACTACGGAAACTTAGATTTCGGTGAGAAGAAGTTGAAAATTCTCATAAGGACATTCAGACGCATCGTATTCGTGCAAGAAATGCCTTTTTCCAAGCACTGCTTAGTGTCGTCAGGACAAACAAGAGCCAAATGAACTTGTGCACGAAGACCTCCAAACAAACGTGACAAATTTTAGCAAAAGAGCCTATATTTGACAAACCAGTCTGCGGTAATAAGCTTTGCTGGAATGGTCTGTGAGGATTTGAGGTGGCGACCAAAATGTCAAACAATAATTTGATCATGAACTGTGGATTAGCTTCCCTGGTGTTTGTGGAGATTCATATGTGACTTTGGTCTAGCGAAAGCAGCAGTCAAGACGTAAATCTGTAAGGGAAGTCGTGAAATACAAGACCAGCTGACTACTTTGACTCCCCTCGTCCGTGTTCAAAGGATTACCGATTCCTGTACGTTTGGTGACCAAATGCTACTCCTTTCCGAAGCCATGTCACTCCGGATGGGACATTTGCAGATTTCTAGAGTTCAGTGAAGGAGAAGCTTTCGACACCGTGGCTCCAGGCAGCAGACTTGCGTAATTGTAATCTGAGGAATATAGCCAAAGGTTACCTGGAATAGTCGAAAGCCTTCTATAATTGAGCAGAGCTAAAGTCTATCAAGTCTAATGTACAGAGAGAAGGGTAATTTAAACCTTCTCAGCTTCCTGCTCAGCTTTCTTGGCTTCGACGTTCTGCTTTTCCGCAGCTGACTTATCTCCCTTTGTCTGCTCAGCGGCTTGTGCCTGTTGTTTCTCCTCAGCCTCGGCCTCCTCCTTCTCATCGATGTCCTTGTCATCTTTTGGCGCAGAGGATGTCGATGCAGCCTGGCTGCTGTCACTCTGCTCGTTCTCTTCCTCGATGAGCTCTTGCTGCTCCTTCAGGACCTCGAGGCGCTGCTTGTTGGTCGCAGCACCCTCGGCAGTGTGCACTTCGAGCTCGATCTCGTGGAAGAGCTCTTCAGGGATGCTGGATAAAACGGCCTTGAGAGCATCGATCTGAGTCTCCATCTCGGTCTCCTTGCCTTGGCCATACATGAAAGCATTGCTCAAGACGAGGAGCGTTGACGGGACACCATACTTGAGACGGAGATCCAGCCACATCTGGAGATCTTCCCGAAGGCGAGCCGGGCTGACACCGTGAGTACGTAGGCCACGGCTTGCACACGCGGTTTGAAGTTCGGGGACGGAGAGCGTGTCAACGCCCTCGATGAAGATCATTTTATCATCGCGCTTGATCTGGCGCATGCGATGACGGATCTGGTAGCGAAGAATGTTGTCGGTACCAAAAGTGTTGAGGCCCAGGTATTTGCAGATACCAACGAGTTGAGGGCGAGACAGGTTGTCCAGAGTCAGGTCATCTTTGAAGATCTTGCAGACCTTGATAACGTCGGCCTGCGTCGGATCCTCACCAGTGCTGCGGATCTGGTCACATGTTAGTGCCCTATCGATACTTTCATTGCTATAAAAGAGCTTACCTTGCGGAAGAACTCGGTGAATTCTTCGCGTTGGGCATTCGCAGCACTGACAGGCAGACCACCTTCCTGCAGCGTCTGCCGTAGGAAGTCGCTGACTTCTTTGCGGGTTGCGCGCATGCTCTTCATCTTGTTGTCCTTGGCCTTCTGGCCCTCGTAGGTGCTGGGAAGCATGTTGGGGAACAGCTTCAATGCAACGGGCAGGAGGAGTTCGGCAAAAGGCACGAGGACGAAAACAGAGAAGGGCACGAGACGGCCGAGATCTTGGACCGTACGACGGAGCTGTGCGCAGATTAGCTAATGTGCGATCTCGGAAGCCAGAGATCTAGAAGCACACCTGTCTGTTCTCGCGGCGAGTAAGTTCATAACCCGCAGCCATTTTCAGGGCAAGCTTAGAGCTGATTTTCACTTCAGTCGCTAGCAGCTTCGTGCCGTCCCAGTAGTGGTTTGCCTCCTTCTTGACCTTTTGCCAAAGAGTGAGCTTCTTGTGCTCTTCGGTTTTCTTAGCGAGCTTTTTCTCCTCTGTTTCGTCTGCGGTCGCCTTCTCCGCAGCCAGCTCGGTCAAGCTCTGCGCCTCGGCGGCATCGGTCTTGGGATGCGCAGTTGGGCCGTTCCTAGGGATTTCGATGTCGATAGAGTCTCTGTCGGCTTGCGACTTCAATGTGGACTTGGTGGACTGCGCGTTCTGCTGGCCGTCCTTGGGAAGGGGCTTCTTCGCCTCCTCGGCGTTGAAGCCGGGCGGGGGAAAGGTGCTTCCCGACTGGGAGGATGTTGATGTGTCTGTGGCATAGCCGTGTCTGGGAATGAGGATGGCGATTGCTGAGATCTCGCGGGGAAGCGATCTGGGGATTCTGCGCGGAGTTCTGGAAGCGGTCCTCAGGAGGATTGGCGTCACCCTGGAGGCGGAGCGGTTGAAAGACATGCTGAGCGCAGCTCAGGCGTGAAGAGAGCGACAGCGGCGATAGGACAAATTGTCGGTCAAGGAGGGGCGATGGCCGTGGAAGCGAAGTCGATGGATGGGAGAAATGCGACGATGTGGAAGTTGCTTCAACGTTTGCAGGTTGTCAGCGGCAGCTAAGCAGCAAATTCCGGTAAGCAGCGAGGATCGGCGGCAGGGGAGCCTGGGCTTGGCGGCTTCGTCACGCTTCTGGAACCCGCACGCCGCGCGCCCGAACGCCGAACAGTGTCTCGAGCGTGCGCCGCCGAATGGGGCGAGGGCCGATGGAGCCAGCGCCGACGTGTTCGCCGCCGACATGTGCGTACACTCGGGCGATGTCGGAGTCCTGAGACGGACCGGTGAGCGCTCGTTGGCGGGGACTGCTGCTGCGCTGGGGAGGCGCTGGCCCATTGCGCACAGTATATGGACTGCAAGGCCAGCTGTGCTGTGCTGTGCTGTGCTGTGCTACGCTGGCCGTCTCGTTCCTCGCTCGTCCGCTGCCGTTGCTTTGTGCCCGTTTGCGCACCACCGCTCCAGCGAGGCAGCTACACGTGCCACGGTCGAAGCATTCGTCCGCCTTTGTCCGAGTGAGCATCGCGCAGTACTGACTAGGCCCTCACTAGCCGACAGGCGCGTCCGTTCTTTGACATGAACTGGCTCAGCCGTGCCGTCCGGGCTATGCTCAGCAGAAAGACAGCATCGGCGGTCGGTGCTCGCTGTGGTGGTGTTCCTGTCGCCTGCAATGACAGCGCGGTGATTACTCGAGAAAGTGCATGACTCGCCGGGAACCCTCGGCTGATTGGAGCTCAACGCTTCCCCCACCCAAAGTCCGTCGCTGACGGCTTGCGCGATTGACTTTGGCTTGCTTCCTTTTCGTGCGCCGAGCTCCTTCGACCTCCGTCCCGTGTACCCTATTTCATTTCCTGCGACCACCTCGGGCGCTATGCTTTTCTGACCTGTTCTTGTTCACCCTCTTTCCCGAAGGCTCGACGCCCTCGCTTTTTCCTCGCTTGGTCGCAGTCAACAGTCGATACCCATCTTGTGATAATCCAGCATCAGCCGACACTTTCGCCATGGTTCGGGACCTCGCCAGAGCCGCGCGCGTCATTCTCGTCGGCGCGCCTGGCGTAGGCAAAGGCACGCAGACAGAGCGTCTCATGAAGCGCTTCCCCCAGCTAAGCTCCATCAGTTCCGGCGACCTCTTGCGCAACAACGTGCGCAACCGCACGCCTCTGGGTTTGTCGCCTCTGCTTTGCGCTGCCGATTGCACTCTCTAACGCCGATCGCGCACTAGGCATCCAAGCCGAGATAAAGATGAAAACCGGTGCGCTTGTGCCAGACACGATGATGGTTCGCCTAATCATCAACGAACTCAACACTCGCGGTTGGCTCGTCCCCGACGCGGTGAGGCCGTACCAGGTCAATTTCGCTGCTCCCGATGCGGAAATCCCGCTTGACAGTGTGGACGACGTCTTCATTCCTTCACCCTTCAACACGTCCAAGTTCAGCTACTCGGACTCTCCTTCGGCTTCCTTCATCCTCGACGGCTTTCCGCGCACCGCCCCCCAGGCGAAGCGGATCGATGACATCATTCCTATCAATCTGGTGGTCAACCTCAAGACACCAGTCGAAGTCATCCTTGACCGTATTTGCAACCGATGGGTCCACGAACCTTCTGGTCGAGTCTACAATACCACATTCAATCCTCCGAAGGTGCCCGGCTGCGACGATATCACTGGCGAGCAATTGACCAGGCGCGCAGATGACAGCCCGGAGGTTTGGCTGGCACGGCTGAAGAAGTTCGAGGAGACAAGCGCTCCTCTGCTAGAGCATTACGAGAAGAAGGGGGTTCTGTGGGAAGTAGAGGGCAATTCGAGCGACGAAATTAGTCCTCGACTATTTAAGGAGTTCGAGAAGAGGTTTGGAGTATAGGCGGCAAAGACCCAAACTTTAAATGTATTGCTTGGAGGCAAATGTAATATCTGGAAGCCCGGAGTTATTGGCGTTGGGGTACCCGCCGCCGTCATATCGCGCTGGCTTTGCTGGAACCATCGGTCGTTTCCGACTTGATTGGGTAGCTCGAGGACGAGTTGTGTAGAATTTCATGATTTCCCAACGAGAAACTGCGATCGCATGAGGGATCGCCTCATGCTATGACTGATTGGCATTTCCTAGAAGTAAGCGGACCAAATAGATGTTTGAATCGGAATTCCACCAAGGAAAGCTCCGAATGAAACGGAGGGGCCAAGCGCGTCAAAGTGAGCAGTGAAAGTTGATATTCGCGTGCACGCCGGAGTGCATGCCGGCCGGGGCCGATGCTCCCGCCGCTTGGTGGGCTCGCTCACCCGCAGCCGTCACCTTCGTCATCGTGCAAGCTCGGACTCCAACCTCACAACACGCCTGCCCTGGATCTGCAGCTGTCCCGCTTCAGAGCCCAACGGACCTACAACATCACCCGCTTCTCGTTCAACCGCCGAAGACCCTGCATCAACCGTATTCGCCATGGCTAATGCAGACTTCAGCGAAGGCGTCCTCGACTGCACTGTGGATAAGCCGCAGAAAGAGAACGACGGCACCAAGGATGCCTACATATCTTACCTCGTCACGACCCGGGTAAACACCCCCCCCCCTTCTCCTCCCATACGCTTTTCCTACAGCAGTGTTGTTCTCGTAATCAGCTTTGGAGCGGATAGAGATAGAATGCTGGCTGACACTTGCCGTCTTAACACAGAGCGACTTCCAGTCCTTCCAGCGGCCCGAATTCAGCGTGCGACGGCGCTTTACAGATTTCGTTTTCCTCTGGAAGACACTAACTAAAGAGTACCCGCAATGCGCTGTGCCTCCATTGCCCGACAAGCACAAGATGGAATACGTGCGGGGAGACCGCTTCGGTCCGGACTTCACGCAGCGGAGAGCGAGCTCATTGCGACGCTTCCTGAAGCGCTTGACACAGCATCCGGTCCTCCGCCGCTCCGCGATCCTTCTTCTGTTTCTTGAAAGCAGTGACTGGAACCAGACGATGCGGTCCCGGCCCACGCGGAGCCTCAGCGGCGCCAGTGGGGATCAAGGCTCGGGCGGGGTATTTGATAGCTTCACGGACACGCTCATGGGCGCATTTAGCAAGGTCCACAAGCCGGACAAGCGCTTCTTAGACGTGCGCGATCGGGCAGACAAGCTAGATGAGGATTTAAGCCTGGTGGAGAAGGTCGTTGCGCGAGTGGCGCGGCGGCAAGGCGATCTATCAACCGACTATGCCGACCTTGCGGCGCAATGCCAGAAGCTGGTCGCACTGGAGCCCGGTGTCGAGCAATCGCTCACAAGTTTTGCCACAAGTGTTGAGACAACGAGCCAAGGGCTCCGGGGGCTGCACAACCATACCGAGCATGATTATCTGGGCTCCCTCCGGGATATGGACGCCTACATTGATGCCGTCAAGTTGCTTCTAAAGACGCGCGAGAACAAGCAACTTGATTTCGAAAGCTTGACGGACTACTTGACGAAGGCCGCAGCCGACCGCGACACGCTTGCCAGCGCTTCAAGCACAGCCGCACTCGGCGCGTCTGGATTCCTGCGTGCCAAGGTGGAAGATATTCGTGGTGTGGATCACGAGCAAAGCCGACGCGATCGTGTGCGCAAGCTTGAGCTGCAGATTGAGCGTCTAACACGCGAGGTCGAGAACGCGAAGAGGACATCCGAGGCGTTCGATGAGCAGACAGTCAAAGAGGTGGCCGACTTCGAGCGTATCAAGGCCCTAGAGTTCAAGGACACTTTGGGAGACTTGGCGGACGCCCACATCGACTTCTTCGCGAATACGGCGGAGACATGGGAGATCTTCCTCGAGCAGATGGAACGGGAACAGAAGGATCAGGCTCAAGCTGCTGCCGCAGCCGCCGCTGCTTGAGGCGTTGGACAGCGTTCATCAACGAAGCGCATGCAGGCGGAGCGGAATGCAGCATAGCTAGGGAGCTCGTGTGACGGCGTTAGAGCGATTCTCTTTTCAATGAATACCGAGATACTATGGGCGGGTCGGCTCGGTGGTTTAGACAGGTTGCAAGCCTTACGCCTGTAGCATTGATGAAAGCAATACCTCTGCATACCTTCGCTTGCCACATTCAGATGTGTCGTTTCTCTGCAGAAACACCACGAGGCTGCTTAGGGAACGTGGATTACATGGACATCGGGCAGGAACGCAACCACTTTGACATCAGCAGCACTGTTCGGCGCTTTCGTCCTGGGCCTCCCGATGGCAAAAGCTCAGCATGGATATGAAATTGATCGAGCGGTTGAGTTCCATCTAGCTTTCTCTGACCAACGAGCACGGCAGCCTGTCGGACAACGTACTCAAGACGAAGTACTTGTGATGGCATGATGTGCACGGGGCCGGGCTGAGCTGGGCGAAGGCTCGCACAGTGCGTCTGGTGACCCCTGAGTAGGTCGTCCGGGGTTAGCTGGAGCGGGGTCCGCGAACCCAAAGCTCCCGTTAGCGCGACGGCGCTGGGGCTGACACGGCTGGGAAGCTGCAAGGACATGTAAGCTGCTGCAGCTACCCCCCAAGCTCCTGTCCTCTAGGAACACAAATAGCTTGCCCACGACTACCTCAACGCTTCTTCACCAAACCATGGGCGGCGAAACCCATCTTCCATCCAGAATGGTTCCGCAGAAGGAGTATCCCAAGCTTGCTGCTGGTCCAGTAGGCAAACAGATCCACAAGATCTACCTCGATCGCCTGCGCCAGTTTACCTCTGGCGGCCAATACTATTCCAAGGGACTTTTGCCGTGAGTTGCCAACTGGGCTCGTCTTTGACTGTCACTTGAGGAGTGCCTGCTGACGCTTGCCCAGCAAGATCACTGAAGGCCGCGCTTCCGGCGGCGATCACGTCAAGCTCTACGTTTATTCGCCGCCTGACCTGACCCGCCCAACCTTCGAAGAAGCTACGAGGCACGACTTCCGCCCCTCTGGCGTCGGCGAGTGGTTTGGTCCCAGCTGGTCGACCCATTGGTTCCGCATCCACCTGACCGTGCCCGACGACCTCCGCCACAAGAACCATCTCGAGTTCCATTGGGATGCTAACAACGAGGGCCTGATCTGGACCGCGGATGGCAAGCCTGTGCATGGTCTGACAGGTGGTGGTGAGAGGACGGAATGGATACTGCCGGACAGCTATAGGGATGGCAAGGAGCATGTCTTCTATATCGAAATGGCGTGCAATGGCATGTTCGGCAACGCCCCCGGCGGCGACTCCATTCAGCCACCTGATCCGAACAAGTACTTCCAGCTGACCAAAGCTGACATTGTGGCCATTAACCTGGATGCACGAGCTCTCTACATTGATTTCTGGATCATCGGAGGTGCGTCTTTGAACCTATGCGTCTTGGGCAAATACTAACTTGGCCCAGATTGCGCACGAGAGTTCCCTGGAGATTCCTGGGAGTCTCACGAAGCGCTGCAGATTTGCAACTCCATCATGGATGCTTTTATTGCTGGAAACGGCAGTCCTGAGGCTATTGGAGAAGGCCGCAAAATTGCCAAGAAGTATCTGGGAGATAAGGTGGACTCCCCAGCCGTGTACGACGGCCCACAGGAAGCTATTGTGAATGGTATCGGTCACTGCCACATTGATACCTGCTGGCTCTGGCCGTGGGCGGAGACCAAGCGCAAGATCGCACGCTCGTGGTCCAACCAATGTGACCTGATGGATCGTTACCCGGAGCTTCGCTTCTGCTGCTCCCAGGCTCAGCAGTACAAGTGGCTTGAGCAGCTGTATCCTTCGGTCTACGATCGCGTCAAAGCCAAGGTCAAAGAGGGGAGGTTCCAGCCAATTGGTGGCAGCTGGGTCGAGCATGACACAAACATGCCGAGCGGAGAATCACTAGTGCGCCAATTCGTGTATGGTCAGCGGTTCTTTGAGAGCCGCTTTGGTCAAAGGTGCAAGACTTTCTGGTTGCCTGACACATTTGGGTACTCAACACAGCTCCCTCAGCTGTGCCGACTGGCTGGCATGACAAGATTCTTCACCCAGAAGCTGAGTTGGAACAACATCAACAACTTCCCGCACACCACTTTCAACTGGGTGTCGCTAGATGGTAGCCAGGTGATCTGCCACATGGCTCCGGCAGAGACGTATACTGCCGAGGCACACTTCGGAGACGTCAAGCGTAGCGTTACCCAACATAAGTCTCTCGACCAAGATGCCACTTCTCTGCTTGTCTTCGGCAAGGGCGACGGTGGCGGGGGTCCAACGTGGGAGCATATCGAGAAGCTGAGACGTTGTCGTGCTATCAGCGACACTGTCGGCCTCCTCCCACGAGTCAAAATGGGGGGCTCGGTCGACGAATTTTTCGAGAAACTGGAAAAGAAGGCCGAAGAGGGCACTGACTTTGTGACCTGGTACGGAGAGCTATACTTTGAGCTGCACCGGGGCACCTACACAACACAGGCTAACAACAAGCGCAATAACCGGTCCTCTGAGATTTTGTTGCACGATATCGAATACCTGGCTACTCTTGCCAGTATCAAGGATCTTCTCAAGAGCGAAAAATCGTCTTATAAGTATCCCAAGGAGGCTATTGATGATATGTGGGAGGCAACCCTCTTGTGTCAGTTCCACGACTGCTTGCCTGGAAGCTCCATTGAGATGTGCTATGATGATTCTGACGAGGTAAGCTCAGTCTACGACCCTGATCGAAACAATTACTTACAATATTTAGCTCTATGAGAAAGTCTTCCAAACCGGTGAAAAGCTTCTCTCCGATGCGCTAAGTGCTCTTGGATTCGATGACAAGCCAAAATCCGGCAGCAAGCTAGTTGCTTTGAACACTCTTCCATGGAGTCGCAGTGAAATTGCTAGACTCCCGGACTCGTCTTATGCTTTGGCTGAAGGCAATACTGGTATTCTCAATGTGAAGCGCGCCTCATCAGAGTGTGCCGTTTCTATAAAGGAGGTTCGGAAGGATGCGTATCAGCTCGCCAATAGCCAGTACCGTGTAGAGATTGATGAGGGTGTCATTACCTCGCTCTACGACTTTGCGGCCAAGCGTGAGATCATTCCGAAGGGCAAGAAGGCTAACCAACTTGTTATCTTCGATGACAAGCCGCTCTATTGGCAGGCTTGGGATGTTGAGGTCTACCATCTTGAATCCCGACAGGAGCTCAAGCCTAGCAAGTGGTCGATCGCAGAAGACGGACCGCACCGCGTCAGTGTGGTCACCGAAACCAAAATCAGCGACAAGAGTTGGGTCAAGACGACCATTAGTCTCTCGGCAACGGTCAATGAGCAACCTTCTTACGTGGAGATGGAAAGCGAGGTTGAGTGGCATGAAGACATGAAGTTCCTCAAGGTGGAGTTCCCAGTCGACATCGTCAACCAGGAGGCATCATACGAGACGCAGTTCGGCATCGTCCGCCGCCCAACACACTACAACACGACTTGGGATATGGCAAAGTTCGAAGTCTGCTGCCACAAGTGGGCCGACCTTTCCGAATCAGGGTACGGCGTCTCCATCTTGAACGACTCCAAGTACGGCTTTGCCACCTGCGGCAACCTCATGCGCCTGTCCCTCCTTCGCGCTCCAAAGGCGCCGGATGCACACGCCGACATGGGCTCGCACCGTATCCGCTATGCCATCCTCCCCCACGCTGGCCCCGTTGGCGCCACTACCGTCCGCACGGCTTTCAACTTCAATCACCCGCTCAAGTACCGCTCCCACCCGGATCCCTCCGCCATCGCGGGTCTCCTCTCGACTTTCAAGATCGTCGGGTCGGACGCTCTTGTCCTCGATACGGTCAAGCGTGGTGAGGACGATGTTGACGTCTCCCGCGGTGAGTTGCCCAAGAGGTCTGGCAGGAGCGTGATTCTCAGAGTGTACGATTCGCTCGGTGGAAGATCGCGTGGTAGGATCGAGTGGGGCAAGGTGCCAGTCAAGAAGGTTTGGAAGACGAATTTGCTTGAAGATGATGAGGAGGAGTTGGTGATTACGGATGATGGAGTAGAGATTGAGTTGAGGCCGTTCGAGGTGGCGACCTTCAGGCTGGGTTTGTAGGGATGGTTGTAGATGTGCAATGTAGCTTAGGGATAGCCGCGGGCCAAAAACTGAATTTATGCCGACTCTCATTGTCCTGATGATAGGTCTGACGGTGGTCGAGACCCTTAACTGTAGCCTTCACCTACCACACTCCATAGAGGAACAAGACCGTCACGGCATGAGTAACTAGCCCCGCTAAAATACACCATCAATTTTTCGACGCTCAATGCCAGCGCCGTGAATGCAGGTTAGGGTAATAACAATCATGCCTTCTTCCCACCTGCAGCCTTCCAAGCTGCGCCTCTCTTACTGCTCCTCGAAGTCGGCTTCCCACCCCTCTTCTTCTTTCCACCCAACTTCAGGCCACTCTTGCCTTGTTTCTCGCTTGCACGGTGGCCCTCGAATACAAACTGCTCAGGACTCTTGAAGCTGTTCGCCGGCTTGTCGTCGTTCTTGGATCTGGTCTTCGTGATGGGCTTGCTATTCGACCGAACCTTGGCCGCACCGGCCTTGCCGAGCAGCTTAGCAGCACGGCCTTGTAAAGATTTCTCCTCAGCAGAGATCTTGCGGTTGTAAACGCCGTTGGACGTGACCGGGCGAGTTGAGGTAGTGGAATTGTTCTTTGCGTTGCGCTTGATGGCCTTGGCGCGAACAACTCGGAGTTTGCGGGGGAGCATGGGCGGAAATTTCTTGTCGTTGTACAACAAAGCTGCTTCGACTGCGTTCTCATCCTGGTAACTATTAACCGAGCGTTCATCAAGATTCGATTTCGAATTGTGGGGTTGCATGCTTACCGTGAATTGCACATACGCAAAACCCTTGCCGACGCGGGTTTTCGGGTCGCGAACGACCCTGACGCTCTCAACGGTGCCGACCTTACCAAACGTTCTCCACAGGCCTTCTTCCACGTCACCCGGCTCCTTCTTCTTTCTGATCTCCTTGCCGATCCTCTTCGCTTCGGCTTCTTGGATCATGCTCTCATCATCGACAAAGCCCAAGTTTCCCACGAACACGCAGCGACGGTGATCAGTCTTAGCCGGGTGTGCGACGACGTCTACGCGCAGATGCCGATCTAGCACTACCGTGCCATTCAGGCGCCTTGCGGCTTCCCTTGCAGCTTGCTGCGTCGAGTACACAACGTATGCGTTTGTACTATGGGCAGTCTCCTCCAAGATCTCCTTCTTGGCGTATGCTGCTTTCTTTGGAATATACGTCGAGAAAGGGGTCGAGCGGAAGCGTATCGACTCGAACTTGTGCGGAGGATCGTGCTTGGGCAGTTCAGACAGGAATGATGACATGTGCTTGACGAGCGTCTTCTTTGCAGGCTTGTCGGAAACTGCTTTGATCGAGACGTTGCCCAGGAAGATGGTGCGCGACGCCCTCTCCAGGTCGGTGTCGTCCTCCCGCTCAGACGCCTGGGTCTCATGCTGGGGTACCTCGAAGTCCGACTCGGCATCCGCACCAGCGCTGCTGTCCTCCTGTCCATGCTCCTCATCAGAAGTAACCTGTTCAGACGAAGCCTCTTTGCTCTTGTCATCTTCTGACTGGTCCGATATCTCGGAAGCGCCGCCATTCTCCTTCTTTTGGCGCTTGCTGTTCCTCTCGGACTTTCTCTTGGCCTCATCCTTGGCCTCCTCCTTTGCCAGCTTGCGCATGTATACCTCCTCCAGGTCGTCCTCATCGCCTTTGCGCTTGCGCTTGCGTTGTGAGTTCTCGCCTCTAACAGCGGCTAGGGATTCGTGGACCGGGATCTCAGCGTCCTCGTCGGAGCTTGCGCCTTCAACATCTGGCCTGGCCTCGTCGCGATCCTCATCTTCTTCTTCCTCATCGTCATCGTCGGGAAGCTCTTCGTCAATGCTGGAAAGATCCTCCTCGTCGTCCTCCTCAACGCCGTCTTCGTCTTCCTCTCCGTCGACTTCGGCGTCGGGCGCAATCTTCGGCGGATCCTGGTGATAGGCTTCTTTTGGGCGCGGTTTTGCAGGGCCAACCTGAATACGGCATTAGTATTTGGCTATGCGCTGAACAGGGAAATCTTGGGCTCACGCTGGTCGCGAAAAGAGAGGCCAAAGTCGAGTCAATTTTGGCCTTGTCGGCAGTGAGCTTCAATTGCATGTCTGAGGCCGTCCGGGCGGCAGCAGGCTTCTTGGACTTGTCTTTGGCCATGGCGGGAGGTGTTTCGCGCTGGAAAATAATTGCTGGTGCACGCACGCGCAGAGAAACGCGGAGGGCTAGGCGATCGGCGTTTCGACTTTTCTGTCGCCGACGAGCCGCTAGCGGGCTTTCGGGCGGGCAGACTGAGGGCAGAGCCCGTGTGCCCTGGCCGGCTCAGTGCAGAGCTGCGAGACCAGAGATCACCACGCCAGCCCACCACTCCCCCCACGCCGACTGCCTCTGAGCTTCTGATGCCCACACTCTCAGACGCTGCTTGTCGTCTCTCCGCACACGTCTCCCCACCCGATCGGCCTTCCAGCACCCTCCCAACCCAGCTCTCCTCAACGGCACGCCCGCACCGCTCACAGCGCGCACGGCCGATCGTGCATTTCACCCGCAATCACCCAATTTTGCCCACCAACCCCCGAGGGACCCTTTCTAGACCCTGTGCAATCCTTCGTACCCTCTGGTGAGCCGCTGACACCGGCGCACCATGAGCGCGCTGCAGCGGAGCAGTAGGAGCAGGTCCAAGACCGCTCCAGAGACCGGCGCACCAACCACCACCGGTAAGTCGCCCTCCACTCGTCATACCTCACGGCTGCCTCAGAGGCGTCTCTATCGCTTCGTACCAGCAGCGTGTTAGCTCTGGGGCTGCTGTCCAGGGCCTGTACCACGTGTGCCCATCGTCGCGACCGCCTACCACGTCATTGAACTCTGCTGGCCAGAAGCAAGATCACTCACACATCTTTTCGCGTTCAGACACTGGCCAGTCCACTCCTACTCAAGTTCCTACCAAAGCCCCCACACCTGAGCCACTCGAGTCGCCCGAGCCCGCGTCTCCTCCCCTCCCGCGCGACTTGCCCCACCCGCGCAACAACTCCACTGCCAAAGACACCCCCACAACCAACACCCCGGCCGAAGCTTCGGCAGCAATGTCCACCGAGGCGAATGGAACGGTCGAGCACGAGGTCGTTTCCAACGGAGGCATTGTCGATGCCGGCGACGAGGGTTCGAGCAGCCTCAGCGAGCCCGAGGAGAGCATCGAGGATCGCGACGAGGCTGAACTACGAGCGCCAGCGTCTCCGGCGGTGGAAGAGAACGATTCAGAAGCAGAAACAGAACGCATCGACAACACTCCACGGAAGCTCACCAGGATGGCTACAGACGTCATAAACGGTTCGGAAGGCCAAGCTGGTCGGAGTCCGAGCAAATTAGCGAAGGTTGTCACAGTAGAACAAGACAATCTCAGCCAAAGCCCTGCTCTGCCTACCCGCCAACGGAGAGCTGACTCGGACGCTGACGAACTCAGTGAAGAGGATGAGGAGGCCATCGTTGGCGATAAGCAGAATGTCGAGCCCGAAGCTGAAGATTCGGCGACTGCTGAGGGAAGCGACCGCAAGCGCAAGCGATCAAGCAGTGCCCTGTCATCCATTGCTGACGATCTGGACCACGATCAGCCGGCGCGCAAGCGTCCGAGCCCCACCAGACCCTTCGCAATAAACGGAGACCCTATGGAAGTGGACGGCGAGGTGGAGGAACACATTGCTGCGGAAGAAGATGAACACCCAGTCGAAGCAGCTGAAGAGCCACTCGCAGACGAAGACGAAAACGAGGAAGTTGTCCAAGCAGCGGTGAGCGACATTCCGCCCGGGGCTAAGAAGACCAAAGCAAAGAAGGGTCAACGAAAGGGCAAAAAGGGCAAAGCCAGCGAGAATGAAGAACATGCCACCACCTCGCTAGTGGAGGCCGAGGAGGAGGAAACTCAAGAAGCTGAGCTTGAAGGCGAAGACACTGCTGTAATCGAAGAAGAGCGTCAGTGATCGGGCCGGCCCCCTTGGGATCCAGCGCTAACAGTTCGGCAGGCGGTCGGAAACACAACGCTCTCGAGGAGTTGAATAAGATTGAGAAGCAGTTCTTAACGTTCCAGAAAAGGTGGGTACCCGCAGGCCCTTTGGCTTTAAAGCTAATCGGAAGACAGGCGGTTAGAAGAACAGCTAGAACGGCTGTCCCTCGAGCTTGACCAGTTAAGACAACCCAACTCGACCCATCATGAATACCTCCTCATGTTGCAAGCTGTCGACAAGCGTCGCGATGAGAAGATTCGGCAGGAAGATGTGCGGTTAGGATTGAAAAGGGACATACTAAGGAAGCAGTTTGTGGCTATGCGCAACTCGATCCACGGCCAGTACATGCACGATGTTGCAGAGCTTCGCATGAACACCCTGACCGAGTGCAACAAGCGCATCACGCAACTACAAAGAGAGAGGCGGTACTGGGGAACAAACGACCAGGACTACACGGTCAGGTTCACTCCGAAGCGGTCGCAGCAAGTGCAACAACAGACGGCGTACAATTTGGAGGTCTCCATTTTGTCTGGCATCGCGAAGCATGTCGGATTCCCCGCTGCACCCGACCTTGCTTCTGCTCGAAATCCGGAAATGGACCAGGACCTGGCCGCTATGGGAGTGAGTCTACTCGTCATCACATAAGTCTCGAACAAGTGGCTGAACATCTACTTCAGATTCAGAGTCGTCCGACCCAGCCATCCGCCCGGCTAGCAGGCTTACCGGAATCTTCGCGCACCGACCACGCTACTGTCGAGGAGCAGTTCTACGAGCAGAATGCCTGGGCAAACCCTCAGCACCGTGCGCATAATCACACGCACTACCATGTTACCGGACCGCAGCAACGCGTTGTCAGTAATCCTTTCGCAACGCCGGCAGCCCAACGAGACAGGATCGATCTTCAAGTGCCAAATGGATCAGCATCAACAATTGATATGCAATCGAACCCTCCTTCCGGCACTGCTGCACACGGGCAGAACTCTGCCGCTCAACGCGACGCGTACGATTCCCCGACAGTCCAATTGAAGCATGCCGGAATCCGGAACCAGGAGAAGCATGCCCCAGTCGATACCCCGATACGCCCGGGATCACATCCTCCACGCGAGGCGCTCCAACACGACTCTCACCACGCCCATAACATCTACGACAACCCGTCGTTGATGTCCCATCTCGGCAGTATCCCAGGCGCGCAGCCCGCGGCTGAAGGATCCTCAACCAGTACAATCAAAGACGAAGATGCGGGCGAGCAGCTCCAGCGTGCGGCCATGACGCAGCGTACGGGGATGGTGGGAGGTGGACTCTTCCGCTAAAGGGGCCTCCTCACCCGGGTATATATTTCCTCTTTTGTCCTTATTGATGCGAGGTCCTTTGTAAATGAGAAGCGTTGCATGGCACACCAGCGTCCGGCGTTGTGGATTGTCTTTTTTTTTTCTCTAGTCAAGCGGATGATCGATTATGATGGTCAAAGCATCTTACCCTTTTTCTTTTTGATGGGCGGCACTTCCCCTTCTCTACTGATGTCTATTGAGGGAACTTGTGGGACAGAGACAATGGCGTTTTGGCTGTTTTCCCCTCCAGAAAAGATGTGGGCGGTTTATATTGTGGGGGAAAGGGGGGAAAGGGGGAATGGCGGCATTTCAACTCGATTTTGTGTCTATACGTAAAAACGGGGCATCATGAGACGCAGATTTTACATACCCGATTACTGTTCTCGGGTGTATGAATATATTGTTTGGTTGCGGCGAGATGCTTTTCTCTATGTGCTTGATGCTGGGTTGATATCCTACTAAGGGCCGAGTACTGTTTTCGGGCCGCACCCCCTACCCCAACCAACCGAGTCCCCCCGCCCCCCGCCCCCGTCCGGGGGGGTGTTGGTGGCCAGCACACACACAAAACTCTTCATGGTGCATGTTGGTAAGCTGCCTCTTGTACGGGTACGATGTTTAGATACTGGCCGAACGAAGGAGCAGAGCGGGAGATTTTGCTGGTGTGAAAACATCCCTTCCCCTCTACCTCCCTCCTTTTTCGCCAGCCCCGTCCACAGTGTCTGTCGTCCTCCTCTCAGACCAGGCAGCGTGGCAGCGACCAAGGTCAGATAATTGAAGAGCAGAGATTACAAGCTTACTATGATCAAGGGAACTGTTAAATGAAGGAACGAAGGCCTGAGGACCCAACTATTACGAGCAGACAAGTTACTTGTCGTGCCCACTTTAACACAGATAGCTACATAGAGCAGTTGCCCGTTTTCAGAGACTGCTACATTCCCACACCGTGGCCTCTTGGTTCAAAGAGTATGTTCGATGGTTCATGGTCTCGTGTAGCTTCGAGTAGGTAGAAAGGAGGCCAAAACTACCACCACCTCTCCCTTCCTTATCTATAATACATCTACTGCCTTGTTGTATAGACATCACGAGAAGCGGAAAGATGAAGACAAAAGGTAGACGCAAAATCAGAACGATCCTCCAGAGGGCTGGGAATCTAAGTGGGAGAGAGTGTAAAAGACAAAGGTGATAAATCTAGTCCTTGGTTCATACTCCATTCAAGTTTCGATTCTTAGTTTTTCCTGCCTCATATTGTAACTGCAATCAAAAGTTTATCAAGTTCGTTTCCTCTGTAGTGGAAGAATGGGAACAAAGCGCCATCGTACATCCATACTCGACGGCGTATTGCGTGCAAGAGAACGGCGTAATGACTGATGACAATAGGGATAGGCATTCGTCCTAGAGAAAAAAAAAGACAACCTGAAGGATGGCCTAAGACCAGGAGAGAAATCATAGCCCAGTACCGATGACGTGGTGCCAGATATTATAGTCGACGGACTCTTCCTCAGCCGACCTCTCGTGCTTCCTGCGGTCGCATCGCTCGCAGAACTCATGCTCGCAGTGGAGGCAGCTCTGGTAGAGAGACCAGGCGAAGGGACCTTGATTGCAGCCGCACTGTCTCATACCATTAGTTATCAGCAACCTGAAAGCATAATGTGAGATCGCTTGCGAGAATGCAGAGGACTGAGGAACGCGAAGAAGGGCGTTCGATATGAAATTGGGCGCTTACGCAGAAAAATAGAGTCTCCCCTCTTCTGCGCTTCCTCCTCGGCTGGCCCGTCGCATCCACTTCACCGCTATCCTCTCCTTCCCCTTCACTTGCCTCCCTCACTCGCTTCGTTCCACCATGCTTCATTGCGGCCAGAATCACTAGACTCGCACCAGCCTTCTCCGCCGCTCTCCTCATTGGCCCATCCCCATCAATTCTTTCCCCTTCGGTCGGTGCTGCGTCAGTAGAGCATTCGCTCTCAGCACTCGTAACCGTCGCATCATCCCTAAGATCGTCCTTTTTACCTTCGCGCTCCATGTCTTTCTTGAATTTATTTGTCTCCACGTCAAGCCAGTCCAGCGTTCTCAGTCCTAGTTTGAAATGGCCGTCGATATGATTGAACCGTTCATCCCACGCCCTTTTCCCTATCACCTGCTTGAGTGGCACAATTGCCTGGCAGAATCCGCACCAGAAGCGATACTGTATGTTGCGGTTAAGCTTGCGGATTTGGACCTCGGTTTCAATGGCTGCCGAGGCCAAGCCGTGCGTATCTCGGAGGTGGCACGAGAAGCCTGGTACGTCCCAGAAGACTTCTGCACAGACAGCAGCTTTGGTGTTGGAGACGTCCGCTGCGGTTGTATCTGTCTCCGCGGAAGGCAACCGTGGGCATTCGCAGCGCCACATCTCGTAATGATAGTGCAGAGTTTCCTCATGGCGTTTCCAGTCGCTCTTGCTGCCGAACATTTTGAAGCATTTAGAAAAGGTGCAGCCATAGGGGCGAGTATGACGCTTTTCGTGCTTGCTGTTACAATTGTCAGCGTTTGTTTGAGGATTCGAATTGAGTAGGACATAAGGTGGTGCGATGATATTTCTTAGAGGTATGGGCATACTTTAAGTCGCAATTGCGTGGTAGTAGCTTCCCGCAGTGTTTGCATCGGACACCATGTGACTTGTCATTCCTGCCATTGGCTTTATCGTCCCGTATTACAACGACATTTCTCATGTCCTTGGAGGCGGCGGCGAGGCTCTTCCGGACCTCCGCCGTGCTCATGGTAGTTTCCGTCCCATTCAGCCCTTCTGAGCCAGGTGGGGGCCTATCGGCATTCTTTGCATTCCAATTTATCGTCGCAATAGAGTCGTTAGGATCACTGGCGGGTGTAATGATGTTCAAATTCTCCGAGTTCTCCATAACAGCACGCAAGACGGCCTTGTCTAGCGACTCGTTGTTAGGATTATTGGTGATGCTTAGGGTAAGCCTATCGCAGAAATCTACAAGCATACGTTTCTCAGGATGGTCCGCTTCAGATGCCCGCTTGGCTGAGTGCTTCTTCGAAGAGCCTGATCTGGATCCGTTCCGGGAGCCTGCGTGCCTGGCAGTTGCGGCATCGGCTAATTCCCTTAGCTTCGGTGCATCGGGATGACCATTCTGGGCTGACTTGTGGTCTTCTGAAAGCTGAGCCGACCGGACGGACCCACCTGAGTACGTCTTGGATTGGCTCTGATTCCATTCACGCGGCTCCTGGTAACCGGGCAAGAACGAAGTCTTTAGGTCAGCGATAAGGTCGGCAGAACTCTCATTGTTCTTATCTTGATCAAGGGCCGGCTCTGTTGCGCGGTTTGGGTGGGCTATATCCAAATCACCCCTCTTGGAGTCAATCCCGGCCAAGGTTTTGTTCATCTGCGACGTAGAATCTGCACGAGCCAAGAAGGAAGCGGCAGGTGCCAGTGTTCCGAATGTTTGCGAACTGTCCGAGTCAGGGCTGAGTAAAATGTGTGTCAGGGATCCGAGAATGCATACCGCTTGATCAAATCTTGTTCGTCTTGGTCTTTGTGCATTCTTTGGATATGTTGCTTGAAGTTGTCCAACCTTGGCCACAGCTTGTCTTTATTCTTACACCTGTCGGCAACGCATCTGTAGGATTTAGTTGTGGAGGCGATTTTGTGCACACTCTTCTTGTGCCTGTTCAAGTCATTGACAGTAGTGAAACCGTCTTTACGTGAGCAGTCGGGTTGATCGCATTTCCAAGGCTTATCATGCTTGAGTTGATGCTTCCTATTAATTTTTTTTTTTGCCTGGTCAGCAAGGAGTGAGTGTATGGAATGCTACAGCCAAGTACGCACTTGAAGTCCGACGGACACTTTGATGTTTCCCCACATCTAGTGCACAAGAGAGGGCTCTGGCCAGGTCTTGGCCGAAGGGCCGACCTTGAGTCAGGCTCGTCGGCATTGCGGGTAGCCAAAGACTGGAGATCATAAGGGGAGGAGCTACTCGAAGCGGCAGTAAATGAGAAATTGTTCTCTTGCACAGGCAAATCGCCACACTCTCTGCTGTAGTCGGTCGGCTCTGTGTTTACGATGGACTGTGAAGCTGCGGCTTGAGATGCGTACCCAGAGTCTGATATCTCGGATGCTGGAGCATCTCTGTAACTGGGATAGTCCAGATTAGGCATTGACATGGTCACAGCAGCCGCGGGAGCTGAGCTCCGGGCCTGGCTAGTGGCGCGGAGACTGTTCCACGGCCCATCGGCGTCATTGTAGAAGCTGGCAATGGGATTGGAATAAGCCCCGCTGGTGTCGCGTGAAGAAGCATAAGGTCTGTGGCCACTCAGCAACACCTGCAGATTCTGGTCAATCGAGGACGATGTGGCGTGGAAGGAGGCTTCATAGCCGGGATAGGTGTAAGTATCAAATGGTCTTGGCGGTATTGAGTGCCTCGCATCATGAGGACCATCCAAGATTCCTTGGATGGCGGGCTGCAATTGCTTGACGGCTGCTTGCTGGGTGCCTGTGCGTGCGTCAAAAGAGCGCGCCGCGGGGTCTATCGAGCCATTGAAGTACTGGGAGGCGTCAACGGATGTACGCAGAGGGTGCAGAAGAAGCACTACGTACGGTTTCTCCAGGCTCGTAGGCCGGGTATGATTGGTAGCCGGTCTGCGACATGTGCGGACTGCATATTCATCAGCGCGCTCAACACAGGTGGTGGTGGTGCTCCAGACAGCCGTCGGCGACGTCACTCGGGCGTGGGGCTTGGCCAAAACTAACATTTCTCTAGGGTAGGAGTGTAAAGACTCCGCCACGCTGGTGGCTGGGGGAAGCAGAGCGGTAAGGCGCAAGAGCCATGAAAGAGGGTCGAAGGAGGTTGGGGTCAGCCTCGCACGACGGGCCGTGGTTTGTGCGGGGAGCAGTGTCGAGGCGCCTGGGACGGCGTTCTTGCATTAGTACTTTTCGCCGCGTTCACCGCCTGCTCGCAAGCTGACGTCTGGGCGGGTGCACTGGAAGCAGAGGTCTGGGGCGGGTCGGGCGGGAGGCCGGTGTGACGAAAAAGGGCGGGCGTGGGTTGCTCGATGCGACGGCTGTGCAAGATGGGTTGTGCAGCTGCAGGCAGAAAAAGAAAAGCGCAGAGGCAGATCTCAGCCGGGAAGGAGACACACATGCATGCTGATGGCGCTAGGATGACGGGTGACGGGTGACGGCCGCTGGCGGCGGCGGCGCGCAGGCAGGCAGCCAGCCAGCCATAAGAAGAAGCCTTGCTGCCTGCTGCCTATTCCCACGAATGTGTGTGCGTGTTGAGAGCCAGTCGGCACCGGGACCATGTCGCAGTGCGAGGCCTGGCTCCTGGGCTGAGCGCCGAGGGGCAGTGCTCGCTTGCTAGTTGGCTGCGTGCAGCCAGACTACTGCCATGCCCTCCAGACATGTCGCTGCGTCATATGATGGATGCCCCAGCAAGAGCCTGGATGTCACACTCTCTGCAGCTTGCCGCTCACGACCAGCTGCCGGCCCGCGCGCTCTCACCACGCAGCCACCTGCGACAGGCGCCAGATTTGCAACCACCAGCGTACCTGCAGCGAACCTTCGAAGAAACAGCCGCACTTGTCCCAGTTGGGGGCCAAACGCACACTAGGCCGGTGGGGGCCGGAATGCGGCGTCGATGCAACGGGTACATGGGGGCCAGAGATCCCGTAATCGAGCCCGCCCCCGGATAACCTACCGAATGCGCGCCCGCCCCTCGTCCTCCGCACCTCACTCCCAGGAATGCCTGTCCGTCAGCTCGCGTCATGCACCCCTGGTCGATGAGAAGGAGAAGGGGGTTAAAAAAAAATAAAAAGTAATTTTCTCTACAAACACCCCATGTCTTTCCGCAAAGCACGGCCGTCAAGAAAGGAAATGTACATATTTCGAGCCCCGGGGATATCAAAAGACACCAGCCAACCAAAACACCCAAAATCCGCCCCATTTCTCTGCTGCTCTGGACGAGAAACAACTCTTCGTACGCCGCAAACACATAATCCAAAATTCGTCATCAATCCGGATAGGGGTAGCCCTGCTGTTGCCTCGGATATGACGACGGTATCTGCTGGTATTGTCCAGCCTGAAAGCGGCCTCCACCATTGATCTGCTCGCTTTGCATGTTGCCCGTCATTGACATGCCTCCACCGAAGTCTGTGCCCATCGGCCCGTTGTAAGCATACAGGTTCGGTGGCAAGTCGTTGCCAAAGGGTCCGGCTTCGACTGGGGAGTGAAAGACCTGCCCAGCTTGGGCGAAGTCCGTGACAGGTGTGATTGATTGGGGGTACCCGTTCGAAGTATACTGGTTGGGGTCCAGCCGATTCTGCCCGTGCAGGCCGCTTGTCGCAGCTAGCCCCGGGTACGACCGTATAGCAAAACTCGATGCAACCTCGTTACTGTTGTACGGTGCCGCCGGAGCCTGCTGCTGAGGCTGGGCTTGAGCCCGGTAGTTTTGCATTTGCGGAGGTGGGTACGAGTGCATGGCCGTCGAAATTGCCGACGAAGTGGCTTCCTGATTGTAGCTCGAGTAGCTCGAGCTGATGCTAAGATTCTGCTTGTATTTGGAAGTATTGCTGGGAGTGGCTGAAGAACTGGCCCGGGCCCGATGTGGCTGCGACTTCTCGACAGGGCTGATGATGCTATCAGCACTGAGTTGCTTATTCTCAACCAACGGAAGGATCGGCAGGCTGATCTGCTCCAGGTGCTTCGCGAGGTGTACCGTGAGCTTCTTCCAATTAGGGCAGATGTTCCCACAGAATCGGCATGGTTCGTGCTTTGGCTCTTTCGTCGTATCCCGTCGACACGCTTCCACCAAAGCCCACACCTTGTCGGAGATGTCACCAGGCCCGCCGAAAACGTCATCTCCTCTTTGCCAATCTGCCAAGTTTACTTTGATGCTGTTGTGGGCATGTGGAGCGCGTCCAGTCCGTGCCTTCGGTTCTGGCACCTTGTGCTCACGCACAAGGTGCTGCACGAAGTTATCTTTACGATAGCAGGTGTGACCACAGCCTTGCCTGTTGCAATACCAGTTCTCTAACTGGCGGTGCCTTTCATTCTCGTGCCTGACCCAGTCGGCCTTCCGCTTGAACGACATGGGCTCACCACAGTTGGGAAACGTGCACGTGAAAGGCTGGAGGTCCTCGTACACATGCTTGGTCCAATCCGACGGTTTGAAAAACTTCTTGACCTTGAAGCAAAGAGGGCACTCGAATTCGGCGGGCATGCGCTTCACTGGCGGAACGGGAAATCCTGCGGGCAACGGCTTCGGGATGATTGTGCCTTCCTCTGATGGATCGATCTCATCCTCGGACGAAACGACGATTTGGAACCCGGCAAAGGGTGCTTCCCCATCTTTGTTGTTGTTTTTGGGAGGGAGTATCTTGGATTGGCCTCCCAAAGCAGTGCAGTATCCCTTGGATGCACAATTCTTCTCCTTGATAGCCTTGAGGTGCTTGACTTTTAGATCAAGAAGTTTCTTATAGCGGCGATTCTGCTCCTGCGCTATTCTCTCAACCATGTACTCATCTAGTCGAGGATTGAGGAGGCGCGCATGGGAACGGAACCCCTCGATAGTGGGAATTATTGGATCCGTCCGAACCTTGAGATTCATAGTAAATCCACCCATCTCGTTAAAGTCACCGTCTTCCTCGTCGCCACTCCCCTCGGCCCCGCGGAGAGAGGGATCGGGGACGTTGGCCTCGTTTGCAGGCGTCACCAATGACAGAGTTGGGGGCCCTCCGTGGGTCCGCATGAGCTCGGAAAGGCCTGGAGTCTTGCTGCCGATGTCGCTTCGACTACGACTTCTCCGGATAGCGTTCTTTGCGTAAGTGAACGGCGCCAGACTCCCATGGTCTTTGAAAAGAGCAGTGGGACTACCATCTGGCCTTGGGGATTTCGATCGTCCCCAGCTGCCTGTGCGCTTGGGTGGCTCATTGATCTTAGTCTCAAGCGATAGAACGGGTGGCGAAGGAGATGACGCCGACAGTTGCGAAGGATGGCTGGGGTGGCTGCCTTTTCTTTTCAGAAGATTGGTAGGGTGCCTCTTCAGATTATCCAGCAGACTACCTTTCCTCACCCTAGTCTTCTCCTTTGGCTTATCTGCATCGGCAACAGGCCCAATGTTCTTCGAAATTCCGGAGGCATGGAACACGCTTCCTATTTCTGACTCACTTCTGCGGCGGGCCGAGCCCAGAGTTGCTGCCAGTGAGGCTGTCTCAAGATCTCGAGCGCGTTGGTGGAACTTCATCATGGCGGCGTTTGACGTGTCAGGTTGATATTTCACTTCCGAAGGCTCTGTCGGGCGCGGCGCATCACGCCAGGGACGGACATGCGAAGGCAGGCTTGCGTCCTGGTCGTGGCGCGGTACCGGAGGAAAGTAAGAGCCTTCTTCTTGGGCATTGTCCATCTGAATGAAAGCCGGGGGAGAGCCTGGAGTACTAGCCTCATCTTCTTCATCAGAAGGATCGGGTTCTTCCTCTTCAGATTCCACATTGATGTGCAAGCCGGGTCCTGGAACTTTGAAGTGAGGGAACTGGAGACCTAGGCCATCTTGTCGGCGAGACATGATGTCGTTAGTACTCCGTGCTCTCCGGCGCCCAGTAGCGGAAAGCTTCTTGCGCCGAGGGCGCGTGTCGGGGTCACCAGCTTCGCTTCCGACATCGTTCTTGGTGAGCCATTCGGCCACGTCTTGGTTTTTCTCTTCCATGAGCCGTTGGTCTTCCTGCTCCTTCAAAGTCGGGACGTAGATGTCTTTCATATCATTCCGGTCCTCTGGGCTTATGCCAGCATGCCCGGAAGTGGTACTGCGAAGCCATGAACCATCCTCGCCTCGTACAGGCGGGCCAACTGGAATTGTCCGGATAGGAACTTCCTGTGCGAACGACCGCCCGGGGTCATCTTCATCAGATTCCTCCAGATCATGCGGGGAGAGATGATTGCCGGAACGCTTAGTTCCGAGGCCTCGGTCACCGCTCGGGCGAGCCGGCGACTCATCTCTGCTAAAGTTTTCAATGCGCACGACAGGACTTGAAAAATTCGCGCCTGAGCGATCGTTAGGAACCTCAAGGAAGTTGTCACCTGGGCTTGCTGTTAGGGCCGGACTACGTTGCTGCTCTGGAATGGACATGCCGTGTGATTGCTCTTTCATGCCAGGGGTTAACGAACTTGGCACTGTGCCGCCGTGCTTTGTTGGTGCCGAGATAAGGGTCGGGTTCGACAAGCATTCGGTGCTAGAGCCTGGGCTTGAATGGGTAGTCAGACTGGGAGACATGAGATGTGTTGATCCGTAGGTGGTTGTGAAATCAGGTGCTAGAAGATTGTTGTTGTTTGATGCATTGACGCTGCTTGGCCCGGAGGAGTTCTGGGATACGGCAGAGCCGTTCTGAAAGTTGGTGTTGAAGCTACTCATGGCGTCCACGGTAAGAAAGCTCATGTTCATCTGAGCGTCGAGAAGGTCGTCATCGAAACCGGGGGTGGTGTATTGGCTGATGTCGGTGTAACCGTGGTCTGAGAGGAAGGTCTCCGGCGTGGTGTGCTCGTGATAGGACGAGATGGAAGGAGACATGTTGTTTCCTGAGGCGCTAAACGACGGCTGGGCGGCCTGCGTATCCTGGTAGTGATTGTTCGGCTTGGTGTGTTGTGTTTGAGAAAAATTGGGCGGCTGCAGACCCATGGTAGCTGCATCCTGACTGCGCATGGATAGGTGGGCAGCCATCTCCTCTGCTGCTGAATGGTGCGAGGCGTTGCTGTGGGCGCTCCTGCTTCGAGAGTGACTGGGACGGGAGGACTGCTTGCGATGAGCCTCATCTGAAGACGAGGCAGCGAGGAAGTCGTTCATGATGTCGGAGTGGTCGTGGGCATTCTTGTTGGATTGAACGGGGATCACTGGACCCACTAGAGACATGGCAGATTTAGCATCTAGCCGCCGACAAGAGAGGCGCGCGGGAGCGTCCAAGAGTCCGGTTGACAATGCGCGCGACGATCTGCGCTAGCAGTGGGCGCGGCAGTGGGGGGCGATTCCGAGAGAGGACGGACCAAAGCAGCGCTACTGCGCAACGAGGGGATCTGAGGAGAGAGAGAGCGCGCGCGCGCGGGGACCGAGCTAGGAGCGAGAAGGGAGGCGGCGCGGCGGCAGGCGGGAGTTCAAATGTCGGAGAACGAGAGGACACGATGGGAGTCGGAGGACAGCAGTCGCAGTGCGGGCGCTTGTCGCAGGGCAGGCGATTGGTGAGCAACTCAGCCGCAGGCCCAGGTGGGATGGGAAACCACGGCAAAGCCAGGCACAGGCGCACTGGGCAAGGATGGCGGCTGCTTTTCTAGAAAGCTGAAGCGGACGGGCGGCATGTCCTTGCAGCGACACAAGCAGCGCGCTCTCAGTTGCCCATCCGCAGCGAGCAGACCAGACGAGTGTCACAGCACGGGCGCAGCGGGCAGGCGAGGCTGACGCGAGGCAGAGGCGGCGTTCTGGCGCCAGGCGCTGGGCCTGGGAGGGAGCGCGCCAAGCCTGGCCGCCGCGGGAGCCTGCTCCCCAGCGCCCACCCTGCGCGGCGATCCCTCAGGCCTGCCTCTCTTCATCATCAAGCATTCGCGCAAAGCTCTCCCCGCGGCCAGACAAGCACGACTCCGGCGTGGTTGGCGCCCCGAGGCAGACTTCGCGCCGGGAGGCCGACATCATAATTGCACGCCCGCCCAGCTAAGCAGCAGTGCTGTGCGGTGGCTGAGCCTGCTTTTCTACATCTTGAAACCCCATCAGAGTTCAAAGCCACGCCTAGCGCTCCAAAATCCGCCCTGTTCCCTGGCTGACTGCCTGATGAGGCTCTCCAACTGCCGTCCGCCGGTCGAGCTGGCAACCGCAACCGGTTTGATCGCCCACAACGGCGCGATGGGGAAGCGCTGTGCTTCGTCCTGATTCACTGCGCGCCGCTGATGCGAGGATTGTCACTAGGGTGCCGCCTTGGGCAGTGCAGCGCGCCGGGGCTAGCCTCGCTGCCTTCGCCGTCCTTGTGACAGTCGACACTGCGATCCATCAGATACACCGTCCCCGGCCAAGGTGTAGCGGCGCACGCGTGTCGACCAGTTCCGCATGTTTATTGTCGTTTGGTGAGCGCTCTGACGTCCCATGCACAGTATGCAGCTGGCAACGATGTACGTGGAAAGCTCGCCACCACTTGCAGCAAGCACGAGAGCACGTAGCTGTCCACTCGTTTGGAGTTGCAGCACTAGCCCAGATGCGAAACTGACATGAGAATGACAACTAGCCCAGCCGGGCGAATGCTCGGGAGCTCCATCTGTTATTTCGGTTGCTGCTTTTTACGGAACACCCATCTCGCATGCCAAGAGTTCGGAAATAATGATATCTTTGACCGAGTCCACCGAGCACTGGGGCTATGTCCCGTGTGAATGCCTCAGGCATGCAAGCGCAGCGAGGCTGCATCCTCTCCGCCGACACCTTTCCGATTTGGTCAGGAAGATGCGGCCCGCTTCTCGCGCGCGAAAGACACGGCCCGCAACGCTCCGCATACCTCTTTTTGTTGGGCATGATAATGCCAAGAAAAAAAAAAACTTAAGCTGCTGTCTTCGACCCGTCCTGACAAGTCACCGTTCGTCGCAATCCTCCCTAACCATCGGATAGGAGGTGCTGTGCAGAGTCATGTTGGAACGGCGCATGCCTGGTGCGCTCGCTCGTGCGGAGGAGGTGCATGCGCGACAGTGGAGCAATGCAGGGGAAGCTCCACGGGCGGGATGCCGCCTGAGATACGCGCCGGCTGCCGGAAGCAAAGATAATGTTCCGCAGCTATTTGGCGCTATGCTTGGCCTCATCGCCTTATGCAGCCTTCGCAGGCCTATTTCTTGCAAGACGCTCGCCCTACGACAAGGGCGCTGAATAGTTTTATTTACCTGGCCATAATCACGACGCAGTCGATTCGCTGAAGACGGCCCTACCCACCATCTCCGCAGCGGACAGACCCTGGCGCGGCACTTCGTTCTTCTTTGAATGTACTTGGGCCCGCAGTCGTGCAGGGACCTCCCGGGGCTGCGCTCGGCAAATCGGCGGCAAGCGTCATCATCGGTCCCGCTTCATCGCTTGTTCCAGCGCGGACGAAGGGATCTAGAGGGGTCGAGATGCTGCCAAACACCTGCAACTGCTTCACGCCGGCCAACGGCTCGAGCGTTGGTCCTTAGCATTTATTCTTACTCGCATCCTCCGCTCCGCCAGCTCCTCTACACCTCCCGCCCTCCGTCCGCCGCTGCAATCCTGTGTACCTGCACGCTCGTTGATCTGCATGTGACTTTGGGCTAAGTTTCACGAGGACAGTTCACAGCAGCTTCTCGCTCTTGCAGCCTCTTAAGTCATCTTACCCCCTCTTATATCGCCAAACCTTTCGCCCATACACTCCTACGCCTGTTACCACGACAGAAAATGGTCCAGTTCATCCCCCCTCCAGAGCCACGAACTCTGCTCCCTCCTCTTCTCGCCTGTCTACCAACCGCTTTTGCATCGCCGCGTCCCCCACCAGCACTGCTTCCTCTTCTGTCGCCAATCCTGCGCCAGCGCGTCCAGCTTCTCTCCTCCTCCAACGGCCCCAGCGAGTCATGGCTCCCTCTCCTATCGTGGGATAAAGAGCGCGCCACCAAGCTTCCCAAACTTGTGGAGGAACTTGCAATCGAGCCCCACCCTTCCTCCGGAGAGGTTGAATTCGAAGACGTGAAGAATATCAGGTACAGGCGACGAGATGAGGAGACGCTAGAGGCAAGGCTGGAGCTGGAAGAATTCAGGCTTTTGCCTGTGTACTTGTGGTGCATGACGGATGAGGCGAGCGGCGGTCCAGGGTGGCGACTCACTGAACTACGTGCTCTCGAAGATATCGATGATGGCACAGAGTGGTTTGCTAGTATGGATGAGGCCAACGAGGGCTCCAAGATTGCATACATTCGAGATGCTCTCCGCCAGGACACGCTGAATCCGAATGGGCGGAGCGTGCCAGACCAGCAACGACACGATAACCACGAGGAACAAGTGGATGATGACGACGATTACTGGAATGCCTATGACAGAACACCTGGCCGAACTCCTGCCAGGACTCCTGCAAAGCGCTCGCCCGCTCCTGGCTCGAGTGTCCAAATGCCATCAGCATCGGAACTGGAATACTTTGCTCGCTACGCAATGGAGGTCCAACCCGCTCTAGATGCGCACGACCCGGAAGAGGAGACTGACGAGCCTGTTGAATCCACTCTCAACGGCAATGTGCTGGTGTCGAGTGGACGACGACCGCAGGTTGAGCCCTTGGAATCTTCGAACCTCGGCTCTGGTGGATACGACTCATCACTGCCGCCCCCACAAGCAAATGGCCAGGACTCGCCTTTTGAACACAGTGAGATCAACCACCCTCGTCCCGACTCTGCTGCTTCTTCGCTCTCTGGCTCGATCGAGAGGATGGAACAGGCTGCAGAAGTCCACTCTCAAGCGGAAATTGCTATCAAGCAGCACATCAGCACAGATATCAAAAGTCTGTACAGATTGGCCCGGTCGACTGGAATTCAGCGTGATGAATTTGAACGCATTGTCAGGACGGAATTGCGAATGCTCACCATGATGGAACTCGATGAATAACGCATAAACGCAACGACGGTCAATGTATAGAGGCGTATTTGCATTCCAAGCATAGGCGCGCGGTTTTCGGGGCGCAAGGTACTTTCTCAAGCTCTTTTTTTTCTTCTCTTGGTATAAGCTGTGAACCAGCATGTCTGTATGTAGATACCACCCTTCTTGGGTAGCAATGCGACGCATATTTTGCTGCCTCATTTGGCAAGTCGCGTTTGTCCTTGAATTCAATCCTTGGGAACGCACAAGCACCCACGCCGAATCATCCGTAACACGTCGATAGAATAGGAAAAAGCAACAACCAGCTCATGCCTCAGGTCTCCACAACTCGTAAAGGCACATATTTGCCTTATCTTCAGCCCCTCCGCCTTGCCTTAGCTCCGCCTGCCCTTAGCTGGTTCAGTACGTCTTGAACGTTCGTGCCGTCCACGCGGATCTCATTTGTGGCACCGGTGCCTCGGCCAATCTCTTCTACAACGTTGTCCGGGTCCGCAGTGCCGACGATGGGAATCTCAGACGCGACAAACTGCTGAAAAGGCTTGGTGGCCAAGTAACCGTCGGATGTAAACCACCGGGTGAAGGGTGCGCTGATGTGGATCTCCTGCCAAAGCGTGCTCTTCGGGTTATTCTTGTCGGACGAGGTAAAGCGAACTGTCATGTGGTAGATTGGGATGTTCTTTTCAACGCGCGAGGCAACTTGCAGCTTCAAAATAGATTCGTGTCAGTAAAGTGGTCTAGATGCGTCTGCAAAGGGATCCTGCGAAGGACGGAGGATTGCGCACCTTCAGCCCGTCCTTCTCACCGGAATACACCAGACCTTTCTCCACGAAGTACATCCAGTACATGAATGCGCCGTTCAAGAGAAAGTACACCACTACAGCAGGTGCGGTGTACGGCTTACTTGCATCCCACCCGAATTTGTAGTCGAAATAGAAGAGAGATCCGGCGATGATGACGGCACTGTAGCCGAGAGCAAGCCGTACGTCGGTGAGCTTATGCGACTGACGGAACTTCAGAGAGTTGAGATAATTTGGGAGCGCATCGTCAGTCGTGTTCTTGAGATCTACACGAACTATGTCAGCGTTTGCTTTCTGGAGTAAAGCCTCGGCGGGGGTGCGGCGTACCGGGGATGGAATAGACCGCGATTTTCTGTTGCTCTGGCATTTTGGCAGTTGTAGAGATGTGGAATTGATCCCGAGAATGAACGAGTCCTGTATCAGGCTCGGGGCGCGTGCACTTCTTGTTGGTTGTTGTCGCGTTTGGCAGAGCTGCGGTTGAAGCACAAGGTGTCTTCATCATAGAGCTCCCGGTCGCTAGGCCGCGGATCCCTGTCCGAGCGCTGGCAGCCGCACTGCACCGCGCCTGGATCAACTTCACGACGCTGCCTTCTCCATCGACAACCGACCTTGCCTCTCCCAGAGGGAATTATCAAGACCATATCATCGCGCAGGCACTTTGGAATGATGGCTCAACCGCAGGTGCAGACGATTCACCGGGATCCCGCCCTATTGTACGCCTGCGCGCGAACCTTCCTACGAGCGTGGTCTAGAAGCTAACAGCAAGTGCAGCTGGTGGATCTTGCTGCCCATTACGGTGGTCATGGTATGCTCCCCTTTGCGAAACGAAACGGAGCAGGCCTCTCTGACATGCTCCAGGTCTTGACGGGCATCCTCCGCCACTATGCGATGGTGCTGTTGCAGACTTCACCCAAGAAGCAGACGCTTGAGAAGCTGCGCGAACACCGCTCGCTCATGCGAGGCGTCAATCTGCGGTCCAACGCCAACGTCCTTTCGCCATCCTCGTTCCAGAGTCGCAAAAACTACCTCGTGTCCGCCTTCAAGGACGGTGCCTTTCTCGCCGATCCGGAGGCAAGAGGCAAGCCCCGTCCCAATCCGATGAGCGACCCCGCAGCGATGGAGGGCATGATGGGCGCCATGAAGGGCAACGTGGCTATGATGGTCCCGCAGACACTCATCATGGGCTGGATCAACGCGTTTTTCTCGGGCTTCGTCATCCGTAAGTGGCCGCCTACATTCTTTCTACTCTCAAAGCATTACGACAGCAGGGCGTTCATGCATGGAGCCTATGCATCCGCCCCGACGAGAGTTCCACATTGCTTGTGGCGTTCTACCCTCTGGGAAGATGTCTAGGCTCCACGCGCAGGGCGCCCAACTACCGTGATATACTTGGACGGCTCCCAAGACAATCACACAAGAGAGCTATGCCTCTAATATGATCCTTGGCCGCAGTGAAGCTTCCTTTTCCGTTGACGCCGCAATTCAAGTCAATGCTCCAGTCGGGTGTCGGCACGCGCGACCTTGATGTGCAATGGGTGTCAAGTTTGTCGTGGTACTTCTTGACACTTTTTGGCCTGCAACCGGTCTACAACTTCATCCTGGGCAGCAATAACGGTACGTCATCACACATCCGGACTCTGGATTGACCGGAAATCTAATAGCATATGTGTGCAGCTGCAAGCCAAGTGACGCAGCAAATGGCGCAGATGAACCCTGCGGGAATGATGGGGCCAGACCAAGACCCGGACAAACTGTTTCAAAACGAGGCGGAGAACCTCGAGGTGGTGGACCATTATTGGATCTTGGAGAGAGTCGAGGATCGCCTGCTTGCGAAGTTGACCTGAAAATCATTCCCAGCGATGTCATTGGGCTTTCATCTGCAAGTCAGCCCACGCGAGTGCGAGCGGCCAGAGCAACCGGGGCGGACCGCCTGGCAGCACGCAGCACGCAGCACGCAGCACGCAGCAAGCAGCAAGCAGCGAGCAATGGCGGCGGCGGCGGCAGCAACACAAGAGTGCGACCCCTCGGTTCACCGGTGTTTCCCGCACATGCATGTCAAGGTCCGAGTTGCTGGCAGCATGCGGGATGATCGAAGGCTTGTCAACCTGGGGCAGACAAGGCACACTCGGCGCGCGGGAGCTTGATCGTAGCAGAGCCTCCTTTTGTCTAACGATAGCTAGCTGTCGGTATGGATAATAGAAATATGCATCGCCCCACCGGGCTTTGTCTGGGCTGCTCAGTGCATGTGCTGGTGCAGTGTTGGCCAATGGATAAGGACAGGCGGCGCAGCTGAGGCCAAGGCCGCCGCGGGGGTGCGACACCTCTCCTCCGCCTCTAGGCATCAGCAGCGCCCAAGACATTGCAACAACCAATTCGATCAAGGGCGGTGTTGCACAAGCCGCCTGGCTCGCTGCCTGACAGTGCGGCTGTTTGCCTCGTTCTCGTCTTCTGGCCCTTCTCCCGACTGGACCGACTGCTCCTCGCGCGTCTCCACCCGCCCTCGCGCTGCGCCCGCCCAGATTCGATGATCGGGTGCAGCATTGCAATGGGGCGTGCTTGCTTTTTGTTTCGCTGCTCCGCGCCAGCTTGCGGCGCCCAGCTCTTGCAGCGAACCCGTGGGGGGCAGGAATCTGGCTGCCGCTTCTCGTTCGTCCGTCGGCGCGCACTCTGCGCCCTCATGCGCCCTCTCTGGCCCCCAACCCCTCCGCAGGCACGAATGAGCGCTCCCGTAGTTCCGCCCGCGCCCTTTGCAGGAGCTCAGCCGCACGCCCGCCGGCCTCCCGGGCCCATGAGGCGCTCCAGCAGTGCGCTGTAAGCCATCAGCGCTTCTTCGAGCGGCATGGATCTGCCCAAGGACGCAGGCGTGGCGCTGGTTCCCCATTCTTGCCCGCCCCGTTCGCCCTCTTTGCCGAACTCTTCACGCGGCAGCGCTCGATCAGTTATCCATGCAGGGATCTGCAGCCCGAGATGGTGGGACAGAGGGACTCTGCCACAATGGCTGACCATCCACGCCCCCCAATCCAAGGCGAAAGCAGCACACAGACCGGTCAGCATGCAGGGGTCGCGTGTCGATGGCTGCTCCTTGCGACACACAGCTAACCGACGCTAGCGCTTGTGCAATACATGGGGGCGCGAAAGATGCGGCTCTGCGATACGTACCGAAGGCACTTCGCCATAAGAGTGTGCGATCCAGGGAGCGGTTGCTCGTGCAGGACATCGATACACATACACGACTTTCAGGGCGGAGCACACACCCTACAGCTCACCCATTCTTAGATTGCTACTTGTCACTGCCCTACAAGGTGCACTTTACTTCGCCTCATTTCCTTTTCTTGCATTCCGTCATATCTTGCAACCATCAGAGCGATCAGTCTGTATAAGTATCCTCGAGCGGTGCTCCGCACTCCTCCGCTCTATAGTCTAAGCACTAACGGTACGCGTCCGAGCCAACATTCTCAAACAACTGTTTTCTTATTGCTGCCAAGCAGATCGACTTGATGTCACTTCGTCCCTGAACCTCTTAAATACCATTATACGTTTTCTGCATATCGTCTTCCCCTTAGTACAGCCCTGCTTCCTCTCTTGCATGCGCAATGGATCCATATTCGGCGTTCGACGACATTCCTCAGATCCAGCTCCATACGGAAGGCCATCTTCAGGATGCATACCGGTGGCCTGACCGGGACACTATGTGGCCTAGTGCTCGTGCCCATCAACGAGCCATTAGCCTATTCGGGTCAGAGGTGACCTTAAACACAACGCCGGTGCACGCCATGTCCAACATGCAACGTTACTTGAGCCGGCCTGAGCGCACCCTCTTCGAGACAAATGTCTTTCAGCTAGAGAGCATAAACGACAATGAGCCACGAAATTTCGACTTCGAGCCTCGCTTTGAGCCACAAGCCCCATGGCCGCACCCTGAAAAAAAATCAAGACAGAGATCGCCTGACAATTACCGGTCCAGCTGGTCCGTCTCCTCTGGCAACAGCTACAGCTGCTCGCATCGGGATGAGCGTAGCATCAACGGGTTTGGATCACCCGAGGGTAGCAGCAGCCCCCCGTACGGCTCTCAGGATGCCGTTTACAGCGACTATAAGCACTTTCCCCCATATTCAATGGAGGAGGCGACCCTTGGAGCGGGCGGTTCCTGCACCCTTCAAGATATCCAACCATACCCATCTCCCACCGAGGACATCGAACCTCCAATGGAGTACGATGACTGCCCCGACATGAAAATGGGATACGCCTGCGAACAGGAGACGATTTTGTTCAATGGTAAAATGGAGCCTGATGACCAGAATCATTGCGCACGTCTCCAAGAAGACGACGTCATCCGAGTTCGCGATGCAGAGTCTGTCAAGCCCGTCGTGAAAAGTGAAGATGACGCCGACTCCGACTGGAGGCCTCGCAAGCGTCGTCGTCGGACATCGCAGTCCAGTGCCAGCTCCAAGAGCTCCAGCAGACGTTACGGCAGCTCGCGCAAAGGCTCGTACGCTTCTGCCAATGAGCGCGGTCGCATATCAAAGCGCACAAAATGCAGTTCCTCGCCTAAAGACGGCAACCCCATTAATCGACCATTCCCTTGTCCCCTCGCAGGCTACTCTTGTCAAGCCACTTTCGCTTCCAAGAACGAATGGAAGCGGCATGTCAGCACTCAGCACATTCGTCTCGGCTTCTGGCGCTGCCAGCTTTGCCCGAGCAGTGTGGATGGAGGGGCTACGACCTCCTATAACGATTTCAACCGCAAAGACTTGTTCGCCCAGCACCTGCGCCGCATGCACATGGCACCGTCCACCTCTGCGGGTCACAAGGGATCTGTACGCTCGTCGCCACATACTAAGGGATCCCTCATTACGGATGATAATATGCAGGACTTCCAAAAGAAGTGCTACATCAAATTACGCGATCCACCCCCGCGAAGCTCGTGTCTCTTATGCAGCCGGTCCTTCGAGGGCCCCGGGAGCTGGGATGAGCGGATGGAGCACATTGGGCGCCATTTCGAAAAAGAGCGGAAGGGTGCAGATGCGAAGATGTACGGCGTTGAACGGTGGAGGGAGGACCGCTTGCTCGAGAAGTGGCTGAGCAGCGAAGGCTTGATTGAGCAGACTTCAGGAGGCGAGTGGCAGCTTGGTAACGGCGAACCGAGGCTTGACCGGGACGAGATCATCGTAAGGAGGGCTAACGAGGGCGATTCCGATGTGTCTTCGGATGATGAGTAATTCCTTTTCTTGCGCTATCGTAGATGACGATATCTTCTCTTTTACTGGTGTCGGCGTTGATGTTAGCTTCGCTTGGGCTAGGATGCTTGGGACACAATGACTTGATACCCCTTCGTTACGATCATTCCTCCCCTTTCGGTAGCGCATTGGCATGAAAGGATACGAATATGTGTTTACGTAGTTCTGGCCACAATATACATGCCTCGTCATCTCCAATCACTGTTGATACAACCGAACGCACGGGCATGTGTGCATGAAGCACCTACCTTTCCTGTGGCTTTTGTCGTCCAGGAAGTCTGTGCCGTGCTTTCATGTCTTTGATCCTTTTGAATAGTTGGACGTATCAAGGCCTGTAGTTCATCGAGCCAAGCTTGTTTGAACAAGTAAGCATCTCTTTCCGCAGCGGTCAAGAACGCGCGACTTCATCGATGCGAAAGGTTGTCCAACAAACTTATTGGTGCATCGAGGTTTTTCAGCCGGGTATTTGATCTGATGAACGGGTGGAAAAGTTAATATCAGTAGCTGTGCCTACATCCATGCCTGTGCCAAATAGATTATTTAGCGCGAACACCGAGCCTCTATGAATGGTGTAAGTATTCGTTGCTGGGCGTTGAAATACTACTAGAGCATGCGGTGGCGTCAGCCACATACCACATGGCTCGTGCATTTATCGATACCGATAGATGCGCTGCTGATTGTGTCACCTTCCACCCTATATCAAACCAGCCCAATTTACCTGTCTCATCCTCAAATGCTCCAACTACCGCGCTGAGAAGACAGTCGAGACCGGCGAGAATGAGCGACCTGGCGAAGACCATTGGCAAGGCCAAACTAGGCACCAAAACACCCAGCAGCAGCAGCATCAACAACAACAACAGCAGCAGCAACCACAGGATCATAGACGAAGAACCAAGCCAGCAAGTTGAAGATGATTCCTCCTCCGCCTCATCCGTTTCATCCACCGGCACCGTGGTGCCTTCGTCGACGCAGAAACCAGCCTCAGCCTCAGCACCTCATGTCGATTGGACGCGGTACTTCGCGCAGGAGCTGTTCCTCGAGCACCTCGACCAAGCCACCAGCCAGCATGCCCAGTATCATGTCTACGTGACGCCGCCCGGCACACCTAAGGCCCCGCTCATCGTGCTGCACCATGGAGCCGGATCGTCCGCACTCACGTGGGCGCTCTTCGCGCTCGAGGTGCGGCGGCTGATGCCCGAGGTCGGCGTGCTGGCCGTGGAGGCCCGCGAGCACGGCTCCGTCGTGCGCGACGCCGATGGCGGTGTCGACGGCGAGCTGACGGTCGCGAACCTCAGCAGCGACCTGTGCCGCATGATCACCTTGACGGCGGCAAGGTTGGGGCTGTCGCAGCCGCTTCCGCAGCTTCTGTTGGTCGGCCATAGCCTTGGGGGCGCGGTGGTGACCGAGGCCGCGAAGAGCGGCACCCTGGGCTCCAGCGTGCTGGGCTATGCGGTTCTGGACGTCGTCGAGGGCTCCGCCATGGACGCCCTCAAGCATATGCACAAGTACCTCTCCACGCGGCCCTCCATTTTCGCCTCTGTGGACGAGGCTATCGACTGGCACATCCGCAGCCGCACGCTGCGCAACCCGGAGAGCGCGCGCGCATCCGTGCCCAGTTTGCTCCGGAAGCTCGAATCTGGGAAGTGGATCTGGAAGACGGATCTGGCCAGGACGGAGCCGTTCTGGACGAACTGGTTTGAGGGACTGAGCAAGAAGTTCCTCACCGCGAGAGGGGCGAAGCTGCTGCTGCTGGCTGGCACTGATCGCCTGGACAAGGAACTCATGATTGGGCAGATGCAAGGTCAGCTTATTGAAGAGTTCCCATTACATTATCTAAGACGCTCCCATGGTCGTCACGGTTGCTGATGTCAGAATGTTGCAGGCAAATTTCAACTCCAAGTCTACCCGATGGCTGGCCATTTCCTGCAGGAAGACGTGCCAGATCAAGTTGCGCAGACTACCATCGAGTTCCTCAAGCGCAATGATAGAAGCGTTCTGGTCCTCCCTCCCAAGGTATCAGATCTCATCGCGCAGGGAAAGAAGGTCTGACAAGGGAAATGTTGGCAAGTCGCGCGATTGAACGCGCTGTGCATTCTGATATTATTTTTTTTCGGGACCTCCATTCCAAGTAAATACCCCTCTTGACCATTTCCCATACTTTTTTTTTTGTCGGGTGCCGTACCCACACCAAAACGCCGAGCAATGCTAAGGAGCTAAGTGGAATTTGGGAATCATGCGACTATGAAGCGATGGCCTTGGCGATCTGGTAATGAGAAACATAGACACAGCGATTGAGGGCCGCATGGAATAGAACTTCGTCATGTATCATGTGCAACGTCATTTGGCTGCTCTGTTGCTTCCCCATCTACACGAGCCTTGTTCTTCCGTTTCCTCTTGCGTTTACCATGTTCTTCGGACATCTCACTAGCCGGTTTCGTAGCTTGGAGTTTCTGAGCTGACGCCTGCTGCTCGGGTCTCTTCTTGGGCTTCTTGACGCTCAGTGGATTCGGGGCCTTTGGCCCCTTTCTCTTCTTCTTTGGCTCAGGTTGCGTAGCGGAACCCTCAGCTTCCCCACCACTGCTCCCTTCGTCATCATCCTCTCGCTTCCTCTTTGGTTTTAGGGCCACGGTGCTTGGCCTCGTTTTGAGACCCGCTCTGAACTTCTCCGCCTCCGCCTTTCCCCTCACATCCTCTGTCGCGCCGGCCATAGGCTCCATGATCATGACACTTCTGTTAATGTAGATCAGGGGCACGCCTGGAATTTGACGCAGGTATGCGCGGACCTTTTGCTCCTGGCTCGCAACAATATACCGGTGTTTGTTCGTCTTGCTATCCTTAGGGTCCAGGACGGATCGGATGCATTCGAGGGTAGAGAGGGGCTCCTCGAGGGTATGATGATTACAGCGGCGGCGCTCGAAGGCTTGGGCTTTGGTGATGGCGTCTTGGTTCTTGGAGGCGTACAGGTGCCGCATCGAGCACTGCGTGATCATCGGCTTGACTTTGCCCTGCAGCGTGCGCTCGAGGTAGCCGGCAAGGTCCAGCTTCATGCGCGCCGTATCCTGGACGATGTCTGCATCGACTGTTGGGCAAGTCAGTACGGTGTAATTGGGCGCAAGGAAGCTGGCGGATCTGAACGCACCTAGGACCTGGTAAGGTTCGCGGAAGCCGAAGGTGAGGGCATATTGGTGCATCAGTTTGCGGTACTGCTTTGCCCGCTTACCGCGCATGGTTTCTGGTAGGGGGCCCGCGCAGGCGTGTGTCCGGAAACTGCGAACAGGAAAAAAATCTGGGGCACGCGCTTCGGCGGATGTTGCGTGCAGCGTCGCAGAGCAAAACGGGTGCACCCAAAAAGCTAAGCTTTGGCCCGTGCACAGCGCCGTCGCTGGCGGTGCCTGCCTGACTACGCAATGTCTCAAAGGGCAGGGGCAGCGCCCCGAGCGGATGGGGCAGCAGACAGCCCGGGATGACAGCGCCTCTCTCTCTCTCTCTCGCTCTCTTTCGCTCGTGCAGAAGGAACAAACTATAACCACCCCGACACCGCCTTCAATGCCGACTTCCGCTCCCTCGTAGCCCGCGCAATCCCACATTCGCTCCCCCTCTCCCGGCTGCCGCACCCTTCCCTTTCGCTCGACGAGGACAGTCATGTCCTCCGACGCTGCTCCCTCCGCCATCGTCAATGAGCCCCCCGCGCCACAAGCTCCTCGATCCACCGTCGCTCCGCCGAAGCAAGACCCCGTCAATCTGAACGTCGAGCTCGACGACTTCGGCCTGCCCGTACGCAAGAAGCCCCCGCGGCGCCTGATCTCCGAGATCAGCGAGGAAAACCTGCGAAAGAGCATAGAGGCACAGCCCCACGAGACCGCCGCAAACGCGGAAAGCACTCCGCAAGTCGAGGCGAAGCATGATGCATCGGAGGCGCCAGCGTCCGCAGGACAGGCCTTTGCGCCCTCTGCAGAACCGAGCCCTCCGACGGCGCAGGGCGAGGTCCACGCCGCCGTGAAGGTCAGCGTTGATGCAGTGCCATCGGCAGATCACGCGGCGGCGCGGGGCGACGACAAACAGGCGGAAACCAAACCCGACGTCCTTGCTGAGGCATCGGCGTCCGACCACAAGCACGCGGAGGCCGGCGCAGTGTCGGAATGGTCGCACCAACAGCTCGCTCCGAAGAAGGAGGAGAGGAAGGTGGACGACTGGGATAGCGGGTGGCAGGACATGCCCGCTTACGCTTCTTATGACATGTATAACGACGACAACAAATTGATTGCACGGGAGGCACACGACCTGAGTGATGATGAGGTGCAGTACGGCGCCCTGGGCGGCGCTGGAAAGGGCTACACGAGAGTCCAGATTGACGAAGATGCACAATCGGCCACGAGTATGGACGACAATACGGCTTATCTGTTCAAGGGAACGAAAAGCACAAATGTGGTGGATGAGGACGAGGATTCACGAGATCCGTTGTCTCAGATGCAGGCCACAAAGGATCTGCTCACCGAAGGCCAGAGGATTGCATACGTCGGCGTTGTCAGGCTATCGATGTTGGAGATGATCCGGGCCACCGAGAAGCTGGAAAGAACAAAAGGCGCCAAGAAGCAGCTGGATCTATCTTCTGAAGCAATGAAGATGTGGAGCCAAAAGATGATGGTTCGGTTGTATAGCCACATGGAGATTGAGTCCGCGGAACAGATCATGATCGAGCAGCTGGGGGAACATGGAGTTCAACCTAGTGATCTCACTCCAGCTCTCATGCAGAACGCCCGAGTCAAAAACCCCGTGGCTGAGGACACTGCATCAAGTCGGCCATCTGTCTCTTCTCCCCGCCCAAGCTCTACGTCTAGTGCTCTCTCCACCCCAGTCCCTGATACACCAGGCTCATCAATCCCCCCGCCGTATGAGGATCATGGGGGCGAGGACATGCCAGAAGTTCGAACCCCTTCACAGCTTCCAACAACCAGGAATATCGACATTGATCTTCGGTGGACCATTCTCTGCGATCTCTTCCTCGTCCTCATTGCTGACTCAGTCTACGACTCGAGGTCACGGGAGTTGCTGGAAAAGGTTGGCAGTTACTTACAGGTTCCTGGCATTGACATCTGCCGGTTTGAAAAGCGAGTTACGGATGCTCTCGAGATGCAAGAAGCAGCGAATGATCAAAACTGGAAGGACGATGGCGCTCTGGACCACCGCGCCAAATCCCAGAGAAACAGGCGGCTGGTAATGATGGGTCTTGCCACCGTCGGAGGCGGGCTGGTAATCGGTTTATCTGCGGGTCTCCTTGCCCCTGTTATCGGAGCAGGTCTTGCAGCTGGATTCACGACGATTGGCGTTGCAGGAACCAGCAGCTTTCTGGCAGGTGCTGGCGGCGCAGCGATCATTACCACCACTGGTGTTGTCACTGGAGGCACCATAGGAGTACGAGCTTCCGGCCGGAGAACAGGGGCAGTCAAGACTTTTGAATATAGGCCGCTTCACAACAACAAGAGGGTGAATATGATCATCACGGTATCTGGGTGGATGAATGGTAAGGTTGATGATGTGAGGTTGCCTTTTAGTACCGTGGACCCTGTCATGGGAGATATGTACTCTGTCTTCTGGGAGCCGGAAATGCTGCAAAGTATGGGCGATACTATCAACATCCTGGCAACTGAGGTAAGAACATCATTTGACCAGACGTATACTAGAGTCACTGATCTCTCGTAGGCTCTCACTCAGGGGCTGCAACAAGTCCTTGGCAGCACCATCCTTGTAGCCCTCATGGGTGCACTACAGCTTCCCATTGTCCTTACGAAGCTCTCATACCTCATTGATAATCCGTGGAACGTGTCATTGGCACGAGCAGAACTGGCTGGCTTGATTCTCGCCGACTCTCTCATCGACCGCAATCTCGGCGTCCGCCCTGCTACTCTCGTCGGATTCTCCCTCGGCTCCCGCGTTATCTTCTACTGCTTGCAAGAACTTGCAAGAAGGGGAGCATATGGCCTGGTTCAGAATGTCTTCATGTTCGGATCGCCTATCGTGGCGAAGAAGGATGAATATCTAAAGGCCAGGTCAGTGGTATCTGGTCGCTTCGTCAATGGCTATGCCACGAACGATTGGATTCTTGGGTATCTTTTCCGAGCCACGTCCGGAGGTATTATGCGAGTAGCTGGTCTCGCTCCGGTGGACGCTAGCGGCATCGAGAACTATGACGTCACCGAATTTGTCAACGGGCATATGGCGTATCGTGCATCAATTCCACGTCTGATGCGTGAGATGGGTTGGGTTGTGGAGAGCGATGAGTTTGCCGAAATTGAGGATCCTGATCCGGATAATCACGAAGCCAGACAGCGCGAGCTGATCAATGAGATCGAAGAGGCGCGGAAGGAATTGGAGAAGAAACCGGAGAAGAAGAGCGGATGGAATATCTTCAAGAAGAAGCAGGCAGAGAAGAAGGAATGGGAGATGTACGATGAGAAGGCGAAGGCGGGTGAAGATGACGGGAAGAAGAACGTATTGTTCGATGTGGATGCTATCCGAGCTGAGGCAGCGGAGATTGCAGCGCAGGGGGTTGAGGTAAAGCAGCTTGAAAGCACACTCCCACCGATGAAATTGGAAAGCCCACGCTCAAGCCTACGGCAGACGCAGAGTTTCAACGATTCCCTGGTAGATCACAACCAAGGTAGTAAGACGGCGCACTTGTACGACGGCTCCGAATACGACGCGAATCCTGACCACTGGGAGGGTAACGGTGATATCTCGATGACCTTTGACACATCTTACGAGACACCACCGGCGTCGAGACACGAAGCCGCTAATCCCCCATCAACATGGAGCTCACCCAGCGTCGAGAGACCGCCATTGCGCACGTCGAGCACTCTGCCAGTAAATTTAAGGGACTTTGAACACAACGCGTGGGCTGACGAAGACGACCCAGAGTGGGGGAAGGAGAAGGAGATGAAGATGACATTTGAATGAGGTTTGTTGCCTCCTTTCCCTTGAGGCGTTATGTCCTTCTTCTTGTTTTTAATTTTTTTGCCCCCCCTTCATTTCACTGCTGCCAAACTTGCACGGCGTTGCACATCGATCTTTTTAACCCCAACCCCCCTTTTCTATCTCTCTTCCCTTCCGAGATTCGGACACTTTTCGTTTTGGGGCGGGATGACGGCGGGGATACTTCCGGTGTGGGCAAAGATGGAAGATCACGGGCATCGTGAATCGCGCAAAAGACGTCGATCCGAAAGATATTGTGATAGGCGTTTGCTTTTTGGATGGCGGATTCTGGATTGTGCGGGTCGTTTTTGTTGGGCATAGAAAGATGGGTGTTTTTTCACCGCCGCTTGTACAAGTCGTTCTCTTTCGACGTTGGTATTCAGGAGTGGCAGCGTTGGCATTTTGGTGGAGGCGGAAGCGAGTTGATGTCATAGCAGAGTTTAGTAAACAGGAGGATTGATGGGGGCAGGATCGGGCGATGGTCAGGGCGGCGTGTGGCTTGTTGATAGGTAATGTTTGGGCTTTACACAGTAGTGCAGTTGTAATCAATCGTTGTTTCTGCAAGGTGGTGGTAAGCTGAGAAGAGCATGCATGCATCCGTCGGCCAGAACAGTACCAGAGAAGAGAGCCGGCTTGGCGAGGAACGGCGAGCACGGCGGTTGGGACGGGTGACAGCGGCCTGGCATCAGGGAGAGGGCAGAGCTGGCCTTCTTCGCCCGAAGACATCTCGAATACCATGCACTCCGAATCCTTCCAGGCCGTGCGAGGAAGATCAGCGGGTTTGCTCGAGTCAATCAATCTCCGCCTTCGCCCGGCGTCTCTCCCGCCGCGAGTCGGACAGGGCGCCAGAGCCTCAAGAGTCTCCGCGCAGGGCCTGGGGAACAGGCGGCTAAGGAAGGCACCGCGTCCGGGCACGATGAGCCAGGCGAAGCGTTGGGCCGTCGCCACTTCAGCGCCGCGCGCAAACGGTGTCGACGGTCGACGGCTGGCCCCGGGCCCCAGGCCCGAGGCCCGTCGCCTCCCCACATTCCTAGCATTCCGCCAAATGACGGCAACGGCGTCTCTGTTCCCAAGCCTCACCTGGCCCCGCCGCACTGCCCAATGCTCCCCAAATTCCAAATCTTTTCGGCTGCGTCCGTCTGGAAGCTTTCCCGCTTCGTCAAGCTCCGCCCAACTCTAATCGCGCTCAGTCTCTCCGGCCTTCCGCCCTTTCCCCTTCCCGTCCTTGCCCATGCCGGCAGTGGCTTGTGGCCTGTGGCCACTGGCCGCCGGCGTGCCTTCTTACCAAGCACCTTGCGTCAGCACAGCACCTCTTCGCCCATTTGGAATGCTTCTTGCTTTGACGTCAGATCCTGACCGCCGAGACATGTAGCTGTCCATCTGCCATTCATGCATCCCCCCGGACAAGGCTGATGCTCCTCCAAAGACCCCCTTTCTTGCGCGGATGCACCATTACGGCGTTCCCAATGGCCTCTTTTCCCCAACACCGACGCCGGTCCGGCCGACGGATTGACGGCGATCCCTCACATCACCTCACTGACTCAGCATGTTAAGTTCAACGGCCCGTTAGCCTCCTTGATGAGGGGGTACTCTAAAGAGCTAGAACAGCAGAGCTTCCATTGGGGCCACTCGAGCTCGGACGCGTGCTCGGTGGTGCGCTGGATGCGGGTCCGTGGTAACCGTTCGTATATAAGAGGCTCCGGATCTGCGCGGTGGAGGAATGCCTTGGTACTGTCCGGAGCTCTCCTCTCTCTTCCCTTGTGCATAATTTGTGTTGTCGTTGTCGTTGTTGTTGTTGTTGTTGCTGCTGCTGCCGGTTGCTGCTATCCCTATCCTACGGTAACACCTAACCGCAATGCTCAGCAGAGCCATCACAGCAGGCCTGGCCCTCGCCTCCGTGGCTTCGGCCTCGAAGCAGTGCCTCAACCAGACGGTTCCGGTGGACATTGAATCTCGCAACGCCGTATTTGATACCAGCATCGTCCCTCGCGACAACATAGATGTTACGTGGTACATCCAGAACCTGACCCGTCAGGGCCACAACTTCACCGACGAGGTCCTGAAAGGTTACAATACCATCCGTGGCACATACCAAGTCAGCACTCAGCTCTGCTGGGATGATGAGAAGACCCCAGACAGCCCGGTCTTGCAGATTTTGACCCACGGTATCGGGTTTGATAAGACGTCAGTACCTGTTCGGTTCACATGTCCACGATCCAGCCGAAGTCTCTGACTTTTAGCAGATACTGGGACCTCTCATTCGAAGACTTCTCCTACTCCTACGTCAACTCTGCACTCGACGCCGGCTACGCGACCTTCAGCTACGACCGTCTGGGTATCGCCAAGTCTCAGCATGGCGATCCGCTCAACGAGATCCAGGCCAACATCGAAATCGCCGCCTTGCGCGCCCTGACCGACAAACTCCGCAACGGCGCCTTCCCCAATGCCAACACTGCGTATGATACAATCATCCACGTCGGTCACTCCTTCGGCTCCATCCAATCCTACGTCTTTGCGAATCGCTACCCGAACGAGACTCAGGGCATCGTCCTGACAGGATTCGCCCTCAACTCCTCCTTCGTCCCCTTCTTTGCCGCTGGTGGCAATTTCCAGCTCGCGTCACTCAACTCGCCCTTGCGCTTCGGTGCTTCCGATCTGGCCGCCACGGTTGCGGACTTCCTGTTCGACCAGACCCCGCTTTTCGACTACCTGCAGCCGATCGACCTGACGGCGTTGCCGGCCCCGCAGGACCTGCCCGATGGTTACCTCGTCCCGGCTAATGCGGGCGCCAACCAGTACCAGTTCTTCCTGCCGCCTTTCTTCGACCCCAAGATCCTGGCCTTCGCGGAGAAGAGCAAGCAGCCCGTCACCATCGGCGAGATGCTCACGCTCGGCAGCGTGGCAACGGCGCCGAATGCCTTCACTGGTCCCGTGCTCGTCTTCACTGGTGGTAAGTACATACTTTCTCTCCCCACTCAGGAGTGTGTACTGATTGACTGGCCAATTCGAATAGACGGCGACCTGCCCTTCTGCGGCGGTGACTGCCTCAATACCGGTGGCGTTGCCCCGTCCATTCCGCACTTGGCGCAGCAGGCCTTCCCCGATACTGATGACTTTGAGGCATACATTCAACCAAACACTGGTCATGGTCTTACGGCGCACTACAACGCCACGGCTGGCTATCAGGTCATCCAGGACTGGATTAGCGATCGCTTTGGTGGTTACTAATACCCTGAGCAAAAAGAAAAAGGTAATTAATGGAGAGGACCTTGGTTGACATACGGGGACCACACGTTCGGAAGAAACGAAGCGTGTTGGATAATGATACCTGCTCGATGTAATTATACATGCGTAATCAACGGTCTTTGTGAACTGGATACTTTAACATTTTATTCTTCTCCTTCCTTGTCTTTATTTGTTTTTTGTTTTTTTTTTTTTTTCAAACTTTAGCTAGGCGGCAGCTTGATTGCATCCGTGACGAGAAGAAACCGGATTCAAAAGTATTGCAAAACCAAGCAGCTGTACGTATGATCAGTTGATGCAGTCGCCTATTCGTAACTTTCCGGAGATTTTAGCGACGTCTAAGCCCGGTCGACTGCTTCAACTATCCATTTGGTGACGTGACCCTTGCAGTGCCTTTGAACCGACCTTGTATACCTCACTATTTTCCCAGCTTGAGGACTTCACTTCTCTTCCCTCGTATATATCAACCATTAACGCAAGTCCCCAAAAGCATCCCACAAGGGGGTAGCGAATCCCAGCTGCATCACTCTCTTGCGAAATACTCCATCGCCCTACCTGCTTCAAGGCTCAATAGCCGGGATGAACTTGTATATTTGCACTTCGCACTGCCTTCTCTCATGCAGTACAAATGAATGCGCAGGAAGATGCGGACTCAGCCGCTCAGTGTTGAACTTTCCACTCAACGCATGACCTGGCCCCATGTTGCTTCGGTCTTTGTCGCGAGTTCCGGCAGCCTGCTCAAGTCAGCCAACCTAGCGCTTCATTGCCGACTGACTCGGCAGCTGCGAGGACCGTGCGCCACTGGATATATCGTGGAGATTGTCTGGGCATCGGTCTTGTCTCGAGGACGGGCGTCGTGTTGGATGGTTGTACGACAAACCGTCTGTGGAGAGGTGTTCTGGTTACTTTTATTCTGTATGTGTGATGAGAACGCCGTTTCAAATTGCCACTTTGAGACAGGCAAGTCACCTGTATCTCCGCATCGCAAAGAGCCTCGCAATCGGAAATGCGTCCATCCTCGGCCGTGAATTAGCTGATGCAGTCGTAACGAGACCCAGTCATCCAGCCTGATTGTAGGAGCTAGGGTGTATATAGTAGTAGTATCGACAGGAGTACAGCTGATTTCGGGACTGTACTCGTCAGGTATACATGAGTCATCGATATAGCCTATCCATATCTTTTCATATCTCTTTCGGCAGTAACGGGTTAGCTAATCCACAAGCATCGTCTGCAATCAAAGACCTTGTTGTAAAACTTATCGGCACTCACCTTTGGCATGCTTTGCTCTGTATCTCATAATCTCCCACCGTCTCCTGGCCTCCCCCACCCCCCGCATTGAAAAAAAAAAAAAAAATTTTGGGAGAAGAGGCCGCACAAGACATTGCTGCGAGGCAGTGCTATAAATCGGTCCTTCCTGCAGCGAGCCGCGCCGCAGGCTTGGTCCCTCTGGTCCTAGCGCACCCACATCTGGGAGAGGGGCGAGCATTGCCCTGGGTGCCTAATCCACATCACACCACGGCACATTGAGCGGAAAACGTCCAATAGAGGCAATCCGTGGTGAGTCACCGAAGCATCCTGAACCGTCGGGCCTCTGTCTGTTAGGACGGAAAGCCGAACCGTTCAGCGTGCCCCGGTTCGAGGGACCGAGGCGTCTACCGAGCCACGATATCCTCTCAACATCTGCTCTCACATCTCGCCTTAGATGACCACATTAAAGATAGATGCTCGAATTAGCCTGCGTAGGAGAAGGCATAGGCGTATCGCCTTATCTGAAAGCACCAATACCACATCAGCACACTTGAGTCAGCGATATCTCTTGTCGCATTCCAACTACCTGTCCCTGTCCCCAAAGCCCTGCTAACAAGGCTGTGTTGACCCGCTTTTTCTTCCCATTCCCTTGCTTTCGCAGTTCGCACAACCCGCACCAGAATACTGAAGCCCCACTCTCCGTCTGTATCAACAAAAGTGGAAATTGGAAGGAATAAAACAGACCTCGATTCGCCGTGATGCCCAGGAATGAAAAGGCTGAAGAACCCGCCCATTAACCGATGATGAACAAGTGATCAAAGAAGCCGTTCCGCGTCGCCAAACAAGACCCATATCGAGTATGAGAAGCCGGTGAAAGGAAATCCGCTCCGTGATGACTCGAAGGCCCATTGAACATGGATCGAGTCAAATGCGGAGCGAGAACTCAGAGGACGATCTCCAGCTCATGTCTGACCACATTCGTATCACCCATATCAGGGTAATATGGTACCATCGAGTCGGCTGAGTGAACGTACGCATCGTTATACAAACGCCAGTATGGCTGACGGACCTTACGAGCTGGGTGGAAGAGGCCAGCCCAGACGTAGTTCATGACGACGCCGGTGCCGACGGCCACACGCACAGCCTCAATGGCCTCGATTATGCGGTCAATAACGTGGGGACTAGTCTCGAAAATGTTGGGATAAAGCAAGTTGAGGAGATGCACCATAGCATCCTCACAGCCAAGACCGACAACGCCGAGCGCAACATGTTTAACAACCGAAGCGGCGGTCTGGCGGTGAACCTGATCACGGTCGATGAGAGCGTCCTCCAGAAGCGGTGTGACAGCGTAGACGTAGTCCTTTGCCATCTCTCCAATGTACTCGAAGAGGAAGGAAAGAGACTTAAGCACACCGTTTTGGACGTTCAGCTCCGGGACGCGGTACTCGTTCATCAGCGCAGGGAGAACTGTGAAGGGGGCGCAAGTTTCGGCGACGATACCGATAGCAACAGCAGTACACACGCGGGACTGACGCTCCTGAACCCTCAGGTTGTTGAGCAAGGTAGCAAGAACATCTTGGGGGCCAATGGCTTTGGCAATGAAACCAAAGGTGTTGTTAGCAGCTCGACGAATGCCCTTCTTGTGGGCCTTGAGCATGTCGAGAAGCTCGAAGCAGATTCTCATCCACTCGCGAGCATTGACGCTTTCAGGGCCACGATCTGCAATGCGACCAACGAGGTCGATTGTGTTCTCCTGAACCTTTTCGTGACGGTTTCGGAGAATGGGAGTAAGACGGGGGAGGAGGTCCTTGATTGGCGGTTGCATCTGGTTGATACCCACGACGGTGACGATTGACCTGAGCGCACCTAGGATGGAGCCTAGCACCTCGGGGTACTCTTCACCAAGATATTCGTATAGCACCGTGCCAAGTTTGCCCATAAGTGCATCCTCTCCGCACTGCTTCATGACAAGAGCAATTCGTGAGACCAAATCCGCAGCTTGTTGTCTCACAGTCGCGGACTTGTTGTTTAGTCTCCACAGGATAGTACTGACAATCTGAGGAAGATATGGTTTGCAGCGGGTGCCAAGTGCGTTGACGACCGTACCAAAACCATTCAGCATGACCACGTCCTCAATGCTCTGCTCCTGGAATGCATGGAGGATGCCATCAACGAGGCGCTCCTCCAGCCTCTCACCGATATCCGCCGCCCCGAGACTGGCGATGACCTTCTCCAGCGTCTCAACAGTCATCTTGCGGTAAGGCTCGCTCTCATCCTTGAGGTTGCCAACAATGCGCTCCACAATCTCGCTTACTCCAACCTTCTGGCCGAGGTCGACTGTTGTCTCCACAACTTGCCGGTAGTTGCGCTTGTCTAAAGCCATGCGACGAACCCAGAAGCTCTTGAAAAAGTCGCTCAAAACGTTCTCCTTGAGGTACCCTGCAGTTACGCCTTCTGTACCAGCGCACTGGGAAACGACCTTGAGGACGACCTTCTTCATCTCCTCGTCCGGCGAAGAGAATTCACGAAGAAGAATCTCCATGATTTGACTGGTGTAATAATTGGCGTACTCCTCGTCCATTAGAGGTATGATGTAACCGACGGCCTTCAAGAAACCCGCCAAACCTTTGCCGCGCTGCTTCCTCGCACCGGTCCAGAGGGGGTTCAATATGTCATCGAAACTCTCAATGCCGTAAGGGTTCGCTGCTTCAGCCAAGGCAGCAATTGCCAATGCCGTGACTGTCCGCACCTTGGTCTGCTCATCGTTTAGGTTGTCGCCAATACAGTCAACTAGACCCTTGAGATGGGGTAGAATGGCGCAGCCCATCAAGATCGGAATCTGTTGCACGATCTTGACGCCAGTGTGGCGAGCCTGCCATGACTTTTTGCTTCGACACACAGCACGCAAGAATGGAAGAAGTGCAGGGATACCAAGAGCTGAAGCAACGACAGCAAAAGCACGAGCAGTAGTGTTCCGCACGTACTCGTCCGGATGGTCAATGTCGGGTCTCATCGTACTGATCATGTGAGCAAGACCTGCTGCCTTGGCAAGGTTCGAGATAATCTCACGACCCTCTACTCGAGCGTAGTAATCCTGATCAATGAGCAAGGGCTCGATGACGACGAGAATCTTGTGAACATATGGACGAACCATGTCGTCGAGCTTGTAAAGAACGCGGTCGATGACCTTGACGAGCAGATGACGCTCTTGGTCCTCCAGAGTCCTTTCCATAAGCAAAGGGAGAATCTGGTTGAAGAGAGGTCCAGCACCGAAGTTACGGGCATTGTCCGTGAGCTGACGAAGCGCCGTCTTGCGCATTGGCGGCGTTCCGTTCTTGACCTTGAGCAGCAACCGCATGATTTTACGCTCCTTCATTTCCTCTACGCTCAGCTCATCCTCGTTCTGGCCATCCATAAGCTTGCCGAAGTACTGCATATCCTCGGCCTTAAAGAACTGCAGCTCGCCGACGCCAGGAATCTCACTCGGCAGTTGCTTACCAAGAGCTCTAGCGCTCTCGGGCTCTTGCATCATAAAGCCGCCGGCCAGGCTGGCGGAAGGCGTGGGTGTAGCTGCAACCTTCTTGGCGGGTGCACGAACGGGTTCATAGCCGGGAGGCGGGGTCAAAATCTTGTATCCTTGGGCCTCGCCGGGGAGCAGTTCGTCGAGCTCCTCATCCGAGATGGGTGCATTGCGGCCGGAAATATCTGTACCGAATGAGAGTACCGCACTAGCTTGAGACGGGTGAACAGGAGTAGCGAGGCCAGCGGTTCCGCCAACAGGCGTTGCGCCCAAGGCGGGTGCCTGATCCCAACGCGACCTGCGTTTCGGGGTCGTATCTGGAGCGCCTGGAATGGGAACCGAAGGAGTCTGATCCCACCTGGAGCGTTTCTTGGGCTCTGGCTCCGCAGTGCCGTTAGTACCATTGGTCTCGGTCTCCTCAGAGGAGACGTCCCAGCGCTTCTTGCGCTTACGGCCAGCCGTTGCTCCATTTGTGCCATTATCCGTCGGCGTTTTGTCGCCGCCATACTTCAAGGTAGCCTGATGTTCCTCGACATCCTCGCCCCCCGCCCTCTTCTCCTGTCTCTCTCGCTCCTCCCGCTCCCGCTCACGCTTCTTCATGATTTCCTTGTAGCTCATGTTCTCATCTTCGCCGGCGCCGCGCTCGAAGCGACGTCTCTGGTAGTCGGTTTCGCGAGACTGGATCTGGGCCTGCTTCTCGCGATCCATCAGAATATCTTCTTCCATGGCATCGCCTGTGGCGAACTCGTCCATCTGAGCACGGGTGGCGGTGTACTGGCCAACGAGCCTACGGCCTTCGTCACCATACTCCATATCCTCATCATCGTTGGCGGGAATGGAGGTGAGGTAGCCCTCGTACTTGCTGCCACCATTGCGGTCATAGAGGTCGGTATCAAAGGTTTCCGTCAGGGAGGCCTTCGTCAAGTTGTCAGTCCTCTGGTTAGCCGGGTCGAAAGTCTTTGAACCTTTCTTCCCGGCAGCAGCCGCGTTGCGTTCCTGCTGCAGGCGCTTGATGGTTTCGAAGTCGGCTGTGCGGGCGTTAGCAGCTGCGCCGGTGACGTTGATCGCGTCGAGCTCAAGCTTACCGTCGGACATCTTCACAGGCTGATCGCGATGATGGTCCAGAGAGCGCTTCGACTTGGGAAATGATCTACACGACCGACATGTAGGGGCGGCCGTCCAGCAGCAGAGCGGAAGGTTGTTGGCAAGAAGTGAAGGCGAAAGCGGATACTGGGGGCCGGTGGGCGGGTGATGTTCTGCAGCGCCGAACTGTGACGCGCCAAGACCGCGCTAACCCGTTTAATGCGCCGCGTTTATCGCCCACCGTAATGCCAACCAATGTGTCAGACTGGCGAGCTTCCGACGCATTGCTTGAAACTGTTAGGTCGGAGATTGGGTGTTCTCCTTGTGGCAGTAGAACAGTGGCGTCCCAATCGAGTCCTTCAGCCTCTTCCCTTCGCCTCATCGTCAGCTTTCCACACGATAAATAGAGACGGGCACGAATGTAACTGTCACTCTTGTGACGATTGCCTAAATATCCATCATATCACCCATCAACAGCCGCTGGTGTTTCTCCACTACCTCGCTACATCTCACAAGTACTCCCGCTGCCAAAGTCCTCACTCGCTCCTCCTCGGAGCTACCTCCACCAGTCCGATCAAATACCATTTTCACCCACTCTTGAGTCTCAAGTAACTCCCTACTGTGTTCCTGAACAAGCCGCTGCTGGTCCTCATTCACTTCGAGCAACGTTAAAAATGCGAAAAGAACGCCTTCTAAAATCGCCGAGTCATTGAGAGCCGAATTCCGGACTGAGAGTAAGAGGTCCCAAAACTCAGACGTCATCTGAGGTAAAGAGAGAGTGGAGGCGCCGGAGGCATGCAGGAGGATTGCAAGTGTCTTAAGGAAGACGGGAAGGACCATAGGATAGTAGTATATGTTACTTCCACCACTGATGAAGGACAGGCGTTAACAGTCGGTAAAATACCCCTTGCGAGAGATACTTACAGCGCTTTGACATATGACCACCAACCGCCGGTCAGCGGGAAGAAGAAACTCCGCGCAACAATTTTTGCGAGCTTGTTTGTTATCACCTTTCGCTTCTTTTCAACCTGCATACGCGATGAGAAAGTGCGGACCTTAAGTGCGTTCGGCCCAGTCATCTTGTCCGCCGCATCCAGAGCCATAGGTGAGATCATTGTGCGCTTCAACTTATCTGTGATGGCGTCGACTGTGCTGGAATCTGTAGAATACACCATATGAAGATTTCCAGGAAGCGTTTTTGTTGGATACTCATGTTGGGATGCCGGCGACTTCTTAAGTCCGTCTGTACCAGTCTCAAATCCAGCCATTTCTCGTGCGCTCAGGCCAATCGCAGTGAGTATAGCTACACGTTGACTGAAAGAGTAGTCCCCATTGTAGAAACACCTCACTAGATATGGTCCCATTCGTGTCGGTTCAGCCATAACTACCGCAATCAAAGCTTGTTGATGCATTTCTTGAAAATTCTCCAGGTCGAACTGGTCTTTGAGCCCCGCCAACACAGCTGCAAGCTCTTCGAGATTATCTCTAACCTCTTTGCCAAAATCTGTTTTCCGTCTAATTAGACTTGCTGCTGTTGACAAAGCAAGCTGGTGTCGATCGTAGTTTTCAGCGTCTCGGAGCCCAGCAAGTAGATCGCGTATGTACCTATGGGGTTGTTAGACCCTGTGCGTTGAAGCCAGGAGATTCAGTACTTACACAGGAGCTATCGGCTTGTTCCGTGTTACTTGCGTCGGATCTTCAGAGTCATCCTCGGGATCGGAATCTGGCTTCGCGTACGGTACCAGGTCATCATAGTCCGCATCGTCCACGACCTCTATTATTTTTCCAACCGGAGGCGCTTTTGCTCGATCTGATGAGCTGTCTTTTCCCTTTCGCTTGCTGTTCGGCTCATGACCTGGATCTCTCAAGTGCATCACGTTTGACTCTGTGACCGGCTGTTCAAAGTCTGCGATGCTGCCAGGTGAGTCGTTGACTTGCGTTAAATTTCTGTACCAATTGGCCTCGGCTGAGTCCGCGTCAGAAAAGTCAAAAGTGAGCCTGTTTTCAGGCTTGTCGATAAGCTCAGAAATAGAGGTAGCTGCAATCATGCCGAGGAAGCGCGAGCGTAAGGATGAATTTCCCAACCGGTTCGAAGTTCCCTTCATATGCGCACTTGACCTTGCTAATGTAAAAAGTAACATTGGTTGCATGCGGTGAATATACCCGCAGGACATGAGAAGAATTTGAGTTATGGCTAAATTATGTTAGGTAAAAGCATTTCTAGAATGTAGGTGAGAGTAAGTACCTTCTTGCTGCAGCATTGGTGTATGCTTGATGAAGAGCTCGTCTCCAAACTGTTCCATAGTCCGTTCTAAAACCCTACACATGCGTTCTGATCACTTCTTTGTAAGTTGAGCTCATGTATGAACAAAACACAGCTTCTTACCTTCATCAAGTTGCAGAGCAGCTAGGGCAACACGTCTTGTGGAGAATGACACACTTGCACTTCCACTTGTTGGATTCGTGAGCCATGAAACTAGACTTTCCTTCATCCCATCGCTGCGATCTATAAATGCCTGTAACAGAGCCACGGAGCTTGAGATGCCTTTTGATGTTCCTTGGTGATATATGTCCTTGTTCGGGGCTTCGTTCAGAATTTCCTTTGATAATAATCCAAGCAAGGAAAAAAGATATTGCCTCTGTTCGTGAGCTCGCAATCTTTCAAGTATCAGCCGAATACTTGAGACTTTTTCCGATGTTCTGATCGGGTATTGTGTAAGGAAGCCCCATATTATTTGGTCTTAATGGTTAGCTGGCGTTCTTATAGTACGGAGCTTCGATGCGTACCCGAATATCCTAATGTGAAGGACTTTCCTAGGAGGAGAGCGGCATCTTGGGAGCAATCTACAGAGTTCGCAGAAGCTGAAGTTCCGCAGTCGGCAAGTAACGCAATGCTACGGCCAAGCCACCCTGCAAATTTGGCACCAGAGGCATACCAGGGTTCTAAAATGGCAGAAGAATTACTCTTGAGTAGATCCGTCACCTGGGCTGTGACAGAAATGATCTTTCCTGTCGCAATGAGTGAAACGAACTCCCGCCACAAGAGCTGCTTCTGGGTTGAGCCATTGGAATATTCGTTTATGTCCCGCCACAAATCCTGGACGAGAGAGTCTTGCAGGATATGCGTGAGAATGTCGAGCAGCAACCGAATCCGTTGCTCGAAACTAGTAACTTTGGTAACTCGCTGCTGCTCCTGTTGCTGGTGAAAGTCTCGGACCAAGCTCTTGAGGCATGCGACGATAGCTCCTAAACCACCAACGCTTTTCAAGCATTCGATGAGAAGCGCTTTGTCATTTCCAGATGTGGGTGTTGAATGCCATGCATCCCAATAGTGCGGGAGAGTGTCGTTCAGAAGAATGCTAAGCATTTGTGCCGAGAGCGGCCCTGGAATTCTGATATCAAAGTCACCAGGGCTCGATCGTGTCGTGCCGAGATAATACAAGATATGGCGAAGGGTCCGGGGGTCAGGGTGCTCTCGCAAGGCAATCAATGCCTGTTCCGGAGAGTTAATGCCATCTGCATGAGGATCCTTCGTTGCTTGAGGTTGACTGAGTGGTTCGTTAAGAGACGCTATGAGCTTAGGCTCGGTGGTACCCGCAACGTTGATGAGTTCATCCATGATTGAGCACCGCCCTCATGTCGCGACAATCCGAAGTACGTAGAGCGAGGGAATGGAAAAGGAAAGAAGCGGGCAGCTCGGGAGCGGCCGAATCGCAGTGGCGCACAGCTATCGATTTTAGGCAGCACCGTTATCGATAAGGTAAGTAAGCAGACTGGCGGGAGCTTTGACGCCATTGGGTCTCCCAGATGGCCCCATCGCTCCCTCCCGACCTGTCACTTCTGGTACTCATCAACACCAGATCCGATGCCTGCGCCGAACAACACGGCCGACGATATGGATTCGGTTCCTGCAAGATGGTACGTCATGAGCTCCGATCGGCCGAGATTTGCCACTCACATCTCCTAGGAAATACCTCCAGAACATCCTCAACCGGCGGGGTCCATTCACGGATCCTGACTGGGAGCCCAGCACGACGCACCTTGAGACTTTGGCAAGCATGAAAATTCTGTAAGCTGCAAGGGCTGAACATTTCATCGAAATGAGGCTGATAGTTAGATAGGGTCATGTATGTTTATTACCAAAATCCGGAGTGTGTGGCTGACGGCAGAAAGTGGCGCTGGAGGTCTAGGCTGCGAAATTCTGAAGAATCTTGCTTTATCAGGCTTCAAGGACATTCATGTCATCGATATGGGTATGGCCAAGTATGCATTGATGTCCTTAGATCTCGTGACTTATTGAATCTACAGACACCATCGATGTCTCCAACCTCAACCGCCAATTCCTCTTCCGCCAGTCGGATGTGGGGAAATATAAGGCCGAAGTTGCAGCTCGCTTCGTGGAGAAACGCGTTAAGGGCGTCAAGATTACTCCTTACTGCGGAAAGATCCAGGACAAGGATGAGGACTACTACATGCAGTTTGGCATGGTCGTTTGCGGTCTGGATAGCATTGAAGCGCGCAGATGGATCAATGCCACGCTCGTGGGGATGGTTGACATGGAGAATCCAGATTCTCTGAAGCCGCTCATTGATGGTGGCACGGAAGGTCGGTAACTTTGCACTAGAAATGGCCTGTCCCGTCGCGAGGCTAACAGCTACGCCAGGATTCAAGGGCCAGGCGCGTGTGATCCTACCTACATTGACTTCTTGCATCGAGTGCCAACTCGATATGCACGCCCCACGTGCTGCCGTCCCTCTTTGCACCCTTGCGACTATCCCGAGACAACCACAGCACTGCATTGAGTGGGCGCATATCATAGCCTGGGAAGAGGAACGCAAGGGCGATTCTCTCGACACTGATGATCCTGAGCATATCAGTTGGCTCTACAACAAGGCTCTGGCCCGTGCTAAGGAGTTCAACATTCCCGGCGTCACGTACTCCATGACGCAGGGCGTTGTGAAGAACATCATCCCTGCAATCGCTTCTACTAATGCAATAATAGCAGCAGCGTGTTGCAACGAGGCCTTCAAGATTGCCACCAATACCAATCCTCCTTTGGGCGTGTCGGAAATGGGCAACGGCAATTACATGATGTACACGGGAGACGACAGCGTATATACGTATACTTTCGAGCATCAGAAGAAGGACGATTGCCCTATTTGCGGGAATTTGGCGAAGAAGATTAAGGTCAACCCGAAGAAATCTCTGGAAGAGTTTCTGGAGAGCCTTGCAGAGAGGCCTGACACGTGAGTTACCCGGTGAAATCAGCGAGCTCGAATTGATCGAGCGAGACAGGCAATTTAAGAAGCCGAGCATCAGGTCTGAGGCCAAGACGCTGTACCAGCAGTTCCCCCCTAGCCTGGAAGAGCAAACTCGCCCCAACCTTAAGAGGAAGCTTGCGGAGTTGGTTGATAACGGCGAGGAAGTTGCTGTCACGGATCCAGCATTTGCCACCGACTTTAAATACAAACTGGTTTTCGCAGAGTGAAAGCCGTAGTTGCTGGGCTAGATACGTTGCAGGAAGGTCAGGCTGAAGACGATTCAAGCTGCACAGGGTTGTGCGGGATAAATTAGCATTTCAGCAATTAGTTTTGCCGAAAGCTTATACGCAAGCTGGAATAAATAGAAGAGACAATATAAACTTGTTCAGATGTGGGACAACATAATATTCGGTTGCAAGTTGTGTGGAATGCCGGCAGACCCTCCATGGCCAGAATCGAAAGCCTTAGGCGCCCGCCCCACGTCACCCCGGCTTCTGACTCAAATCTTAACACGACCCCCCTCCCCTCAACAAGGTCAAACAACGCTACCATGGCTGCTAGCACAATGACCGCCAGTACGCCCAATGGCGTGCCGCCGCCAGTGACGAAGTCTCCATGGGCCGACAAATATCGTGGGGTAAGTCTCTCTGCGGAATGTTATCGTCGGCGGGGCTTCTCCATCCCGGCAAACCTCAAGCCCACCCCCGGGGGCAGTCTCTTCCGATGACACCTGATTTCACGAATAATCATAATCAAAGCCTACGGATACCATTGACGCTGATGCTGATGATGAAAATGTGCAGGCCACCGTTGAAGACCTCGATCCGCCGTCTGCCCTATCCGTCTCGCCGAACGACCCCATCTCGCATGCTTTGATGTCCGCCTTCGAGCGTGACTACACTCATTTGACGGTCGTGTCGCCTGAGAATCGCGCGCTACTCGGATACCTCAGCATACCCCGCCTCAAAGAGCTTCTCCAGGAGGGCAAGGTCCAGGACGCAAATCCCGTGAAGGACGCTATGCTGCGCTTCCGTCGCAGGGGCCGCGCTTACAAGGTCATCACAATGGATACGCCACTGGAAGAACTGGAAGATTTCTTTGAAGGGAAAAGCACAGAAGGGCTAAAACAGGAATTTGCTGTTGTGACGGATGCAAGTAGGCGCTTTGTGTTAGGCGTGGCTACAAAATCAGACTTGGAGGAGTTCGTGAAAAGAAGACCGTGAGTCGGGACCCGTGTAGGAACGGTGAAGAATGGGTGCAAGCATATGGTGTGGAAGAAAGCATGGAAAGGCGTTCAGGACTTTAGCGGTACGGGAAAATTATCACGCTGGGAAGACCTAAGGGCTGAGGGGCCTGATTGATGACAGTATTTCGGCCTCCAGCAAGCAGAGCCCCTGCCATTCACCCTGAGCATTGGTGTGTGCTTGCTACAAGCCGGCTCGGATTCAACATCATGCCCACACAAATTGAAGGAGAGATCGGCTTCACGCCACTTGCTCGTTATTACCATTGTCCATGGCATCATTGAATGCGGATATTGCCATGTTGAGGTAGCTCTCCCTACTGCGGGTAGCTTAGCCAGTAGAGTTGCCTTTGGAATGCACGCTATTCCCTACATTTACGTTTTTCCCCAAATGTGGAGGAAGCGCTCACAGGGGCCCTTGCTGCATGCCTTTTCATTGCGTGTTTCCCCAGATTTAACTAGATCCGACTTCGATAAGCATTTACACGGCCGCATATATTCGGTACAACGAGTCAGAGAAGAGACCCCATACTGTTGCGCCCTCAAGGGCGAAGGGAAATTAATCCCATCGCATTATGCAATCCGAGATGGAATTTCGAGATCGTCCTGCATGCCAGCAGGTAGCGGGCTTCACGTGCCTTGACTATGTAAGCGAGCGAGCCTCTCCCGCCCGACGTCCATCGGGTCGGACACACCAGTCTTGCACACCCAAGTACCGGACCACAAGCCGCCTCGAACATTTTCCGCAGCCTTGCGAGCCCGTCATCCATCGAAACATCCCGCTGTTCATGCTGCCAGCAATCGTGCGCTGGTAATTTCAGCCGGTCATGTTGCACTTCTAACTCCCGGCATTCAACAGAACACGCCGTGCGCCTATGCGACGCCGGGGCAGAAACCGTCATCCAGCCACCTCCACAACCTCGGGGATCTTTGCAAGATGCGGAGAGAAATCTTGACGTTTTCCGTTCGACTCTGCTACATGTGCCTCGCCGAAGCTACCTCAAGCCGATGACTTGTCACATTGACACGATCGAGGCTCAGCGCTAGGATACACAAAGCATACATACAGCGTATGACATGGTGCGTCTGGACTGGATACATGCCCTGAATCTATGGAGAGGAACGGGGTTGTTTTGATGGAAATTGTCTCGATTTGCCGTTCAGGTCAGCATTGACATTGGGTTGCACGGGAGGACCCTGAGTCCGACTGGTTGTTGGCGTGCGTCGTTTGGCACGATATTTTGGAGACGGCCATATGTGCAGGGAGCTTGAGAGATGACATCTGTCCTGAAGGGAGATGTAAGTCTACCATGTGCTGATTAAGGATACTTTGCCGGTTGTTCCTGAAACTTGACGTTCTCATGGAATATCAAAGTAAGTCATTGGTCAACTGTTATTCAGTTGTTATGGCCTGCGGGCCCATTCTACTCTACGTTATTCCTCTTCTCGCGTCCTCCCTGTTACAAGCTATGCTCTATTCATTATCTGCTTGAAGGGCATTGTTCGCCCATCACGCGATACAGTATCTTTTTCCCCCCTCTTGTCTACCCCCCTACGAGTTTCTGACATCTAGAGTATTTTTATTGGCAAATTCTCTTCGTAATCGTCACATCATCATTTTTCCCTGAGACTGAAGTTCCGGTTCTCAATTTCTATCTGGATCGTGGAGAAGATGAAATAATATTCCTGTGGAATTTTCAAGAGCAAGGAAGTAATTGGGCATCTAGGATGGAAGCACCTCGAGCTGTGGTTCCCAGATGGCAAGTACTCTTAAGCCTGCCCCTCTGATCGCATCTGATAACGTGTAGCAGACGCCGGTTGGTGCCGAAACGCGATGTGTCAAGATAGCAAATGCGAGAAAGTCTCATTCCAAGCAACGCGGCCCGTTATTCCTGTCTGGTGTCCGACATTTGTGTTATGGACACTCCGCCTGTGTGGCGTGGCGCGGCGTCAAAGCCCGTGACGCGTGGGAGGTTGGCTGGCCTACCCCGCTTGACGGACAGCCCGTGATGGCACGGCTCTTGGAAGGCGGATAATGGCGCGATACGGCGTAGGACGATCGACAAAGACTCGGTGAGGCGTAGCGTAGCCGATAACAGGCTCATTGACCTTTGCAGGCAACCGCGGAAAGCTCGGGCGCGCTGGGTTTGATGCGCTCCCGCTCCTCACAGCGAAGCGAACCCTCCGCCCGCCCAAGGCCACCGCCCACGCCCCGACACGAACAACAGCGTCGCCTGATTAGGTCCCACGCCCTGCTCAGCAACACGTCCAACACGCGTCCTGCACGCTCGCTGCAATTGATCTCACAGTTTGGTGGTGTTGTGACGCGCATCGCGTTGTGATGTCCGTTCGCGTCCGCGTCGCCGCCCAGGTGCTTAGTCAAAAGCACATTTTCCGTCGTCGTTCTTCCCCGACCTTCTGAAAACTCCAAGGCCCATCCTCCACCCTCCTCTACCCACGCCCGAACATCAACCTCATCGCCTTCCATCCTCCCACCCCATCCCGCCATCATCGCAATACAATTCCCGTCGCGCTCCAAGTTTGCGACCCTTGTTTACATCAACCGTACACGCCCCAACGCGTCGCCCCGAGTCGACCGACACGAGATCTCGCGTGCCGACCCAATCTACCGCAATGGCCGACACGGCTACAGCTCAGGCCCCTGCCGCCTCTCCTAAGCCTGAAGAGACCTCGGTACCTGACGTCGAGGTGAGGGCGACCACCGCTGACGCAACCACTGATGGCGTGGCCGCCGCCCCAAAGGAGGACAACAAGCCAGAGGGACCTTCGGACGGTGAGCCGCATCATATACACGAGGTATCCAGCTGCATTACTAACGTAGTGTCTGCGTCTCAGTCCAGCCTGTCGCCGAAGAATCCGCTCCCGCTACTACTCAAGAACCCGCGACTTCAGAGAAGGGTGGTGAAGATGCTGGAGATAAGGAGAGAGGTTGGTGCAATCGTTAGATGGAGCTATAGGGCTTCCGCAACCGCTAGGTGTTGACGTATTGCTGACATGGTACTAGGAGCCGAGGCTGGTGATACCGCCAACGGTGCGCCCAAGGCCAACGGCAAGCGCAAGTCCATTAGTGGCGATAAGGGAAAGAAGCAATCCAAGAGCAAGAAGTCCACGCCCAATCTCAATCTCGATGTTAAGCCAGGCCAATATTGGTGGGCCAGGATGAAGGGCTATGCTGCATGGCCCGTCATTATTTGCGATGAGGAGATGCTCCCTGAATCCCTGCTTACCAAGCGTCCCGTCAGCGCTATTCGCCCCGATGGAACCTACCGCGAGGACTTTGCGGACAACGGTAAGAATGTTCGTGATCGTAGGTATCCTGTCATGTTCCTCGGCACCAACGAATTGTAAGTCTTATCTCATTCGCCCGACAGACATATTCTAACCCCATTCAAAAGTGCTTGGCAGGTCAACACCGAGCTTACTCGCCTCAGCCTTGATGAGGTCAAGTCAGCTGTCGAAAAAGACGACCAGGGCAAGAAAGCGAAGAACCTTTGGGAGGCATGGAAGGTCGCGGCTGAAGGCCACGACCTCGAGTATTTCAAGCAGCTCCTCATGGACCATGAGAAAGCAATGGCTGAAGATGCAGAAGAGCGTGCTGCCAAGGAGGCGGAAAAGGCCGAGAAGGCTGCTAAAAAGGCTAAGAGAAAGAGTAAGGGGGGTGAGGACGAAGATGTGGAAATGGAGGATGCAGCTGGAAGCTCCGATTCCGCCAGCAAGAAGGGTGCCAAAAAGCGGAAGAAGGATGCTGACGCTGACGCTGATGGCGAGAAGGTGAGTGTCCAGTGTTTCTTGTTTCATCTGCGTCTGACCAGGCGTTTCACAGCCCGCGAAGACTCCCAAGACTAAGCTCAAGGTCAATGGTCCAAAGACACCCGCCGAGGCTTCTGCTACCAAGACGAAGAAGACCACGGCTTCGAAAGCAAAGGGATCTAAGAAGTCAGAGAGCGAGTCGGCTACGCCTAAGGTCGTTGAGGAGGAGCTCACTCCGGAGCAAAAGTTTGAAAAGCGGTCCAAAGCCAGTGAGTCGTCCAAGTTTTAATCTTGTGAAAGAATAGACGCTAATTGCGATTCTCCAGTCCTATACCTTCGTCACCGCCTCCAGAAGGGTTTCCTGACTCGCGACCAGACGCCCAAGGAGGAGGAAATGCAGCAAATGGCGGAATACTTCACCCAACTTGAATCTCACCAGGATCTTGAAGAGAAGATCATCAAGGATACCAAGATTAACAAGGTGCTCAAGGCCATCATCAAACTCGACTCAATTCCCAAGGAAGAGGTCTACAACTTCAAAAAGCGTTCGGCCGACCTCCTCAATGCCTGGGGGAAGAGCATGGGTGGAGACGTGAAGGCCAACGGTGTGGACGCGAAGGAGGATACGGCTGATGCCAAGTCGCCTGTCGACAAAGCCGCCACTGAGGAGCCCAAGACCGAGGAACCGAAGACGGAAGAGCCGAAAGCTGAGGAGTCTAAGGCTGAAGAAGCGTCTAAGGACATCGAAATGAAGGACGCAGACGAAGCCCCCACAGAGAGCAAGAGCGAGGAGCCCAAGGTCACTGAACCTGGTGATGTTGCCATGGAGGATGCCAAGGAGGTCGAGAAACCTACAGCTGAAATTTCCGAAGCTGCCAAAGAAGAGTCCAAGTCGGAGGAAAAGGCGACCGAAAAGCCCATTGAGGCGACTGCCACCGCCTAAGACCATGACCTAGGAGACCGACCGATCATGACGACCCGATCACAAAAAGCGCGTCAGTCACTATTGCCTCGAGGGAAACCTTTATTTTTTTTTTTCAGCTTTGCTTTCATTTTTCTGCCCACTTCTGCTTTTGAACCCCCTCTACCAGTTGCCGCCACCTATCTGCAGCTTGGGGTAAATCATGGGATTTTTCTTCTTCCGGTTGGATTTGTACATAAGAAATCAACGGCGTGAACGGCAGCGATGGATGGCAGACAGGACGGACAGAGAGTTGATTCCACGAGTCTAGTGGAAGAGCAGAGCGGCGTGAAGCAAGCGATGCGGGGTTTGGGTTGCGAGCTGGAGAAAAGGCTAGATCAAATCGATGAACCAATTCTCCGAATGTGTTATGCCTGGTTTCCACGCGTGTTGGTGTGGTGCTGCCAGGACAGAAGGAGTAATTTTGTGTGCTTGCAGATGCCAGAATGCTTAATTCCAATCCTCGAAGCCTTCATCCTCTATTCACATACCGCTTTAAAGCAGGACATGTCAAGGGCTAGCTCAGCATATTCGCAGTTCGCGAGCCTCCGAATCAGTGCTCGTCAGTTCTTGCCGTCCGGGACGGAGCCGAGCCGGATTGCCGATGTCCCGGTTCCCACTTACCGCGTCCTAGCGCACCAGCGACGTGATGGTGTCGTGATTTGCGACCACACTTCCCGAGACATTGGGTTAAGGGACTGTTTCGGTATGACTGCCTGGGGGCGGGCGGAATGACAAGGTTACTCAACGTAGCTGCCTGTCATGCTGTCCTATGCGTTCCGCCGATGTCCCTTACACGCACGATCACTTCTCGGTAAATTTTGTTGATGTTGTGCTCAGACACAATGCGAAGATGAAAGGGCGCTCTCGCTCTCGACGTTTTCTAGGCTGGCTTCTCCGCCGAACACGAGCTCAATACTTACATTTGCGGCTAGGAGGACGTGGCGTAATGAGTGAGCGACATCGAGTAGAAGTGCATTAGCGTGAAGGGTATACCGGATGTCCACCAATCGATGGCGTCCAGAAGACGTGGTCTGGGCGTCTGTCGTACATGACGAGGGTTTTCCCGCGGGTATGGTGTGGTTGCTGTGATCGAGCTTGTTGCTTTCGTCATTTTCCATCCTCGCTCAGGGGCCGGACTAATTTCAGCATATGTTGATGGAGTGGAAGTTCTTTCACACAATCCAAGTCTCTTCCGACATGGCCAACATCCTATCTTGCATGTGAAGTTAGAATAAAAAGCGTAAGGAGCGTCACATGAAAGATTGAAAAATAAAAAAAACACCAAGAAAACATAGGAGTATTTGAAAACAACGTTCTTGTTTGAGAGGCGCGGAAGAAGACTGCATGAAAAATTTGTAAGTTTACGAGCTTTGAGAGTACTACCTCGGTGCTCGGGTGCATTTGACAGATCTTGATAGGACAAAAAGCAATCTGATGTACTCATCCGCGGAGCATCTCATTGATCGTGTCTTGCAACGGCTTTGGCGTCCTACCATACTTTGCCAGCAGGCGCTCGAGCGTCGGATCCTGGTTCTCGCACTCGTTGTCGCGGAGGGCATCGTACGTGGTTGCCCACCATTGCACGTAGCCGGAGTCGATTCCGCGCTGCTCGATGTAGTATTTTTCATGCTCATCGCGGCTGACAACTTTCAGCGTGACCTGCCGACCTCTGGCTGCCGAAACCATAGCAGCTACCTCCTGCAGCGTAACGCTAGTGGTCGTTGATAGCGTAAGCGTGATTCCCGCATAACCGGAGGGCTGATCTACCAGGATGGAAGCTGTGGCAAGGCCAAGGTCGTCGATGGCGGCCCAGCTAATATTGCCATCTCCCGCAACCACGATCTCGTCCCGTTCATCCTTACCAGACAGGTCACCATGCCCCAGATAGAGTGGCCAGGACTCGTTGTACAGGCCTTCGCGCAGGATGGTGAAGCTGGTATCGGTAAGCATGCGTAGGAACTGCTCTGTGCGATTGTGGGCGCGCATGACGCCGGCTTTGCTGTCGCTCTTGAAGCCCAGTGAAGTGTAGTAGATGTGCTTCACGCCGGCGGCCCGCGCAGCCTCGATGGCAGCGAAATGGTGTGCTTCGCGGCCCTTGCCGTAGGGAGCATCGTGGAAGTCCATGCTGATGCACGGGGTCGACACGAGCAGCAGGCGCTCGCAATCTCGGAAAGCGGCCTCCATGGAGGCCCTGTCGTCGTAGCTGGCCTGGCGTACACTGACGCCCTGGTCCTTGACAACATCCCAGCGTTGGTCAGTCGGTGACGAGGAGGTGGTAACAACGATTTCGTATGGGGGCAGCAGCTGGTAGGATAGCAGGTTGCGAAGCACGGCGCCGCCCAGCTTGCCTGAGGCGCTAGTGATGACGAGCTTGGGCATCTTGGGAGGCATGCAGCAGAAAGTATCCAGCAGATCGAGTGTCCACACTGGGGAAGAAGAGAGAAGAGGCAGGAGAGGCAGGAGAGGGCGCGCACGGCCACAGGCGTCTGTTCTGGTGGCTTCCGAGGGATCGAGCCTTCATAAGCGGCACTAAAACTGGGCCGAGTGAAACCAGGTCGCAGCCCACGCGGTAGCAGAAACAAGGACCGGAGGTATAACTAATAATGCATAGCACATGATCCTCAAAGGGCTTCCATGCGGTTGTGGCTCTGTGGAGGACGGTCGCCGGAAATGCAACCGCACCAGGATATTACCGCGGAGATACTGCCACCCACCAGGCACTTGTCAACCAGTCAAACTTGCGGAGTCAGCATGGCGTGTCGATGATGCTTGCTGGGAACGTGCGCCTGAGCGTATCGTCCCGCCGCTGCGCTGTCTCCTATACCCCGTAAGCCTCTGGGTGCCTGTCGTGACCAAGCGCGGTGGCGGGCAGGGCGTCCGGCGGTAGAAGAGTCTCGCTCCACTGCTGGTGACGCCATGCGCTTATCGATAATCCGCCTGAAAATATTCAACCCCGCTTTCGCCGGCCTTTGCAAATCACCTCTCCTTCCCCTGGTGGTTTGGAGACCTTCTTCACGACACCATGGCTTCCGACGGGAGCAATGACGCCCTGGTTCACTCCTCGGATCCCGAACACCCCGCCAACCTAATTTGTGAGCTGTGCCGCAAGTTTTACACCTTAGGCTGGGTAGGGTTGGACGCTGTGCCCAATCCCCGCGAGCTCTGCTGCTGCTAACTGCCACCCACCAGGTCACCGGCACGGGCGGCGGCACCAGCATTAGACACCATGACCACATCTTCATTGCGCCCTCGGGCGTGCAGAAGGAGCTAATGAAGCCTACCGACATGTTTGTGATGGATTTCAACACCCGCAAATACTTGCGCAAGCCCCAGGTGCTCAAGCCTTCTGCCTGCACCCCGTTGTTCCTTGCCGCCTTCAACCGCGGTGCCGGCTGTTGCATCCACACTCACTCGCAGTGGGCCGTGCTCATCACTCTGCTTGTTGAGCGTGACTTCGGCAGCGACGCATGCTTCGAGATCGAAATGATAGAGCAGATCAAGGGAATCCCAAAGGGCCGCGGCAAAGCCGGCAATCTAGGCTACTTCGACCGGCTACGCATCCCAATCATCGAAAATACTGCTCACGAAGAGGACCTGGCAGGAACTTTGGAGGCTGCCATGGAGAAACATCCTGACACTTACGCTATTCTCGTGAGGAGGCACGGCATCTATGTTTGGGGGGACAACGTGCACAAGGCCAAGACCCAGTGTGAGAGGTACGTGAATGAGCTTCCGCCTAGCTACGTGAAAGAATTGCTGACAAAGAGCGTGCGTCCTAACAGTCTGGACTATATATTCCAACTTGCTGTGGAGATGAAGAAGTTGGGTCTGCCCTGGACAAAGTGATACCGAAGTTCATGAATTAGACGAACATATACCCGATCTTCCTGTGGATTCATTGGACCCTCTGCAAAGCCGTGGCGGCTCTGAACGATTCGACAGATTTCTGGGATGCCTGCGGGGCACCAGTGTATACTACCGAAAACATTTGGCATACACACTTAGCGGGTCGTTCATACCATCCCCAAGCATCCATGACATCTGAGTAACCGAGCCACAATTTAATAAACACACTTTAATCAACCGGACGATCTTTGGTTCATAGTCGTTGATACTAATTTCGAGAGCTCGAGAGCGAAGAGTTGATATCTTGCAATTGGAACACATAATATTACTATTTTCGCAACCATGTCCTTCTGATCTCACATGATTGCCCGCGCCGATTCACATTATTTCGCACTTCACGGGGAGACCGCACGGACCCTCCTTCTTCTCCTTCTTCTGAGGCTCATTTGGAGACGTGGTGGCCTGCTGCTGTGTGCCAGCAGGGGTATCATCTTTCCTTTTGGCGCCGTTGGTTGCGCCATTGGTGGCCTCGGCCTTGCCGCCATCTAGTCACGCGAAGTTGACCTTGGAAACGGTCTCGTAGAAGACCTTGCCTTGAGCCTGGGCGAGCTCAAGCTCCTTCTGCGTGGGCTGGCGCGACCCGTCAGCAGCGGAGAAAGTACCAGCGCCCCAAGGAGAGCCGCCGCGGACCTCAGAGAGATCGGCCAGCAGGGCGAAAGTGTGCTTGTAACCCAAAGGAACATAGATAAAGCCGTGATGGGTCAGAGTCGACATGGCAGCGATGGCGGTACTCTCCTGGCCACCTCCGAGAGTGCCAGTGCTGATGAAGAGACCAGCGTACTTGCCCCAGAAAGCACCGGTCGACCACTGGCCGCCAGTCCTGTCCCAGAAAGCCTTCCACTGAGCGGGGAAGTTGCCATATCTTGTGGGAATGCCGAACAGGAAGGCATCATATGCCTCAAGCTCCTTGGGGTCGCTCAGAGTCTTGATGGAGGTATCCTTGGGAGGCGCATGCATTTTGGCCAGGACCTCGTCGGAGAGCGTCTCAGGGATCCTAAGAAGGGATCAATTGCGGATCTCGTGAAGAGGGGTGGACACATGTGATCATACTGGAAGATGTCGACGGAACCTCCAGCAGCCTCAATACCCTTCTTCTCGGCCTCAGCAAGGGTCTTGATGTGGCCGTACATCGAATACTAGTGCGAGGAGGGACTGTCAGCTTGCGATCCATCAGAATCAAGGCGAGCAGAGCTCGAAATGGGTGCGACGTAGCGACATACAAAGACGATAGCGATCTTGGGAGCCATTGTTGCGGATTTCCTGGAAGATGGATGTGGGAGAGGAGAATCACAGAGGAAGACTGGAGGCAGGTAAGACGTTACACCGCCCCGCTTTCGGCCGGGGGAGGGGAGCTATTTAACCCGCAATGGGTGAGGACATAGCTCTTGCATCATGATCCGTGCGCGTCGGCCTTAGGCATTGGGTAAGTATCGATTGCGGGCAATTGACAATCCCGACGCACTGCTTAACAAATTCTTACCAATCCCTGGCAACACTCCAGCCTCGCTGTTCGACAACACTCGATCGCTCGGCGCGCTGCCACTCCGTGGTCCGGCCGGCCAGCCATGCGCATCACGCTTATGACAGTTCCCACAATGGCGGTGATTGTTTACCTTGTGCGTGAAGCGGCCTATTTCCGCATGCTGCTGATTGGATCCCGGCTAATGCTGACACAGCAGAGTGCCTGACTAACATCACTTACAATACGAAGCTCGCCTATTCGCAGCAAGGGCGGGTGCAGTCCAAGCTCTTTTTAGTACCCGTAGCGACCGTCTCCCCGCCCTGATCATCATAGGCGGAACGCTTTGGTCGACCGCCCCTTGGCAGCTTGTCTGGCCGAATCGACTCGATCCATCGGGTCCATCCGTAGCGCTCATCGGGCCAAATGCTGCAGAATCGCGCTTTCTGCGAGGCCCACGACATGCGGATCCGAGTCAGGCCGTCGCTATAATCTCCCATTTTCATTTGGATAGGCTTTCCCCTCTTCTGTACGACATGTCTAACCGCACCCTGCATGAGGCTGGCCCTCGCGTGGTTCGGGAAGTTTCTTTCACACAGGCATTCACCCAGGGAAGATTTGTGCCCCACAATACTTCCAGGGTGGCAATGCAGTGGGCCGGCAGAGAGCTTCGGAGGCCTCTCATCTGTATCCAGTGGAAAGAATATCTCAGACGCAATCTAGCGTTGATGTTGTTGCCGCCCCTCACGAGGCCATGGCTGTATTGAGAATCCTTCCTCCACCTTAGAACTAGGAGAACTGCATGTTGAAAACCATGATAGATTGACCCTCTTAGGGGCTTGCCGACTAGTAGGAGACTATGTACATGAGGGTGGAACTAGGCCTATTTAGGCCTCTCTTGATTTGGTAAATACTATGTGCGGCCCTTCGATCTTCAACACTGCAATCGCTTACATTTTCCCGGAAGTGTGAAGGTTCCGAAGCCAGAGCTAAATCAGTCTCCGTCGTTACTACAACACTTCCACCACCGGATAAAGAACATTGCAAATCCTACCTCTACAAACCGTGGCACTTGGTATCCAGTCAACCAATGCCCCCTCAATGCCGCTACCAACTACCGACTAGTAGTCTCATCTTATCCTACTGCGTCAACCGCTGGCAGTGCTCTTGAAAAGAGATAGGCACGACCGCACCTATCAAAGCCGATTATTGGCTGATAAGGTTGTAATTTACTAGACAAATAGCAGTCGACTCGATGGAGCGAAGCGGTTGGCTGGCGCCTGATAGTGCAAGGCATCGAATTATCTAATTCCTCAGCCGTGAGTCTTTTACTCGGTATCTATTTCGTTGCTAAGTATAGATTAAATGTGCCTCAGTCTTATATGGACCGCTTCACAGCTGTTAATAGATCCGCTCTCGCTGATTCGAGTTGTTGATTTTGCTACACAGGTGCATGATGTTCCGGACTTGCAACAATCTTAGGCAATCACTACTCCGGATAGCGAGGACATCCATCCAGCTTGCTGGCTTGGCTCTTGGTTCTCAAGATGAAGGTCATATTTATTAACAGCCAAGTCCCTAACCAGGTTCTAGCAAGCCGGCCGTAATATGAAAACCAGGTTCTATAGTGTAGTGGCTAGCACTCGGGATTCTGATATGCTCGGAGTATTCCCGCAACCCCGGTTCGATCCCGGGTAGGACCTACTCTCTTTTTGCTGTGTGCAGGCGTTGTCTGAATAGTTCGTTTCAGGTGTTGAGTTTGCTCAGTCGGGGATATGGACACTCACCAAAGTTTTGGTGGAAGTCTCATCTCACAACATAATTTTTCGCGTGGCAGAATGCACTCGATCATTCCCCTCCTTTTTGCATTTGACAGGACCCGAATTATATTTCGTATGAAAAGCGATGAGTCAATTGTGGCTGATGAGAGGCATCGCAGTGGAGGACCGAAGACTTCGTCCCTGGGCTCACTTAGTGACCGCACACGAAGTAAAGAATGAGGGCCCCTAAACGTCGGCGGCGAACTGTGTATTCGAATGTGGGCCAAAGATGTAAATTTTTCTGCACGGGCTCTCCGTATCTGTTCAATGGGCAAGTTTGGCCGAAGTTGCCGCGTCTACGCTCGTGATGGTGAACAAAGTCCTTAATAACATGTTCACTCTGGCATGGAATTGCATTTTGCTTGGGATCCCTAGCCCTGCTACATTCACTTCTTCTTACTCTTCTTCTCCTCCTCCTTCTTCTTCCCTTTTTTTTTTTTTGGATTATTTGAGAAGTAACATGGCAGTTGTTGTGCCAGGTTTGAGGACGTCGAGGGTCCAAAGACTGCCCGCATTGCTGACATGCCCATGGGCCAAGTCAACAACAAGGCGATCAACAGTCAAATTCATTTAATGAGCCAGCCAGCCAGCAGAGAGCCCTTACCATGCAGATCGAGTGCAATAGACATGTTCCCGCCCAGCGAGCTGTACCAGTTGGCGCAGAAATCCCCTGCGCAGCGCACGTGCCTTAGCGCGTCCTTGGCACTTACGTTTGGGACGCCAAATTCTCTCATCCTGCCCGCATCGCACACACGACACCTCCACACGCTTTTACGCGCGCGTACCGTTACCTTCCATTCCTCGGCCCTGACATACTTTTTGCGCTTAATGAGTGAGTCCGGCATGTCTCAGTGAGTCATGGTCTCGCTTGCCGCTCCTGTCGCGGCTCTGCCGCCCTCTACCGCCAAAGCGGCGATTTCAGGCCCCAGTCTAAAGCGCAAGTACACCGACTCCGACTTCGACCACGAAGGCCACGTCCCCACCATGAGCAAGCGGCCGAGAGTATCATTTGATCCTAATATCGATATCCGTTTATTGGAGGACTTCAATGAGAAGGGTGTCGAGCTCATTCGCGAGGAAGTGCGACGCGCTATAGACAAGCATGTCGCTGGCGACAGCGCGTCCTACGATGAGATCAAAACGTTGTTCAAGGCCCGTCCGACCGCAAGCGCTGCTCCGTCAACCAAGCTTCTGGGTAAATACGTCGTTGCTCTCATCGGAAACGTGAGCCTGTTGAACAAGAATTGCTCCGGATTGGTCCACGCAATCCTCGACTGCCAATGGCTGGCGCGAGATGAAGCTTTTAAGCGGCTTTACGTCACTCTCCTTGCCAGCCTGATGTCGGCGCATGGTGGATACACCGGTTCGGTTCTCCAGTCGCTTGTGAAGCATTTCTATGGAGGTATATAGCCCGTATATTGCGCAGCGTCTGGGATAATACTGACAACTCACAGTCCCCTCACCTAACAATCGCCACGAGACGGATCCGCCAATCACACGTTCAGAGCTCCGCCAACGAGTACACGGGACTTTGAAACGTCTGCTCAAACTCATCCCCTCCGCCAGTGGCGTCCTCACGTCTGTCTTGGCATCGACCTTCCCCACTACCCAAGACTCCGCCAAGGTGTACCTTACTTACCTCAATGATCTCATTGAGGTTACAGCGTATGCGCCAGAGCTCAGAGGTACCGTTTTCTCCATGATCACGGAGAAGCTGGTCAAGCTTGACGTCCAAATCCAGATTGACATGGAGGATCTCGAAGACGAACTCGAGGAGTCTGTCTTACAACAGGCTCTTTACAAGCTCGAGGAAGACAATGAACAAGACGATGGTTCGGACGCGGATGACGACGAAGAGGAGGACAACAGTGACTACGACTCGTCTACTGATGACGGGTTGGACAACGACCAGAAGCGCATCCGGGAACTCAGAGATTCTGTCGGCAAAATGGATGCAATTTTGGACATCCTCTTCGATCACTACCATGGTATATTCGTCAAGGGTACCCATGTCGATGCGCAGGAGACATTCGATTTCCTACTCTCGCAGTTCAAGAACATTATTCTACCTACGTATCGCTCCCGGCACACGCAGTTTCTTCTTTTCCACTTTGCACAAACCTCGCCGGTCTTTATCGGACAGTTTGCCACGGCGTGCGCTGAAATGGCGCTTGACAAGACTCGCCCACAGATTGTGCGGCTTGCTGCGGCAGCCTATCTGGCCAGCTTCATCGCGCGTGGGGCCCACGTCCCCCGTGAAATTGTCCGGGATATTTTCGTTGTTCTTGGCCAGAACCTTGATTACTTCCGTCAAAGCTACGAAGGCAACTGCAAAGGACCGGACTTACGGCGTTACAGTAACTACTACGCTTTGGCGCAAGCGCTTCTGTATATTTTCTGCTTCCGTTGGCGCGACCTGATCGTCAGTGAGACGGATGGTCATGTGGATGACGAAGAGTTCCTCTACCAAGGGGGGGACCTAGCCTGGCTGCCAGGCATCAAGGAAGCGATGATGCGCAATATCTACTCCAAGTTCAACCCACTTAAGGTCTGTTCTCCAGGGGTCGTCGCACAATTTGCACGCATCGCACACCACCTTCGCTTCCTTTATGTTTTCCCCTTGCTCGAAACAAACAAGCGGCTGCGACTCTCGCGAAACATCTCGGCCGCTATCATGTACGGCGTACAGGAGAGGGAGACGGCTCTTACAGCGAAGAATAGCGAAAGTGCGCTCCAGTTGGACTCTTACTTCCCTTTCGACCCATACAATCTCCCCAGGAGTAAGCGGTGGATGGAAGGAGATTACAACGAATGGAAAAACATTCCAGGCCTCGACGAGGAAGAGGTGGATGATTACAGCGACGCGGACTCACAGGTTGAGGAGTCTGACGAAGAGGAGAATTTCGAAGAAGGCACAGCCACCGAGGCAAGCACATGAGGAACGATATTGCGTTGGTATGGAGTCGACTCCGTAAGGATTAGGCTTTTCCTTTTTTTTTTTTTTTCCTTTCACGCAAAAAGATGCTCTTTCAGCGCGGAGTTCATCGGTGGATCATAAAGTCCAGCGGCTACGGCCGGGAGCTGGTATTGGTATTAATAGGTATGCATTGGGAGAGCTGGTGATTGTACATAGATAGGCCCACGGTCAAGACGGGAGGTCGTGCTTTCGCATGGACCTTGCGGGAACCGCAGCACAGTGACAGATAGAGTGAGCAAGCAATACAGACAAACAAGTTCAGACATGAGGCTCAGCAGCGGAGGTTCGTAGCGTCATTTCCTTGGATATATAAGCCTGGGTAGATCATTGCTCGTTGCCAATTTTAAGTCGGTTCCTCAGCTAGCAGCCCCTTATTTCAGACCGAGTGGGTTGCTTGCGCTCCCTTTCGTCGAGCCACCGGCGATTCCCTGGGCCTTGGACTTCAGCATAGCAGCGCTCTGGGTGGAGCCACCCGGGAGACCGAGGGGGTTTGAGGCGGTGGGAGCGCGAGGGCCAGAGGCACGAGTAGCGTCTTTGATGCCGTTGCCATAGCCGCGGACGCCGTCGCCCCAGCTGCGAGTCGTACCGGAAATGCTAGAGGCCGAGCTTGAGTCAGCACGGGGAGATGTGGAAAAGGGATTGTCGTCGAGATCGTGGGGATAGCCGAAGAGGGAAGGGAGCGCACCCATTGCCAATGCCTCGACCCACGCCGGACACGCCGTTGCCCACGCTATTGATCATGCCGCCGACGAGGTTTCCAGCACCGGCGACGGCGCCCTGCACTTGGCGGTTGAGCCAGTTGTCATTTGGAGCCATGTTGTCGAGTTGCGACGGGTGCTGTGTGCAAAAGGCAGAAAGCAGTGACTGCCGGCGTCCGGAGTTGCAAACAAGATGTCTTGCAGGAACCGGGGAGGGGGGGGGGGCTGACATCATGCGTGGCGAGGGCCGGGGGGGAGCGCGCGGCTGCGACTGGCGACGGGCGGCCGGTGACTGGTCGGCGAGCGTTCCTGCCGGCAGGGTGTGGCGCGGCCCGTGCATTATTCGAAACGGGAGGATCCCGGTCGCGGATCGCGCGCGACAGCTCCCTTCAACGCGGACCCTTTCCTTTTCCTCGACCTTGCAGCCCATCGCAGCCACTCCACCGGTCGAAACCCGCACGCCTACCACTGCCCTGATCCGCGCCGCCGCAGCCTGTCCGCGCGCCCCATTGTCCTCGCGCCCCGCTGCGCCGGCAGTCCACGAGTAGCGTCATCCGCTGCCGCCATCCGCTGCCGCCACCCGACCCGTGACAACTTGATATCCGCCCGCCCACCCTGCGACACGATCTCTGTTTCCCTGCATCGCTCGCCGACCTGTAATGAGCCATGCCTAGACTCACCTCACTGTCCCCGAATTAACTGTCTGTGTCGCGGAGCCGTACTTTCCACTTCTGTAAGTCGCCATGCGCCGCTTCCTTTTCCGCCGTGGACTCCGCTTCCCGGCACCCATGGCCCATCGCCCGAACCAACTCCTGCCACAAAACCGCCATGACTACTTCTCGCGCAGTTTCTTAATCCCAATCACTCCGACTCTCTGCCGACCTCAACTTGACCACCTCACGCCCGCCAACCATGCCGGTCAGCCGGCCGGCGTGGAAGGCCCACGCGGAGCGCGGGAAGAGCACGGGGAAGATCACGAAAGACAAGATCTCCTGGCCGCTAACCCGAGACTCAGGCCTTGAGCTTCCACAGCCACAGCTTCCGCCGCTGCGGCGCGTGCACACGGAGCCTCAGCCCGTGGCTGAGATACTGCACAACGTAAAGCGCTTCTTCTCCTCTTCGGACCCGCCTCCCCCGCCTCCTGGTGAATATCTGGGCGTTCCCGCCATTCCATCTTGGGACCTCGTCCGGCTCGCGTCCCCAAAGGCTTCGCGCCTCCCATCCCCGCCTTCGCCGACTCATCCCCCCCCGAAGGCACCGGTTCCTACCACCCCAGAGGGCTCGACCCCTCCCTCTTCAGCACCGGCCACGTTCACTGCATTTGCTGACCCATATCCCACGCCGCCTTCATCTTCGCAGTCTCCTCCAGCTGATGTCCGGAATGCTCTATGCTTGATTGATCACGAGCCACTATCTCCACCCAAGCCTTTTCTGAACCCTCCAGAGTTCAAGTGCACCCTCGTTCGAAGTAACGCTCGTAGGAACACCAACGGCAGGCGACGCTCAAGTGGGAGAAGCATGGCAACTAACGCACTCAGCCCCCGCATCAGCGCCGCCAAGACCAAGCAGGCCGAGGCTGCGCGCGAGTGGCAGAGGGAAGTTGAGCGCCGTGCCGAGCGTGCTGGTGCTGCAGCCCCTCCTTACGACTTTCTCGAACTCATCGGGAAAGGCGCCTTTGGAAAAGTCTTCAAAGGGTATTGCCTCCTTCGTAATCGTCGTTCCCCTGACTACGCTGACAACGTATATCTGCAGAGAGCACCGTGAGACCAGACAGCTTGTCGCCATCAAGATTTGCGAAATCGACAGGGTTGACTGGCAGGAGACCAGCCTACCTCATAGAGATGAGACCATCAATCAACTCGTCAAGGAGACTTCCATCCTCCAGCAACTGCGGGACAGCTCGGCTAAGAACGTAAACCGCTTCTATGAGGCATTCTCCTTCCACTCCCAACTCTGGATGATTACCGAGTATGTCGCTGGTGGCAGTGTGCGGACCTTGATGAGAGCGAGTCCCGGCTGGACACCGCAGAAGCCGACGGGCCTCGAAGAACATTTCATCATACCCATTGCCAGAGAAGTTGCCATCGGTCTTAAATTCGTGCACGATGCAGGTATTCTTCATCGGGATATCAAATGTAAGTCATCATCAATCGTTTTGCGTTGCGCCGGCGTGCTAACTTCGACGAAAAGGCGCGAACGTGATGATCAGCCAACATGGAAATGTGCAGCTTATCGACTTCGGTGTGTCAGGTCTTCTGGAGACCAATCTTGATAAGAGATCGACTATCATCGGCACACCAAACTGGATGCCTCCTGAAATGATCAAAGACCAGGTTGGTGCTGGTTACGGCACTGAGGTTGACTGCTGGGCTTTTGGCTGTACCATTTATGAGATGGCCATGGGACTCCCTCCAGATGCCGGCAAAGACTTTCAATTCCTCGCAAACAGGCGCCAGGCCCCACGCCTGGACGGATATGGCCATTCCAATGGCCTCCGTGACTTTGTATCTTTCATTCTCAAGGAGCGTCCATACGAACGACCTTCGGTCGCCGAGATTTTACAGCATGAGTACATATTTGGGACTGAGGAGAGCTATCCCAACAGCAGCTTATCCGTCCTGGTCAAGCGTTTCATGGACTGGCAAGAGAGTGGTGGCAATCGATCGTCATTGTGGGCCCCTGGAGGTGCATCCCTAGATTCGGATAATTCGTTTGAATCGAACGAAGACTGGGTTTTCAGCACAACCCAAGATTTTGAGGAGGAGTTCGCCCAGGAAAAGCGCCTGTCCATGATCGATCCATTCCGGGATGGCGGAGACTCACGCAAGGATGCAAGAGATGATCCTGTCGCACCAAGAGGCCGCGGTCGGATGTGGGAGAAGCAAATGAAAGCGCAGAGAGAGCAACGGATCAAACGGGGAGAGGCTGGTTTAGAAAGGTTGTTCAACCTCTCACGCCCAGAGTACAAATATGGAGACGAAATGCAAATGCCACCTGGCGGGGACCGTACTTCGCAGTCAGATCTCGCGCTACGCAACTGGGAGCCAAATCGTGCGTCAAACAGGGTCACAATGATCGATCTGGACGCTGTGGACGCAGGATTCGAGACAACTCCAAACCTGGACCTCGCCAATGCGAGCACATTACGTGCAAGCAGAATCAATAGGATCATGAAAGAGATGGAAGATGATCCTGATGACGATGAGTACACGTACCAACCCAACAGAGGGTCACGCCGCGCCACGAAGGACTGGAAATTCCCAATGATGGAACCGCCTGAGGAGAAGCGTGCCACGAAGGACTGGAAGTTTCCTATGTCAGATACTCCGGCCGCTGAAACTGCAAGGCGTGCGACAAAAGATTGGAAGTTCCCTGTCATGGAGCCTCCGCCTATTCCTGAGGAACCGAAGACTGAAGACACAAAGAACCGCCGTACCATGGACTGGACTTTCGCAACGGCAACAGCATCTGCCGCTACTGACGATGGACAACCAGATTACCGAACCAGCAGGTTGGTGCAGCGCCGTGGTACGAAGGAATTGCAATTGCCTGCTCTGGCAGCCCAGTCCAAAGACAGTCGTGGTAGCATGCTCCCAGGATTCTCGTTTCCAATGGCGCCTGCAGAGGGAAGCTCGGTATCCGATAAAGGACCCAGAGGAAGTCTTGGCCCCTCACCTCCGTTAGGAGATGCATGGCGACCTCAGCTTCGACATGCGGCGACACAGCCTATCGGCCAGTTCGATGAATTCCACATTTCCCATTCGGCGCCTGGGTCGCCCGAGCGCACATCTATGATCGATCTTGACTTCGCCGACATTAGCTTTGTCCCTCGCCCTCCGACAGCAGCATCTATGGTGGATTCATTTACGGGCAGTAATGATGCCGACATCACCACTGGCAACCCCTTCGATCTTGAGGAACAAGCCCAGCTCTCGCAAAACAATCATCGGGCATCGTATCACCGCCAGTCCCAGTCTGAACCTCACAAGCGTATCTCTGGCCTACTCACGCCAGGCGACCAAGATGACGAGAAAGCGCAAGGGTACGTTTCAGATCACGGTCCTTCGGTTGAAGGTCGTGAAGAGCAGCACCGTGTTTCTGTTGGATCAAGGAAGTCCTCCGTTGCCCGGGATTCTCACGGTTCCGTTGCTCATCGCCTTGTCAACCCCAGGAGGCGAACCAGAGGGAGCGATGCAAAGAAATCTGAAGATGCCACCTTCACACACTTCTCCAATGCGGTTGCTGATCCCCTCCAGGGTGGAGAAGGCCTTAATGATGAGACCATCAAAAGTAGGCGCCAAGTGTCTAGCACAAGCGTGCCTTCGTTCAACCCTGAATCACCCCGTACATGGCGCTACCAGGATTCGCTCTTATCAAGCACCCCTCCCTCTACGAACGGCTCCTTTAGCAGTAGTACTTTCGCTTCGCCTGATACCGCGTTAGCTTATAATGGCGACATCACTCAGCTCACGACGCCTCGCACCTCTATCGCTACGTATTCTCCGCGCAGCACTACGAGCTTCTCAATGCAGAATGGCGTTGTTCACCAGAGGCAACGCATGCCTCTTCGCACAGCACGTCCTACCCCTCCACACCCGACCACTCTCGACAACAGCGCCGATCAACGCGTTATGGTCAGTGAAGCGAGCAGGGCTGCGAGAGATCATGTGCTCTACCTCAAGACCTTGCGTCGAACTTTGAAAGCATGTGGCTCCCAGGCTCAAGCGAGGCGGGCCAACCGGCGGCCCCGTAATGGAAGCATCAACGACAGCCTGTCAGCAAGTCATTCGGCCACCACCTCGATTAGTCTGAGCAGTGCGGACAACAGCGACGCTGAGGGCGTGGGTGGAACTGTGAGACGAGTTCTACGACGGGCAGAGAGTTCGCTTGCGTAGGATACGAGCTGAACCTGCTCACGATAACTATCTGCGAATGAGCACATGTATTTGTTGGGCCTATTCCGACCATGTTTGGATTCGGACCTCTCGTTTTCTTCCTCTGGGCCATGAGCTTGTACAAAACGAGCACATTTTTCTCCAAGCGAGACGAATTTGGATGGGCAGAGAGTTGGCGTGGAACTTTCCTCATTCCAGCATCATTGAATACCCCTTCCGCGTTTGCACTCTTCTCTCAGAAGAGATGTCATCAGGATTCTCACACCACGAGCAGACTCATTTCAAGGAGTTGTCGGCCAATCTTACAGCGTTTCAACGGTGTGGCGGGGGAAAATTGCATACTCTCTTCGACTTCTTTTCCTCTTCTCCTATACCCCGACCTTCCTTTGTTCAAATTCTACTGTATCTCATGTCAGACTTCACTTGCTTTTTCGACGGATTTTTACGCTTCGAACTCCATTTAGCCGACGACATGACCATCCGGCCGGTGCTACTCATCGACAATGTCTCGGTCCTGCCGTGGGAAGAGCAATAATCTGGTGCAACGCGCTAGTGCCTGTGGTAATGCCGTTCAAGGGAACCGGGGGCGGCCGTTGCCCCTTTGCTATGCTCGTCAATAGGCCGCGAGACACAACGAAGCCCTCTCTCTTCATCTTTTGCGTAAGCGATACCTAGTTGTTTTGCAATCTCCCTTGTCATGGCGGTATCTTCTTTTCAACCAAACACGCGGCGCCTCTTTTCTTCTTTCCCCGCTTCAATTCGAATTGACAATCCCAATTCCGTCGATAGCGCACTTTATTCTGCGTTTCTCACTTTTTCATTGATTTCTCAACTTCGTCATCACCCCTTCATGCGTATAGAGTGGACGGTCTCACAAAAAGCATTTCTTTCCATTTTCGGATTTCCTTTTTCCCCCCTTCTCCTCGACTCCTCTCTTCCACATGACTCGGTTGCACTTGGTTCATTATGCCTCGTAACCAGCATCATATCTGGAAGAGAAAAAGCGGCACTGTTAGCTGCGAAAAGAGTTGGGGAGTTTTTCCTTAGACACAGCACAAAGGGGTCAGTGGAAGGAGAAATTCTCCATAGTTACACCTTGCGGGCCGTATGTACACAGGACGGATGATCCTAAGGATATGGTCAACAGATGATTTAAAAAAGAAAAGAGGAATGATCCAGTTGCATTGATATGTGAAAAATGAGTTCGTGCGTACAGTGGGTAGTACCTTGGTCCGCAACTATATCAGGAAGGAACTATCGTTATTGCGCCCTATGGAGAGTCGGGGTAGTTGTTCAGGCGCAAATTTAGCCACTATCAATGCTGATTTGCGCACTGACGGCTGATTTGGTCTATACAAAGCCGCCACTTATTACAAATTGATAAATAACTCGTATCGCCTACCTGAAGGAAGTACTCTGCGATAGTGATCTCGTCAATCAAGCACATCAAATCACCGACAAAGAAGAAGTTACCATGGTTCTCTGTAAAAAATTCTGTTCGCCTTCCATCAGAATTATCTTCATGAATGGGGTTGGATATCTTCTGAGCTGAGAGCAAGATTGAGGAGAGGGGGAATAAAAACAAGAAGATAGTGTGGTGAGAGACGGCATATCCAAACGCTGGTAACACTTTCGTTCCACTTCCCAGTCTTTTCTCCATCCATACGTCTGCCGAACTAATTTTCAACAAACACGTGTCTCCTCCGAATCGAAGCATGACACGCAAACACATTCGCGACCAACGGCCCCAAATCCACACGCTCACCCATTCAATCTACGCGAATACGCATCTCCCGCGCGACGTCCCACGCACTCTTATCCCCGACGCGCAACTCCTCGACGCCGACCGCGCGCTTGACGCCCTCGATGCGGCCCTCGACCTCGCGAGGGTGGGCGCCGCTCCTGATGAGCACGGCGCGCACGAGCTCGCTCAGCGCGTCGAGGAAGATCTCATTTCTCCTCTCCTCCTCCTCATCTCCGCCGCCGCTGCCGCCCAGGCCTTCGCCCGCCTGGTCGCGAGCGGCGACGCGGCGCTCGATCAGAGCGCGCAGGGCGCGCAGGACGCGCTCGAGGTTGTGGGCGAGCGCGGGGGAGGCGTTGAGCTCGCGGCGGCGGCGCGGGGTACGGGCGGCGCGGCGGAAGGCGAGGCGGGCGAGGACCCGGGCCAGGCGGAGCACGTTCTCCTGCGAGGGCGGGGCGGCGAGGCGGCGGGCGAGAAGATGCAGGGCGACGAGGGCGCCGGCGACATCGTTCCAGGCGCAGAAGGTGGTCATGATGCGCGAAGGGATGCCGGATTTGGCGACGCGGGCGAGCAGCTGGGCGTACTGGCGGCGCGGTTTGGAAAGACGGAGGAACGCGAGCCAGGATACGGTGTGGCGGAGGATGATGGCGGGCGGAGGGAAGGAGGTGTGGCCGCCGAGTCGGTAGAGATTGGAACGGGTGAGCGTGCGAGGCTTCATGCGGGAGGCTTCCCAGAGGATGGAGAAGGTACCGCGATCAGGTGGCGTCGGGGCGAGGTCGGATTTTCCCTGGCGCATGACCTCACGCTTGAAGGTGCGCCAGACCTCGGGGAGGTAGCCGCGTTGGAGGTAGAATGACATTTCGGCGTTGAGCGCGGTGGTGTTCGTTCGCAGCTTTGCGGATCTGGTTTGCCAGGAGTGGAGGTCGACCAGCTTCTGTCTGTCGCCTTTCATAAGGTATATCCTTGCGAGTAGCTCGCATGTGTCGCTCGTGGCAGCTGGCAAACTTCGACGAAGGAATAGCCTATGTTCGGACTGCAGACTTCCTGGGGGCCCCCGAGGGGTTGGATCGGACGGCCTATTCCGACGTAGCACTTTCGTGATCCGTTCCACAATCATCTGCAGGCTCATGGTTTCGGCCCTCTGAACAAGGTCAGGGTTTTCAGTACGGATCCAAGCGTCAATTACTGCGTTGAGATGCGAAGCTCGAGGCTGGGTTCCCCGTTCGAACATCAGCTCAACAACCTGGGCGGCAGCATCCGCGTGGCCCCACTTGGTCAATAATCTGATCCATTCGGTGAAGAACTGCTCCCTTCGGACGCCGCTCGGTAAAGATACGAGACCATTCAGAAAGACCTCATTTATTTGATCAGCGTCTTTGTCACCTGCGGCTATATTTCTGAACATCCTGAGGATCTCAACCTTCGCCTTGTACCCATAGGAATCGCGGAGTTTCGGGCCATGCTGCAGTAGGTCAGGGAGAACTTCCAGGGCACGAGTGCGACTGCCAGCCCTCAAGAAACCAAGATAGCATCTTTCGTAGTCTTCTAGCGTCATGTCGTCGCCAAGAAGCTGCTTGAGACGGCCATAAAGGACCCAGGCTTGTCTGTGGCGGCCAGGACGGTCGGGCTCGGCGACGTATGCGTCGAACACGTAGAAAATGAGACGGGGGTTCCAGTCCGGATAGGTGGCGAACAGTTCAATGAGAAGGTCGCGAGCTTGAGTGGGATCTCCTGCCACAGCATACATGCGAATGCCGAGATCCAAATACTCGGGTCTGAAACTATCCTCCGTTCGCCCATTTCCCGTCATATAGCCCAGGTTCCATTCCTTGATGGCCTCTTCTCGGCTCCCTCTCCCAAAAAGGGTCTCGATGTGTATCATGCGCTGATCGAAGGTCGCTCTGTGTCCCGACATTCGCATATCCTGGGCCAGCTGGATTAAGTGTGAGGCGATTTTGGGTTCAGCAGGCGCCCGAAGCGATTGAGTTGCCCACAATATGTCCCATGCGCGGGTGGAAAGAGCACGCAGGAATTCGGGGGAGCACGACTGGAGCTTAATGTACAACTTCCAAAGCTCCTTGGCGTTCTCGCGATCTTTTGGGTTGACATCGGCCCTCAGCAAGCAGCGGTTAAATTTGGACAGATACATGCGCTTGCCCCGGGGACAGAAACAACGGATATGGAGGCTTTCCTCGCGAGCACGGAGGAACTCGGTCACCCGAAGCGCGGTGGCACGGCCAAGGATGGTGCTGGCGGCCGGAGGAGGAAAGGCGCGACCGGTCTCCTGCTCCAACTGAAGCTCCAGGTCAGACTTTCGCACGTCTTGGGGACGCCATGCTCCTCCGGGCTGGGCGGGCCGGGCTTGCTTGACAGGCAGTGGGCTGCGAGATTTGTGTTTGCTGAGCCACGGCGGGCGTCGGAGTAGGCTTCGGGAAGGCGGTCTCATGCGGAGGACGGAGACACAGCGATTGGCGGGCGGTAGCGATCAAATGCGCTCGGAGAGAAGGGATAGCCAGAGGCTGCCATGGGTCTGGATCAGTTTCCCTGGCTGGCGCATACAAGCGGAAGCATGTGAGGCGGTTGCGGGCTCAGTGCGAGCTCAGTGCGAGCTCGAAGCTGGCGCAGGAAAGACGCGACGGCGCCAGTGACGAAATTTCTGACGAGTCATTCGCGGTGCCTCGGCGCTGGGAACTCGGGTTTGTCAGTGCCGGAGGTGCAGGCCAGCGATGCGACGCTTTCGGCAACATCTTTGCGCAGGCTAGCCGGGATCGAGTCATTTGGCAGAGCCGCAGTTGCGCAAGAAACAGCAGTTCTCGCACAACGCTGCCAGCGGTGCTTGGCTGTTATCCTCATGCCTGTTTCGCACTTAGCCAAGCCTCGGCTGCGGCCCCGACTATAAAACAGGCTGGCTGCTGGCTGCCCGTCCTCATCCAGCACGCCTGCGCCCATCTACAGCTCCTTGCCGCCTTCTCGAACCCATCCGCTCGTCGCCTGCTGTCCTGCGCCGTCGCCCATGACGCATCCGACCGCCGACTGCTCGGCCCAGCCTGTGACAATGGAGGCGACGCCGGTCCGCGAACGAAGGCCACTGCCGGCCGCCTGATGTTACGTTTTGGCAGCGCGTAATGCGCGAAAGAGCCGCACCACCACGGACTTATCCAGCGCCGACGACTGCACGCTGGAGATTTCGCAGCGGGCCCGCCCATCGAAAGTTGGAGTGCCGACATCGCCGAGCCCGCGCTCGCATCGACCTTCTCCATATCCGCAAGACGCGTGGGCGCTCTCCCGTCGGCAAGAGACGATTGACCCGGCTTATCCACCGCCAAGTGTCGGAATGCGCGCAAGCCGGAAGCTGCCTGCCACTTTGAGCCGCCGACGACGTCAATCGCGCCGTGGATGAGCCGCCCCGACTGCATTCCTTGCGCCGCTCGCCTTATCGCCGCCTGCTGCTTCGCCCTCTTCCTCGCTACTGCACCACCGAACACTCCAATCTCCCTCCGTGGCCGCCCGGCGACGCCCAATGATCGTCCCCTGCTGACTTCCAGCCATGCTGCCTGAAGCCATGCCCACCGCATCGCGTGGACTGCGGGCTGGGGGGAGGGGAACTGCTCTCCGCAATCTGGCCCTCCCCACCCGGCAATGCTGTACGTACGTCCATCTTGCGAATCAGCATGCCTCCGGCCCGTTATCTTGTCCATCTGACTCAGGAACAGCGGACGAACGACCGCAGGGCGTGCCAAGCACGGCCTTCACCGTACACGTCCGGTAGATATCGCTCTATGCATGCATTTTCGCGTATTAGAAATGTGACCTCGAGCGAGTATTTAAGCCAAAGGGCTTGGGACGAGGCTGGCTTTGAGCTCGGCAGCCTGCTTCTCAAGTCATTTGCTCGTCTCCCTCCTCATCATGGTTGTGCTGCAATCTGCCGGCTTCTTTTCTGGCACTTTTACCGCCGCCGCCGCTCTCCTGGCCGGCAATGCCGCCGCCAGTGTCGTTCCAAGGTCCAACACCGTGGTCTTCAAAGGCCCCCTGGTTGCAGAGGCCGATGGGATGAACAGTATCCACATCGAGTTCGCCGGCCCCGTCGACGGCGAGCTATCCATCCACTACGGTTTCTGTGACCTCGTGAGACCTACCGAGGCTCATCACCGCGTCGGCAGAACTCACGTCGGTGACCACCCTCTCGCCAAGAGAAACCTCGGCTGGGAGGATTATAGGCCTACACGCTTCGTCTGGCTCCCCCCGTCTGACATCCAGTCTGGCGGCTGCCTGCATGCTTTTGCTGGGGACGAGCCGGTTGGCAGGTCGGATGCCTTCATTGTGAAGAGAAGGAGAGCTCGTAGGAGCACAGCTTTCGCCGATGTTGCCGACCCTATGGGCCCCTGGTTCGACGGTGTCGAGTATCTGAAAGAGAAGGAGCCCGATGCGGCATTCGTAGCTCAGTCCAAGGGCAAGAGCGTGGGTATCGTCGGTGGTGGCATGTCTGGGTTGATGAGTGCAGTAAGTTGGACCCTCTCCCTCGGAAACAGTTGCCTACAACCACCCTCCAGCCATTCCCGCCTGATTACGGCTTTGAGAAAATGGCTCTGATTGTGCTCTGCAGTACCTTCTTGAGTCCGTTGGTATCTCCGACTGGAAGATCATTGAGGCTACCAACCGTATCGGTGGCCGTGTCCACACAACTTATCTGAACGGCAGTGCCCCTGAGGACTACCAGTACCAGGAAATGGGTCCGATGAGGTTCCCTGTCAGCCTTACGAACACCACAAACAACGACACCATCCAGATCATGGACCACCGCATGGTCTTTCAACTCGCGGATGCCTTGAATGAAATGAACGGCCACGACCCTGCTTGGTCTGTGGACTTCATCAAGTGGATCCAGTCGAGTACCAATGACCCAACTAGCACTACTGATGCAACCGCTTCCTACTCCAACATCACTGCCGTGGAGGACGCTCTCGACGCGATTGAGCAGTGGGATGCCTTGACCTGGGACAAGATGCGTGACATCGCTACCAACGTCTTCGAAGCTCACAAGAAGGCCGTTGCTGAAGGCTACTTCGACTTTTCTGAGGCCGGCTATCTGCGCTACAAGCTGCACACTGACCTCAACGTCACGGACCAGGCTGTTTCGACGGCGTCAGACAACCCAGAATGGCTGTACGATTCGGTCTACTTCTCGGCCACAGAGTGGCGGACGATCGACAAGGGTCTAAGCCGCCTGCCTACAGCCTTCACGCCCCTCGTTTCCAACCGCACCCTTTTCGGCAAGAAAGTCGAGCAGCTCTCCTACGACGAAGCTTCCGAAAAGATGACCGTCTCCTGGCGTCCGGACGGACCCTGGGGCACGACGCTCGACAGCCTCGAGTTCGACTACACCATCGTTGCTGTCCCCTTCTCTAAGGTGCGCATGTGGAAGCTGCCCGCCTACACCGGTCTGCTCAGCCGCGCCATCCAGACACTCAACTACGAGCAGTCTTGCAAGGTGGCCCTGCACTACGAGACCCGCTTCTGGGAGCACCTGTCCCCACCCATCATCGGCGGGTGCGGCAGCACCAACATCACCGGCATTGGCAGCGTCTGCTACCCATCCTACCAGATCAACTCCACAGGGCCTGGCGTGTTGCTCGCATCCTACGAATCGGGCACGCTAGCGCGCACGCTCGGCAGCATGAGCGAGGACGAGCACGTGGCGTACGCGGTGCGCGCCATGGCCGAGATCCACGGCCAGATCGCGGCCGACCAGTGGACTGGCAACTACGATCGCATCTGCTGGGAGAACAACGAGTACCAGGCGGGCGCATGGTGCTCGCCGCTTGTTGGACAGCAGGAACTGTACCTGCCTGCCTACTACCACACCGAGAAGCACACCGTCTTCGTCGGCGAGCACACCTCCTTCACCCACGCCTGGATCTGGTCTGCCCTCGAGAGCGCCGTCAGGGGCACCACCCAGCTGCTGCTCGACATGGGTCTGGTCGACGAGGCCAAGCAGGTCACCGAGACCTGGATGGCCAGGTGGATGCATGTGTAGGATGGAGGCACTGGAATGTTGATACTGATCATGTAATGTCTTCCATCATAAGAACACGTGTAAATACAGTGTAGCACGAGAAATAAAAAAAAATTTGCTGTGTGTTCCAAAGCAAAGTCCCTCATATCCGCCGATCTCTGTCCAAACGCCACTCAATGCGCACATACACTGACTACCAAAAGCGCAGCACTGACCACATTCCACGCACCAATATACTAGAAATACGGGATGAAAAGCTACAATAATCTATACTCGTTACAGCGCAGTATTATCGGCGGCAGCAGCGGCAGCAGATCAGTATCAACCTTGCCTCTCCCTATACTTTACCATCTCCAAATCAACCAAAAATACCACGCGAACACCACGCCGGCAACCCTCACCACGCTCTTCCCCAGCTCCGCTCTAAACACACCTTCCCCCTTCTTCTTCTTCTTCTTCCTCCTCGTCAGCTTCGTGTCGACGCTCAGCTTCTCCTTCTCTTTCTTCTTCCGGTCCTCCTCCGCGCGCTCCGGGTAGAAGCCCGCGTACGCCACGAGCGGGAGAGCGTGCTTACCGGCGCCATTGGCACCAGGAGGGTAGCCGTTGCCATTGGCCGTGTTGTACGAGGGCAGGCCGTAGCCACCGGAAGGCACGGGGCTGGCGTTGCGGATGGCGCCGGCGGCGGCCTGCGACGAGCGGGCGGAGAGGCCGGTCTTGTTGTCGGGGGAGGTGGAGGAGTTGGACGAGGCGCCCTCGCCCATCGAGTCGGTGCGGTTGCGCGCGGACGATTCGGCGTGGCGGCGGCGCTTCTCCTGCTCCGCCGACGACGCGGCTGGGATTGCGGAGAGTGGGAGGATGGGCTGGCCGGCCGGGTCGGGCGAGGACGAGGATGCGGCGCGAAGCTTCAGGACGAGGGCGCGGACCATGAGGATGAAGAGGGTGACGCCGAAGAGGATGCCGTAGCGGATGAAGATGCCGAGCTGGTCGGGCATGAGGCAGAGGTGCGATTGCACGGTCGGGTCCGGGGAGAGCGGCTGGCCGGCGTCGTCGACGGGATTCCACAGGCTGAGCATCACGAAGCCGGGCTTGCGCACCCCCATGGCCCAGGAGAGGGATTTCACGGTGATTTCGCGGATGCCGCTGTGGCCGCCGGACTGATAGGCTTTGTGGACGACTTCGCAGTAGTCGTGATCGTCGCCCGAGAAGGCGTACTCGATGTTGCCGATCTTCTCAGTGACGTCTTTGGAGACGTCCTTCGTAAGGACATTTTGGTACTGGTAGCCTCCTCGAACAGCAATGGCGTTGCGCTCGTCAGGGAAGACAGGCTCAGCTTGGCCTTTTGGCGGTTCGGTAGGCGGCCAATGTTCTCTCATCGGACCACATGGTGTACCCTCGGCTCTGTAGAGGGGCACATGGGTAAGGAGGATGGTGGGAAATTCCGCATCGCCGGCGTCTGCAATTGGCAGCTTTGCCTTTGTGATGTCCTCGCCACCAAGGACCTTGTGCTTGTACGGAGGATTTGGATTCAAGCCTTTCCGTGCCCTCAGTTCTCGCGCAACAGCTCTCCTCTTCTCCGCCTGCGCCTGGTCGAGGAAGTCCTGAGTGGGTTTCCAGATATCTTCTGACCCCGCAGCGTGGCCCAATGCGCTCAACGACACAGCGTCTATCGACACGAACGTATGGTTCGCAATGACGTCGATTCGGTTGCCGTCTCCAAAGTACGCGTTGAACCTCTTCCGCACGTTCGGCCGAATGCCAGCAGCAAATCCAAGATCATGGTTTCCGGGCAGTCCAGCAATGAGCTTCCTCCCGGGTTGCCCTACTCGCGGTGTCATGCCAGCATCACCCCAGTGTCCGAAAAATATCCTCCCGAAGCGGTCATACTCGCGCAGCCAAAAATTATCGCCATAGTTCTTCCATTGCTTGTCCTCACTCACACTGCCGTCGGCCGTCCATTCCCGGCCGCCGTCAAACAGGTCTCCCAGGAAAAAGACGGTGTCCGGGTAGAGATCCTCCTGGATCAGCGACCATGATCGGCGGAGGTATTGGTCGGTGTATGCGACGGTCAGGGTGGACAGAGGCCACGGGCGGCCGGGGTAGGTGTGCGGGTCTACCAGCTGTGGGTCCGCGACAAAGACCAGGCGGTGCGGAGCAGCATCGTGGGGCTAAAAACATTGCGTCAGCGTCCAAGTTGCGCAGTCCAATGCTGCCAGCACACGCGGTGCTTGCCGTGACGTACCCAGCGCTCCCAGTTGCTCCAGCCGCAAGCTTCGGTGCTGTTCCGGAACGCCGAGCGCTCGTTGGAGTACACAAAAAACAGCCAGATGAAAGTCAAGATATTAGGGACGGAGAAGATGGGACGGAGGTTCCAGGCCCTACCGGCGGGCGCATTGGGGGCGTAGACGCCGGCGCGCGTGAGGAGCGACCTGGCTGCGGCTTGGACGTGCTGCAACAGGGTGGGCGGCTCGCGGAAGTGGTTGCGCGACGAGGAGACCGGATACCCCCAGTCGTCGTAAGAGGTCATGGTGGACTGGAGGAGGGAGCAGGAGCAGGAGCGGGGAGCATCTTTCGGAAGGAGATTCGAGGAGCGGGACCAGGAGGAGAGGTCGTGTTGGGCGAAGCTCGTGTCGGCGTCTCCTATGCGGCGGAATTTGGGGCCTTGCTGGCGGCGGCGGGAGCTTAGGCTCGCTGCTTGGCTGTGGCTACCAGGGCCCCCCTTGGCCGCTGCTGCATGCGACCAGGGTCCAACGCGTGTCGTCCCCCAAGGCCGCGCAACCGCCTGCGTCAAATGCTCTCAACACAACACGAAGCATTCTCGGTCGCATCCTGCCCGCTCATCTCCCGAGTCAGCCCCGCAGTTGTGTGTTTCTCGACCTCACTCTGTTTTCACCAATGCCTGGATGCCCACGATTCAACTACTAGTCAGCACACTTCTACACGCAGGATCCATCATTGAACTGCAATCCGCTGTGCGAAGCTGCAATCTCCACTCCAAGCTGCATTCCTGGCCGTCAATCTCAATGAGAAGGCGCTCCTCCGAGTCCTTCAGGTCATCTGAAACAGAAGCAGGAATCACCTCCCCCAGATCTATCTGCATACTGTGCCGAAAATGCGCGTGCTGGCGTTTCATTCGTAGAGCAAAGATATATGAGTCTCTGGGTGTCTTGGGAGTCACGCGGCGCCGATGGTCGGCGTTGTAAGTATCGGGTCCGCTGCGTTCACCTCAACGTGAATATACCTGTACATTACTAAACGGCGCTCAAAATTCTACGCGTTGTCTTCCTCATCATTATTACTTGATTCTTGTTCTGCAGGAGTCCCAAAGCTCTCCATGTGGGCAAAGGACATTCTTTCTGTTCATTCGCCAGCGTGAGTGTTATGTAACCTTGATATTATAAGTGCTAAGAGACCTCAGTCTCCAATCCAATGGAGCTAGGGTTTCTACTGGAGACATCTAGTTAGCGGCATTCTTCAGATAGCTCCGTACGAATACGTGTGTAATACGCGCTTGGGGTCAGAGAGAAGATTACTCGGCAGTATCAGAACTGTCCATGCCGCTCTCGAGGTCCCGTGCACGCAGACAACAAGTGCACTGCAAGACGTTCCTTCCTCAAGCGCTTGACATGCGTCCCAATCTACGCCTAAGGATGACGATACAAAAGTTTTCATCATAACACATGCTTGTAAGGGGTCGAGGCCAAAACACCCGTATGAAATGAGTGTGCAACTCATTGGAAAAGAATGCTACGTACCTCTGTGCCCGCTCCCGTTCGGCCAAGGGTGTCGTCTGTTGAAGTCCTTACCTTGTTGCAGGAAAGCGCGATGCGTATCTCTGATGGTTGTTTAAAATGCGACAGCAGACGATCAGTAGTCTAGCTCAATGCTGACTTCAGGCAAATCATCAAGTTCGCGCGCGATGCGCCGAAACGTAACCCCATCATCCTCCGCACGTTCATCACGTGTGAGATGCTTACGCTTCTTACCCTTCTTCACGTCTGGGGCAACAATTACCTCTTTCTTATCATTGTTGGGGGATTCTGGCCGTTCACCCACCTGATCGCCAGGACTGATGCTAATGGATTGTGCGCGTGGTGTTTGGGCAGTTTCGTGGCCACTGTCGGTGTCCGGAGCGCTATTTTGAGCGGCAATGGAGCTTGCTAAGGCAGTGAGGTCGGTAGCTCTGAGATCGCCAGGCTGCGTAGGCACAGACTCTTTGGCATGCTGCACCTTGCGTTTCTTCTGCCTGTGGAGCTGCTCCTCCACCGCCCTACGCTTCTTCTGTTCACGAGAATCATCCACAGTCTTGCGTTCTTCTTCCTCGCCCTCGAGGTCCTTGCGCTCAGCAACGCGGCGTTTGGCCCCTTTCAGCATGCTGATGAGCTCAGATCGGCGGAAAAACTTCACGTCCTCCTCAGAGAGGGTGCGCTGGGTGCCATCGGGATAGTAGCCCAGGTGCTCCTCTTCGTACCACTCATCGTCCGAAACCTCGACCTCCCCGTTATAGTCGATCTCCATGTGCGTGTCCTCGGCCTTCCTATACATGTCCACAGCAGCGACTGGTTCCGCAGCTCCAGTAACACGAGTCTTGGCGCCAGCGGTAAAGTTCAAGCCAGCGTCCCTGCGACCAGCAGCATAACCGGCCTGGTAGCCAGCATAGAAGCCGGTTTTGTAGCCAGTAGCATGGCCAAACGCATAGCCGGCGTGGTGACCGTAATTGAAGCCGCCATTGTAAGCCGTATCAACAATATTGGGATCAAGTGCATTGTTCTCATGCGCAGGCTGCGGACTGGCACAGGGTGTAACCCACGATGGAAGCCTGGTCGGCTGCGGGGCTCCAGGAAAGTGCCTGCGAGCAAACTCACGAAATTCCTCCTGTAGCGCTTGTCAGCACATGTTTCAACGCGTGTGAACGTTTGGATCAGCTTACCTCAGTCACCTGCGGAGGAAGCGCCATGATGAGTAAAGGACTTCCGGAGCAAGCGTAGATTCGAGTTGCGGATGATGAGAGGAGGCTGCGCGGTGAGTGGTGTGGCTGTCAAAGTTAGGTTGACACGCGCGAGGCAACAGAAGAAGATGACGCGCGCCAAAGCGACCAGGAATAACACCGCGCTAGTGGGCAGATCACATGGAGATAAGATAAATCAGGCAGTGCGGCCCCGATGACGCACGGCCGGGGTCTCTCCATCCAGTCGCCTTGCCAGGGCAGGCAGAGCACGACAACTCAACCCCTCCAAGATGCGGACCCCTCTGTTTCTCGGCTCGCTCTTCACATCAACGCTTTTCCTCGCTACCTCCGCCCGAGCTGGACCTTTGTGGCGCGAAAAGCTTGGTCAACTCGTCGACCAAGTACCATCCTTCAACATCCCGAACATCATGCCTCCTACGTCGTCCAACGACGACGCCTCAGACGCCCCGATACTCTCGGATGTGGTGGGCCGCGACAGGAGCATCAACATATTCAGCGGGTTCACGCGTGATGTTGACTCAGCATCCGCTCGTTTGAATGATAGCTCCCAGAACGCCACCGTACTGGCTCCGATGAACTCCGCCCTCCACAACCTGCCACGCAAACCTTGGGAGGATCCGAGAGACTATGAGTCTCTGGGTGCGGACGCATACGAAGGCTCCGATGGCTCGAGTCGTGCACAAAAGAACTTGGAGCGCTTTGTCAACGCACACATCGTCCCGGAGAGCCCGTGGAAGGAGAATCACAAGATCCAGTCTCTTGCGGGCAATACAATCTGGTACGAGATCAAGGATGGCAAGAAGACGGTAAGATCTTAAAGATCTCCCAAGCCTGGGGTATTTTCTGACCCATCTGAAGCTTCAACCTGGTGATATTGAAGTTACCAGCGTCGCCGACAAGGTCGCCAACGGTGAAGTCTGGATCATCAAGGGCGTTTTGAACTACGCGTGAAGGTCCATTGGCGCGATGATCATGAGATTTCGTTTCAGGCGCCGGTGAAGATTGTGTGATGCCTATGTTAGTCGAGGACATACTTGCTTACTTCCATCTATACATGATTTTGCGCATTCCATCACTATCTTGGTGCCTTTGGGATACCGAGGACCTAAGAAGAATAAATACTCAGGTATGGAACAAGTAGAGATTACCAATTTTAGAGGCTCGGCCCAGGTTCCATAGAGACTAGATTCGGGAAAGCCTCTCTTGATCTCCACCGTGCACAGGCTCGCTTCGCAAATACCCCACCTGACTAAAGTCAAGTGCTAGAAGATCAAGGAATAATTGGATCTAACATGAGATAGCTATTTTGCAGAGTATTGCATTGTAGCAGGCGCTGTTCGGTTTTTGCATCAGAGTTCGCAAATATGTCTTCATTCCTTCCTCTAAGCGATCACTAAATTGACCGTTTACCTCTCTTTACTAAATACACTTTTTGAAGGAACTTCAGCACCATGAAAAATGGGATAGCATGCGCATACCGTCACCCCTTGGCAGAGGTGGGAATTACCTCACTCCAGAGCCCCAGACCCCACCTTTGTCATCGGACCCAGACTAGCCCCGCAACAACCCGCTGCGATAAGTAGTAGCCTAATAGCACCCAAGACAATTGCGCATAGCAGATCACCTCTGTTCAACATGACAGACGCAGACAATCTCTCGATATGCCATACTTGTGGCACACAATTCGACGTCCCGGCGTCCAAGCCTCTTTCGAATTGCAGAATATGTGACGTATGCGGCCAAGACCTCCCAGTTGATTCTATGCTCACTTCTCCGCCAAAGGACCCCCGCCAATATGTCCCACCTACTGGTCAGAAATGGACCAGCATGGCAGAGCTGCGCGGAAAGCATGAAAACAAGTGGCAGCAAGATGCGGAAGAGAAGAGCATGTGGTCGATTTGGACGGAGCCAAAAGTGCGTTCAGTGCCGTTTCCAACCATCACTTGTCGGAGGGCGAAATAAAAGAGCAAAAAAAGAAAAGAACACTTCGGACTAATACAGTTGGGGGAAACAAAGTTTGCCATCGGCCAAAGAGCAATCCTGATCGAGACGCCCGAAGGCAACGTCCTCTGGGACTTAATTACCTATCTCGACGACAAGACCATCGAGTTCGTAAGGTCTCCCCTTATCCTTCACGTATCATTCTCGCAGGTCTCACACACAACGGCACACAGATCAATTCCCGCGGCCCCCTCCGCGCCATCGTGATCTCCCATCCGCATTACTACACCGCGCACCTCCAATGGTCCACCGCCTTCGGCAACGTCCCCGTCTACACCGCTGTCGAAGACCAGGAATGGTTCAACCGCGCCGACTCTCCCGACCAGCCAAGCCGCCGCCTCCTCACCGAGACCGCCACGACCATTTTGCCCGGTGTCACTGCGATCAAGCCGGGCGGGCACTTCCCGGGGAGCCTCGTCTTACTTTGGAAGAAGCATCTAATGATCGCCGACACCCTAGTCACAGTGCCGGTAAGTAGCGGCCGTGAGAGCTTTCCTGTTACCATCATCATGGAGTGGGGTGTAGCTGTCAAGCATTCCTCTAATCGCGTCTTTCCATTTCAAACTAGTCCGGACTCTATCATCATGATCGGTCTCCGGGTACAACATCCTATTCCTTCATGTGGTCCATACCCAACATGATTCCTCTATCCCCTCCCGAGATTCACGCCATGTGGAAAGCGCTCGCGCCCCACGACTGGGAGAGTACCCACGGCGCCTTTGTGGGCATGGACATTCGACGACCCGATTGCAAGCACGCCGTTCTCGAGAGCATGAAGATTCAGGTCAAGTATGAGGGATATGCCAACCATGCTCTTTTGTCCGAAAAATGCTAGTTTATTGCTAGCCGTCGTCTCTGGTTGTACACTAGTGTCCATTGATGGGAAAAGAGAAATCCGCTGTAAAAGGAAGATTGAAGTTGAAGGAATTCTCCTCAACGTTGAAACCCGTGCAATGATTGAAGAGCTTTTCATATGGTCCGCACGCTATAACTGAGCGACTAGTCATGACGGCGTCTGAGCAGTGACCTTTAATAATGATTTTCCAGCTTCATCTGTCAAGCCACCATATCAGTAGGATCAGCCTTCCAGAAGAGTCCACGCAGAAAAACTAATTTAGCACATCCAGAAGATTGTCGTCGTGTGAATTCTTTTGATTCGTCTAGTTGACATGTGGCTTCTTTGACCTGAAGGAGAAATATTTCGTGGGCTGTGGCGGCTCCTTCCTCCACAGCACTATTCACCAACCTTGTTCTTTGCGGGTTCGTTCATGGATACGTCGGAAGTCGTGGACGGCCTGCGGTCGGCTCTGGGAGGAGGGCTTGCCTCGACGGATGATGTGTTCCTCTGCCTCTTCTCCGGCTCGTACCTGTCAGCGGAGCGGCGACGCTTGTGATCTCTGCGAGGGCTGAAGCTCCTGCTGTAGCTACGCCTACGGCGGCGGTCGCGACGGTTGCGGTCCTTGCGAACATCAGCGCGAGTGTCTCTGTCGTCGTCAGAGAGGGAGGGAGATCTTTTGTGCTTGCGATCAGAACGGCGAGGGCTGCGAGAACGGGATGTCGACGGGGAATGAGAGAGGCGGCGCCGGGAGCGGTCCCTGCGCGAGCGAGGGGGTGGCGAGCGACTGTCAGATGTAGCCGTAGGCGAACGGTCTCTGCCGCGGCGGCGTCTAGGAGAGCGTGAGCGAGATCTCTCGGGCGACGCGGAAGGTCGGGCTCGATCATCACCACGGGCAGGGCTTTTTGCCCGCCTCGATCTTCCAACAGGGCTGCGTGAACGCGACATGTCTCTGCTGTAGCGATGACTGCCGTGACTACGGCGAGGAGGCGAAGGAGAACGTGATGGCGATCGACTATGCGAGATGCGGCGACGGCGACGTGGCGGCGTCTCAGAGCGAGAACGAGAGCGGCTGCGCGAGTCCGAGGGGCGCGGCGAGTAGTCTCTGCGCCTACCACGACCTGCGGGGACGTACGAGTCTGTACGGGGAGGGCGACGGAAGTCATCATGGCCACGACGATACGGCGGCGGCGAGCGAGAACGAGAACGTCCGGGACGATATGCAGAGCCTCCGCGGCCACCACCGCGACCTCGGCCGCGAGGGCGGTCCCGGTTGAAGTCACGTTCGCGGCGCTCCCTCTCGCGGAGGCGGTCAAGATCTTCCTCGCGCTCGCGTTCGTTGTCACGGCGTTTCCGAGCCTCCTCAGCGGCCTTCTCCTGCGCTTTCTACGGAGCCAATTAGCCGTGTCTGTGTATGGTGAGCAGGCAAGGCTTACCTTGTCCTGTTTCATTTCGTCCTTCTTCATTTCGAGGAGCTCTCGAGGCACGCCGAGCGTGTCCTTGTTACTCTGGGCGCTCAAGCAGAGATTCCAAAATTCTTTGACGAACTTCGGGGCATCGTCGTGAAGGAAGCCACCAAGAGCGATCTGAAGCTTCTTCGGGTCGGGCTGCGAGCCAGTGTCAGCGGGACGGGAGTAAGGCGAAGGGGTTTGACGTTGATCGTACGTAGCGCTCGCCGTCGATGAGGTTGTAGAAAAAGTCGACCACCATGTCATCGTCATTCTCTAGAATCTGTTGGATCTTTGTCGCAATCCACCTGGGCTCAATTAGCTGGGTCCGCAGAGGGGAATCGCAGGTGAGGCGCACTTCTTCATGATGTCCATCTGCACCTTGGTTGTGTCGACCTTCTCCTCAAACTCGGGCGGGAACTTTGTGCTCTTCAAGAGCTTCATGTCTGCTGCTGATAGCTGCATGGTGACGGAGGGCAGCGCCGCGAGCGGGGCGCCGAGCTGGGAGGAGGTTGAGGTGAGGAAGGCAGATGGAGAGTTTAGGGCGCGCGGCGGGCAGAAGCTCATGTTCGCGTTGGGTCGCGCGCAGGCTCGTGCGCAGCCGATATTTAACCCGGACCCGACAGACTGGGACAGCGGCGGCACACACCGCGGGGTTCGCGGCGCCGATGATGCAAGCCTTGTGTTCCTAGATGCCTCGAGCTACGCCCGGGCACTTCTGCACGCCAAACATCGCTGCCAAACAGCCGCGGCTAGTTCGCTCCCATTTTTCATGTCAATTTGATGCTTCTTCCAACGTATGCCAACGACTGTACTCTTCTTACGACCACTCCAACATGACACGGGCTCGCAGAGATAATATACCAACGCCTTGCTCGTTCGCTTTTCCCAGCAACGACGAAACAATCAATCAAACAAGAACGCCGACCTGATGCTAACAGTCCGTGTAAGAAAAAAAAAACGCTCCAAGCCCTCTATGCTGATAGAGGTTATTAAAAAAAAATTTCAGTAAGTGTGATTTCAGCAGTCCGATTCCAGCAGTCCAATTCCAGCCGACTGATTCATCCAGCACACGGCGTCTACCATGCCCAACTGCCACGCCGTGCAGCAACACCAAATCCACCTAGCGCATGGCCTGCATGCAACATGCGCGGTTGCTGCTTTGCCCACTCATGGATGTAGATTCGCAAGGCCCGCCATCGCATACACGTATCCTCAGTGATACCCGCGTCTTTAACATTGTTATCGTCACCCAGCCGGATATAGCCTCTTGCCTGGGCAAGCTCGTCGTCTTGGCGGAGTTCTTCAACCGGGATGCGGCTGATTTTACTCAGTTCGTCGTCGAATTTGCGCGCCAACGACGGATATCCAAGAGAGAGATAGTTGTACACCTGGGTTACAAAAGCGTCGCTGAATTCCTCCTCTAGCGCCTTTTGCGCTGCAAGCTTGTCGTCGATGGTCGTCATGTCCGGATTTGAAGGCGGGGGGGATGGGGGGGCCTTCGCAGGTGTCGGCGGAGGACTATCAAAGGGGTTGTCAATCTCGAGTCGCGGTGTGAGCATGCCTGCCTGCTTCGTCCCGTCTCTTGATCCAGGACCAAGGCAGCATCCATTCCATAAACCACGCGGACTGGGTGGGCGACTGCCGGGATTTGACCACAGCGATGGTGGCTTTGGCCGTCCTTCTTTTGCAAACCCTTCCGGTTTGATGGGTTTCGGCTTTGGAGTATCCTCCTCCTTGTTTTCGCGGCACCAAAGACCTTGAGGTTCTTGCGGCTTGCTTTGCTCGGTGAGGTAGCACATGGAGTTGCGCAGCGCCTCTGAACCCTGAGTGACATCGAATTTAGCAGGCTCCGGAGAAGGACAGCGGGGGAAGACAATATCGCTTCCGAGCATCGGAGGCCTCGCTCCTCGCTGCATACCCTTCATCTCTTGCTCCTCGGCGAGGCCGCGCTGGTTGGCAAACGGGTTACCCCACGGGCTCTTCGCCGCGCTATCTGCCCACGCACTCTTTTTCGACGGTGCTCCCCACTGTGGTTCGCCCCAGATGTTCTTCTTCGTAGGTTCCACAACCTTTTTGGTCTTCTCCACCTTCTCGGCCTCCTGCTTCTCGGCCTTCTCCTCCATGTGCTTTTGCATTGCCAGGAGCTCCCAATTCACCTTGGTGAACGACTCGCGACGCTCCTCGTTCATGTCCATACTTTCAACCACATCCTCTTCCTCATGCGCGATGAAGTGATCGACAGGCTCATGGTGGTCGTCGTTGGGGAAAGCCGCCATCGCTGCTTCTCTCATTTGATTTTCAGCTGCCTTAGCAGCGATTTCCAACAAGAAGCCAGAGAAACGTTCATCAACACTCTCCCTCCTCCGCGTTGCATGGTTGTATCCCAAGGACTGTTCCGAGTCGGATTCGGCTGACGGCGAGTTTGACAGCGACGGTGTGCTTTCTTCCTCGGATTCCGATGATTCTATAGTATCCAGTTCGGGCACTCTGAAAGAATGCGAACGATTGCTTCCTATGGAATCACTACGCGAAGGTATTCCGAGACGGCGGCACTCTCTCATACTGGGAACCTGACTGAGAGTAGTGTTTGGTGTGTTGTTGGGAGGCCCCGGTGCAGGCGGAGGGCGCAGCCGCCTACCGGGGCTGCGCGTGCCACCGTCGGGCGTCGCTTCGGTTCTATCGGCCTCGTTCACTGCAGGACCGACATCACCAGCTTTCCTGGATCGTTTTGCGGTTTCGATGAGTTGCGGCGCGAACTTGCGTCGAGGTCTCGTTTCTGTCTGCGGGGTGCCGTCGATCTGCGGAGCAGGCTGGGCATCAGACATGCTCGTGTCAGCGCTCCGAATATCAGCCCCATTCATTCCATTTACAGCTCCGGCCCGGTTAGTTCTCGTGGATGTTTCAACGGGCTGCGGAGCGAACCGCCTGCGGGGTGCAGCATCCGACCCAGATACTGGTTTGTCCTTGCTGCTTCTGGAGGTTGTTTCTACAGGTTCCGGGGCAAATTTCCTCGAACTCTTGGTTGTGGTCTCGACGGGCTCAACTTGGAACTTGCGGCTGGACTTCGTCGTCTCCACGGGCTGCGGCGCAAACCTCCTTGACGACTTTGTCGTGGTCTCAACAGGCTCAGGCAGAAAGCGCCTTTTCGGTGGAGGAGAGGTTGACATGGCGACTAAGGTAGCTTAGCACCGAGAAAATGCTGGATAAGGAAAATATGCAATCCGCAGCCACGTCTATGGAGACAGAAGCCCAAGCGAATCTATATCCCAGCTGGCAGAAAGAATAGTGATGACAGCAGCTCCGTTAAACAACGCCCTTGTCTCTCATCCACCAAAGCATGTCCCAAGCTATGTTCGCGAAGGAGCGCGACTATTGCGCTCAACCGACTGCGGGGTGATAGGTGATCGGGAAGAATCGGAACGCCGCGCGCAGACTGTCGCGTGCACCAGCAGCTGCAGCCACGAGAGAATCGAAACTCAGGGCTCTTTCTCGCCTGCGCCAATTGGCCAGATATCCAACGGCCGTAGGAGAAGTAGGTGGTTCGAGTGTGGTATGGCGCTGTGCAGGGCTCGAGTGGACTTATACCGACCGAGGTACGGTCAGAGCTGGGACCGAGAAAAGTCCAGAGATGAGAGGATCGACCTGAAGAGCGTCGTCAGAAGCACGTCCCGAACGAGAAGCTGGTAGAGCCAAAAGGGGGGTTCAGGAGTGGGAGGTACTGCACTGGACCAACCTCTGCGCGACGAGCTTGTGGGTGGCGGACGGCGAGAAAGCAGCAAGGCGTAAAGTACGCAGTGGGAGGCGCTGTTGTTGGAACAGAATTGGCGCTACAGAGAGCTAGGCAGGCCCTGTGTCATAAAAAGTCGAAGTGATGCGCCGGCGAGAGTGACGTCGAGAAATGTGGAGCCGCGTGTCGGGCGGATCAAGGATGCAGCGAACGGGGCCAATGGCGGAGGGGAGGATCTCGCTGGGCAGTCGACGCGCCAAAGTTTACAAGCGCAGCCACAACCTCGACGAGCTCTAGGCGGGAGTGAGTCGCAGAGGGGCGTTGCGGGAGTCCAAAGGCAGGAGGCCTCAAGCCCTCCGTATTTGCACAGAGACCGTGCTGCGACCGAAAATATGCGGTAAGGAGGCCTGGGGCTCCACTGTTCGCCGTCTGTTCCCCAGACGACGTCAAGCAGACTCCAAGTGGGCGGGGGTGCGGGCTGCCGCTTGAGTTGACGGCGCGACGCTGCACAGCACGGCGTAAAAGAAGGCGCTGGAACCGCCGATATGCACGGGGAGGGCTGCTGGGCCAGCGGCGGTGATGAGGAGGGCGCGGGGAGGGTCGGAATGCCCAACAGCAGGCGCTGGCTCAGTCAGCCCACGGCGGCGGCGGCGGGATCGTGGGCACAGGCGACGACGGGCGCTGCGGAGGCACAAGCACAAGCACAGCAGCGGACGCAGCAGGGACAGGCTGGCATGCATGGCAAGAAGTACGTCCTCGCCTTATCCTTCAGACGAGCGCGCGGTTGGGGTTGCACGCACCCTGGAATGGTCGAGAACAAGCTAAGTCCCGGTCGGTCCCAAGGGCCCTGTGGCCCAGCACGCGCAGAGACGCCCCCGGCTGGTGGTCTGGCGCTGCGGTGGCAGCGCTCCCGCTCAGCTGTTCCCACGAGCACGCGTTATCTCCCGCGACGACGCCAGCGCCGGCCTGCGATGCGGTGTGCAAATGAGGCGTCCCTGTCGACGCCTTTCCGGATCCAGCCAGCCAGCCTGCGAGCCAGCCCCGGCGGCGCCCAGCCGCGGGCGGGCGGCAGCCTCACGATGATGCGCCAAGCAGGGTGCAGACGGCGCGCCGTGTGGGACCTCGCGGACTGCTCGAGGTTGTGGCTCTCCATCGTCACTTTTCACCGCAAACAGACCTCGCGTGTCCTGGACGCTGGCGACAGCGCCTGCTCGCTCGGCACGCCTTCCGCTGAGTCGTCCGCCGTCCACCGGCACCGCTCGCACCCTTACGTGTCAAGCGTCCACGCCCTTCTCACACCACACTGCTGGTTGACTCGAGCGCGCTGGCTGCTGGTGCTCGCCACGGTGGGGCCAACGGCGGAGCCGGTCAGCCAGACAGCAGAGACGAGAGTCTCGACTGCGAGTCCCCAGAGAGCGCTAGGCCCTTGGCCCCACGGATACGCGCAGATCGTCTGAGAGGGACTCTGCGCCCCGCGAAAACGGAGATGCACCTGCCCGCCCAGCCGGGAGGCGGCGCGCGTGCTTGTTCGGAGAGCCGTTTCAACGCTTTATTCCCGGGCCTCAACAGATGCACCCGGCCAGGCATCGCGCTCCCCTTCTTAAGCCCTCCGCATCTTGAAACGCGCTGCGCTCTGGGTGACTGAGTTCAACCGCTGCCAAAAACGGACGTGTTCGCGCGAACCTGCATAGCCAGGGAGAGCGCGGTGCTGAGGTACTCCAGTTCGTGCATTCCCAGGCAAGAATCATGGAATTTGATGTCTGATCTTCGACGTTGTGTAGGAGATGGAACAAGAACGCCATCCGTCTCTGGATTCTCGAGCCGACTGCTAAGAAGAGAAAGCGCCAACGCAGGCGCGATAACGGAACAGATACGGAGAACCGAGCAAGCCACAAGTCGCTGAGGGCCACAACACCGCGACACCAGCCAACGCAACCTACGCGAACAGGACAAGAAGAGCCCACATTACACTATTCGTACAGCGGAAAGATCACTGGAGACGGCCGGTCAGAACGCCAAAACCCCTGCAAAGCTGTCATAACAAGAGATCAGCTGCCACACAGACCATATGCCACCAAACGACTACTTCATGTCCTCGTCGCGAATGCTGTCCGGGTATCCCTGCTGCCCTGGATCGTAACGCTGCGACCAGTTTGATGGACTCAGCCATAACAGCGCACCGGTGAAGTGGTAGCCTGGGCTCACAGGCGATGTCTCATCCCACGACCCCACGAAATCCAGCAAATTCTGCGCTGGCTCTGATACCCGCGGAAGAAAACCGGAGCTTGTCACACTAGCCACTCCACTCGTGGCCTCATCGACCAGGGAAGTCGCGGCTCCGGTCCGATTAAAGGAGGTCAAGTCCCTCAAGATCATTGACTGTCGCAGCGGCTCGCATTCGTCGCTCTCAGAATGTTGAAATCCTTCTTTGGTTATTTCAAACCCTCCGAAAAAGTTGTCGATGTGCTCCCCTATGCCAGGACAACGCCAAGGGAATGCAGGTGGATATCCTTGAGGCCCCTCTTCTCCACTCGGAAAATCATCCGCCGAGCACCCATGGCCCACTATGACGAAGTCTTCCAAATCTTGCCCCATCCCCTCGTTGCCGGCGCCTAGTTCCCTGCCGCAAAGACAGCCGGCGCAGTTGCACTTGCACTTGCATTCCTCTACCTGGAAACGCGAGGGGACATTGGTTCCGGCTGGCATACTGTCTGCCCTCTTCTGTGTGCTACTGGGACCGTGTGCCGACATGGAATCTGATATGCCTTCCGCGATAATTTGCGCCGCACGATGGTGTTCTCGTTGGCTAACCGGTATGCCCCGGTGTTTCTGGGATCCAGGTTTGTTCGAAGTGTGGCTCTTGTTCTGGAAACGGGTGATCTCTATAGACGTGCTGATGAGCATGTCAGAGTCACCACAAGTCATCAAGAGGGGCGTACGGATGAGATTTTGGGGGCACAGACAAGGCGAGATCTAGGGTGGTCGAGCCTCGTGCTTGGAAGGCATTTGCTTAATCAAGAGGTGTGCTGTGCAAGATCGCACCGAACTCAGTGATGGGGGACGCCGTAGATCTGAGATGAGGAAAGCAAGTACTCGGATTGGCTGACGGTAGTTGACCAATTGAATTTCGGCTGATGCGCGTTTGAAAGGTGCGGAGGTTGGATGACAATCAATGTTCCCAAACAGATTATATGAGTGTAAGAGGAGGAACGGGAGCTCAGTCAGCGCCGACTTCTTAACTAGTCGGGTCTGTGGGCGGCGCGGCACTCAAACGTGTCACGACGCCGGGAGCTCGCGAAAGGTCAGCTGCGCCGTGACACAATGTCGGCGCGGCTTACCGACGTCAAGGTGCGAGGCAGTGGGAGCAAGGCCAGGATAGGACGAGGAACGGCTGGCAGATCGGCTCCAAAACAGCATCTCGCAGCTCGCCGACGGCCACATCCTTGTTTCTAGAAGGCCAAGGCAGACTTCCACCTATCTTCCGGTGTGGTTTGGTTCGTCCGCGCGCTCGCACATGCACACCGAGGATCAAGTCAGCCTTGCGAACCCAGCGCGTGGATTGGCGATTCCTCTTCCCCGCTTCCACGCGAGATGCCGTTCGCGACTGCGCTTGAGCGAGGAAACGGGTCCAGCGGCGCCGGCTCGTTCTACAGCCCATTGGCGTCAGCTACGGAGGCAATCGTACCATTATCCCTTCGTCTTGGCGGCCTACTAGCCTGGCGCTGCCACTGCAGGACAGCCAACCCCGAGGGAAGGCGAAATCGGACGGGTAAAGATAGAGTTGGAAGCGGTACAAGAGCTATCAGCGGACCTCAGCCGCCCTTAACCGAGCCGGCGTTGGAGCTGGACCACCCAACCCCTTCCGAACGCTATCCTTCGCACGACATTTCATGGCCCTGCTTGTCCTGTGAGCTCCATCCGGTCGACCGAACTGACTCATGTGCAGCTGAGACCGCAGCGCCTATCTCCCAGCAGCCCCCAACAGGCTCGTCAACTACCTCCGTGCCTTCGGCAAGACCTCCGGTGCGCTTTCCACAGGAGACTCTCGCCAGGGAGGCCGACCCGATACCTGGCGCTCTTTGCAGTAATACCCCTTATGTCGCTTCAGCAATAATGCCAATCGCCCACACTAGCCAGCCCGCGCCGTTGTACGAAGTACGTGTTCGCCCAAAAAATCACGCATTTTGCGGCTCTGTCCTGGACCCATTATTGGCCGCCCTGTCACCCGATTGCCATCGCTTCACAAACACCCCGTTCTTGGCCCGGACACCTGGTGTCGATGATCTGAGGCGAACGATTCGCGAGCGAATATGCACGCAATACGGCCGCGTCGGGGATGTCGTGCCGTCCAAGAAACATTGCCACACCGCTGTGGGCAAAAAAGACGCGCTCTGGGGTAGGTAGGATCGCGAACCCTGTCCGACTACACAGCCCGTACGGACACACGAACGCTCTGCTGCTCTGTGTTGCGGTCTTGTGCCTTGCCTCCTTCCCCCCACCCAGTGAGTGGGGTCTTGCAGGCAATCGCGCTGTGCAAGGCACACATGTAAGAACCGTGATCCTCCTGTGTTCTTTTGCCAAATTTAGCACCCACAGTCGGCATCCAATGCCCACATTCACTCACGCGCCCCGACTTGAAACAAAGACGCGTCTTAGTGTTGTGAATTCGTGCACTGCACGTCGTGACCGACCGATTCGTGATTGCGGCTCTCGGCGGAGCAGTCATCGGCTTCAGAAGCGTCAACAGATGCGTTGGCTACCTCTGCTGTGCCTACCGCATCCGACTGACCGGTGGCCAATCTGAAGCACCCCGATTTTCGTGACTGCAGGGTCTTTATGACGTTTGGAGATGAGTGCTGATGTACGGCATTGCTACGTCATTTGATGCGGGTACTGCATCCTTATCGCTTATCACTAAGTCCACAACCTGCTCGATCTTGTACCTGAATTCATACGAGTGGTCATCCTTTCTGTCTTACCTTCATCCTTCGAAAATAGGAGGAGGAAAGAGTGACAGACCTCACTCTACGTAGACCCACTTGTCTCGGGTGCTCGCACCCGGGAAATTTATCGAATGTACCACCGCGGTGTTAAGACTAAAGCGCACCCATGGGGGTACTCGATCATATCTATGCGAAAGAGCAGAATCTTTCAGTAACACAAGAGCAGAACGATGACCAAAATTAGCAAAACAGAACCATCATAATTTAAGCCCTCGGCAAGTTCCCTGGCCTCCGCAGGCACAGCGCCGCAACTCCATTTCCCATGCAAACCCAGTACCAGCCCGTCCAACCTTGCCGTTGTTCCAAACCCATTCATAATGGGCACACCGGCGTGATTCTCTTCGTTTCCATTGCTGTTTACTTGTTGTGCCAGATGAGCGTCCTCAGCGAGTCCCAATGGTCCGATTGCTCGTAGCTGCACGGGGGGAAAGAAAAAAAAAAAAGGCACCATTAGCACATTGAGCAGAAGACACGGGTCGGCCCTGGAAGGGTAACGGGAAAACTTACATGTAATGCATGCTATTCCGCAAACTCGGCTGCACGACCTCGGGATGCCACCTAAACACGTACATGACGAGCGCCCAGCTCACGCTCGCGAACACCGTCCAAGCGTTGTCCCGCACCTTTGCTGCGAGCACGGGATCGCTGATGACCTCCCAGCCGCCACCGCCGCCGGCGCGGGCGTGGTGATGGTGGTGACCGTGCGTCTTGTGGTCGCCCTTGGGCTGGACGAGCAGCTTCGCGTACGCCAGCACCACGCGCGCGAAGACGTAGATGACGATCTGCTGGCTGACGGACGAGTGGATCGTGCGCCCGAACACGGCGTAGCCGCCCAGCAGGCCCGCCAGGAAGGCGTCGTAGCGCCGCTCCTTGCCGCTTGGCGACGTGCGCCGCAGCAGGAGCATGCTGGATTTGTAGACCAGAGCGAAGAGGCCGAGGTTGCGGGCGTGCATGCGTGTCGCTTTGAGGACGAGCTTGGTTTTCGTGCGGAGGCTGGTTAGGAGGGGGGGTTTGGGATGTTAGTTTGAGGGATCGGTTCGGGGATTACGGGTGAGGGTGGATGGAGGTAGAGCAGACGTACTCGCCGGAGCGGAAGAGGAATATCATGCTGCGGCACGCATGTTGGTCAATCTTCGTTACTTTCGAATATTGAAACAGGGGGTTGAGAGACAGGTGCTTACACCAAAGCGTGCGGGAACCGCACTTTCGACCCGTAGACGATACCATTTCGAACGCCCTTGACTAACGTGAGGACGTCATGGTATTTGGGGTCCAGTGCAATGCGCTCTGCTGAGGCCTACAGTGCACGGGGATATCAATCAGCCCACCGGTGCATACACTTGAACGGACATGCTGTATCTCCTCAGAGCTGCTTCCGAGCGTGTGCAGTACATGCCAGCGTATACACGCGTACTTGTACTTGCGACATCGATGCAGCGGCGGCGGTAGCCCCAGGAAAACCAATGAAGCATATCACTAACCTCCAAGCTCTTCACGAGATCCATTACTCTGTCTGCCATGACAATCACTCTTCCCTAAGCCCCGAGGATGTGTTTATTATCCGGCCCCTCGTCGCAGCAGTGTGGTGTTTAGCGGGTGGTGAGTATCCGTCCACTCGCGCCGTCGACGTCTCTGGCAGCACTGTGAACAAAGCGGGTCTCCGGTATCAGGCACCAAGCTTGTGATCGAGCTCAGCATGTGGGGGAAAGGGAACGGGAAGCGCGACACTCGGGAGGGGAGACGGCGCGCGCAACAGAGAGAGTCTCCGGCCGGCGTTGTCGCGGCTATGATGATGTCGGCGCACATGCCGCATCCTCGGCTCATCAGTTGCAGATGGGAACGCGAGGGCAGCCCGCGTGCCGATTCGTGGAGAGCGAAGCCACACTTGTCCTGGTGGCAGCGGCCTGAAAAGACCGGTGGCTTGATCTGACATGTGATGGTGGCTAGTGTCTGACAGCGAGCCCTGGGCAAAGGACTACTGGGACTTAAACACGAAGGGGGAAAAAAACATGGCCCGGCGAAGAGAGGGGGGGGGAAAGGTGAGCGGTCCGTTCCACCGGGAGAGGCTACCTATCATCCCGTCTATACTACGTTGCATCTTGTGCATTCGCTCCCTTTTCGCCTTGGCGGGCATGCATATGAGGGCGCACGGCAGGGGACCACACCAACCGTGAATGCAGGTCGGCCGACCAACGGCGATTCTTGGCGTTCCGACTTTAATCCGATAAGCGAGGGGGCCTGCTGAAAACTCTTTCTTACGCTCCTCGCTCACCTAATCCTCTTCACTCCACTCCACCCCAACCCCCTCTGGCCCCTGCTAGCAGCTATAAGAAGCGGAGTAAGACCCCTTTAAATATGCGGTAATTAAGCGACCAGGGGCTAGTTATTGACACCCTGGTAACTGCCCAGACATCTAATCTTTTATCTTATCGCCGATGGTCGGCCGACGTGTACGCTCCACCAACCGGAAAGTCAACGCACGCAGAGGGTGGTGATACGGCCCGACTATTCAAGTCGTTCGAAACACGACTTTATCAAGACCCTCAAGTCCCAGGCTAGACCGGGAGGTTGTAACAGCTGTCACATTCGGAGGCCAGGGCAACAGTCGTGACTTCTGTCAAGCGCGCCCTATTGGGAAGCTGAGCGATTTCACCAGTTGTCGCGGCTCTTGCGCCATTTACCATTGCACCATCCTTTCTTTTCCTGATTGCGCCAACGTTTGAAGAAATGTGTCGCGGAGAAGGGTTGTAAAGCAACCAAATCTGGGCATTTTGACCCTTGGTGCGATCGACGGGGTGGACTGCCTGTTCCGACTCTGCTCCTCATAGAATGCTCCAAAAACTTAGGAGCGTTGTTCTGGTGCTGCAATAAATACGAACTTCACGTAGCTATAACCCCCAAGGGACGACCATTGCAGTAGAACAAAGTAAATTTGTTAGTCGTCTATGTGCCGCAAAATGGTATCCACGCTCGAAAACAAGTCTATCTACCTGGTACCGCCGTTTTCGATGCGCTTTAATTTCCTTTTCTTTAGCTCCAGAACGCCGAAAACACCCCTTGAATGCATCAACAGCAATCGCTTCAAGCAATATACGCTCTCAAAGTCTCATAGATCGTAAAGATGAATGCCGAACTGGGCACGGACCGGGCGACAGTGATGCCGCAGCCTCTGTACAGGCCGCGTAAGCCATGCTGGTGCCATATCAGCTTGCCAACAGACCAGAACGAGCGCTTCTCGCCGACGATGCTGCGGCTGACGTCCTCAGTCTGCATGCGGCTCTTGATAGTGTCCGCAGGGTAGAAGAGGAAGTTGTAGCTGACGCCGGCCGTGGCGCCGCAGGCCATCTGCTGGTGGATGGGCAGCGCGGCGTCGCTGGCCTTCCCCGTGCGCTTCTCGCGCATCCGCCGGAAGACGAGGCCCATGCCCTCGTACCCGCCGAACCACGCTGCAGACCCGCCCGTCTCGCGGATGAGCGTGCCGAGCTGCCCGTGCCAGAACCCGGCGAGCCCTTGGTGCCGGTAGACGGAGGCAATGACACCGAGAGGCCCCATACGCACGACGTGGCCGCTGTTGGTCTCCACGGGAACCTGCATCTTGCATTTCACCAGCTCGATGGGTGTGAGAAGGGTGGACGTGAATGCGCCGGACGCCGCGCCACACACCAGGAGGGCGCTGAATGGCAACGGCTGCGTGGCGGGGAAAACCGTGGACTGGAGGGCCTCCTGGCAGAGTCGGTACTACAGCGAGTTGTTAGTGGTGCCTCAGAATGCACAGTGGGCTGCTACTCACGCTGAAGAACAGGCTGGCGTTCTCCACAGCCGCGCCGACAAGAGGCGCACTAATGCCTCTGTACAGGCCTATGAATCCATCCTTTGCCCAAGACTTTTTGAAGCAATCCAAGGGGCCGGTGTAGCGGAGAGGCAGGTGCTCCGGCTGCGATTGCAGGCGTACCTTGATGGTGTCAAAGGGATACTCGATGTATTTGCCAATGATGCCTGCAGCGGAGCCGCACGCAATGTCCTTCAGGGCCTCCATGCCCTGGTCGGCAAGCGCTTCTTTGGTGGACTCTGGGGTGGTGTTGGGAGTGGGAATGGCCAGCTCGGCGTCTGGCACGCCGAGCGAGCGCTCCGAATAAGTGGCGGCCATTGCGATGCGGGCAAGATTCTGGAGGTGGTTTATTTCTAGTTTTCTGGAGGAGCGGTCGCTACCATGAGAGCATGTTTGTATTAGAGACAGAAAAGGCAGGAAGAGCGGCGGCGGGGTATGTGACAGCGGTGTGGGCGCAGACCGCAGATGGTGAGTGGTGACGACGTGCAGCCCAACCGGCGCTGCGGGTTTTTCTGGCAGCCGGCAGTATTTATAGCGCAGGCGCAGGCAGCGTGTATTAGGACACGATGATCGCTGAGCGAACGTGAGCGAATTTCACGCCCGGTCGCCGAAGGGAAGGTCGGGCGCATGAGGCGCGCATGTGTGAAGTCATGGAGAAAAAAAAACAGGACCAGAGGGGGAAGAGGGGGGGCCAGATGCCTGCAGGTGCAGTGCCGGGGCGGGCAGCGGAGTCGCAGCAAACGAAGGCGCAGGGCTGGCGAAAAGGATTTTGGACGCCCGGCGGTCCTGGCGGGCTCCATCTGCCCATCCAGCGCGCGTCTTGCGGGGCGGCCAAGCCGGCTGACTGCCCTGTCTGTGGCTAGTGCCCGCTTAGAGTTATCTAGCGCCATCAATTTTATCTGATCGAGTGGAGGGCCCTCGACGTTTTTCTTAGCAAACCGACCGCACCCAACTGCCTCTCCTCACCCCACCCCTCCCTCCAATCCCCGAGCATGCCTTCCGACGCCGACACCGCCCCTGCCGCTGCCGCACCCGCCGCTGCTCCTGCCGGCGACCCCAAGCCGTCCGTCGCAGGCATGCGCAAGAACGGTTTGTTTCGCCCCAGTCTCAGCCCGGACGAGATGCAGCTGGCTGACCACGTCTGCAGGCAAGCAGTGGCATCAACCAAGGAAAGCCTTCCGTCCAAGTGCCGGCCTCTCGTCCTACGCTAAGCGCGCCGAAGAGCGCAAGGCCCTCGCCGCCATCAAGGCCAAGGAAAGGGAGATGAAAGATGAGAAGGAGGCCGAGAGACAGGTGTGCTGAAAACACATAGGGATGTTGTTCGGACATGGCTGACAGTTCTGCCGCAGGCACGAGTCGCAGCCATCAAGGACAAGCGTGAGAAGAAGGCAGAGCGCGAACGATACGAGCAGATGGCTGCGAAGATGCACGCCAAACGTGTCGAGAGGTTGAAGCGGAGGGAGAAGCGCAACAAGAAGCTCAACTCTTGAACAGTCTCCGCCTACAAGCTTCAAAGGCGATGGACAAGAAGAAGTCCTGATATTATCTTCTTAACAGCAACCTAGACCTTCTTGCACACAATATGAAACGAAGGGGTGCAAGCACATAGACTGGCCTGTGGATTCAATCTTTCCATGGGGAGCAGTGTTCTTGCAAATACGAACGCCAGCATCGGTTCCCCGTGCCTTGGTCGAACGGGCATCCAGCAATTGCCCGTATGGGGAGGTGGCAGTCAGTAGACGAGCTGCGTATGTAAGATGAAGGAGCATATTTTCGGGGATGAGAGCCCGGGATCGGCAAGCTATATACCCTTTCAAGACGTTCGATTATTTCGTCTTACGTCGTGCAACAGCATATTTCGTGCCTCACAGTCCCACCAGAACCGCGCAATTGCGATGTCGGCAACTTGGCCATGCACGTCCGGGCTAATGGAATCGGGTTCCTCCGTGAATACTTTCTACGTTGTCTCCAGTCCTAGTCAATAAATCAGCACTGCCGTGACCGGGCAGCAATGTCGATTTCATCTGGGTACTTTCCGATCCGATTTCTACGCTATGACTCCAGTGACCGCCAACCCTAGGCAAAGTATGATGCAATCAACGCCGATTTCTCATGAAAACACGCTTTACTGACCCTCGTTGTGCAGCCACAACGCCAGTACTCTTTTCTGCTCTCCACGACAGTGTTCCTGGAGAGTTAATAAAATCCCTGATCTCCTCGCGCACGCCGCCGGCGATCATTCGCCGCTTGTTATTGGCGCCCACGTGGCACAGCTGATCCTGTCATCCTACAAGGCTGCGATCTACGCCTCTAATCACTTCGATACACATTCTAGAAGAGAAGTTTGATCTTCTTTATCTCAAGTGGCTGGGTTGTGGTGGGGCGACCCGCTCCGTAGATAAAGGTCGCAGATCAAAGTTCGACTGTAAATGCCTCTCGTATACGCTCTCCGTACCTGAAGAACAGAAGGGGAGCGGGAGCGAGAAGGAGGCTGATGAATCCGAACACTGATATGCCCCACCCGTATCCGACACCTTTGAAGAGAGCAGGAGCGAACAAGGGTACCACTCCACCGACCACGGAACGGAAGACGGCTCCCGCCGCTATAGCAGAGGCAGCATACTTCTCGAAAGCATCGATGTAGTAATTTTGAACAGAGTTGATGATCATAACCTGTCCAATACCGTAGAAGAACGTGCTTGCCAACGTAACGAGCCAGTGAGTATTAAAGTGAACAGTCCAGGCGAACCTGTCGAACGGGACGTCAGTCTTCCACAATGATATTCGGGGAATTGGATAATTCTCACCAGAAAAGTGACAATGGAATAAACGCCGATCCTATGTTTGCCAGTGGAAGCCGATGTTCTGGTTTCGGCATGCCGTCATTACGCGCTTTCAACCTCTTGTACACCTCGTCAATCCGAGGAACCAGGAGTCGGACTGCGAAGACAAATCCAAGACCAGGTCCCAAGTACATCAATCCAACCTGTTCCGTGTTGAATCCATACCGGCCACCATAAATATCCTGGAAGTTGGTGTATAGGCTGTAGGTTGTGCTGAATACGAGTGCCTGGTACAGAGACATAGTGAACACGATTGGTTGCATGAGGATCCACCCGGGTCGCAAGAATGAATGGCCCAATTTGATTGACAGCGGCCGGTGATCTTCTCCCTCAAACCAATAGCGGCGGCCTTCGGACTCCGCCTCCTCCTCTTTCTCCTCTTTCTTTCTCTTCAAGAGAACCGGTGTGTAAGTCTCCTTGAGGAAGAAGAATCCAGACGTGGTGTTGATTCCGCAAAGGATAGTCAAGATTATGAAGATCCATCGCCAGCCTAGCTCCTGTACAATGACACCTCCAAGCAAAGGCCCCAAAGTTGGGCCGAGGAGTGGACCCAAAAGATACCAACCGAACACGCCAGCTCTTTCTTCCGGTACAAACATATCACTGATAGTACCTCCACCATTAGCAATTCCTACGCTACCGAAGAAGCCGGAAATTGTTCGCAAGGCAATCAATACTGTGATGTTTGGACTGAAGGCTGTAGGTATCTGAAGGAGCGTGAACACTGTGAAACATGAAAGGTAGAGCATCCTTCGGCCGAAGGTCTCGGAAAGCGGTGCCAGGACGAGTGGTCCAATGCCTAGCATTACCACAAAACCAGTTGTTGCACCTATGACATTGTCCCATGTCGTGTCAAGGCCTTCGGCTATTTGCTTCATTCCCGGCGTGAACATGGAACTTGCGAGCGGACTCAGAACTGCAAGGCAAATTGTTAGCGACGTTGTGGGCGTGTGTCAGGAACAGGAGAAGCGCATACTGGACATAGAAGCAATGACTGCCACATTAGCCAGCTTCCTCTTTCTCGTCCAGGCCCGCGGGTTGTGGGGATCATCCTCGGAGAACTTAATCTGCTGTACGAATGTCAGTGACTTACCATAATAAGCCGCTTGCTATTGTTTCTCACCTCGCGGTATTCGTGCCGTCCGTCCTGCAACAGCGGGGAGCGCTCATCGTGCTGGTTCGACATTGCGCAGTGGTGTTGGTGACCAAGAGTCCTGAAGCAGGGTTACAGGGACATGTCGACCACTTCCAAGGGGTGGCACTACGTGATTGCCGTGTGCGATGCGACGCGAACACTTTCTTGCAGGCAAGAGGCTGTGAAATGCGTCATGGCTTACGGGGATCGACATACCGTCATGGATCTGCCGATGCGCGCTCCGAGGAAAGCGGCTAGCATGCGTAGGTTGATCCGCCTTAGATTGATTAGCCTTAACTCCGAGAATCCGGAGACATCACATCTATATTATCGAAGCTTTCGACTTCACTGCCAGATTCCCTATGTCGCCTCTTTTGGTGATAGGCTTACCGGAGTAGATGACAACAGGTTTCCTACTAGTATCCACCCGCCGGGGGCCGGTTTTCTTAATTCTCTCCCTTCCCTGATTCTTTGTAGTGCGCTTCTTTATTCCTCCAACTTAGATATAGACGATATATGATTTGCGCATGCTCTTATAACTTGACCAGGTTGACACAATCGTTTTTGATGCTTTCGTGGTCTAATGTCACCCCGTCCCAACCGGCACCTTCTTCAACCCTCCACCTTTGACAAATTGTACGGCTTTGTGCACTCTTTCCTCATAACCCGCACTCTCCCCTTTATGTCCCTCATTCCAGCATTCCTGGCAGTACAAGTCACCATCGCACCCGAGACACCGCACTGTGGCATCTACATAACATATGATGCACCAGCTATCAATCTCTTCGTCCGTGAACTTCATGGCCTTGACCGGCGGTTTCTTCGACGGCGCAAAAGATGGTGCCGATGGCAGACTGGATGCGCTGCCAGGTCCAGGGCTCGGGCTACCGCGAGAAAGGGCAGCGAGGCGAGCAGTAAGAGCATCATCGACAGCAGTCGCCTTGTCGAAGTCATCCATAACGGCCGGAGGTGTTGGCAGAGACGTAGGAGCCGCGGGTAGTGAGAGAGAGGTTTCGGCAGAAGCGCCCTCTCCTTCTGTTGCTTTGGAAGGTGCATCAGCGGCTTCTTCTGCCGTGAATTTTAATGATGACTTCTCCTTCGCCAGTGTTTGCTCCGTCTCTCCAGAAGCGCCTTTGTTACGGTCACTCTCATCCTCCTCAGCCCCATACCTAGTCTCCAAATTCAATTCCGCCAGCACCTGCGCAATGTAATCATCTGCCTCCTGCTCATCCAGCGCATCTTGGTCGATCTCTTCCGCAGACTTTCCGTCATCTGTCCCAACATCTCCAACTGCCCTGCTGTCAACTTGCTCCCCTCCCCTCTCCGGCGTCGGTACTTCCGGCAACACACTCCTCACCTCCCGCACCAACCTCCCCACATCCTTCTCCTCCTCCTTGCTAACATCCCATTCCACCTTCTCCCAATCTAACTCTGTCAACAGCTCATCCAACGACTTTTCCTCCCCCGCACCTCCCACACCCGACCCAGTAGTCACATTTCCGGCGAGGCCCTTCCCGCCATTCAGCCTCTTGAACCGCGCCGCGAGATCCAAGATCGGATCTTCGTCTTCCGTACCTGCAGTTGCCGCTGAAGAAGCTTTGTCATCCTCGATACCCAACTCGCGCAGGGCGTCAGGCGTGATTCTGGAGGCGCCGGTGGGCGGGGCAGCGTCGAGGGAGACGGACGACTGCTTCAGGGCGTCGAGGCGGGCGAGGAGCGCGTCGTCACTGTTGGCTGGAGCCATGAGTCCGGCTGGTTGCGTTTATTTGCCCGTCAGGCGGAATTTCTATTGTTGGAGCTCGTGTTTGCGAGGTTCAAGGCGGTGCGTTTCCGTTTCTTGTGCTTTCACGGCGGTCGGCGTGTAGACGAAACGCGAGGAGAGGGGGCCGTCGCGCAGGGAAGCGGATGGTTGGCTGCTAAGGCCATGTGTTCGTGTTGTGGCGGAGGGGGCGGGAAGAGCGCGTGGGGCAACTGGCAGTTGTTCAATGAGAGTTTGGGCGTGTGATGCGCGTCGGGTGTTGCGGCCCGGCGTAGCGTCGCCCGGCCCCGTTGTGGCAGCGGGTAGGGATCTGGTCTCTCTAAGGCTCAAACATCTCAACGTGTATTTTCCACTAACAAGTGGATACCTTCACTTACTGGGTGTCCTCTTCTAGATTTCCCTTCCTTTGTTTCTTCTCCTTTTGGAGTTCTCCGTTTGTCACCAGTATCTTCTATGCATTTTACGGACTTTTCTCGACTATAGTAGTATTCCATCAGATCCGAGTTCGTGTGCTGCTGCTGATCGAATGGCACGATCGGACGTTGCCACATAACGAACGACATCATCTTGTGAGTTATCGCTGTCAAATTCAGTCGAATCTAAGTCACCAGTACACGATAATCAATCGTTGGAATTACGTAAAAATTATCGTCTAGCTCACCCAAACGAGCACTTCACAGTATGACAGGTGTCAAAGTTCTCTCATTTTCAATAAATCTATTGTATATTGGCTCTGTTCGATAATAAATATATAAATAGAAATTTCCGTAGCAGCCCTGTACGAGGAGTAGACGGCTTATGAATCAACCAGATCCGAAAGTGTGGGAAGTCACGCGCACTGATTGCGGAAGAATGTCAGGTCGCATGTCGGAAGAAATAATGTGCCTCAAAACTTACCTGAATCACGCGGGCCACTACTGCTTCATTGAAAATATCGGGCTGCTAGTCCATTTGAGTTAACAAGTGCTCGTCACTTAGGCGCGCGTATGATCCGTGATGCAATCGCGCGCAATAGTGAGTAAAGTGCCAAAGCTTTGTCAATTTTTCCTGTCCTGGCTTGATATCGCACATTTTTCTTAAGAAGGATTGTTTCTAGCAGAGACAACGATGCCACGCTCATTCCCTCATTCCACTTCATTTTGTGCTGTCCATCATCAGTATTGTTGACAGGTCATTTAAGTTCTGCCGTCAAATACAACCACAACAATTCTTCACTGATTCTTGTTCTGCGCATAGATGAAGTTGGCAGCTGGGGTTGTCAGTGAAATATTCATTGCTGAACTCGGAGCAACCGCAGGTGGTCCAGGATGAACTTACCGACGGGAGTAAGGCCGTTTTCTTCCGCCCACTGCCTGACGCCATGCCGTTCTTTCCCGGTGCCCCAGTTCTTCCTATCCTTTGGTTTCGTCAGGCTTAGCGGTTGGCTTGTACTATTCGCCGGTGCAAATGCCAAGAAGACGTATCTGTGCTTCCATGTCTTCGGAGGCGGACCAGGAGGGTAGTAATCCAGAATCTCCTTCAATCCGCTGGCAGCTGTTTGGGTGGCAGCTTGAATACTGCCCGCATCGTTCACGCCATCATCTTTGTTGGCACAGGAAGCATCTTGACCAGAAAGAGGAACCCCGGCAATTATCCAGTGGCAGAACTCGGACCATTCAGGATTGTCACGAGACGGAGCGTCTGGATCCGTCAGGGCGAGGACGTAAGTCATGTTTGATTTGCATGAGCTCTTGACGGATGCAGATGTCGGTTCATCGTCCAGCCTAATAGAAGGGACCTTTTGCAAATCGTCTGGCTTGACAGTGTTTCCGAGATCAGCTGTCTGGTTAGACAGCCAAGTGATGTTGAGCGTAAGCGAAGCAAGAAAGTCATCAATGACTATGGATAGGTTTTAGTAGATGCAAGGCCAATCCTTTTTATATTAAGGTACCTACCAGTCGGAATAATTTCCGCTTTCTGCAGTCTGTTCCACGGTATCAGTCTCTACCTAAAGCCGCCCTTTACTAGCTCAGGGACCGTACTCTGCTCGGACACGGAGAATGCTTTTAGGTGTAGCAGCGGCATTGTCCATGACATGCTGGTTGGCAGGCGAATTGTGAGCCTCGGTGCAAAGTAGAAGGAGCTGGATGATAACGAAGCTGAGGAACAAGTTTACAAAGGGTGTGGTGCTGGAAAAAGCTTGCTTTGGTGCGCCCACGGCGGGCAGAGCCCGAGCAGCAGCGTCCGCTGTGCATTTAATCCTTGCTGCGGTGAAAATGTTCATGATTGTGGCTAGAGCTGTGAGTCTAGTCAGCTATACTGGGGCAGACAACGGCGTTCGCCATTCATTTTATATGAGGGCATTGCTGTATGAAGGTTACGGTATCCCCGCATTATTGCGTCATCGTGTCGCAGATGCGATGCGAGGCGGCCAAGCTGTCTCGCAACCATTTCAACATGCCTTTAGCATATAGCAAGTACTGTTTTCTTTTTTTTTTCTTTTTTAAAAAAAAGATTGCTCAGAGTATAACCAGCAATACTACATTTCAACTGTTGTTTCAGAGTCGGCTTTTTTTGGGCTGAGTTCGATTATCAAGTTTTACAGCTATTATCTTATTGAATCTATAACTTAGGTCGCGCCTATGAATTGAATGTAAGCAAACAGAATATACGCACTAGAACCCTGAATAATCCGCATTCAGAAGATCATCCGCCTCCAGTTATATGGAGGGTATTCGCAAAGAAAAAAAAGGGCGCGCCACACCGCTCGGAGCCCCCCGGGGAGGGGTTCGTCGTGTGTCCCCTGCGCCAGCGACGTGTTTCAAAGATGAAAATCTTCATGGATATCCGTTATCTTCGGAGGTGCACGTGCTCTTATCCAAGTGCACACGGGAGTGTAGAAATCGGGCACTGCCCAATGAAAGAGGCGAGTGAGCATGCTCATCTTAGTGGTGCATCCAATCATCTCTCGCTTTCACATGATTAAGTAGTTAATAGCTCCGCGCGGCTAGAAAAGACCGACTGTCTGTGACAAACCCCATATTCGTGGAGATGTTATGCTCGCTGACAACTTGAGCTTCGGGGCCTGTCAGCGTTCCCGAGCAGTCGCTCAGCAAAATGCAGTCGAACCCCCAGGAGTACGAGTCTGAGATGGTTCCAAAAACACATTGGTCGGTGTTGACACCCGTGAAAAGAATCGTCTTCTTGCCACTCTCGCGCACGTAATGGTGAAGAGCCTCATCCGGAGACCACATGCCGCTCATGCGGTTCTTGTCGAAAAAGAGATCATCCTTCGCAACAACAGCTTTGAGGGGTTCGTAGAGCTCGGCGTTCCAAGTCCCTCTGAAGAGACAGCGACCATACCCATTTCCCATATCAGCCCCAAGCCGCGTGTGCCATCCGTAGCCTCGTGTCTTCGCAAGACTGTGGCAAAAAGCCCTCTGGACGGCCGGTGGCATAATACGAAGGTCATGCTCGTCAATTCCCCAGTTGAGCCAAGCGACCTGTATGCCCTCTTTCCTGCAGCGCTCAATCACTTGGATAGTAGGGTCGACTGCTGCTCGTCCGGCAACGTGATTGGCGAATAGTGGATGTATGAAGAAGTTCTGCATATCGATCACGACGAGGACTGTCTTCTCCGGGTCGATGATGCAGCCACGATGGTGCCGAATACCGTCGTCCGCGTCAATGGCCAGTTTTCTCCTGGATCCCCGGCTGAGGTCGAAGCGTTTGGTTTCGGGCGTGAACAGCCACTGGTCGTCACCTCCGAACGGTACAGACTCATGGTAGGGCTGCTTTGCATCAATCTTCCCTGGGAGAGCCGAATCCTCGACGACTGAGATAGCGGACGGTGCCATGTGAGGAGTCACGTGAAGAGGGAAGTAAGGGTGATAGTGTCACCGGCGCCAATTGGAGCAAACGGAGTTGTTGCGTGAGTTTGGCGGAGGATCCGCACGTGTACAGAAGGAGTAAGGAGCTAGGTAAGAAGGCGTGAGGGAGCAGGGAAGAAAGACACGGAAGAAGAAGTAAGGAATTGTTCGGGGAGGACAGTAAACGTTTTCTACCATTCCCTTATATCGGTCCTGCTCGTACGCGCTAGATAAAGCAAGTGGTCCAGGCGGCCGCCGCGTCTGGCCGACGCTGATAACGGGGGGGACGGCATGCCGGGTATGATAGGAAAGGCGGTCATGGTTTTGTGCGGTCAGCGAGGCGGCGGCGGCGGCGGCGTCTGGGCGTGAGGCTACATGTATAAAGAGGCTCAGTGCTGGCACCAGAGAGCCGAGGGCTGCAGCTGGCGCATAAGACAGATAAGAGCGGTGCTGGCAGGACGCGGCGCGTGCGCGAGGTTCGGGCGCGATGCGCAGTGCAGCCTGCCGTACCGGGCGTGTTAGGCGCCGGGCTTGCGTTGCTGGCGTTGCGCTACGGGCGGCGCTTCAGCCGTGTCGCGCAGCATGCCGAACCAGCCTATGGCATCTTCTCGTACTAGCGGTCTGAGCCAGGCGCAACGGCTGGACAGCAAAACTGGGCAAATCGTCACAAGGTCCCTCCCATCCGCTCTCTGTCCCCTCGCGTTGTCATCTGCCCCGGACGCCCTGCACGACGCCAACGGCCGCCGTCCGCCGAGCATCTCCTTGTCCGCCGCGCTGACCGCCCGCGCCCGAACAAAAACATCTGCATCGCCCTCGAGCACCACCTCCCCGCGCCGTCGCTAGTGTTTACCCCAGGAGCTCGGCCGTCTCTTCTTGCCATTACGCCCGCCAGCTGCTGGCAAGCGTACCACAGCAATCATGTCGTTGGGCGAGGATTTGCTCAAGATCGTGAACAAGCTCCAGGACCTGGTCTTCAACACCATCGGCAATGATTCCCTGGACCTGCCGCAGATTGTAAGTCTTCCCCGTGTCTGCCGCCCGCCCACCCGGTCGAGCGCAGCTGACACCCGCCCAGGTCGTAGTCGGCTCGCAGTCCTCCGGCAAGTCGTCGGTGCTGGAGAACATCGTCGGCAGAGATTTCCTCCCCCGTGGCAGCGGCATTGTCACTCGCCGCCCGCTCGTGCTCCAGCTCATCAATATCCCCAGCGACAGCGACAGGCCCGAAGGCGACGAGGTCCACATCCCGCACACCCCCGCAAGTGTCGCAGGTCAGGATGAATGGGCCGAATTCCTGCACATTCCCGGCAAGAAGTTCTTCGATTTCGGCGAGGTGCGGCGCGAGATCGAGAATGAGACGGCGAGGATAGCGGGCAACAACAAAGGCATCAACCGACAGCCGATCAACCTCAAGATCTATTCGCCGCACGTGTTGAGCTTGACACTGGTCGATCTGCCCGGTCTGACCAAGGTGCGTGGAACGGCGTCATCAAAATTGGTGAGCCAGCTAATGCGGCTGAATAGGTGCCTATCGGAGACCAGCCGAGCGACATTGAGAAGCAGACCAGGAACCTGATCACCGAGTATATCGCCAAGCCGAACAGCATCATTCTCGCTGTGTCGCCCGCCAATGTGGACCTTGTGAACTCCGAAGCGCTGAAGCTTGCTCGGCATGTCGATCCCATGGGCCGTAGGACGATTGGTGTACTCACCAAACTAGATCTGATGGATCACGGAACCAATGCGCTGGATATATTGTCTGGCCGTGTATACCCGTTGAAGTTGGGCTTTATCGGGGTGGTCAATCGCTCCCAATACGACATCCAAGAGAACAAGTCCCTTTCCGATGCTCTGCAGGCTGAGCGCGATTTCTTCCGGCAACACCCTGCGTACAGGAACATGGCGAATCGTTGCGGGACCCAGTTTTTGGCAAAAACTTTGAACACCACTTTGATGGCACATATCCGCGAGCGTTTACCCGATATCAAGGCTCGCCTCAACACCCTGATGGGCCAGACGCAGCAGGAGCTTGCCAGCTACGGGGATGCCGCATTCATCGGCAAGGAACACCGCGGTTCGCTTGTCCTGCAGCTCATGACTCGATTTGCTTCCTCCTTTATTTCGTCCATTGACGGTACTTCCTCGGAGATCTCGACAAGAGAGCTCTGCGGTGGGGCCAGGATTTACTACATTTTCAATTCTGTTTTCGGAAACTCCCTAGACTCCATCGATCCCACACACAATCTGTCTACCCTGGACATTAGAACCGCTATCCGGAACTCCACCGGACCTAGACCTAGTCTATTTGTCCCTGAGATGGCTTTCGACCTCCTCGTTCGGCCTCAGATCAAGCTCCTTGAGGCTCCCAGTCAACGCTGCGTCGAACTTGTCTATGAGGAGTTGATCAAGATCTGTCACACTTGCGGTTCCAATGAACTTAGCCGCTATCCCCGTTTGCAGGCGAAACTGATCGAGGTTGTTTCTGACCTGCTCCGCGAAAGGCTCGGGCCATGCTCGACCTACGTGGAATCGCTTATTTCCATCCAGCGCGCTTACATCAACACCAACCATCCTAATTTCCTTGGGGCGGCAGCGGCCATGTCTTCGGTCATTCACGACAGGCAGGAGAAAGAAAAGAAAGCAGCAGCATTAGAAGAGAAGAAGAAGCGGGAAAAGCGGCGCTTGAAGGAGTTAAATGGCGTCAATGGCACTGACACTCCTGAAGAAGAGCAAGAAGAGACGGAGGCACCCGGAGAGAAGGCGGCGAATTTGGCGATCCGTGGCCATGCTAGCAAAAACAGCAGGAGCATGTCTCCTGCAGTGGGTCGTGGTGCTACATCTTCCGGCATTGCGAGCGCTTTGAACGGTGCTCGGGGTGCTTCTCCGCCCCGGTTCCAGCAGGCTGGGTCTACCAAGGACAGCTTCCTCAACTACTTTTTTGGAAAGGAAGGCGGTATGCCCATGCCCAATACCCCACCTACACCTGTGCTGGACACCCGTCCCGGCAGCAGGCATGTCAGTCAGAACCAAGAACCCAGCTTTGCTGGAAGTCTGAGGAGAGGTGACGCTCGCGCCCCTGAACGTCCCCCTATTTTCGAGGTTGCGCAAGACGAGACGGAAGTGGCGATTCCCCGGAACGATTACGACACTCCTTTCGTAAGTTAATGTCGAACTCATCCGTCAGACACTGTTACTAATATGGAACAGCCGGGGGAGCCCGAACCACCTGCGCTTACGGAGCGCGAAGCGCTCGAAACTGAGCTCATTCGTCGTCTTATCTCTTCTTACTTCAATATCGTTCGCGAGACTATTGCCGACCAAGTGCCAAAGGCTGTTATGCACCTTTTGGTCAACCATTCGAAAGACTCTGTTCAAAACAGACTGGTCAGCGAACTCTACAAGGAGGCCTTATTTGAGGAACTGCTTTACGAGGACGATGCCATCAAATCCGAACGTGAGAAGTGCGAGAAGATGCTCAAGATGTACAAGGAGGCAACGGCCATCATTGGCGAAATCCGGTAGGCGTCGTTACCGCCATCCAGCCCAGCTTTTTGCGATTGACCTTATGAGCGCAGTGTGTATTAGAAATGTACTCTACAGAAATCAAAGAGGCCCTTAACCAAGTGATATTTTGGAAATATGCGGGCAAGATTTTCGCGCTTCTTTTCTCCTCACAGTCACTTAGAATTGCCAAGTTTGCGGGTTGTGCTGCAAGAAGGAGTGGGAGGGGCGTTCTGTATTATTGGGCGTCTTTTTCTCGTCCTTGAAGTCGGCTTTACCATTTGTCATTTTTGAACCCATATGACGGCTTTCCTGAGACTGGTTTTCGGACACTTTCATCCGCCCACGAAGACATGTACATTCCAAGGCTCTCAACTGCCTACAGACAACCATCAACTTTCTCTCTATAATTTGTTCATGTTTCCATATTCCCTTCGCTGGTGGCATCTGGCGTGCTAGGAAGAGCTCGGGTCCCCGCCTTCCTCTGCGGATGGAAACATGCAAACTGTTGGAGCAAAACCTCGTATGCATTTGTATTCGTTGCTGTTGTCTGTTTCTGAAGAAAGCGAAGGAGCTAAACTACCCAACTAGCCAGCGGCGCTAGCGCCGCGCTTAGCGTACCTGCCTGCCATAACAATGGGAGCTGAAGCAACGACGGGTATCTCCTCTATTATTGCGGATTGTACAGGTGGTCCAAATCGATCTCATAGTCCTGGAGTTTGCCATCGCAGTAATGACTTTAGTGGCCCTCTAATCATCATGATGCCTTTAATGGACTCGACTCTTATTGTAGGAAGAGAAAGGAGGCCCTCGACCTTTCCTCATGATAGGGACCTGGACCAAGCGGGAAGGCGCAGGGCTTGTTCTCCTTCCAGTTATTTAATGGAAGACATTCGAGTGCCATATTGTCTTCCTCTTTCAATTGTACAACAAGCCCACTTGGATTTTTCAAACACCGCGGCCAAAGACCTTCGGTTATGGGCACGTGGGGTGAGGATGCGGTATGCTGGGTGGTGAGGGGAGAAAACGCAACGGGCTTCGTGTTTGCGTGATGGCCCGCCACTGGTTCAACTCATCGCTCGCATGAGATGTTAAAGATATGTTACACAGTTCCCTCTAATGTCGACTATGCTGACTGAGATTCTACAGGATGATAAAAGCCAGGCCTCAGGCCACGTAGGAGAAGCGGTTGATGTATACAAAATCAGCTATTGCTCGATGCAGTGTGCGCTGGATCGCCAGATGAGTGATAAATCCGCCGTGGAAGCTTCTCGCTGATCTGGTGTAGTGCTGCTGTCAGGTCCTGCTTGGTAACGCCACTGCTGTGGTTGCGCCTTCCTTCTGTGTTTGAATCGAGTCTTGGCACGCACACTTTGATGCCAAAACATCGCGTCCCCATTGCGTTTCTGCCACTCGTCTCCACCTCCTCTTGTTCCGCTAGCAAGCCGAACCTTCTTGCTCGAGCTGCGCAACCTTTCTCTCAGTGAAACTCGCACAGTAAGCCACAATGCCGTCTAAACGCCCCCCTGCTCCCCGGCCCGCGCCGTGGCTGTGGATGCACAGTAAGTACTGTTTGATTGGACACAAAGCCACTAATAACCGTCGTCTACAGAAGAGATTCAGCATTACTCCCAGAGCTTTCGAGACTTTGCTGAGGACTGTGAGGCCAAGGAGAGTGCGCACGACGGCCCTGTCCAGGGCACTCTCTCCGCCACCACTCTTGAGCCGTCTGTTGCTAGTTCTTACGCCAGCACCCCGGAGTCATCTTCTGGCTGTCGTACTGCTGGGACTTCAAAGCCTCCTATTACTCCTGCCGCGCAGCAGATACCTCTAACGCCAGCCAAGCCTGTGTTGACTATCATGGCCCAGCAGGCCAACCAAGGTCTCCCTCGCCAATCTGAACAGTCTTCGCCTCAGAGCACGACAGCCAACGGACTCACTCACGAGTCACACGGTACCGGGGACATGGCCAGTCTTCTGGAAGACTCGCTGGAGCTCCCTGTTCTTCCAGCCCCGCCTTGTGCTACTGCTGATGATGCGCTCGCCTTCGTATCCAATATACCCTTCAACCATGAGACTGTCTGCGCTGCGCTGCAAAACTCTTGCTCTGTCAAGAGCCTTTCCGAGTATTTCGGCGTCTACGTCCCGGAGTTCGTGAAGAGCAGGATAAATGAAAAGATCTGTGGCAAAGCTGCCCCAATCTTCTACGCAATCGAGTATGCCATTCGTCACGACACCATGCAGCCGATTAGGTTGCTTCTCGACTACGGCGCGAACGCCAGCGAGTACATGACCACCATTGGTCAGCCCTGCGGACTTCCGGCACTCGCATTCGCTGTCATCCGCGCTGGCCAGCAGCTGAAAAGTTCGTTGCCCATCCTACAGTTGCTCTTGTCAGTGGGTGCCAGACCAAGCTTCAATCCTGTTGCAATTGCCCAGAACGCTGGCGGTGTCACTCATTGGAGCAATATATGCCATGAGTATACTCACCTTTCTCACGCTTACTTTCTGCAGCGCGCTCAGAAGTGCGAGGCCTCGCTTGGAGGCACCAAGAAGCAGTTGGCCGACATCCACGGCGTGCTCGACCTCCTCACTATCGACCACTTCGTCATTGGGCAGGAATACGCCCTGAAGCTTGTGAAGGACTCTATATTCGCACACCTTGCGACCAACAGCCAGTATCCCCTGGTCATGGCCTTTGCCGGCCCTTCTGGCCACGGTAAGACGGAGATGGCTTCCCAGATGGGCAGGCTTCTTTCACTCGAGATCACCATTGTGGATTGTGCGCACATGAAGCATGACACTGACCTTTTCGGCTCCCGCAACGGCTACAAACGTTCCGAAGAGGGTTCTCAGTTAAACAACTTCTTGGCTGAGCATGATGGTGAGCGGGCAGTCGTCTTTCTAGATGAGTTTGATAAGACTCCCCAGGAGATCCGCCACTCACTCCTCTTAATCTGTGACTCTGGTGAGCCCCTCGTGGAGACCCTGGCCCTGCAGAAAGGTAATGATGCTGACAAATTCAGGTGCCTACCATGATCGTCGCACCAACAAGATCATCGACTGCTCCAAGATTCTCTGGGTTCTGGCCACTAATTTGGGTGATCATGAAATCAGGGAATTCTGCCAGAAGAAGCTGGAATCGAATTCGACGGATGCGAATGCTGATATGCCAGTTGCGCCTCTCCAGCAAAAGGTTCTTGACATTTTCCGTGATCACTTTGGTGTAAGCACACATATCCTGCGTTCTGATTCAACAGCAGCTGATTTACCTTAGGCTCCTTTCACCGGACGCGTGGATATCATTGTGCCATTTCTTCCATTCACAGAGACTGAGCAGTGTGTTATGACTCATATCTTCCTTCTGAGGCTTGCTGAGGAACTGCGTCTTCCCATCAATTGCCATCCGGCAGTCAAGCGCTACATCGGCCGCTCATACCTGGACCTGGGTGATGGTGTTGACCTGGTCAAACACATTGCCACCACCTACTACACTGCGGAACTCGGCGCTCGTTCCTTGAAGCGTGGTATCGAGGAGCTCAAGCGCAAGTTCGTCATGGTGTACTGTGAAGCGAATCCGACTGAAATTACAGAGGAACTCAACACACAGCCGCTCAAGACCTTTCACGCTCTAGTCCGTCGCAAGATGAATGGAAAGAGTGACATCGTCGTGGTATATAAAGGCCTGAGTCCCGTCAACGACAAGAGCCCTGCTAGCAGGGTCACTAAGATTACGGATGACAGGGAGCACAGCAACGACTCGCTCTCTTCCGACACCAGCTCTTCGGTTGACAACGATGACGATAGGTTCCTCCGCGACAAGCCACAGTCTCAAGGCCGCTACACCTGAGCATGCTCCATAGATCATCTCCAGGGCCAATGGACTCACAAAGGCACCTATTGTCGACGAGATAGCTGTCCAGTACAGTGCGTATTTGAGGAAATTTCCGCGTAGGCGAGATCAGGTGGGGATTAAGCAACGTCTACGAGAGTAACGGTTCACTGGAAATACCGGATGAGCCACGTCTGACGTTATCGGCATTGATAAGTCCCACAGGATAGTAGCTGTAATGGAGGTACTAAGCAAACCTTCCACCTTGCTTATGTGATTCATTCAATACTTTGAATTCTTGAATTCATACAACAGATGGCAAATGATATATATTCTCGCTGGCAAGCATAGCCAGGAACCCCTTGGGGTGGTTTCAAAATATGTCCGCCATCAATTTGTTGAAGATCACAAACCAGCATAGCCACTGGTTGTTTCCTATGTTATCTGTTGTCATAGTCCTCTACACTCGCCTAATTCACCTGCGATGCCTCCATTGAACTCCCCTATTATATTCCTAATGCAATTCCCTACCAGAAAGAAACGTCAGACGCTATGAAAACATAGCCGGAGCCTCCAACCCATCTGTAAGCGTTTCAATAATGAACTTTTCTACTTTTCTCCATTCTACCACACAAACGATACCATTGGTCTTTAGCTCTCCTCATACAACTATCGTCTTGGCATAAAACTCGGGATGTTGGCTCTGGATCATAGTCGTCACGCGCTCGACCTCCTCGGCCAGCCCTCTGACGTTGTCATCCCACTTGCGCAGCTCGCCGCCGACGACGCGCTCGAGGTGGCCCGTCTTGCGGTGGCCGGAGCCCTCAGAGCCTTCGAAGTAGATGTAGCGGTCGATCTGGTCGATGTAGCCAGCCAGACGGCCCTGCTCAATCATCTGGGCGGCGTAGCTCTCGGCGCGGTCTGCATCGACGTTGAGCAGCTCGGCTAGCTGGTCGATGCCGATGTTGGCGTACAGGCGTGAGGCGGCTAGCAGGTTGTGCTCGAGGACGGCCTTGTCGAGGACGGTGGAGCCGTCGGCCGTCTTGGCGAGCTGATGGGGGGCCAGCTTGGAGGCGAAGGCTGAAACCTCCGAGGCCGTGAGGAGTCGGTCTAGGAAGATCTTCTCGAGCATGGCGTGCTCTTCGACCTGCGAGGCGCGTTCGTCCTTGTAGAGGCGGGCGAGCGTGCGCGCGCGCTGCGGGCCGGCGGGCGCGAGAACGGCGCAGACGATGGCGGCGGAGAGGGCGCGCAGGCGCTCCTCCTCGTCGATGATGGGCTCGTTGCTGATCTGGTGGTAGGCGGCGCTGGCATCGAGGAAGCTGCGCTGCGAGTCGTGGATACGGGCCTGTGAGAACTGAAACTGCAGACGGGTGGTCTTGTCCGTCACGCCGTGCAGGACGTTTTTGACGCGATTGAGGTAGGTCATGGCGGACGTCGGGTCGTCTTCCTCGAGGTAGCAACGCACTATGCGGATCCAGACAGCGGCCTTGTCGTCCGCCGAGATGGTGCGCTGCGACGAGTCGAGCGGGATCGCCTGTAGGATTTTGGCCGACGCGATGAAGTCTTCGTTCTCTTGGTACGCATCTGCGAGTATCTGCTTGATGGCTGTGTCCTGCTCTTCATAGGATACTACTTTGGGAGCTAAAAGGTCCAATGCCCGCGTGCCTACCTCGATCTTCACGTCCGGGTCCTTGAGCTCACGGAAGCGCGATACGAACGATGCGAGCAGCGGCCGGGATGCTACAATACCGATGGTATCACCCAGCAGTGATTCGACGTACGCAATGAGGTTCGGGGCGAGCGTGTCGGGCGCGGATGTATCGATGATCTTGGCGAACAGTTCATTGTAGCCGCTGGCCTTGGAGGAAGCGGCCGAAGATTCGAGCTCCTGCAGAGCTGCAGTGATGTCCGCGGAGGCTAGCGTATCCGGATTCATCGTGGCAGTGCGTAACTGTTGGGCAGTGCTACGTAAACGACACGGGCGGCGTAATGGGGGCAAGTGGCGGATGAGCGTAGAGCGGAGAGGCAGCACAGCACGGAGCTCCAGGAAGATGGTGGTGGGTGGGCGACCTGTTATCGATAAGGTGGGTGGAATCCGCTGCCTGCGCTGCGGCGCTGCTTGGCATGACGGAGACGGGCGAGGAGCTTGCTGGCTGCGCCTTTCGTCTCCGCAAACCACTCACAATAGCACGCCCTCACCATTGTTCGCGCCGCGCGCTCACCAAGCACCTCGCCCGCTCGGCCTTTCACCCAACGTACATCCACAGATACCGCACACAGTACAGAGCGAACAGCAACCCGCCCCCTCGCTTGCGCCGCGCTTGCCGGGCGCTCCCATTACCCGCGTCCATCATGAACGGAATCAAGATGGAGGTCGATCCTCAGATCAAGCCCGACCCAGACACCAAGTCGCCCAGCGGTCCCGGCTTCGCAGATATCGATGACATGTACGAGGACACCGGAGAGCTCAACATCCCCCCCGATTTCCCCGAGCGTCAGGTGTGGTTGACGCGCGTGCCGAAGTGGCTCTGGGAGGTGCTGTCCAAGGTCGACAACGACGAGGAGTTCGAGATTGGTCGCATTTTGGAATGGAAGGACGGCAACGAGACTAAGGTGCGCTCTCGCAGAACTGCTCGCGTTAGGATGGCGGAGGAACATTGCGCTGACTTCTGAGACTTTCGCAGACGAAGCTCATGCTGCGCCAGAATGTGCCGCAGTTCCAGGAGTACCCCAAGGAGTACAAGCTCAATGTCACCAACCCGAAGCCTATCAACGAGTTCGTCTTCTCGGAGAAGGATCTGGAGGGCTACAACCCCAACGCTTACAAGCGACCTGGTAGGCAGAACCAGCAGGGCGGCTTCGGCGCGGGTGGCGTCAAGGATGGTCGCGTAGATAAGTGGTGGAACAAGGGTGGCCGCGGTGGAAAGAAGCAACCCATCCCGAAACACACAACGCTCGTCGCGCGCTCCTCACGCGACGTGAACTGCATTCCCGTCGACAATGCGGAGCTGGCTCGCTTCCGCCTCAGCGAGAGCAGGAAGACACAGGAGGCCAGCAACCGCCTCGTGCTTGAGAACAACCTCCATGAGTTCACCCGCCTCATCGGTGGCACGACCGCCGCCGGCAATCCCACTATCGATATTCCGGCCACGAAGCCTAAGCCCAAGTCTCAGGACAACAAGTTTGCCCGAATTCCGCAGGACCAGCTGCTCGACATGCTGCTCAAGTTGTTCCAGGAGTACAAGTACTGGCCCATTAAGGCTCTTAAGGAACGCACCCGTCAGCCGGAAGCTTACCTCCGCGAGACTCTGGCGAAGATCGCCACCCTTGTGCGTACTGGCCAGTTCGCCAACACCTGGATGCTCAACAAAGATGCGGAGGAGAGCTACTACCACATAGCCAGCCTCGCTGAGGCTGCTGTCAAGGAGGAGATGGCTCCCGAGCCCGAATTTGGCGAGGATGATGATGAGGGTGACGAGGAGATGGAGGATGCTCTGTGAGAGGTTTGCTGTTCGGCTTCCTCCCTCTTGCCCCTCTGAACCTCGTTTAGACAGGGGAACTTATTAGCCCTTCATGGATTCTATCTGATGTCAAATGGCTTGTCAGCTGCTACTTTCATGCATGGGACGGCGTCCGGGAAATCATACGGGAGCAGTTTGACGGCGATATCAAAGCGCGTCTGATTCTCTCATTCCTTTTCCTTTTTCTCTTCGGGCAGGGGATAGTATCAAGCTCAAGAGGCAAGAGACAATGGCGTCTGCCCCAAGGGTCAGGCAACGTGTAATACCAAGCAAAAATTCCGAAACATCTCTCGAAATCGAATGGAAAGATGATATCGAGAAAGTTCTTACCATCACTATTGCTTTTGCAATAACTTATCTCGCAATAAAGGATGAATAATGCCGAGCGAAGCATTTCTGATAGCAATTGACCATTATAGCTTTTCCTTTGCTAGTAAGTCTGCCCCTCTCCACACCACCACCACCAAGCCGCGTCCATTAGAAGTAGAATCTCAACCAGAACCATATGGTGTTTTTCTTGCCTCTTTCCACATCGATTGCAGCAGGTTGATATCAGGTGCCTGTCTACTAGATCACTTCGAAGATGGACATGTCTCTTTTAAGTCGGCGGAAGAGTAAACGCAGGACGATCTGTGGGCTTTGGCCAGGTAAGGTAAAAAAAAAAAAAAAGATCGAAGTGAAGTTGCAGGCAGGCTGGGATCTTGGGTCGGTCGGTCGGCGGCGGGCGGAAAAAAAGTTGAGCCGCCTCTGGGATTCTCTGGAACTCCCGCAGCCGCTGGTCCACCACGACTCCCGAACAGCGCCAGTCCAGCGCAATTGCCGCCCCGTTCACGCGTTGCGGGCTTTCATATTCAGCATGCTGCCCCAATCCATACTACGGCGCTCCCTACTCACTGCCAATTCCCTCTTGCCCTCCGCCAGCGTCTTTTCCACCCGCCCGCGGCCTCTCTCCACCGTTTCGCACACCCTCGAGCCGAGCAACGTGCCGGATGAGCTCATCCGATCCAGCACCCACAAGACTTCTGAGCCCGCAAGAAGACCGCACGAGGCATCATCCATATCTCCCGCCACCGCACAACCCTCCGCCTCACTGCTGCCTTCGCCGACCGCCGAAGCGCCGTCGCTGGGCAACACGCCTCTCTCCGATTCCGTCAAGGAGCTTCTGCCACTGCTGCAGGCCCAGAAGCCGCACTACATCACCGCGCACATCCACGCGAAGCCGTACCTCCTGACTGTCGGCGACACGCTGCGCCTTCCCTTCTTCATGCACAACGTCAAACCCGGCGACGTGCTCCGCCTCAACCGCGCCTCCCTGCTCGGTAGCAGAGACTTCACGCTGCGCGCTCCGGCACCGACTAAGGGTACGAGGGAACGCCCCGGGACAATTATGCATTACTTGGATGATAGGTTGTTCGTATGCAGGGCGACGGTGATGGGTGTGGAGAGCGAGCCGATGCGGGTGAAGGAGAAAACCAAGAGGAGGAACAGGCATGTAAAACACGTCAAGAGCAAGCATAGATATACTGTGTTGAGGATAACGGAATTGACGGTCAAGACGCCGGAGGAGGTCGAGGCAGAGAGCGCGAAGGCCAAGAGCGCGACTGCGCAATGAACGCGATATAGGGCATTTGAATGTTCCTTGGAGATTGTGGCCGTGAAGCATTCGTGTGACCTTCTGCTAGTTTATCAACACTTGCAAACACGAAAATCCGGTGGTATTTGGCCTTACTTTTCATACGTCCGGGAATGGCACTGGTTGAGTCATGGCCAAGGAGGGGGTGGCTTTTGGAACTTTGCAAGATACACGGAGCCGGCAGCATATGAGTAGAAAGGAGTTTCGTATCACACCTGTTTTCATGCTGAGGAGATAAATGAGTTTCAAGGCTTTTCCAGCAGTTGTATCGGCCTCCAAATCCTGTCCAGCCTAGGTTCTCATTCACTTGTATCGTGGCGTTGAAGAGGAACTCCCGCATTGCGATTCTACGAACAATCACAATTCTCTAGGAGTGAAATATCGTTCTGTAAGTATCCTCGACCGAAACTCATTCTCCAGTTTTGATGCGCAATGTAGCTTCGGTCAGCAAAGCCGAACTGCACGGCAAAAACTCACTGCGCTTGTGATACCAGCTCATCTTTGCCATAACATTCATGAGGTCGATACCAAAGTATTTCACCCTCATGGCTATCCATTATCTTAGCTCGTGGGAAGTTGAAGAAGTTTTCCCATCGTAAACTAAGGGCAAGGTAGGCAGTGACTACCTCCGGCCGGCTACATGTACTCCGTACGTGCACTGATGATTGGGGTTGCGGTTATTTTTGAACCTCAATATCTTGCGCTAATTGGATTTGACCCGAACTCGTTATACAAGGCTTCATACCGACGTAAAGAAAGGCTTCATAAGATTGCTAGGACTACTTTGTCCAACACGAGCATTATTGGCTGATGTGCTTGTAAGCAACCTTGCACATGCACCATTCAGCCAGCCACATGATTATTTAGATCCCGTTTTGCGGAATTTGCTTAGGAATTTTCTGCTGCTGCTGACGGGAGTCAAACCCAGAATCATGTAGTAGACCACGCTCTCACCCGCCAGCGTTCCCCGCAAACGTGTGGTGAGATTTGGATTCCATAGCCTGATAAATACAATGAGACCTAACATCCCTACAAGAACATCTAAACAATAAACGCAGACTCGCCTCTTATATTTGTTTGAAGTCGAAAGCGTCCGGTAAATAGACTAACATGGAATATTGTACAAATGGGACTTAGTGCGGTGTGTCGGTTGTGTAAATAGTCTTATCCTCTTCTGAACCCTCAGAGGGTCAATCCATTGAGTTCAAACAATAACTTGTCAAGACTATCATCCAACATGGAGAAGATTGAAAGCTAGATCGGGGCACAATCGGAATACAGAGCGCTGACTAACGGATTTTACAGTTTTCTGGCTTGCACTTACCAACGCTCTTTCGGACAGGCCGCGAAGGTCTTGTTCCTCTCCGTCTTGCGTAATGTCAGGTTGCTCTCGCTGGCCGCCGTCGTCCCATTCCTGTTGCGACCCGAGGGAGAAAAAAAAAAAGAAAGTTACCATTAGCCGGAAAAGGACAAAGGCTTTCATTCAGCTGGCCATGCGCGTCCTTCCATGGCCTGCATGCCTTACGCTGGTCATTATCAATCTCTCGGCACTGTATGCCGAGCCGCACATCTCAACGACATCTCTCCAGTTTCTCGCCAGACTGATAGAACTCCTCGCGCAAGCATCAATATGCCAGCCTGCCTTTACGTTTCTCCGCTCACTGTATGTCGGAGGCAAAAGGATCTCTTTCGGCGCAGTCCTTGCCGGCCTACAAACCACAAGCTTGAGTTACCTCTGGCCATTGGAATACTTTGGGGTTCTTACGTCGAAGTCTTTCGAAAAGACGACGGAAGAGCCCTTTCATGAGATTTTTCGTCTTCAATGTGCTCCTGGATGCTACCATCGGGCCTTCTATAGCAACCTGCTTGCTACCCAAACTCCGATTTTTCCCAGCTCAGTTGACAGGTGCTGACAATAATTGCCTTACGGGCACACCACTGGGTGCATGCACTTTTGATACACTCTTAGCCATAACCTCGTTGTACAAGCAACAGTCTTCCTTCTCACTGATCGCTATGTCACATCCGACCATTGTCACCTCAGCAATGCTCACTGCAAGCCTTGGAACTGCTATCACGCTGACTCCTTAGACGAATCCGACGAATCCATTCTGCGCACCAAGGTATTCACAGTGGCTAACCAGAGACTTCTCCTCCGCGACAACACCAGCCGTCGGCTCTTTATTTGCAGCTTCTGCCATATTAGCTAGGTGGTGTTATGGCAGGTACGCTTAGCGCGGCGCTAGCACCGCTGGGTAGTTAGGTAGTTTAGCTCCTTCGCTTTCTTAGAGACAGACAACAAACAACGAATACAGATGCATACGAGTTTTTGCTCCAACAGGTGGAGTATGACACTGTCTGGTATCTCACCGTCAGCCGTCAATCATTTGGACCTACAATGTTCATTTTCCCGCAAATAACCCCTGTTTCTGACGACGTGCGAACCTCTGGTCCGGCCTCCCTCGTTGAACGCAGTCATTGTTCCTCGCACGAATTTGATCAGGCAACCACAGAACCCGACAGACGGCAGCGATACATCGATCACTGTGGACATTTGTACAGCTATAGCAGGCTGGACGAATAGTAGCACGTCAATTTCATTTTCCGGTACAGTAGCGAGCAAAATAATTGGGGCATCGTCATTGTCGAAGAACCGGCCAAATATCGGGGTCAACGTGACTTCGCTTGATTTGGTCATGCGGGATGTGCTCCATGCGGCCGCGTTGACGCCTTGGTCAAGGAGGACTTTTTTTTTTTTTTTTGCTAACTTGATTGCGGTAGGGATGTCGCACTCACCTTTCGGAGACTGGGAAATTGTGAACGAACAAGGCGTTCTGTTGGGGCCCAAACCTGGAAGAGATTACGGGGACGTCTGTGATGGAGTTACCTCGCGAGAGGGCCTTCTTCAACTGTTGCTCTGGTGGTATTGCTTATTCACTGCACTTACGTCACGATCTACGTCCCTTTCGTTATTATCAAACCATTCAGCTCCAGCGCATGGGATTCAATCTCTGAAACGACAACGTTGGGTGAATTTTCCGCGAAAACAGATTGTTTGAACAACACAAGCAGTGATATCGAGCTCCTGCAGGCCTTCCGAGAGATGGTCAACGTACGATCGGTTGGAGGCGATCACTTGGAAATTGTTTTCGAGAAGGACAATCGGCTAGACATCATTGAGCCGGTCAGAACAACAAAGAGTATTGTTATGGTCACACTTTCCTCGCGTCTGGAAAAATCACGCTTGTGCACCTTCGCATTGATGCACGCCAGTGCCACTTGAATCCATACGCGCGTACTGCACCTGCATATGACTCGCAGTCCGCTCAAAGGTCCCCTCGACTTCGCTGTGGCGTTCCGATCGACCCGTTACCGAGTCATTACAGGTCTGTAGCGCTCATGGCCACTGCCGGCGCCTTGTTGAGCACAAGCATCTTCCCCGGACCCGAGACTCTGGAGCGGGAAGCACGCGGATGTGCGGAATTGGAAAGAGAACAATCCGACGCATTATTCTACCCCTCGCGCCTCCTTCTTCCGGAAGGACCCTGCAGAATTCCTTCCTACCCGCACAGTCTCAGGAAGGGACCACCACCACCACCACCACCACGGTATGAATGGCCTACGGGTTTTGTTATTCCTTCTGCGCGTTGCTTGATCTTCACCGCATGAACGTCTCCGCGCACTCGTTCAAGCAGAAACCCCGGGTGCTGCAACTCCATTGCGTAATCGCAGCACACAGCCACAAAAACAGACACTCAGCCTTCCCGCTCCATGCCATTTGTTGTATTAATTCTCTCAGCATCCAATTAGAAGCAGGGATCCGCATGGTCGCATGGCAAACCGATCGGTCTTCCCCTAACGTATCCTGAGACGCCGACGCCACACTACTCGCGCATCGGCACATTTTAGCCACACTTGGCTTCTCTCGCTTCTCTCCCGCCGGTATTAACCCCGGATTGGCCTTCTCCTCTCTTCGTCCATGCCATGAACCTTCCTGATCAACGGCGGAGCAACGCGGTCCGGAACAGGCCGTCCTGTCAAGACGAAAAGCACGGGACGCCACACCGTCTCAGCACACCCACCAAGATACCAACCGTGCTCCTTATCATTCGGATCACATATTCTTCTTGACCGGGGATGCATGACTACGCGCCCTCCCTTTGCTCACCCACCCACCCCCCCCTGGCCCAGCATTCGCCGAGCGAAAGCGGCCGAACGATCGATCACGGGAACGGAAAACGGCAAGAAGAAAGTAAATAAACAGTGATCGACGGCCGGGAGGACGCTGCTCCCCGCCCTTTTCCCATGGCCTGATTCTAGAACGACGGGGAGCAGGCCAGGGACGTCAATAGCACAGAGGATCAACATCCCCGCAAATCCCCGAATCCGGGAAGTTACGTAACCTTAAGGCGGAATGGGATCGGCGAGCTAAAAGTGACTCCACCGTTGGGCAGAGACGATTGCCTCCCTGACCCAGGTCGTCAGTGGCGTTTTGCTTCTTTTCCCCATTTGATTGATGTTGTGTGTTTTTTGTCCAGGCGAACGTTTTAAATTTTTTTTTTTCTGTTGTGCTCTGGCTCGCTGCAAGGGAATTGATGGCGTGGGTCTGCTGCTGACGATAGCATCTCAATTGAAGACTGCCACTAAGAAGACGGGCAGTCAATTCTCTGGGCATGGAGGATGGTAGCTTTGTTGGTGACTATCCTTCTTGTTCACCCTGGTAGTCGGGGCAGATCATCACCTTCGGGGAAGTCCCTGATCTACGAGGAATTCTGGCCCCCGAAACCCACCGTATCTGTTGCAGTGCTGCTGAATGTCGAAAGTTGTCAGTGCAAATTCGTACATGACAAGCTTGCGATCTTCGTGCTTGAAAGCCAAGATGTGGAAACGGTCATAGTGTTCCAGTTGCAGAAGGATCAATTGGCTCTCAAAGATACTCCAAGTGCATCAGACTAAACTTTTCGTATCGTGCCGCACGCACTGAAGCAGGATGTCAGTACGAGGACGGGCATTGGTAGCTTACATACGTTTGTAACCATATCCGTTGGTCTTCGGAACTCTTTTATGAAGTTTTACAATGATGAGATTCTCACATATGTAGAGCTGTAGAAGTAATCCAGAACATCATGCGCATGGATAGACTGTCCTTTTTTTTTGTGGCTGCTATTGAGCTAGGGGTTTCAATGTCCTTGTTACAGCAATCGCCCGGGCTGAAAGCCCTGAGTGTGCGGGAGATAGGCATTACCTTGACTTTGACGCGGAGTGATTCGCCATCGATGCTCGGAAGTGCTGTAGGCCAAGCTTACGTTCACTCCACCTCTTGAATCACAGTATCGGTACTGCACAGATCAGCATTCATCAAGCAGCGCATCAGAGTTCCACATCTGATCGTCAGCGCTCGAGCAAAAAGCTTCCGTCTGTCCTTCGGCACGCTGCGGAACATGATACAGTCTATTACGCGGTGCGCCTTGCCACATTCGTGTAGCCGTACTAGAGAGAGAGAGAGAGAAAGAGAGAGGCTGATGCTGGGGTTTGAGCAGGGCTGGGCAGCCAGAAACAGAGGGCGAGATGCAGGCAGAGAGATCCAAGGATTTGAATGAGATGGGTCCAGGGTGGTGGCAGATGTGGTAGTGGCTGTTTGGGACAATGCGGTACTGCCCTTGCAATATTCTTGGCGATGCCGGATCTGGTCGAGGGCAGCGGCCTAGCGGTAGTGGTGCAGTATGTGCCGGGTGGCCGGGTGGAAGGACGCGTATGCGCGTGATGGTTTCGACGTGATTGCAGTGGTGCCCGATGCTGAGAGTTGTATAAGGAACATGTATTACTGGGGGAGTCGAGGTCGGTAAGCAGAAGGGTGACCTCGTCGGAAGAGAATTGCCCGAAGCAGGCTAGCTATACGTCACAGATTCCAAATGTCGGTACTACGCGATCGCGGGTGTAGGGGAGAGGGTGATGCCTTGGTTCTGCGATATACCGCGGGCGTGGCGGGTGGTGCTAAGGGCATGTCAGTGCACCGAGAGCTGATCCAGGGTCTCCGCTGCCTAGAAGACGCGCAGTTCCCGAAAAACCGGCGTGTCCATGGTCTGGCATCCGCGCGCGGGGTTCATGCGGCAGCACGGCTGAAGACATCGCTGTCTTGGCCGGTGTTGGCGCAATGTCCAGAAAACGGAGGCGGACCTCGTCCAAAACACCAACGGTAAAGACGGGAGCGAGGCCTGGCAGGTCGAAAAGGGGCCAGCAAGGCATCCAGCGGCAGGCGAGAGAAGAAATAAAACAAATCGGAGGTCTTGCTGGGCGGGGGTGAGACAGACCGCCAGGCAGTTCCGCTTTCGGCAGCTTCCCGAACAGGGCATGAATTCATGCAGTGCGCCCTCACTTTTTTTTTTTTTTGTTGGGAGCGGTGATGGAGAAGGGTGTTTGCGTGTGCGACGCTTTGAGACTGATTGCTTGCCAATGCTCCCACAAGGCTGCAGCCCCTTCCTATCAGACGCACGCGACGCCAGGCCAGCGGCGCCGTCGACATCACATGGGCTCAGCCAGGGGGCAGCCGGGGCCCGGTCGCCTGTGTCGACATCGCACGGCATCCAGAGCTCTTGAATTTGCACCCGCCCGGGACGCCGTCCGAAATACGAGGGCAGCGACGCGCAAAGGACGGCCGAGAATAGCGGCTGACGGCGACGGTGGTGAGCTTGAAACGGCGGAGAGGTTCCGGAGAGTGCAGAATCTGGTGCTACTGAAGACGCCGGTGGGCAGGAGCTCCCGCGACGATGACAAGCGTGATCTTCCCGCTGCGGCTGCACGTGATGGCGGCGCGCTGGGTAGCTGGGGAGCTGGGAGACGAGTGGGCGTGGAGGCGCGGAGGCGTGCAAGCGATGAGACCGGCAGCGTGCGTGTGCTGACGGCGGGTTGGATTCAGGATGGGAAATGCAGAAGAATCGCATGAATGCAGCCTCGATCGTTGGGCGTCAATTGCTCAAGAGAGAGCATCCGCTTGTCGCCCTGTGTGTTTTCGCGGCCGGCCCAGATGTCAGCGCTCAACGCCAGCTCCTGCCCCGGCACCGTCACCGTCACCGTCACGCGAGGCCGCGGCGGCGGCAGCAGCAGCAACAGCAGCAGCGGGAGGAGGAGGAGGAGGAGCGGGCGCGGCTCCAGCCACCGTCCGTCCGCCCGCCCGTCCGTCGCAACGCGGGAGGCACGCTGCGAGGCGGACGCTCGCAGCCAACAGCACCGCCGCCGGCCTCATCAGCATCAGCATCAGCATCAGCACCAACAAACACCCCAGCCAGGGCGAGAGAGCAGGAACAGTACCGACCCGCCGCCCGCGGCAGCCACAGCAACCCGCTGCCACTCGCCCGACACCCTCCTGCAGCCCCCGGCCTCTGCGCCGACGCGCAGTTACACCGCAGCGCCCTCAGCAACTAGGAACGCGAGCCTGCCATCCGACCACGCACTCTGCGACTCTTGCCGCCGCACCCTGTCCGCAACCCTCTGGCCTCCGGTCTCTGGTCTCGCCCGCAGCCTGCGCCGCGCCACATTTGCGATTCCTCCGTTCGGCTCCCGCCTCAGCGTCCATCGCGAGTCCAAAAACCAGGCCGTTGAAGCTTCACGCTTGCCGCGCCTGCGCAATGCTCGACCGCGCGACTGTGCTCCCGCCCATGATGTCACTCCGTCCGCGCGAAGGTTGAGTGCCGTCTTGGGCAGCGCGCCGGTCGCCTTCTGGAAGGCCGCTAGAAATCCTGTCGAATCTCCGGTGGGCATGGACCAGCTCTGCTTTAATCTCCCGGCCGGTGGTGGCTCGCTGGGCTGACGGCGACAGCGACGGCGCCGGCGGAACGTTGAAGACTAAACCGACGTTGGGAGTGAAGCTTTGAAACGGGCCTGTGTTTACACCAGTATAGCGGCTGTGCAGCACGGGCTCGAACGGCTGCGCTCACTCGTCGAATGGGCGCTTTTTTAGCGTGCGCACCGGGGTGTCAGGCTGGAAGAGTTGGATGCAAAGTTGGACGGATGACATGCCCGCCAATCTCCCTCCTCGACCTGCTGAGGGAACACCCCGGAGCCTGCCCTCGTTCGTGCCTCCTGCTGCCCCGGCCGCGCCCTCAACGCCCTCCGTCGCCAGCCGGCCAGGTCGTAGCTTGCTCCGGGCATCGCGATCGATGACGGCTTTGGTGAGCATGCTGCTGCGGCGGCGTGCGGTGAAGAATGCCTAAGGCACTAGCAGCGCGCTCAGGGCGACGAGGCTGCAGTAAGGCCGGCACAGCGGACGGGCCGCCCGCTGCTGCAGCGCGAGGGTGTGACGGGAAGGGAGCGTACCAAACTCTGAGGGCTTGGTCACACTGCCGACGTGTGAGTGGGCGCCGGCTATCTCGCGGCCATCGGCAGGCTGGAGCGCGCAGACAGCTCCAGCTCCAGCTCCAGCTCCAGCGGTAGGCCAGGCAAGGCAAGGGCCCGCGCAAGCACGCGCGCGCTCAGGCAGAGAGGCAAGGCAGGTCCGGGCAGGCACGCAGCTGTCGCGGGCGGCGGCCTCGGCGCGACGAAGATGGTTCGGAAGGGCAGTGGTGAAGAGCTGCTCTGCGGACACTGCGCGACATCCACAGCGTCCGGCATCGCGCTGGGGGGGGCCAGAGCCCTCTGGCGTCTCGGCGAGCCGGGGGCGTCGGGCGCTTGGATTCTCTGGTCAGGATGGGCCGAGAGGTGCGCACGGGGGGGGAGGGGAGGCCAGTCAGTGCTTGGAGCGCTCTGGCGGTCCTGCACTGCTACCTGAAGCGAATGATCAGTCTGGCTTGAGGCATCGAATGACAGCGCCCGCGGCTTGTTTCGCGTGCATCCCAGTCGCGGGCAGGCCTCCCCACCCCTCACGCTCGTGAGTCGCCATCCCGGCTGAATGAAAGCTTGGGGCGCCGCGATAACCAGAGCGCACGCCGCGCAGTACATTACGGCTCCGCCAGCCCACGCCGTCCCCTCCCGCTTTGCACACAGACACAACCATCATCGCAGTTGCTCACCCTGCTGGCCCGGATCTTGCCCGAGCACAGCCAAACGCCGCGCGTTTCCTCTCCAAATCTCGACAAGCACACGATCCGCATCCGAGCGTGCGCTGCCCAGCCCGTCCGCCCGTCTAGCACCATTTCCCGATCGGGCGCGCTTCACCGCTTCTCAGATCTGCAGTCACACACCGACTGTACAAGTACTGCCTGCCCGCGCTCCACCCATGGCGCACCACCACTCCATGGACTTCACCAACACCAACACCAACGCATCACGACTATCTCACGACTCCAAGCCCGCCTCCAATTTCTTTGACGATAACGACTTCGCTAACGACTCCCTGCTGGACAACCAAACCACGGTCATGTCCCCGACCACCAGTGCCGCCGGCATCTTCTCGCCGGAGGCCAATTTTTTCGACAACGACTTTGCTGCGCCCGCATACCTTGACCGGAGCGCCAACGTATCGACAAACCCCTTCTTCCAGGGCAACAACAACAACCCCTACATGCGCCAGACACAAGCGCAGCAGATGCCTGCCATCTACGACCAACAACAGCCTGTGTGGCCGCCCATGGCCGAAGAGGACTCGCGGACCCCAGCCTCCAACATGTTTGGTCAGGACTACGACTCAAATTACCTCGCCGTCGGCTCCACCGAGCCCAACGCCTTCTCCGGCCTGCCCATGAACGTTCGGCCCGCTTCCGTGTTCCAGCCGACGCCATCCGGCAACCCGCCGTCCCCGCACTCCAACAAGGAGTGGATGGCCATGGCCGCGCAGGAGATGGAGTCGCGCCCCATCAACAAGCGCATGCGCCCAAACACCCCGCCCGCCCGCTCGTACTCTCCCTTCCCTCGCCGCGATGGCATCCGCAAGAAGAACGCCCGCTTCGAGATCCCGCCGGAGCGTAGCCTGCTCAACATCGACCAGCTCATCGCCCAGTCCACCAACGAGGAAGAGATCAAGGAGCTGAAGCAGCAGAAGCGTCTTCTCCGCAACAGACAGGCCGCGTACGATTCTCCCTCCCGCTTTCGGTCTTTTGGTTCTTGCAGCCGCCTTGTTTGGTTTCTTGATTTCCCCATGCTAACTTCTCCCTAGTCTTGATTCGCGGCAACGCAAGAAAAAGCACACCGAAGAGCTGGAAGAGGAGAAGAAGATCTGGACCGAACGTGTCGTGCAGCTGGAAGAAGAGCTGCAGAGCATGAGGCTGCAGGTCGAAGCCGCGATGCATGAGAAAGAGCAGTGGCAGAGGCAACAGCTTGAGGCCCAGCAGATCATCGACACCCTCCAGTGGGAGAAGGAGGAGATGGTGCGCACTCACACTCTCGAGACCGGCGAGCTTCGCAAGAAGGTCTCCATCCTCAGCGAGAAGCTCGAGAGTCAGAGCAGCCCTGCCATGGCTGCCGTGCCCAGCTCCACTTTTACCGACTTCGCGAACGACATGGACAACCTCAACATGGGCGGCAACGAGTGGGACAGCTACATCTACAACGACTTCTGCATGGAGGAGGCCAATGGTCAGCCGCCGTCTCAGCAGCAGCCGATGGAGACGTCGCTCGTCGTTTCCCGCAACAAGAAGGACGCCACCGAGCCCGAGAAGCCCGTCGCTTCCGGCCTTCTTCTCATGCTGCTCCTGTGCGGTGCCTTCGTCGCAAGCAACTCCGGGTCTTCGGCTCCCGCCATTCCCCGTATGCCCGACGATGTCCGCGCCGCGTCGGCCTCCGTGCTCGACAGCATCTTCAAGGATGCCGGTGTCGAGCCGTCGGCCCAGTCTGCGCACAACCTCCTCGTCAACCGCGTCGAGGCTCTCGAGCCTGCCCCTTCCGGCACTGCCTGGCCTAAGCCCACGCTCTCCGGTGCCGAGTTCGCATCGATCTCCCAAAGCACCGGCAACTCGCACTTTGATCAGCTGCATGCTCAGCTGACTCAGCCTACCAAGGAACAGGAGGCTGAGCAGGTCTTCTCCATCACGCCTTCGCAGTACAACAGCCTGACGTCCACGGACTTCGGACGTCGCGACGAGGGCACCCCTCCTGCCACTCCTACTTCGCAGCACCGCCGTAACCTTGCCGAGACGCTTGCCGCGATGCGTGAAGAGCGCAAGGGTGAGACAGCGGCAGAGGTGTACACGCGCAGTCTGCTCTGGGACAAGATCCCCACCGAGGTCGTTCGCGAATTCAAGCGAATGGTCGAGGAATCAAGCAACCTTGCTGGTAGCAACAGCCCCGGCAGCGTGAAGAGCGAGGCAGCCAACGTCTGAGACATGTCTGCCCGCTGGTCACCTGTCCCGACGATCCTTTAAACTTACCGACGACACACACAACCCACAGCCCGGCGTGTATTCGCTTCCAAGACTGTCATATCATCAACATTTCCAAGGATTTAGCCTGCTTGTTTTTTTCGGCGATGCTAGCATATCATCATCGGCTTCAGAACATCGAGGGCTTCCTCGCTGCCCGCCGCGGACATCTGTCACGCAGGCGGCAGACACTCCTCTTCCCCGCTGTGGGAATGAGCAAATGGCCCCACCGGCCGCACGCCATTCCACGCGGCGAAGCCGGCGATGTCGCCACAAGCTTCCGCCGTGGGGGCTCAGGGTTGTTGTGGCCCGTCACATTTTCATTGAGTCTTTGTTTGCTTGTTCGAATTCTTCTTCTCTCTTTTTTTTTTTTTTTTTCTTGGGGCGATGCTTTTGATTGATACTTAGCAGAGCGTGGCGAGCGATCATTTCCTTGTGTCTTTCCAGTGAGCATTTCTGCGGTCATGCGTGCTTTCCATTTCATTGTTTTCTTTGTGAAGTCTCACGAACATCTGGGTTTGGGCTTATCAGGCAGAAGGGGAATAGCGCAGGCAGGCAGGCAGGATGGATGGAAGGATGGGCGGATGGGACATGTGACACGAACAAACGGAAGGATGATGACGAGCGATGTCGATACGGCGGGCAATTTGGAGGCACTTTTCCACATTTGGCAGCGATATTTTCCTTGATTTTCGCATTTCCTTCTTCTCTCGGACTTCGGAGGAGGGCTCAGATTGGGAACTGGCTTTCCTGATGGGCAACCCGGGAAGACCGGCTTGATACAATCGACAAGATGGCGAATAGGCTTTTCCTTCACACTCGACGGTTCGATTCGATTCTCTTGGCGCGGGTTCACGGACTCAGCACACGTCTGTTTTGGGGATGGCTTGGTGGTTGTGTTTCCTGTATCTAATGCAACGGCCGAGATGGCTGATGGATGGCATCTGGAACTGGGGGCGCTTTCAGACTCTTGCAAATTGGATCTCACGCCGGCTGCCGCCAAAAATTTTCTGCTTTGCTGGCAAGCTAGGACACAACCCCGCCATCACGTCGCCTTTGCTCGCTCGCGCACGCACGCGCGACGCACGCACGCACGCATTGCACTTGCACTGGCACTCGCACGTACGCACACTCGCACGTACGCACGCGCTTGTCTCGCACATTGGGAGGAGACAGCGAAAGGATCTGCCGCTGGCGAGCTGCAAGCGCACGGTGACGGGCACCGTCTCCCTCGCTGAAGAGTGGAGGCTGGAGGCACTGGAGACGCTGGAGGCGCTGGAGACCCTGATGGGCGGGCGGACTCCGCAACGGCGCAGAAGCTGAGACATTCACCGCCATTATGACCATGACGGGATGTTGGGCCAGTCAGCGGCGCCCAGAGCAGAGGCGGCCCCAAGTCCACCAACCGCGAGCTGGCACGGGATGAGCCCGGATGGCGGGCGGGCAGGCCAGGGCGGGTACGGGAGGGGAGGATGGGGCCGCCCGCGACTCGGCGGCGCCAGTCGTGCCATGTCCATGTCCATGTCCGTGTCCGTGTGTCTGGCAGCCCGCGCCTCGCTGCCCACGCCCTCGCCCTCGCCCACGCCCATGCCCATGCCCATGCTCGTGCCCACCACGTCCACGCCTGCCCAGGCTGCTGCTGCTGCTCCTGCTCCTGCTGCTGCTCCTGCTGCTGCTCCTGCTCCTGCTCCTGCTGCTGCTCCTCTTCCGGCTCCTACTCAGGGCATGCCCTCCGCGCGCACGTCCGGCGCTGCTGCGTTCGGCGTTGCCCTCTGCCCTCTGCCCTCTGCCCTCTGCTCCAGCCTCTGCCGGTCTGTCCATCAGCCACTGCCCTTCCGGCTGCTGCTGCCACGGCTGGCGCGCTGCAGCCGCAATCACACATAGCTTCCCCACAGAGATGTACTGTGTATGGCGATGGTGTCACGCACGCACGCACTTGCCACCGCGCCAGCCACTGGCCACTAACCAATAACCACCATCCGCTAACCATCGCCACACGCGTGCGGTAGCAGTATTGTACATCCAGCAGTGGCCGCGACTGGTCGGCCTCCTCCCAGCTACTTTCCGGTCGCCTGCATATGATGCTGCCTCTGTCAGCCGGATCAAGCCGACGCCTGTCTGCCTGATACCGCTGCCGGCCGGCCAACCACCACGCAGCCGCACCCTCCCTCCCCCCCCCGGCGGCCGGCGGGCCGTCCAGATGGCCAGATAGAGCGCGCCGCACCGCACCGCACCGCACCGCAGCACGCAGCACGCAGCACGCAGCACGCAGCACCGCCGCAGCCGTGCCGCCGCAGCCACTCGAGGTCACGCAACGCCCAGCGCCCTGCGCCGCGGGGCGCGCGGCTTTCGCGCGGTCGAAAAATCCCACACTGCCCGCCGCCAGTCAGTCAGCGCTGAGTCGGCAGCAGCAGCAGCAAGCAGCATCGGCATCAGCATCAGCAGCAGCGGCAACACCGCCCGCCCGAGTACCTGGCCCCCCAGGCCCTAGTCCTCAGTCCCGCATACACTAAAGAGCACACAGACTCGGACACAGGCACGCGCCCATCATCCAAACGTCCTCCCTGACCACCGACCACCGACCACTGACCACTGCCGTTGTCTGTTCGCGTGCACCGGCTCTCCAGAGCTGCGCAGCCGTCTGTTCTCAAGCTACTTACTCGTCGTGCGCTTTGGCCCGGCACACTGGCCACCGTCTATCAGGCGCAAGCAGCGGTTCACTGGCCTCCCTGCTGCCCGCACGCCGGCGACTTGTCTCGCCGGATAGCTACCCGGATAACTATCCGGCCGCCGGAGCAATGGCACTGGGCACCACACGGACGACGGCCCCCGAGCGAGGCGACCACGCAGACTTGCAGCTGGCGCAAACCGAGCACAGAGCCACAGGAGGGCCACGAGGAGGCGCAGCATCCTGCGCAGGACTCACCGGCCACCTCGCGCACGCGCCCTCGCACTCACCACGCTAAACTCAACACCAATGCCCTGGGCGAGCGAGAGAGAGAGAGAGAGATAGAGGGGCTCTACGGAGCCTGCATGTAGATTGGCACACGGCCAGCCAGCCCTCGGCACACGGCCAGCCAGCCCTCAGACCACCACCGATGCGAGCTTGCCTGCCTCGGCCCGGCTACACGTCTCTCGCTCACTGCATTCTCCACGGATGCCCGCGGCCAGCACCGGTCTGGAGTCTAAGCGTTCCCGTATTCTCGCACGGAATGGTGCAGCTGCATGAAGCGTGAACCACGGCGACGATGCCCCATTCGCGAACGAGTTAGATGAAGGAGCATCGGCGGCGGGCCTGTCTCCTCTGCTCCTCGCCAGCAGCGCGGCTTCTGGTTGGTGGCTCCTGCGCTCCCGCAATAGGACAATGGCGCCAGGCGCGCCAGAGGAGGGGATTGGACGGAATTGCGTGCGTCTGATGGGGCAGCAACTACTATGGGTCCCGCGTGGTTAAGAGCCGCAGTGGTAGTTAGAGCCTCCGGGGCGGCAGCACGCTTTCAGGCAAACACACTGCACACGAGTAAGTCGCCCTCCGCGCCGGTCAACGGCGAGCGACAGACGGCGATGACGACGATGCGGCACATTTCCGTCGACGATCAAACCCCACCTTCGCACTTACTCGGCAGCTTCCCACCTCCCTCAGACCTCCCACCGCGAGCTCAAGCCGCGCTGAGCACAAGCCTCACCAGCGCAGGAGGCAGCCAGAGCACAGCCAGCTGATCCAGCCTGCCGGGAAAGCGGAACCCAGAGCGCACCAGACACAACCAGAACAGACCAGATGCGGCGAGTCGAGACGAGGACGATCCGAGCGCCTCTGCAGCGTGGCGTCGCGGTTGGCCCTTCCCGCGCGTCTGGCTGTGCGCTGCTGCGCAACAGCCGCTGTAGCCCTCAACCACCGGCCCACCAGGCTGACTCTCTCCACTCCACCCTTTCTGCTCGCCTCCCAGCCACCCGAATTTCTGAGAGCCTCTCGCTCATTCCCCACAGCTGATGAGCAGCCGCGAACAGGCCGCTCTTTGCTATTCCGGGCACGAGCACAGAGATGCCAACGAGTCGTGGCAAACAAGAACGTCCGGCCAAGATCACTTCACCTTGGCGAGCCCTCTCCGCCATGCAGGAAACGTACGTGAAGAAGGATCTACGAACCGGTTGCACCAAAACCAGAGCAGCCCGCTTTTCTTCTCGCTCTGCAGAAGAATCAGCCGCAAGTGGGCACGAACGAACCGGCGCGCCCCATCCACATGCCCACACACACACGACGAAAGATCCGGAGAAGAGGGCCAGCAACGAGTAAACACGGAGGACGAACACCCGGAACGTGTCTGGTGCGTGCCAGCTAGTTCGGCAGGCCAGCCTCAATGCGGCCGTGATGTTCCCACCGGCCACCTCCTCTTTCCCCTGCCCCACTTTGCGCTATGTGGACTGGGTGATGAGAGATGTCGTTATCTGACGATCTTAGTATTACACGCTGATGAGCCGCGTCCGCCCGCCTCCTCAGCTCTCCACCGCCGGCGCCGCCGTGATGGTGCAGGCCGAGTGGGGGCCTCAGGCAAGCAAGAGATGGACTGACTGCAAACCGCCTCTCGTCATCATCAATCATCGCGATCAAGAAAGGGAACAAACGCGCAACCCCCTCACGTACGTACTTCCCCTTCTCGTATTCACCCAGGCCCTCACATGTGCGAACCTGAGCACGATATCCACTCACAGAGCGCGGATCCTGCGGCAAAAAGTGAGATGGTGAGATATGTGGGTCACTCCACCTATGGCTTCCTTCATCCCCAACGACCTGTCGGCATTTTTCTTCTGGTTAAGCCCCGTTTCCCCTCGGGATTCCTGATCTTCCAGTCCGCCGTCTTTCCTCTCTTCCCTTTGGTTCGCGATGTGCCGGGTAAGCACGTCGCGTTTTCCCATGGCGCTTGTAGTTTCATCCTATCAATCGCCTCAGCTGCGAGTAAGCTTGCATGGCATTGGGGCACAGGGGGAGGCTCAATCGGTCGAACTCCACGGAAATGATAGAGTTGCATGCATCGCGACCTGACCGCACGTGAAATAACGAGCCCAAGGTTCAATACGGCGGCAGGGACTGAAGTGTGCTATCCCAGGGTTGTGGCCCACTCGACGACTGAATGACCACAGGACGGCGACGAACGACATTCGCGCGCACCGGGGCGAAGACCAGTCAGCACCAGCGACGACTCACGTTGCCTGCTGAGCCACATCACCGCATTGCATGACTTTTCTCTTCGATCCCCCCCGGCTGCCAATGGGTGACTTTGAAGGGTCGGATGGATGACACGTCTGTGGTACTCTTGCTCTAGGCCAATGTTTCGACTCAAGAGAGACTTGGGACTAGAATATGCATGTTCGTCTGACTTTGTATCAGTGATGGCTGGTCGTCTGACTATTGAATCCTGACGCTGAAACCGACCGACCGACCGTTCGCCCGCCTCGAGTGATGACTTCGACGACTTCTTCTGGGATCCCGGCCGGACCACTCGTGCCCTGCCTTTTTGTCCTACGTCCGCAACCGTGTCCGCACCGACGAATACGACTACTGATGCCATGCGCATCGGGAGGGCCACATGCGCCGGAAACTGATACCATTCCTGCGAGAAGAGCGTGCGGGAAGGGAAGGGGTGAGACCCGATAGGCCTGTATACATCCGAGTGGAAGATAGTCCAAGCATGCGAGAGAGAGAAAGAGAGAGAATCTCACTCGCCGTCACCTTCTTCTCCCGTCCTGCGACTCAGCACCAGTATACGACTAAGTGAAAAGAAAGCGCCCGGCAGCCGGGCCCCTAGGCAACCGCGCCGTGCCGCGCCGCACGTATGCGCAAGTGTCACTTCCGACCGCTCAGATGGCAGCGCTGCCGGTCAACGAAAGTAGTGGAGCGGACGAGTAGTAGCCAGTACTTCCCATCCCGTCACTGCTAGTGAGGAAAAAAAAATTAAACTTTAATAGAAGCAGAAAAAAAAGAAAAGAAGTACACACCGGCGGTCCAGCCTCCCCCGATTCCTCCTCCCGCTCTAACCTCAAAGGAAAATACCAAGCCAAGCCGTCTGACAAGTCACCTACCAACCAAATTCACTCAGCGGTAGAGAAAGAGGCTTTTATCTATCTCACAGGCACATCTGCTCCGTAATCGCGCCGGCCGGGCGCGAACAGAGAAACGCGTGTCGCGCGGCTTGCACCGCCTCTGGAGCTCAGCCTCTCCGCCTCCCCCCGCCCCCAACTGCCAATCCCTTCAATACAGCGCCGAACACGAGAAAATTTGCGAATATCCAATCCCGTCGACTGCCTTGCCATTTTCTGATTCGATGGACCCCCCGGGGCCCTCTCTCCAGCCCTGGGGATTTTATATTGATGGGGATTATGGAATGCTAGTCAAAAGAGTTTAGGGGAACGATTAATGCTCCGATGTCTCCCTTTTTTGCTTTTGATCGCATCATCCTAGTTAGCGGCGCGCCCCCGTCCCGTCTTTCCATTTCCTTTCCCACTTTGAATGCCCTTCGCTCCGTTGGAACGATAGGTACGTAAAGAGCGCCGCATCTCTCCCGAACCGGGAGGAGACGGATCATGCAGAGCATAGCGACGGAGGACGGCTGCTGACCGCGCGCTACCTCGGTCGCTCGAATCATCTAAGGGCGAGGCCAGCCAGCGGCCAGGTCAGTTGATCAGCCACCCCTCCATCCGTGTGCTGCGCCGCATCATCCTGTCGCAAGCTCGATCGCCGGAGCGATGTTACGGGGTGTATAGAAGATGAAAAAGAGATGGAGCAAATGGACGAGACGGAGTAGGGGAAAAAAAAAGAAAAGTAAAAACTGGATAACCAGTAATATTTCCTTACCCGGGATTCGGAAAAGCAGAGGAGAAAAAAGAGTAGCATCCAACGCCATTCCATGGTAAAAAAGAAAAAAGATAAGGTCGCCGCCCTTTCTCACCAACCAGCCTACCAAAAACCCCTCCTTCGCTGCCACTGCCACTGCCCACCCGTGTGAGACACAAAGGACAGCGCAAAACACAGCTCATTTCCCCTCCTTCAACCCCTTCCCCCATCCCACCACCTCGTCATGATTTCGGGTTGTACTTTTCCTTCCAGATCCTGTGAAAATCCCGATCATCAAACGTCAGCCGATCTGTAATCTCACGCGGAAAGAAAATAATCTTCCTTATGCAATAAGATCGCGAAAATGAAGAGGAGATGACGATGACGATGATGATGACGGTGATGAAGAAACGTTCTCGCGGTCGCACATCCGCGTGCCCCCTCTCTCATATTTCCCCGCCTTCCCGGTCATGCTCCCTGTCCCGGAAAGGTAAAGGAAGGCCAACGTCACGAATGATACCCAGAGACCTACTTCCAACGACGGGCAAAAAGTTTTTCTCTTTTTGGAAGAGGCTAGGGCTCGCGTGCGTCGCCAAGTGTTATTTATACTATAGGTTTCCGGGTTTGCTCTTTCTCTTTATGCTCCCTCGACCCCCTGCCGGCGAGGCAGGGAAGACAGCGAAAGAGAAAAAAAGCAACGAATTACCGGGATCGACTTGGCGGGGGGGAGGGGAGGAGAGAGAGAGAGGGAGGGAGGGGAGGAGGGAGAGGGAGAGAGACGTGGAGGGACGGGAAGATTGAAAAAGCAAAGAAAAAGGGGGGAATGAGGACCGTCACCATCATCAAGATCTCAACGGGAATAAAGAAAAGAAAAGTTAGGACGAAAGAGAGAGGGTGTATAGCAAGATATGATCCTTTCTGTTCAGTCTGGCAGCATGCCCGCGTAGGTACAACCAAGTACCGCTGGCGACGAGGAGACAGACTGCCCTCCGCCCTCCACCGTCGCCCAGTGCCAGCCAGCCGGCATGGCGTTACTCGAGAGGCGGACACAGGTCCCCGCTACGGGTGCTTGCCATCCGAGATCGAAATCTCCAGAGAGGAGTGCATCGTCGCGCTCGCGCCCTAACACCGAAATCGAACAAGGAACGCACACCCGCGACACGAACCACCGGAAGCGCGATATGCCGCACCTTGTCACCCTGAGGGGGCCTAGACGGAAAGAACATGCCCGTCATCGCGCGATCCGGTCCGGCGGTCTGGTCATGCAGAAAAAAAAGGTGTGGTGTGTGTGCGTGGTGTGTGTGCGCGGTGGGTGGTGTGTCTCTCCATCCGTCCTCCGGGGGGAAACGGTTCCGGTGCATCCCTCAACCACAGATGCAGTGCCACGTGTATGTGTGGCAGCGCGCGGGGTGGGTGGATGTGGGTGGTAGCTTTGGCCTAAGAGAGAATGGGCGAGGGCTGACTGCAGTAGCAGTGCGGAAAAGGTGCAAGGGTCTGCGCGAGCGAGCGAGCGAGCGCGCACGCGTGCAGCCTTGGCTTCGGACCTCTGTGTGGGATAGTTCGTGCATGGCGCCGGCTCTCTATTTGTGTGGGTGGGGGCCGACCCGTGCCTCCTCTCCGGCGGCGGCGGCGCTAAGCGAGGATAGGCAGAAGAGAGAGAGAGAGAGAGAGAGAGAGAGAGAGAGAAAGAAAAAAAAAAAAATTCCGTTCGGCGCTCGTAAGCCGGTGCCAACATGGGCGAAGAGAGCGTTGTCGGTGCGTTTCGGCGAGGACCTGCTGCTGGGTGGAGGACGGAGGGGAGCGACAGCAGCCAATGCTCGACAACACCACCACCTGCCTTGACACGCGCTAACCCGCTTCCCGTCGCGGCGCGGTCCCGTTCGGGTGTGCCCGTGACGAAGCCACAGCTGGGCTCCACGCGCCCCGGCTGTCGTTGCAGCTGGCGCTGATTCTTTCTTCGTCGTGCTTCTGCCATCACCGCCGCCCTCGCCGCCCGGTGCGCGCCGCCCTCTTCCCTAAGCTCCCTCGCTCTCGCAAAGCCGCGGGGCGAACGGGGACAGGGTCCGCGAGGTGGATTCCGATGACGCAGTCCGATCATCTGGCGTGTGGGCTGGCGTTCGCAGATGGATGATGGCGTGGAGCTCGCTTCCCGCACTGCGGCAGCTCGTCCGCCCTCGTGGCCATCTGCCGGTAACGTGACGGCGCTGGTGATACAGCCTTCGGCCCTAGCGAGCCGCTTGCGACGCGCCGCGGCCTTCTCCCTCTCACTGCTCTCCTTTCGGGGGCTACGGCAGGGCAGGGCCTTGCTGGGGGCAGTAAAGAAACGGGAATATGAAACTAGAGTAGAGAGAGGCGTTGCGGGTGGGACGGAAACGGGAAAAAGCCATGCTTACCAGGTGTTGCCAATCGTCTTGTTCCCCTTCTCCTCTGCCAACCGCAGGAACTGTGCGGCTTTGAACTGCAGGAAATCCAGTCAGCCCCTGGCCGCTTCGTCGCTGCCCAACGAGTGAGGCTGTCGGGGAGAATGTGCCGGTGCATGGTGCAAGAGATGTGGCTTGCGCAAGGCGAGACAGAAGATTCTTTGTTTTTTCCACCCCCCCATCCTCATGTTACCAAAAATGGCACTGCCCGGGTGACTCACCTTGTCCTTCTTGCACCCAAATCCTTCGACGTAGCACCATGCCGCCTCGTTCATTGCGTCAGTGTCGCCCAGGTTGGCCGCCGTCTCGTAGTATTGCCTGGCTGCCGATGGGTCCTTCTTGACGCCCCATCCGTGCCGGAAACTATTGGCAAGCTCAAACATGGCCAGAACGAGCTCCCCCTTTGCCGCACCGCCCTTCTTCATGCCCGCCTGCAGCGCCAGGGACTCGATCTCGGCGCTGTTCGATGCTGCGTACGAGAGGTACGTGACCGCCAGCTCAGGATTCGGCGTGCAGCCCCAGCCGTGCCTGCCTCATGCGCACGAAATCATCAGCAAGGCCGCCCGCATGCCGTCACAATCTCGTTCCCCTGCATGAAAGAAAAGGCTGGAGCGTGAAGCGTGAGACTCACCTCAAGGCGAGACCGTATAGCACCTGGCTCAGCGCATTGTTGGCCCCATTGGGGTCCGCCAGCCGGCCGAACAGCTCGGTCGACCTCTCCAAATCTGCAGTATTGGCTGCCGTCAGCATCTACCCATCTGCAGCATTTCCGCGTGGAGAAAGCCTCCCGCAGGCGTATGGGAAGACTCACCGCCGGCCTCGTGAAGCCTGATTGCCTCCTGAATGTTCTCCTAAATGCGCGCGGTCTCAGCATCATATCTTTCCCCCCTCCCTCTGCAGCATGCGTCATGCCACTGAGCACCAATAAACCCGGAGCCGCAAAAAGGAAAAAATTCGTTTTTTTTTTTTTGGAATAAGGACGTACGTCTTTCCCCGGATCGCTCACGGCCGGGCTGGGACTCCTATGCGGGACGTCGAGCCCGCCGTCTCCCAGACCACCGCTTCCGGTCCTGCTTATCAGGGTGCCCTTGGCCAGTATGGTGGCGCGCTTCTCCCACTGGGCCTCGTGCTCGGCGCTGCGGGCCACGCCCTCGTCCACGGCGGGCAGGTCCGACGGCAGGTTGACCAGGCTGGAGGCCGAGCGCGACCGGCCGCCGATGTGCAGGCGCCCGGAGAAGCGCTTGTCGTTATTGCCCTTGGTGCCGGTCCCCGCGCTGCTCAGCGAGCGGCCGAATATGCTCTTGCGGTTCTCCTTCTTCGCGGGCGAGGCGTCGGGCGAGAGGAAGTCGTTGGGGGAGGGCTTCGAGGCGGTGGGCGTCTCGCCGGGGAAGGCGGGCGGGGCGATGACCTCCTGCGTCGTGGTCGTCGTGCGCATGAAGGTGAACTCAGGGGTGTTGTTGTCGCTCGCGTCGGAGCTGGGGCGCGCGGCCGCGGCGCCGTCGTCCTTGATCTTCTCCTTCTTCTTGAGCAGGCCCTTCAGCGTCATGGTGGGCGGCGGCAGTCAATCTCTCCCTCTTTCTTTCAGAAGTGGCAAGGAGGATGGCAGGTAAGCGGGCTGCGAGAAAGCAATTGCAAATAGGCAAGGCCGGTCAGGCTGTCAGCAAAAGGAGGAAGGAAGGGCAAAAAAAATGAAAAATAAAGGAAATGGGATCGGGTCGAATAAAGGCGGCTCGAGGACCCAGCTTTCATCCGACGCGGCGATTGACCTTGTAGCGCTTGTGAGCCTTGGAAAGGAGCAGCGACCGCATTTAGGGAGGGAGAGAGAGCGCGCGGCTGAGGCGAAATGGTGGGCGGCTTAATGTGGATGTGAGTGCAGTGGTCAGCGGGAGAGGGGGCTCAGCGGGCGCTCAGCCCGGCCGTGTTGCGGCGGGAGGTGGTGCCAGTGCCGGTGCCGGTGCCTGCTGAATCGCAAGGCCCCAGTCCGCTCGGCTTGGCTAATTACACACCTCGCCCGGCAACGCGCCAAGCGCAGACCGCCGCCGCCTCGCTGATCGCCCGCCGCCCGCCGCCTCGAGCCGCAGAGCATGCGCCGTCTCGCCACACAACCCCCCCCCCACCCCAAAAAAAATATAAAAGATAGAGGGAAGAGAGGAGGAGAGACAGAAAAGAGAGAGAGAGAGAGAGAGAGAGAGAGAGAGAGAGAGAGAGAGAGAGAGAGAGGAACATCTCCTGAAGTGGGCGAGAGGCTTCACGGCGCGGGTCATCGGTACTCCCCGCATGCGATGCTCAGCGATCGACCGACCGGCGCTGTGCGGAGATCGAGTTTCCCTTCTCGTTCTGCGTGGCACTCGCTTCCGGCGATTCAGTCAAGCTGTGCGGCATAGACTCCCCTGCGGAGGAGGCTTGAGACCGCCGGGGACCGCAGACTCAGCGTGGGGGGAGGTTCATCTGTCCCAGACCATTTTCATTTCTTTCTCGTAGACCGCTATCATACAGCAATTATCATTCCGTGAAGCGGCAATGGGTATCAAGTCCTCGAAGCCGTGAATCCATGAACTCCAGGCAATGCTGCCCCGTCGCAAAATGCAAAGCATGCTGCCATACCACCGAGGCGAGTCCACCGAATGGCATGTCGGTGGCCCGGTTGGGGATGGGAAGAAGCACTACGGTGGATAGGGATGCCTCTTCTTCTCGTCTCGTGCGGTAGCAACGGAGAACGGCGGGCGCGGCGGTGCGCCTTCGACCGACCACCCTCCCTCGCAAGCTCGTCCTTCACCTGTCCTCGTGCACACTTACGCTTGGCAGATCAGAAGCCCACAAAGTCCTGCTGCTGCGACAGCTCGCGGCCGGCGCCGTCAGCGCCCTGCATGACCACGTCCACGTCCTCCTCAGTCTCAATCTCATCGTCCGAGTCGACGTCGTCGCTGTCGATCTCGTCGTGCTCATCATCACTCGACAAATCTGGCGATCCCAGCTCAGCACTACCCGTCTGCGCAGCAGCTGCCTTGCGGATCTGGCCAGCCCGGTCAACGTGAGGGAGCCGACATCTCGGGTTGCGGCAGACTGCATGGTTAGCATAGTCAGGGCATTCAAACACATGGCGCTCGGTGCAATCGGATCCCTTCTCGCAGTAGCCGAGACTTCCGAACGCACGGCAAACAGGGGCCGACGGGTTGACCCTGACATGCGCATAGTGGCACTCGTCGTTGGTGCAGTTGCCGCGCAGGAAATGCACGCACGCAGGCACGCGGTTGGGCGTGGGGTCGTGCGACAGGTCACAACCGTCGCCGAGCGCGCAGTTGCCCCTCAGCAAATAGTCTTTGCAGATGGCAACCTTGTTCGGATCATGCACGTAGCGGCATTGGGGTCCTTTGGCGCACGTCCCTGGTGTTCGCGTCAGTGTGGCTTCTGGGCATACGAACCGGACAACGAGGCGCAAGCCGTTGCTTGCTCATCGAGCGGGAGGGATGGGGCCAACCAGTCGTAGTGAACCTCGGGCAAGGCTCGTCAACCTTCTCGATGGGCTTGTTCCTGTCACGATGTCAGTCTGTCCAAGCAGTCGAAACACCGTGCGGACGTACTGCTTGGTTTTGATGAGTCCGGAGCGGTACAGGTTGCCGTTCTTGCTTCTCAAGAAGGTAACCCCGCCAATTCTGGCCTGCTTGGGAGTAGACCGGGCGGTGTTGGGATCGTCTACCGGGCTCTTAGTCGGGTTCCTTTTCGCGGCGTTGGTGTCGATGTCACTCCACGTACCAGAGATCCTGATCAGCTTGCTGCCGCCGTCAGCTACGCGAAAGCGGATGTTATCAACCTCGATCTCGTAGCATTGCGGGGTTGCCGAACGGTGAACCGCAGCCGACGCCTGACCGGATTGCTGCATGGCATGGAAGTGCTTGCTGAGCTTTGCTTTCTCTTTCATGCTCCGTCGCTGCCGGCGCTGTTCGGCAGTCTGCTCTATGGCTTTGGCGCGCTGCTGTGCCACTTGGTCGTAGATGGCCGGGTTGATCAGCTGCATGTGCCTGTCGCGCTTGACAACCCACCCGGAGCCCTCGTTTGCATGCGGCGAAGGCGTGCTGTTGCCGTTCGGCGTGCTTTCGCCACTCTGAGAACCCACCGGGGTTGAGGCGCTGCCAGCTCGGTTGTGGTTGTTCAGCACCAGTGTGCGATTGAAGACCTTGCCACCACGGCCACGAGGAGCGCCATAAGGAGTTCCACGATACGGCGCCCAGCTGCCCCGTCCGCGACCGCGGCCGCGACCTTTTTCGTCATCAGCCATTTCGTCCTGGCGGTGGGCCAATCTCTGCTTTCAGATCTATACCATAGTGAGGACCCGGCTGGTAGTGCTCGGTCTGCTGTTGCTGCTGTCTGTGGACGTTGATTCGACCTGTGGTGAAAGCGCCTTTTTAGACAGCGAGCGGCGGTCAAGAGCGGCCCTTTGCGACTTACCAGCCAGTGCGGCAATTTTCGCCTGCAATTCGCTATCTTCGGACATTGCGAAAAGGCCCACTCGTGCTTGGAGCGCTTGGTGAAGGCACTTGCGAACACAGAAAGGTCGTCAAGCTGTAGGTACAGCGTTGGGTGGTTGTGCGACAAGAGGGAAGGGAGCGGAAGTAGAGGGTTGGGCGGCGGCGTTTGGCGCGTGCGAGGGACGAAGTGAGGTCAAGCTTCACGTGACCTTCAGCCTCATGAATGACTCGTCGTCCAAACACCCCAGGCTTTTCCATTTTAAGCTTACGCTCCATTCACGCAGCGGGTACTGGGGACGGTCTGAGCTTGCTGAGGATTTCCCGCCTCGTTGTCCCCTTTGCACGTCTATGATCTGGACAGATATTACGATCTTCATTACGTTCGAGGAGTCGTGTTTCAGAACTCCTTTGCAATAGAACGACATCTTGGCAACACAAGTAAAGGAGAGGCGTACGAAGGGAGCACAGCGTCCAAAAGCCGATGAAATCATGGCATGCTCCATCTAAGCAAACTTTTCTAACACGTTTCCAAGACCCTGGCCATGAGTCCTCCGAGCTGCCCTAACTCGGAGCCATCAGCCGTGAAAACCCTCTTGGGGATTTCGTACTCAACCACAGGCGTTTTCTTCATCTCCTTACCGAATTCGGCCTCGATCAACTGCGGTATTGTCAGCGCGTCTAACAATCCCCAGATCTCTCTGCATATGATGGCTTACTCCGCTGTATGAATGGTCCAAGAAGTCCTCCAAGTTGTACGAGCGCTTCGTGAACTGTTCGGATATGATTTTTGCGAGCGTGGCCACGTTGGGGTGGTAGTGGGATTGCAATGTCTCCAACTCCCACAGACTGCTCTCAATGGCACCCGTTTCCATCGGGTCCGGCTCGCCCATGTCGAATGGATCATCCATCCCCTCCTCCTCTAGCTTCTTCCGTGCTTCCGGTTCTCGGGTTACCCTGTGGATCATGAAAGTGCATGCGGGGTGCTTCATAAGCATGTTGTACACCCAAGGAACAACGACGACGATGCCTGCTGGTGGTCCGTGTAGTGCAAGCCGCGACAGACGCTTGATGAAGCTGGCCACAAGCGCCGCTGGTAAGTGGGTGGAGGACATGAACTCGTCCAGGAGGCGGAAGAACCGCGACCTATGTTTCGAGTGCAGAAGTCCGTCGTCCAGAAGGGAGTACAACTTAGTGTAGAAAGATGGGTAGTCCAGGTTCCTCTCCCTGATCAGGTAGAAGAGACCGGAGAGCGCTAACAGCGACGTGGCACCGCCGACGTTGTAAGAGTCCGTGAGGAAGTCCATCAGCACCTCCACCTTGGAGAACCAAGGAGTGATCTTGTACGTCGTAATGCTCAAGGCTTTCTTTCTCTGCTCCTTGTTCAGACCCGACCGGAATACAGCGAGCCAAGCATCCTGTCCTTTCTTTCGGTGAGCGGAAAGAGAGTATAGTTGGTGCTTCTGCTCAGGTTCTGGGCAGTAAAAGTTTTCGAGGTCATCCGTGGAATCTGGAATGCCTTCTAACTTCGAGAGGATGGACAGGCTGCTCGTGACGATCGATTCATGTTCTTTGGGCGCTGTAAAATCCTTCAAGCAGGAACTGCAGACGTCAGCTAATATCCTCGTGATCAATCGAAAGTGACTTACGTAATTGCACTCAAGGCGTAGAACCGAACATCGTCAAACTCCTCAATGAACTTCTCCACGAACTCGTCACGAGTATCCTCAGCCTCAGGAGATTTCAGCAAGTTGTGCACTAGCTGGAAGAAAAACCCCTGTCTCCAGGCGTCCTCCCCTGAACCTTTCTGCGCAGCGACTTCTTCTTTCACTAAACGCATAGCCAGAGTGAGAGCAGTACTTTGTAAAACCGGCTCTCCGCTTTGCAGAAGCTTGAGCAAGACATCTTTGTATTCCTTATATCTTTCCTTAAGCCACTGAATGATCATGACCTCTGAGTCTGGCAGACCCTTGGCTCTCTTCATGCTGCCCGCAGCCTGGAGCCGGCAGAAGACACGGCAAAGCGCCACAATGGCAAGTGCTGCCGACTCTTCTGCACCATCATATTTGGACAGCTTGAGTAGCTCGACAATGTTGTTATAGTGCCGCCTCGACTCGGTTATCTGGCTCTCAAGGAGCAGGACTCGTGATTGTTCGTCGTCGTCATCGGTAGCCGCAGTCCTGGAGGACGGTTTCGATTTCGAGCGTTTCTCGACCGAGCCCTTTTCGACGACTCGCTTTCTCTTGTGACCGGCAACCGCTTCTGGAGCCATCAGGGGCATTTCGAGATATGTGACGCGCGCGGCGAGCTGTTGTTCAGGCAGGCGGTCGCGCTGGCGGCCCGTTCAAAAAAAAAAGTTACGAGGCACTGGCACGCGGTCGGACGCTAACCGGCGCCGGTGCCAAGGCCAATCCTCAGGTCTTTGCAACCTCCAATACCGAGCTCCTCAACTAACGTCAAGCCGTCAATCACCTCTCCGCTCCCATCCGCAACAATGGCTTCGCGTCTCGCCAGGAGCGCCGTTGGTAAGTCGGAGCCCGAGCGACGAGTTGCCGAGGCGATTGACGCGCCAGAACTGACCCGCGTACAGGCGCTGCCCGCCTCCGCCCAACCGTCCCCGTCCGCGCCCTTCCTGCGTTCGCCCAGGCCCGCTCTGCCTCCAACGTGCCCTCCGAGGACCCTAAGAAGAAGGCTCAGTCCATCCTCGACTCGCTGCCTGGCAACAGCCTCGTCTCCAAGGCGGCCATCCTCTCTGCCGGTGCCGGTCTGTCCGCCGCCGCCATCAGCAATGAGCTCTACGTTGTCAACGAGGAATCCATCGTCATGCTGTCCCTCCTCACTGTCTTCACCGCGCTCGCCAAGTACGGTGGCCCCATGTACAAAGAGTGGGCCGAGGGCCAGAACAACAAGGTCAAGAACATCCTGAACTCGGCGCGCCAGGAGCACACCCAGGCCGTCCAGAAGCGCATTGAGAGCGTCAAGGACCTGAGCGGTGTCATCGACATCACCAAGTCGCTCTTCGAGGTTTCGAAGGTATGAGCCCGGTGCATCCCTTTTTTTTTCGATATTTTATTTTGGGCGCGTTCCGATTTCCGCTGGGCCGAGAGGAGCCTGACAAACGTGGTGCAGGAAACCGCCAGGCTCGAGGCTCAGGCCTACGAGCTGGAGCAGAAGACCGCCCTCGCTCACGAGGCAAAGACGGTTCTGGACTCATGGGTCCGCTACGAGGGCCAGGTCAAGCAGAGGCAGCAGAAGGAGCTTGCCGATACCATCATTGCCAAGATCGAGAAGGAGCTTGAGAACCCCAAGACCCTCAAGCAGATCTTGGACCAGAGCGTCGCCGATGTCGAGAGTAAGTTGACGTGGTCGGAACGTGAGACGTTTTTACAGCCGTACTAATCCCACACAGGGATCGTTTCCCAGAAGGCGTAGAGAATTTACCATCGATAGAATGGTCATCTAGCAATAATCCGCCTGTTACATAGATCCACGAACAATACTAGTCATCGAAATCCGAGATATCCCCATCGTGACCAATTGAATTACTTCGAGAAATCCGTCTACCGAAAGGTGACCCAAACTTGCAAAACGCCCTGCTAATGAAGAGGCCCAGAGCCGTTAAGACAGGCCCGTCCTTTTTTCTAACTTCCAACGCCCAGCGACGTGGTAGAATGTGCCAAACGCCAGGAGTATAAAATCTTGCCAGTCGTCCCTCATTCACTCCCTCGGCGAGCGCCCGTTCCTGTACTGCCACAGGCGACTGAAGTCCTTGACTTTCGGAGTTTTGGGCACGTGGCGCGAGCCGGTCGGCGACGAGTGAGCATGAGAAATGGGAACTACAGGGCTGTTCATATCGTCAACAATGGCCTTCTCCTCAGAGACGCTGGAATCGGAATCAGAATCGCCGCTTAGGAGATCGCACAAGCTCTCTTCCAGACCCTCCCTATCGAAATCGTCTCCGCCCTCCAAATCGACCTCAGTTTCCATGAACTCGTTCCTATCGAGGGCTCGGTTGTCCGGGCCCAATGGGAACATGTAGTTCAGGTAGTGCTGGTTGAGCAGGTGGCCGGTAGCCTTGCGGGTGAAGATGCGACCCATGAAGCGGTTGGGCACGTGGGTGAAATGAAGCACCCCCCACTTGGCGACCATGTCCTCGTCGTTGGCGTAATGCTCGATGTAACGGATGGCTTTCTCCGAACCGGCGGGACCGTCGCCTCGCTCGTCCCCTTTCGGGTCGGGGTAGTTCTTGTGCGGATTGTTGAAGTGATTGGCAGCGTTGCCAAAGGTGTAGACCTCGAGCTTGCGGAGGATGTCCTCGGGCAGCTCGGCGAGCAGCCAGTCGATCATCAGGCTGCCCTGGATGCCGCCCTGGCTGTGGAGCAGGAGCACGACCTTCTTGCGGTGGTCGTCCATGAGGGCCTCCTTGACGAGCTTGTAGGCGTCGCGGATGTCCTGGGTCGAGTAGTTGAGGTTGCGCTCGATCATGCATTGCACCAGGTCGAAGATCAGCCCGTTGGTCTTGTTGTGGATGCCCGTGACCGGCCGGCCGAATACCCTGGCCAGCCTGTCCAGGTTCGCTTGCAGCCAGTACCTCCTGAACGGCGGGGATCCACAGTCAGTACGCTCATGACGTTGCTGCCAGGCATTCGGCAGAAGGGCCGGGAAAGATTCGTGGGAGACTCACCCTACGGCAACGCCGTTGACGAAGATCCAGTACTCGTCGGGATGCTCGAGCTCGGAAGCGATGTTCGGGTGGGAATGAACCTCGTGCTTCCTGCCGTTCACGATCATCCAGATGGGGACGCAAAGGAGAATTGCGAAGGCGGCGTAGATGAGAAACCATCCTAGGGGGAGGACAAGACAGAAAGGAAGCGAAAGTATGAACAGGACTTGGTAGATAGTGAGGGTGATCTGCCAGCTGAGTTGGATGCCGTTGCCGAGGTCCGGGTAGATCTCGTCTCCATGCCTCTTCGCCCATGGCAAGAACAGAAAGGGCAAAAGGTAGATGAGCTTGAACAGGAGCCTGAGATCGCTCCAGATGAGCCGCACCGGGTCCGAGGTGTAGGGAAGGGGACCGGCACGTTTGGCGTGAGTATCGCCGATTTGCGAGGGCAGGAGCTTGACGGTTGCGGCGCGCAGCATCTTCAGCTTCGGCGAGACGCCGTTGACTTTTGGCGATGGGCTTTCGCCCTTTTCCCGGATCCAACACATGCGGGGATTGCCGGAGCGGGCAGAGAGGCGGGAGACGGAGCGCGGGGTTCTATCTAGGGATAAGGTTTAGGGGGATGGCGACGGGCAAGGTTCGTGTTCGATCGATCCGGTTGTTCGATAGACGATAAGACTTGGTTTGGGCCTGAGCTGCGAAATGCACACGAGGCAAGCGCGCGGGCTGGAGTTTATACTCTGCACACGCGCAACGGCAGCTCTCTCGCGTCGCACAAGATCCACCGCCCCAGCGGTTCTGCGGGTTCTGCCTGCGCAACATCGGCCCCGAGAAGGCAGCGTAGGAGCAATACCCAGCCAGGCGCGAACCGCCATGACGGTGCGTGAGAGGCGTCGGCTCGCAGGGCTGGACAGGTGAGAACGTCAGCAGGCAGGGCTCCCGTGCCGACAATCCATGGTGATCGCGGTCGCTAGATGGCCCAGCGCCGACCACTTGGTTGCCCGATCGGGCTCCAGTAGGCGCGGGCCCCCCTCCCCTCTTCCTCTCCTCCATGTGGCCTCCCTTTTTTTTTTTTTTTCCTTTTTTACAAACGCCTTTGGCGGTGGCTCTGGCGCATGACTGCACCCGCAGCTCACCACAGGTTCTGTCCGCACCGAGCCGATGCTTGCCCTCGCGCCCGCCTGTGACATCAGTTCCTCCCGGCTGTGGTCAATGCATCGTTTGGGGGGCTGAGGGCGAGGTCTTTCCCCCACCCACCAAAAAAATAAAAGCATCAGCGCTACGGCCACTTGGCGTTTCTGACAGGCTCTTTTGTTCCTTGTCCGTGCCGTCGCTACCGCCCATCTCCCCGCCCGGCTGCTCTGGATATCACCTCAGCCCCAAACTTCAGCCTCAACCCGTGCCCTCGGAGCGTTCACAGGATCGTCTGCACATGGAAAGATATAAGGTAGGTGTGCAGCTGCGAGAACGGGGCTGAGTTCGAAGCCTGCATATAAACAACCTACGTTGTCGTGTTGCCGCCATGTGAGAATGATGCGAGGAGCTTAGTCGTTGCTGACGGAGCTTAAATCCCCTGTAGGGGTCACGCCTGCGTACCTCAGCCGCCGTCTGCATGCATCCGCAAGTTGATACTCGAAAGTGTATTTTCTACGCCGCTAACCATCGTCTCCCCTGTGGCAGATAGCCAAGCATCCATCAGCCAGCCTCATGCGGCGCTTTGTGTACCCTTCAAAGCCTTGGCTTGACATCGGTCTCGAACATCTTCTCCATGGTGGTCTTCCAAGCCTGAGCACTGTGTTCATCAATCGCGTTACCATCGTAGGAAACGCTGAACCGCATTCCATCCTCTGTCCCCCAGCAAGCCACCAAGAACTCAAAATCGCGTGCTCTCACACCCGTTCGGTCAAAAGTGTACAGATCTGCGGCAAGCCCGTTCCTCTTCACGGTATCGTCGTCGAGGCTGTACTTCCCTCTGGCCAGGAAACTCTTTATCGACCCGACAGAACTCACACCACAGGTTGCCATCCTCCATGAGAAGTTGGCGGGGTAGGAGCCTTGAGGGTTGGCACCGGTCTTGAGACGTGCAGGTTTCATGGCTTCGGACCTCTCCACGGACAGGAGGTAGCTTGATGCGACGATGCGAGCTGGGTCAGTGGGGTCAAAGCCTCCTTTCAACTTCTCGGTCCGAAGCCTTTTCTGGTACTTGCGCAGCTGCTTGTGCGCTTGACGAACCAGCAGCCTGAATCTCCCCTCCACAGGCAAATCCGAAGGCAAGAAAGGCAGCCATATTCCGTCACTGAAGGTGAGCATACACGAGTCTGGCGGTCCATCAAAGCCAAAGAACGGCCGGGGGTTGATCGGGAACGATCCAACATACGGCAAGCGTTCGGACAGGCGCGTGGATGGGTCCCTAGCTTCTTCGATCTCCATCATCGACATGGCGGTGAGGGCGAAGCACGCTGCGCCGATGGAAGCGCCAACTGATGTTGCAAGTCGCTCAAGACGGGTCGTGGCCTCTTTCGATAGCTCGGCTTTTATGTTGAAGCTGTTCATGGGTGGCTTGTGGCTCTCTGAGTAGTCCAATACCTGGGCATACTTTGGCGGCATCGACGTTGCCTCCTCCCGCCGGTTCTTCCGCCGCAACGGGTTGGTGAATCCCGTCGGGGGCGGCTTCCGGACGTGACGAAGGATCCTCATGACAGCCCAGAACCACCTTCGTCGTGCTACGCTGCCTTGAACGAGTGGATACAAATCTTCTTGCGCTCGCGGCAAACGACTCCATAGGCGACCAGGCGATCTCTCCAGCTCGACGCTCTTCAGAAGCTCTTGTTCCGGCTCGTTCAAAAGTCCGAGGAAATGTGGCTCCCAGTTGTAAAGGACCACCAGGCCGTCGCAGATCTCATGAGCACACACCAACGTGAGGGTTAACTGGAAGGTGTCGTCTGATATCGCAGAAACTGGATGGATGAAGAGTCGAGAGAGAGTCTTGTCTGAGTCGATCACTCTTCCCGTGTTGGTAATGTGCTTGTACCAATCATCGACGTCGACTTTGTCGTAGTAGTCTTCCAGGAACACAATGGTGTCTGAAGCGTTCCTCAGGACCTCGGCGTCATTTTGAGGCAGGCCCAGGCTGAAATGTCTGCGGTCTGAGATGGGATCCCGAATGACCGTCGACATGAGCAGAATGTGATGGAGGCGAAGATTAGCCCAAGCAAGGAGGACTCTTTTACGGAGCTGCTCGCGGGTCAAGATGCTCCGCACTTCAAGGGAGAGGATGGTATTGACATCTGCTCTACCTCCGTAGAAAGCTCCGTCGTTGTCGAAGCCCGTCTCGATGAGGCCCAGCGGCCGCTGGTAGGCGCGTCTACCGGCGTGTCGAGCGGGATGCCAGGCATGGTAGTCATTTGCGTAGCGGCCGAGCCAATGGTCCTGACGGCTCTCTTGCTCCATAGCGGATACGCTACAACTGTGGTCCCCAACGCAGGAGGCGCACGTGAAGCTGACGAAATGACGGAACACGAACGAGGGACCTTGCCGGCAGCAAAGGAAAAAGAGAGAGAGACTGGCAGGCGAAGTTCCCTCCCCCACGCATCCCAACAGCTTGCCCTGCACTGCGCAAAGAAGGGATCCGACAGCAGAGCCCGATGGGAATAGAGGGAACCGAAAGGGTGGCGGCGTCAGGTGGTGGAGCCAGGGTCGCAAGTGAAACTTCAGCGAGCGGGACTGAGGCGACGATGTGCGAAGATTCGCGTCGCAGTCGCAGGCCTCTGGCCCACCCAAGCCCACGCCCACACCGGCTGGTAGCGACGGCTGGGTGGCCGCCGCCCCGCCTAACGCCTCCCAATCGAGCCCCTGCATGGTGGCTCGCTGACGGCTGCCATTAGCCGCCGCACGAAGCGACGCTTCGACCGTTCGCCATCGAGGAAGGTCGGCCCTCTGCAAAGCGGCCGCGAGAGGCGAGGAGCGAGTTGTTCTGGTGGTGGTGGTGGTGGTGGTGGTGGTAGGTTTGGACAGAGTTTCGGGTCGCAAGGAGCTGCGCCTGCAACCGGAGCTGTCTCTGCGTCTCAAGCGGCCCGTGCGAGCCCATCCCCCTCCGCCCCGGGCGACGTCAGCCTGAGGCTGAAGGACGAAGGCGAATTCGCGCTAGGCTACCGGCGTCAAGCTCACAGCTCCAGGCGCCTCCTGCTCCGAACAACACCTTTCCTCTTGCTCACTTCCAGCCCCTCCACCTCCTCCCGACCCCGATGCCATCATGATAATCGCCAAAGCCGTGTGGCTCAGCGCGCTGCTGGCTATCGGCGCCGCCGCCAAGTCCGACGAGCCGATTATCAAGAAGCAGAAATTCGAGACACCGCCAACTGGCCTTTTCTTCTTCGACGACACCGAGACCGCCCTCGCAATCGAGTATGGCAACAGCAAGGTGTGGCGGACAACAAACGCCGGCCTGGAGTGGGAGCAGATCAAGAAGCCGCTCGGGGAGAACCAGGTCGCTGGCATCATCCATCACCCCTACAACAACAAGGTTGCCGTGGCATTAGGCAAGGACACAAAGCACTGGTACACCAAAGACCAGGGAGAGACATGGCGCGTCTTCGAGACCGATGCCGCCGCTAGCCCTCACTCGCCCATCGGCTGGCACACCGACGACCCTGAAAGGGTCCTCTTCCATGGCGCAGACAGATGCGATTGGTTCGGAGGCTGCGTCGGAAAGGTGCGCTGAGCCCCGTTTACTGTATGCGCCATCCACTTACAAGAGTTGCAGACCTGGTACACCACGAATGGCTTCGAGCACTTCAAGCCGCTCGTTGACTCGCGCAAGGTTTGCATGTGGGCACGAAGCACCGACGTCTTCACCACCGGCGACTCCACCACCGACAAGAACCGCGTTCTTTGCGTCACCGAGGGCAAGTTCTCGAAGCAACGCAAGGATTATCGCCTGATCATCACCGATAACTTTGGAGAGGATGTTTTCGAGCCTCCTCTGTCAGATGGCCGCACCGTCGCCGGCGTTGCGCATTTGGCCTCCGCCAAGGGCTACATAGTCGCTGCTGCAAAGTCCGAAGGTACTGATGAGATGGCACTATACGTGACTGATGATACACGCACTTGGCATCGTGCCCAGTTCGGCCAGAACAAGCTCCAGGAGGACGCGTACACCATCCTGGAATCGACAAATTACAGCATCCAGGTCGATGTCATGTCGTCCTCTTTCACCGACCTGGGCACCCTTTTTACCAGCAACTCGAATGGAACTTACTTCACGCGGAACATCGACCACACAAATCGCAACAGTGAAGGCTTCGTCGATTTCGAGAAGCTTACCAACATTCAAGGGGTCATCCTTGTCAATGTCGTCAAGAACTGGGAGGCCATCGAAAAGAACCCTCTTTTTGAAAAGAAGAAGGTCGCTTCTAAGATCAGCTTTGACGATGGACGTACCTGGCAGGATCTAAAGACCGAAAAGGACCACATCCTCCAGGTGCATTCTTACACGGAACAACACAACAGTGGCAAGGTTTTCTCGAGTCCGGCACCGGGCCTGGTCATGGCTATTGGCAACACAGGCGACGTCCTCAAGCCTTACAGCGAGGGAGATCTCTGGACCTCGGACGATGCGGGTATCACCTGGCACAGAGCTCTGGAAGGACCGCACAAATACGAGTTTGGGGATAAGGGATCTCTTCTCGTTGCCATCAAGGACGGAGAGGAAACGAACAAAGTCAAATACTCCATCAATCACGGCAAAGACTGGAAAACGACGGAACTCCCCGAAAAGGTGTTGGTCCACGAGCTTACCACGATCCCCGATTCTACCGGCATCAAGTTTGTCCTTGTTGCGAGCAACAAAGCCAAGGAGGAGTGGAGCATCTTCACCCTGGATTTCGCGGGCATCCACGAGCGCAAGTGCAAGGACGATGATTTCGAGCTCTGGCACGCGCGCAAGACTGAAGACGGCAAGCCTGGCTGCATTATGGGACGCAGGCAATCCTTCCGGAGGCGCAAGCCTGACGCGGACTGCTTCATTCTGGACGAGTTCGTGGACCCTGTGCCGAAATGGGAGACCTGCAAGTGCACGGTAGAGGATTACGAATGCGACTTCAATTTCGTTCGCAAAGACGGCAAATGTGTCCAGGAAGGTCCTCTACTGGTTCCCGATGGGCAATGCAAGGAAGGAGACGAGACTTTCAAGGGCAGCTCCGGCTGGCGCCTCATTCCAGGCAACCAATGCGACAAAAAGGATGGAGTTGTCAAGGACGAACCGGTCGAGAGGAAGTGTGAGGAGTCGAAGAAGCCTGTGGCGAGCGGGAAGGTCGAGCATACTTTCACCCGCTTCAAGGAAGCGGGCGACTACAGAGAGTACTACTACCTGGAAAGGCTTGAATCCGCGAACACCGAGGAGAGTGATGAAACAATCGTCATGTTGGATAACGATCAGACGGCATGGATCACCCACAACCATGGGAAGAGATGGGAGAAAGTGGTTGAAGATCCCATCGTTACCATCTATCCTCACCAGTACTTCAATGACATCGTCTACTTCTTGACCGCAGACAAGAAGGTCTACTACTCCAAGAATCGGGGCTTGGGGGATAGCATTCACAGCTTCAATGCTCCGAAACCCCCAGCGAAAAGAACACCGACCATGGGATTTCACCCTCACGAAAAGGAATGGATTCTCTGGACTGGCACGGAGGATTGTGATGGCTCTCGCAGTGACTGCCACAACGCTGCTTACAAGTCCACCAAAGGTGGAATGGAGGGTAGCTGGGAGCCCATGCTTGAGTTCGTCCAGAAGTGTCAATTCGTTTGGAGGGAGGAGCGCGAAGGCAGCGAGCAACTCGTCTTCTGTGAGCAGTATGCCGGTGAGGATACCTCCAATCCTCTCCAACTTCTGTCTAGCACGGATTGGTTCGAGACCAAGAAGGTGCACTACGAAGATGTGGCCAATTTCGCCACCATGGCAGAGTTCATCGTTGTGGCGAAGAAGACCGAAGACCACAAATGGCTCAAGGTGGATGTCAGCATCGATGGAAAGACCTTCGCTGAAGCTCAGTTCCCCCACAAGTTCAATCTTGAGCACCGCCAGGCATACACGGTTCTGGACAGTTCAACCCACGCCGTTTTCCTGCACGTCACGATGAACAACGAGCGTGATCAGGAGTACGGCTCCATTCTCAAGAGCAATAGCAACGGCACGGACTATGTTCTCAGCATCGCCAAGGTGAACCGCAACGCGGACGGATATGTTGATTTCGAGAAGATGCAGGGGTTGGAAGGTGCAGCCTTGATAAACATCGTCGCAAATGCCGACGAGGTGGACAAGGGTGCCAAGAAGCAGCTCAAGTCAATGATCACGCACAATGACGGAGCGGAGTGGGCTTTAATCCCGCCTCCTGAGAAAGATTCGGACGGCGCAAAGTACCCTTGCACTGGTAAGGGGCTCGCCAAGTGTTCGCTCCATATCCACGGTTACACGGAGCGCAAAGATCCCCGGGATACCTTCTCCTCACCATCCGCTGTCGGGCTCATGATGGGCGTTGGCAACGTTGGCGAATTCCTGGGCCGACACAGCGAAGGAAACACGTTCGTCACGAGAGATGGCGGTATCACCTGGCACGAAGTGATGAAGGGAACATTCATGTGGGAATACGGTGACCAGGGCTCCATCATAGTCATCGTTCAGGAGGGAGAGCCTACGGATTCTGTCTTCTACTCCCTTGATGAGGGTAAGACATGGGAGAAGTACCAGTTCAGCCCCGACTCACCGATGATCATCGACTCGATATCGACCGTCCCCAGCGACACGTCCAAGAACTTCCTCCTCTGGGGCCGCAGTAACAAGAACCTCATCACCGTCAATCTTGATTTCTCCGGGCTGTTTGACCGGATTTGCGAACTCAATGAGGATGACCCCACGGGCGGAGACTACGATCTCTGGGAGCCCAAGCATCCTATGCAGGAAGAGAACTGCCTGTTTGGCCACGTCGCGCAATACCACAGGAAGAAGCTTGGTGCGGAGTGCTGGAACGGACATGACATCCAGAAACTTCATGACATTAAGAAGAACTGCACATGCACAAGAGCTGACTTCGAATGGTAAGTTATCCCTCATCACCCTGAACGTGCCAGATCCTAATTCCCGATGTAATAGTGATTACAATTTCGAACGCGACGAAAACGACGGCAGCTGCAAGCTCGTGCCCGGCCTTGATCCGGTCCCCAACGACGCGGTCTGCAAGAACCCCAACGTCATCGAATACAACCACGTTACCGGCTACCGCCGCATCCCGCTCACGACATGCCAGGGCGGCAAGGAGCTCGACCTCACAGCGGGCACTCGCCCTTGCCCGGACAAGGAAGAGGAATACAAACGCAAGCACGGCGCCTCGGGCGTGGCCATCTTCTTCGCCGTCGTCATCCCGTTCGCGGCCGCGGGCGCTATTGGTTGGTACGTGTGGCGCAACTGGGACGGCAAGTTCGGCCAGATCCGGCTGGGCGACTCGCAGCCCAGCTTCGACAGCGGCAGCCGCTGGATCTCGTGGCCCGTCGCCGCCGTGTCCGGGCTCGTCGCGGTGCTGTCGGCCGTGCCGCTCCTGGCGGGTTCGCTGTGGCGCAGCGTGTCCGGCAGGTTCGGCGGCGGTGGTGGCAGTTACTACGGACGCACGTACACGACGAGGGGCTCTTTCGCCCGTGGCGATTACGCGGTGGTGGATCCGGATGAGGGTGAGCTGCTGGGGGAGGATAGTGAGGAGGACGTGTGATTTATGGTTCATCTTTCGAACAAGTATGTGTGTATCAGGTAGACTGATTGGTGCGAGTTTTTTATTTTTTGTCGGGGGATGGGTGTGGGATGCGGAACGGCAGCCCTTTGGGCAAGGGAAGGAGAGAGGAGAACGTGTCGATGGATGGGTCTCCTCTTCATTCTCCCTCTTTTGTACGATATGTCTACTAGGTAGGTTTTACATATAATCAGCTTTGTGTCAAACGCCGGACCGTAGATAGATAGGTAGCCAGAGACTATCGTAAGGAGGAGGCCACCGGCGTATCGTCGGCGGAACCCTAGCGGCCGGGCGGAGGGTAAAACCCCGACCGAGGCCGGCCAACCGAAACCTCCTCTCTATCGAATCGTCTGTTTACGAATGCAAGCCTTTCGTCCCTCTGTCGACTCCCTGTCTACCTCACGGTCCTCACAATCTTCTCTCCGGATTTTTTTTTTTTCTAACTAGCCCTATAGAATAAGTAAAAATTCTAACCTACTCTCTCTCTAGCGTTGGAACCGGTATTACGTATGTCTTAAGTAGGACGGGTATAAGCTAACGATATTACTAAGCTAGGTAAAAGAAAAAGGGAACGGGAAGGTAGGGGGGGGGCTCTTCTCTCGCGCATGATCGGTCTTTAGGCCGACCAGTAAGCGAATGACTCGTCGGGCGCCCATCAAAGCGACCGACATGACTCGCTCCACAAAACGCTGGGGTACCCCTGCCACTACTGGCTCACCCGGAGGCCTCGTCGCCGCCCCGGACCGAGCCGCGGGGAGGCACGCATGCACGCGACGGCGGCGATGATCGGGGCCCGCGGTCGCTGCGTGGCCGCGGCCTCGTGCCGACGGGCGACGACGGCACGCCGGCGCCTCCGCGCCCGGCGCCATGAGGCTACCCGGAGACCCTCAGGCCGCTCCGCCCCTCGGCGAACCCTCCCCCTCGACGACCGGCGCCTGTCCGGTCCAACGACGGGGAGAGAGTGTGTCTCAACAAATCTAGCCGACGCGGGCTTACGCTCAGCAGCTCGTAACAACAAGGCTACTCGACTGCTTACACGACCCGGTCGGACGGCTAAGTCGTCTGCAAAGGATTTATCCCTGCGCATTGTGAAATTGCAATCCGCCAGCTGGGGACCCCGACTTCAACGGGGCCCCCGTCGCCGGCCTGCTAGGATTCTGGGCCGGAGGCCTATTCGTATCCGACTACGATGTGCAGGAGAGAATCACCCCGTTCTGGCATGGATTCTGACTTAGAGGCGTTCAGCCATAATCCAGCAGATAGTGTCAGGCCCCTAGGGCACTAATTAGGAAATAGACCGCCGGGTAGTCACCTAGGAACCGGAATAACTAATATTTCGTCGGCTTAGTTACCAGCAGTAGGCTTAGTCACCGACCGTAGGCGGGTATATATATATATATATATATACCTACTTCCCTCTTACTCTCTCTCTTCTTTTCCTCTTTGTACTGAGATTTCTTCTTAATAGTAATAATAACCTTTAGGTGTTCGTTCCCTCACAGGCTCCTAAAGAGATGGACCACATATTATTTTTTTTTAGGAGAGAAAGTTCCGAAAGTTGCGAGCCAAACGACCGCGATTACAGAGGCCCTGTAGGTAAGGGACTCGTAAAAATACTAAAAGAGTAGAATCGGAGTATTATACACAAATCTATATGGACTAAAGGCCGTTGGCCTGGGTCATTACAAAACGGGCCAAGGGCACTGCCACCGTCGTCTCTTTACTCATGATCCGATGATCATTTCAATGCCGACGAGAGGTTTCTTACGGGCACGCTTGGAGGCCGCCAAAACTATTTTGGCCAAATTCTGTCCTGCGCCGGTGATTGACTCTCTTCCTCACTGAAAATGAAAAATTGACGGTAGTCAGAATTGAGCAGATGCGACATGTGAATCCTGAACCAGCCGTGAAACCGATGACGTGAATTCTGTGAGGCGGCCTTAGGCATTTGCGCTGCTGCAGACTCTGCAGAAGCGAGGCCAGGATTCCGACCAAGAGCGGGGAAGGCGTCAGGCTATTGCTGCTCCGACGGGGTCTTGAGCTGGGATGTTCGTGGTATCTAAATATGCCCGATCTGAAGGAGCTCCGACTCTTGGAGGGAAAGCCTCGTCGAAATTACGCACATGAGGACCCGTCGCGAGCAATCGAGGTTGAGCAGAAGGCGGCGCCGCAAGTGTTGACCAGGGTGGTGAAAAGAGTAGTAAAGAAGGGGCACACAATGTTCCGTAAAGGAGTAGATGCGGTACAGTAGAAGTGCGGTGATTGAGGAGACGACCACAAGCCTCAAGACTGCAGAAACTTGCCGGAGTGTCAAGCCGAGCATCATGTTCTTGGTATAAACCATATTCGGAGCCGAGCATGAACCATTCGACAGGCAATTCAAAGTGCAATAGTCACGCGCGTGGATCGAAGATAGAAAAAGAAAATCATAAACCAGGGGTATCAGTCACTACCGAAACCAGTTCAGAAAGCAAAAAAAAAAAAAAAAACCCTTTTTGAACCCAACAATCAATCACTCTAAGCATCCTTCCTTCCGTTCTCCACCCTGAACCCCACGCCGGGCACCCTGCTCCTCAAGAGCAGACTACTGCACACGACGCTCACTGAACTCAGCGCCATCGCCAAACTAGCCCACACGGGGTCCAACCGAATGTGGCTCCCACTCGCCGTCTTGATCGGATACAGCACGCCCGCTGCGATGGGCATAGCGCAGAGGTTATACACGCCCGCCCACGCGAAGTTGAACCACACTCTCCTGAACACCTTGCGGCTCAGATCGACCAGCGTGAGCACCGCGTCCAGGCTGCTCGTAACGAGGATGAAGTCGGCCGACGAGATGGCCACGTCAGAGCCGGAACCGATGGCGATGCCGACGTCGGCCATGGTGAGCGCGGGCGAGTCGTTGATGCCGTCGCCGACCATGGCGACGGTAGCCCTGGTCGCTTTTCCCTTCTTCGCCTTCTTGCGGCTGGCGAGAGTCTTCTGCAGGTACTGGATCTTCTCGGCCTTCTGGTCCGGCAGCACGCCCGCGATGACGTTGGTAGACGGAATGCCGACTTGCGCACCAACGGCGACAGCCGTTGTCGGGTTGTCGCCTGATAGCATCCACACGTCGATGCCGCGGGACTGGAGGGCGGCGATCGTGCCGCGGGCTTCGGGACGGAGGGCGTCGGCGATGGCGAAATCGGCAGTCAAGGTCCACGCGCTGCCTTCGACGCTGGTCGCCATGAGCGCGACGGACTTGCCCTGGCGCTTCCAATTGTCCAGCACGGTGCAGGTGGCATCGGGGACGATGACTTCGTGGTCGGCGATGAGGGCTTCGTTGCCAATAATAGCTTGGACGGTGCGAGGGGGTGATCCAAGGGTCTTGAATGTGCCTTTGAGACCTTTTCCGGGGAATTCCTCGATAGAGACGACGGTGTACTCTCGGGCTATGTGAGAGGCACAGAATGCAGTGATTGCGGTGGCAATTGGGTGACTGCTGCTTTCTTCAAGACATTTGGCCAATCCGCATACTTCATCTTCTTCCAGATGAGACAGCAACTCGGCATCAGTGACGGCAGGGTCGCCCCCTTGGGTCAGCGTGCCCGTCTTGTCAAATACGATGCAGTCGAGAGAGCTGGCTTCCTGGAAAGCCTCGCCGCCACCCTTGACGAGAATCCCATGGCGAGCGGCGAGACCACCGCCGACGAAAAGCGCCGTTGGAGAGGCGAGACCAATACCGCAGGGACAAGCAACCACGAAGAGAGCAATGGCGAAGCGTAGAGACCAGAGCTCCCAGCTGCCTAAATGACTGCCGCGGTATTCATCTGGCAGAGATCCAGACAATCCGAGAGAAAGCCAAACAACCCAAGTGGTGATGGCGATGGCAACGACGACAGGAACGAAGTGGCTGGTGATCAAGTCTGCAACCCGCTCGACGGGCGCGCGGCGGGTTTGACCCTCACGAACGACCTTAATGATCTGGTCCAGCATTGAAGAACCGGAAATGGAAGTGAGCTTGGCTTGTATCGGGCCACCTTTGTTCACCGTTCCTGCATATACAATGTCGCCGATCTCCTTGGTAACTAGTCGCGACTCGCCGGTGAGGCTGGACTCGTCGAACTTGCTGGGTGCGTCCACGACAGTGCCGTCAAACGGCGGCGTGCTTCCGTGCTGAACCCTGATAATGTCTCCAACCTCAAGGAGGTCGACGCTCACCTTCTGATCCTTCATCTGGACGGTGTCCACCAAGACGGCCTCGTCTGGTCTGAGACTTCCCAGAGCGGTGACGGCGTTGCCAGTCTTCGTCTTGCTGTAAGCTTCAAGAAACCTGCCAATGAGAAGGAACATGGTTAGGAACACCACGGAGTCAAAATAGTAGTTTTCCTCGGCCACGTGTTCCGCTCCAGTAGCACTCAGGCAAAGCTCGGCGATGGATGCAAAGTACGCGATGCTGGTCCCCAGAGACATCAACATATTCATGCTGCCGAAGCGGTAGAAGCGCTGAAGAATTGGCGTCCTGCTTCCACGGCGCCAAAGAGCCCGGACCTCCTTGACAGCTCTTTTGTGGAACGTGTCGGCGGCAAGGAAGTACACAGGCGTCGCGAGGATGAACAAAGCCCACTGGGTTCGGCTGACGCCGCCTGCCCACATTGGCTCCATCAGGAACATGCGAGCGGGGTTATGCTCAGAGACCAGACTCATGAGCACAATGCCGACGGTGAAGGTGGGAACGGCCACGGCGACAGAGAGCGCGAGCCTCAGGAGTATCCTCCTCCTTTCCCGGGCATGCACGGCGCGAGCGCGTTCTTCAATGGTGGGAGGATGGAAGATCGAGGGCTCCAGAGCGGGGTTGACTGAAGTAATGGTGCTGAGGATCCGCCTAATGGTGAAGTCCTGGGGTACGTTCGGCGTATACTTGATCTGCAACAGCGGGTCCTTGAGGGTGGGGACGCTTTCGATCTGCACCGCGCCGAAGAAGTCTCGACCGAGGACTTCGATGACGTTCGACGGGCAATGGTGACAGAACATGCCGTCAATGCGGACTGTGACGGTACGACAGATATCCTGCTGTGTCTCCTGGGCGAGCCTCGACACATTGTCAAGGGTAGCGTCAAAGCCGGTATCCTCGATGGCCTCTTTGATTGCGTCCGTACCCTCCTTCCCGCTGAAAATGACCGTCGCGCTGTGCGACAAGAGGTTCACGTTGACTGTTTCAACCCAAGGAAGCTGCTGCACACTTGAAGTGACAGCGTTGATGCAGGCGCTGCAGGTCATGCCTCCGATGGAAAAGACTGCTCTCCACTTGCCCACATCCGGTGGGCGGACGGAATTCCGCCGGTCGTCGATGCCTTCCAGGCCGTCAAGGCTGGCATCGAAGCCAGCATCTCCGATGGCGCCAATGATGGAGTCGACGTTGTCCTCCCCTTCGAAGTCGACCGACGCGCTGTGGGTCAACAGGGATACGGCAACAGAACGGACGTATGGAAGCTCCTCGACGACACGGGTTATGGAGCCCACGCATGCAGAGCATGTCATGCCTGTGATGGCGATGGTGGCACGGTAGACGCTGGCAGATTTAGGAGTTGTGGAGATGACGACCGAGTCAAGGCTGAACCTCCCAGACAGGCCGGAGACGATGCTGACCTTCTCGACGTCCAAGCTGCTCTTCTCGTCGTGGGGAGCGAGAGCGTTGAGCTCGGATTCCGAACCAGCGGCATACTTGGTGGAGGGGTCGCACTCAGCGGCGCACTGGGCGCACTGTTGGATGTGTCTTTCGCGCTTCGTCATGTCGGGGACCTTGCTGCCGTGTCTCCACTCCCTCCAGCGGCGGACTGCTTGCTCTAGGCTCTTTTCCCACTCAGCATCGCCGTCGTCGTCTTGTGGAGGGAAAGGGGAGGCGGTGGGCTCGACGGGACGGGAATCCTGGAAGATGCTATGGATCTCGAAGCCAGCGAGTTCCAGGGCGTTGGAAATACGATCGACGGGCAAGCTTGGGTCGTGGCGAACGGTGACCGAGTGCGACACGACGCTGTGGGAAATCGAGGCCGGGACCGGGTCGAGGACTCGGAGGGCCTCCTCGATGCTGTGGACGCACGAAGGGCAGTGGAGGTTGGATATGAATACGGTCGTGCTTACACGACACGGGTCGTGCTGGTGGTGCCCGGGGCCGGGCAAGGCCATTTTCCTCTAGGATTTGATTGCGGCGAGCTGGGGTGAGGGCGAGGAGCAAGCAGGGAGGAATGCAGGTGAAACAGAGCGGCGGTGGAGCTGCTGGCGGCCTGTGAGACGCGGATAGCCAGCCGTTTGGAATTTATGGCAGGAAGCGGCCGGCTCTTCAGGCGCAGGCGGAGCCAACATTCTCTCAGCGCCGGCGGCAGCGGGCCTGCTAGCGGTTTCCGCACAAAAAGCGCAGCGCACGCGACCGGGGCGCACATTCCGCGCGCCTGGGCGGCTGACCGGTACGGGCGTCGTCGCCATTTCTCGCGCGGCTTGGCACACGGGGTCGCACAAAGTGCGCAGCGCAGGCCGACTGCCGCATGGTCGATGACGAGAAGAGGGCGGCAGCGGCGTGGGAGCGAGCAGCAGGCGGGCGACTGGCGACTGGCGACTGGCGACTGGCGCTCGGGCGTCGTCGCTTCCGCGCCCAAGCTTTTCGTTCCCGCCGCCCAAACACGCCTGCGCGACGTCACCACCACCACCGCCGTTGGCTGCGGCCGCCCCCGGCCAATCAACCGCCCAGCCGCACGCTTAAACTGACACCCTCCGCCGTCAAACCCCCCCTTCACTCCGGCGTGAATCCTTTCCAGCTCGCCACCTTGCCTCTGCACGGCGTCCGACTTGCAGAGCCTGTTCGCAAAGCAGCCGGAAGCCCTCGCCTCCACCAAGCCCTCCATTCCGCCACTCGGTCGACGAATCTGCGCATGCCGAAGATGCCGCCCCCGTCGCCACGTCCGCCGTTTTCGTAAGATGGGACATCTCCCCGGTTCTAAAGTGACACCAGACGAACAGTTGAGAAGCAGGACCGCTCGCCGACGGGCCATCCTTGAAACATTGCCGCAAGCCTCGTGAAACAAGCTGCCCGCCAGGTACAACGGCTTGTCTTACGTAGGCTCGAGTCCCCACCGCAGCCCCTCCACAGCGCTTCGGACGACCTCTGCTGGCCGCACGGAGCTCTCCCCCCTGCCCAGCACCCACCAAAAAAAAAAAAAAACAAGATCACATCCCCCCCAACAGTGCTTGCGTTTCATCCCTTTCGCCGACCCCCGCCCTTGCGAAAAGCTTAGCAATGCTTAGCCAGCGCATCTGTGGGTTTCGACCAGCTCGTTCGCGCATACGGCACGTACGAGTCCCGACTCTCGACTCCCGGTGGCACGGTCCGCTCGCTGTTTGGAGCAGCGAGGTTGCAAAAGGGAACGCGCAGGCTGACGCGAGTCTCGGCTGCGAGCAGGGTGTCGATCAGCCAGTCGTCGTTGTGGGAGAGGAGGCTGCGCAACTGCACTGTCACCTGCTCGCTGCATTGCACAGCAGCAGCGGCAGAGCAGAATGCAAGAAAAACAGCGTGCATCGTCGCTTAGCTTCGACCAGAAACACAACCTCAGCCTCGACCGGCTGCGCTAACGTCGAGCCGCAGGAGGAGCTGCTATAGAGTTGGATGCGCGCATCCGAATCCGGTATGGATCTGCAAGCAGGTGCTCGAAGCCACACGCATGAATGCTTTGACTCTCCCGAGCTTACTTTCCCTCGTAAGCGCAGACAGTAATCAACATTAAGCACCAACTGCGGCACCCCCTCTGCAGACTGGAGAGGGGAACTGTTGGGACCCCAGGACTAAGCGGCAAGGAGCGTAGCCGAATGATTGCTGTGCGCGCGCGCGCGTCCATGCTAGTAGCCTCACGTCCTGCTGATACGGGCATTGTGCTCGATCTCACGTCAAACGCGTGGAACTTCTCGAGGCCTGGGTCGGCACGGATGGGCTGGAGCGGCATGCCAGTAATGATCAAGATGGGGGAACGTCAAAACTCTTCTGCAGGAAAAAGTAAACTTTTCGTTTCAGGACTCGAGTCCGTCCGCCTGTGCGACCGGCACGGATCAGGGAAACAGTGGGTATCGATTGCGAAACGCCACGCAAGGACGACGAAGGAGAACAAACAAGCCCCGTGGCTCGTGCCTCGGCGACCGAGGAAGTACCCTCCTCCCAGGTTCTCCACCATCTAGTCAAACTGGCCCGTCTCCCTTTGCCAGTTCAAGTTGGCAATAACGGCCTTCTGTGTTTCCAGCTCCGCCTCGAGCGCCGTGATACGGGCGTGCAGCTCGGTGATCTTCGCATTCCTCTCGCGCACCGCTAGCCTCGCGATGTTCCTTCCTCTGACGGCGCCTTGCATTGGCAGCGAATGCCCCTTGTGCAGCAGCTCCTGCAGCGCGTCACCAGTGTCCTTGTCCAGATTGACCCCTCTCTCCTTCAGCAGGTTCAGCACCTTCGGCACGAGCGTGTCGTCCGCCGCATCGTCGCCATTGACCGATGACGGCGTTGTCATCGTCGTCGTACCGAACCGCGCAGGTGTCGGCGTGACAGCCGAATCCACAACACCCTTTCTCGCCGACACAGGCGTCATCATGCTACTACCACCCGGCGTGGCCCCGTCCCTCGTCTTCAACGCCTTGCGCGGCGCCGGCGTTGACGTCGGTGTCGACGCTTCCAACACCTTCTCAATCACATCCTCCACCCCCGCATCCTTCCCCCATCCATACTCATCCTCCTCGTCCTCATCCTCCGTCTCCGCCTCCTCCCCGTACCCACCACCGTTGACCTCCTCCTGGAGCTTCCTCTTCGCCGCGCCGTTTGTCGTCGCCGGCCCACCACTCCCGCCACCTGACCCACCAACCCCTCCCCCATCCCCTCCCTCGCCATCCCACGCGAAAAACCCGCACCCCGCCTCCCCTTTCACCGGACACGTCCAAAACCACCTTCCCTTGTTCGGCCCCTCCTTCCTGACCCTGAACCGCTCCGCCCGCAGCCTGCCCCCCTGGTCCCTGCAGTCGCAGAACCAGGCGCCGTTCTCCAACAGGCCGAAAGCCTTCGCCTTTCGCGGGGTGCGGTTGGCGCGGCCGCCAACCCTGCCGCGGGCGAACCGACCGCCATGGCGGCCGGGCGTGGTGTGTGCCGACATCGGGGCGGAGTCGGCGGCGGTTCTCTGCGTCGTGGGGGTTTCGGTCGCGGCAGGGGGTTCGATGGTGATAGCAGACGTGCTGGTGCGCGTGCTGTGGCGTGGCGGGCGGGCGAGGGTCCACGGCGTGACTGCGGCCGTCGACGTGGCAGCGGCAGCTCCAGGGTCTGCCGCGGGTTCGCGCGCCCAGGGCAAGCGGCGGCGGCGAGGCGGGCGCGCTGTCGTAGGGGTCGTAGTCGTAGCAGCGGCAGCAGTTGCGGTGGCAGTGCCGTCGGGCGCAGTGGTGGCAGCGGGTGACTTCGTGAGGTATGCTGGTTGCATCTGGCAGGACGGCGGCAGCTGGCGAACGGAGGCCGCCGGAAAGAGGGACAAGGCGCCGCCAACGAGGATTTAGTGCAGTGCGGGACGACGACGTAGGCAGGAACGGAGGCATGAGCGGAGCGGAAGCGGCTGGCGGTGACGGGCACTGACGAGCTGGAAGATCACGGGAAGCTTTGGCTTGCGGTTGGGTGGAATTACACAGGCGGCCAAAGCTTCCGGCCACCACGTCACCAGCCACACCCGCCGCGGGGCTGGCATCAGTAAGCACAAGCTTCAGAAAGACAGAGCAGCGCAGCTGTAGATGCTATTCGGTACCCCGATACAAGTTTCTGCTTACGCAAAACGAATAAATGCTTTCCTAGCGCGCCCCACCAGCTCCCAACAGCTAAGATAGGAACCACCACCACCCCAAAGACGCGACCAACGGGGATGGAAAAATGAATACAATTCGGCAGAACAAATTCCCGTCTCCACCAACCACCAAATCCTGCTTGACTTCTACTTTCCGGCTCGGTGGCTCGCATGCCAAAGCTTATTTATTTGGCAAAGTGCAAGTCATAGTTGAGCCACTTGCGGGCGAGAACTTGGGGCACGTCGAGGCCAGGCCTACCGTACGTCAACGGGGCGAAGAAGTAGAAGCTCCACACGACTACGGCCACAATGACGCCGGTTGCGGCCCAAGACGCGTACATACTCTGTCCGGCCAGCCTCTCGCGCACGGGGCGACTGCTGCGGGCAGTACCCTTCTTCCTCTTATTCTCCATCTCCTCGGGGGTAGGTGGCTCAATGTTGAAAATGAACTCGACCAGTGCTCCTGTGACGAGCGCCGAAGCAAGGTGGGCAGGAAGGTAATGGTGCAGGAAAAGCTGACGCCCCATGATGAAGAATGGCACATAGTGAGCGGCCCACGTCAGGAAGAAGAACCCAGTGGAGTTGTAGAGGCGAGAGCGGGTGCCTGGAATACGTTAGCATCATCGCCGAAACGAAAACAAGAATACGGTGCGTACGTTGATCCAGGGCATCAACACCTCGACGAAGAGCCAGCTGATCAGCTCCGATAATGCCGGCAAACACGGCGAGCAAGCTGCTAGACAGCCACCAACCGAGCGGGTTCCCGAGGAAGTAGATCTGCTGCCTTGTGTCGTTCTCCGTCCAAAAGCTCACACCGCGGAGCAAGAAAGGCCAGGAAATGGGGAAACTTGAGTATGGATGGCTGCTGGTCAAGGCATTGTTGTGGAAGAACATGGCCCGCTGCAGCTCGAAGTATTTCCTCAAGAACGGCAGGGACTTGACCTTGCGGGGCTCCTGGACGCGGCGGGCGCTATCTGCAGGAAGGGATGGAATCTCATCCACGTACCAAACGTTGCTGGACTGCTGCACGTTCTTGTTACCGTTGATCTCGGCTTGCCTGTAGGCCCAGTCAGGAAGAGGAGTGGTGTGAGTCCACATGGCAACCTTGGTCGGATAGTGGATAAGCTTGAAGTGCGACCCCATGCTCTTGAAATCCTGACCCGGCTTGCCGTTCTCAATCCGGATCTCGAATATGGTGTCGTTGAAGCGTTCGCCATTGGCCGTCTCCAGGTCAACAGTGGTGAACTCCTGGTTGGTGGGATAGTAAGGCGAAGCAACATCGTGGGTCAAGAGCACGGTATTCGTCACCAGGTGGCGAAACCTGACCAGGTCTCCGTTCTTAACACGACGGGGCGTATCGACAGGAGGGGTGGCGGGAAGGATTTGCCAATGGTTGTTGGTATCGTTATGAGGATAGCCAGTGACTTGCTGGCCTTGGCTGGAGATACGGCCATCGTCATACCTGAGCGGGTAACGGTCCGGGTGGCTGTGAAGGTAGACCTTGGTTTCCTTGTGGCGCATAGTAATAGCATCAAAGTAGTCGATGCTCACGGACTGCATGGTCATGATGTTGTCGCTGAGAGTCTCCTGGAACTCGGGGCTCATGAAGTCATCGCCCGGCCCAGAGCGGGTGAGAATCGAGAAGTGAACCTGGAACCAGAAGAGATACAAAAAGAATGGGATGACAATGAGAGCGGCGAGACGAGCGGCGAAATGCTTGCCGAAGTCGGGGAGAGAGAGCGCGCCTTGCCTCCGGTTGATGTCCAGCAGGTCCCAGAGGTCGAACGCAACAGGAACTCCGATGGAGAAAAAGGTGAAGAGACCGACGTACTTGGTCGAAATGACACAGCTCAAGCAGACACCGGTCAGAAGGAGCCACTTCCACCACTTGCGGGAGAAAGGAGCGTGGCGCATCTTGTAGAACTTGATGTAGCAAAGGACGCTCAAGGCCATGAAGAAGATCAGCGTGGCATCCAGAAGGATGAGCCTGGTCTGGCCAACGTGGGCATTGTCGAAGAGCACGAGAGCGGTAGCGGTCAGGCAGGCCGGCAAGCTGTATCCAGACTCCCACATTATCAAGAAGACCGTGGGGACCGTGAGCGCGCCCAGGGTAGCGGGCAGGGCTCTGTAAGCCACGTATGGGACCTTGTTCGCGACGTAGGAGTCGCCGATGTTTTCGAAGAGGAAGGAGCCGTCGTATCCGACCAGCCAGCCAGCGAAGGCGAAGAGGAGCTTTCCGAACGGAGGGTGGACGTCGAAGAAATAAGTGCGCTGGAGGTAGTACGAAGCAAACTGTAGAGGACAGGACGTCGTCAGAAAACTGGCCTGCTGGCCTACAGCAAGGCAACAGAGGCGACCGCGATGCTCCCACTCACTTTTCCGAAGTGGACCTCGTCGAAAACGACTTGGTCGGGGTGGGTGATGCCCCAGAAGCGTGTCCAAAAGCCCAGCACCGTAATCACCGCAAAGGCGATCTTATAATCCCATTCCTGGCCGATCTTGTTGGCGGCTTCCGAGTGCGCGCGCGACAAAGCGCCATTGATCTTTTCAACGGGGCTGTCCGGGTTGGGGGTGGCCGGGCGCTTCTTGTCGCGGCCGCGATACTTCACGGAGGAGGCGGGCTGCGAGCTCATGGTGGGCCACAGGCTGCGAGCCGCAGAGGACAGCTGCGCGAAGCGGACGTTAGCGGACTGCGTGGACGGCATGACGGGAGGGCGGGGCAGCTGCTCACCTAGTGGACAGGGCGGAGGCAATTCTTAAGCTGGGGCGGCGAAGGAGTGTGGTGTAGAAAGAATTTGGATGCCGGTGGCACAGCGCCGGGCTTCGAGCTAGGTGTTCAGAAGGCCGGTGGAGCCCTGTGGCTGATGGGAAGCAGGGGGGTTACGTGAGCTGCGCGTCGTGTCCCTCTCCTGATTTCCGCCCACGCGCTTCCTCCATCCGCGCTCCGCTCTTGCAGCTGCTTGAGAAGGTGCAATCGCCTCGCCGCGACGCGCTGCCCGCCCTGGAGCGTCCCGGACCTTTTAGAAGCTTGCCGCACGGCCGAAGCTCAATCCTGGCTTGGCTCTGCCGGTAACCTTTCAGCTCAGAGCTTTTGCTCGGATCGCTGGCCCCGCCGCTGTTTGCAAACGCTTCGTTGCGACTGTCCGAGAACAAACCCATCTTTCTCGCGCGCTTGAAACGCCGGAAGTTTCTGGGCCGTGCTGCATACCAATCCGCGCTTGGCCGCCGTCCTCGATAAATCATCCAATGCTTTTGTTTAAACGCGCCGCGCTGTTTTGAACCGGGGGAATGTTCGCCTCCCCGTGCCTGCATCACAACGGCACGAAAGGGGGGCGGCAAACGCCACAGAATACCGTGCCAGTCTGCCGCGATCGTGTCATTCGACGAACCCCCCCACCCCCTCTTGGTGAAGCCGTCAAAACATGCAAGTCCTGCTCCTGTTTCTGCAAAGACGGTGCATGCATACTGGCTACATTCACTACTTACAAGAGAAAGAACAGCAAGCACACCTTTTCTGGCTGAGGGCGCAAAAACGTCAAAGCTGCAGTACTAACGAGCCCGGGCGATGCTGCGTAGTGTGCATCCCTTGTCTAGTGTAGTTTTCTTACTCTCGTCTGTCTGTTCGTTTCGATGAGAGACCAGCGATCAGTGGTTTTCATCTGAATTTCTCATGTTCATCCCGAACAACTCCTTTCACTTTCCTTTCAGCTCCTTAAGCCTCTGCGCCTCCTTCCTCTTCTTGATTCCAACCGTAGTTTCCCAGCCGTAAAGACCGCCAGCCCCGAAAACGACAAAGGCGCCAAGCAACATCTGGTTGCTCATCCTGTTGCCGAAGAGCCAAATGCTGAGCAAGAAACTGACCAGCTTGCGGATGTTGAGCACGATCGTGACCGTGACCGCCGAAGATTTCGCACTGAGCAGATTGACACCGGTGATGCAGAGCAACTGCGTCGTGGAATTAAGCAGCAGCATGAACACCGACTCCGGGACCGCACCTAGGATCTTCCGTGCTGAGATTGGCAGCGAAGAAGAAACTGAAGCAGGAAGGTAGAGCGGAGGTGATGAGGCAAGCGAGGTGTATTGCGACATCAGCGTGCGTTGGAGAGGAATGAACATCGGGATGCTGATGAGATGGGAGTAGAAAAGGTTCTCGTCCCAATGCTTCCCGTGCTGCTCATAGATTTCCTGCACGTAGACGCCCATGTAGGCCGAGAGCAGCTGAGCTACCAGGAGGATGACAAGGCCTGCTTCGAACGATGCGTCGGTAAAGTTGATGCTGGAAGTGCTCATCGATTTTCCCTTGGAAGTTGGTCAGCTAGGCCGCTTTCATCCATGGCCTGGATCAACATCCTTCCTTACCTTGCTAGTCGCATCAGCCCAGGCGGAAATGATGACGCCAATCGTGAGCATGGCGACAGAGAAAACTTGAAGGGGAGAATAGCGTTTTCCACGAAGCCAGCCCGCTCCCATGGTGGTAACGCTGCCAAAGCTCCGGAGGATGATGTGCACGGGCACGGAGATTCGGAATGCGAACGCCCAGTTGTTCAGCATGTTGACGGCGAAAAACATGGTTGCGCTCATTACCCATTTCCGAAATGGTACAGGACTCTTCTTCAGAAAGAACGGCTGCTTTGGGTCGAATTGAGACGGGAAAGCGGCAAGGCAGACAAGAATGAATTGGCCTAGTGTGATGAGGAGCCCGCTGTCCGGCTCTCGTCTTCTCCTTGTCAGCATGTATTCCTGTCCAGGAAATTCCAAGCGTACTTTACGATGGCCTCGAGAGCATAGACCTGGGAGAGTTAGCTTAAGAGCAGAGCTGCGCCTATGAAGAGCTTACGTTGGAGCAGCAACCGCCGAAGATGAGGGCAGTGATGCCCACAGGTGCAAGCGGAATCATGGCGAGGGGTCCAAAGCAAGCAGAGGGCTGCTACAGGGGGAACCAGCGCAGTCTAAGCAGGAGAGAAAGACAAGATGTTCTGCAGTAAGAGCGGCAATGTTAGCGACAACAGCGAAATAGGTGGGCAGAGAGGAGCGAAAGGTATGTTCGTGACAGAGGAATCGTCAACGCGTGGTCGATTAGCGGCGAATCAGGGTCCTGCATACGAGCTCGAAGCCGCACGGAGACCACGTGCGTCAAGGTATTGTGCCGCTGGATCGATCGACACTGAGAGTGGCTGCGGGTGGTCAGCCAAGAGAACGAAGCGACAGTTGAGGCTAGCCTTTCACTCACAGGTTTACGGCGCGCAGGTACTTCGGAGAGAAAATAAAAAATGTATCGCCCTTTCAAGGTCTCATGATGCACTCGGAAGGGGCGTCTCTCCTGGCTGGTGCGAAAGTTCGTGACAGGACGATCCGGCAACCGTGTCATGGACTTTTGTCGACGGCTCACGCGCGCGCCCCTGCGCCGCTTGGCTTTTCGGCTGACCGTAGGGCTGAAGATCGCCGCCGCAGCTGAACTGCTGGGCGATCGCGTGTGCAAGGGAGCGCTACCTGTGCATCAAGACGGCACACGTGCGTCTTCAATCTACGTTGACTTCAAGGCAGGCACTGCGTAAAGCTTGGTGCCATGAAAAGCGGCATAACAAAGTCACTCGCGCGCAGTCTTCTCTTGGAACTAGTCCTTTTACATTTCATTCCAGACGTCTGCGTCGATGCGCCCACCATCCTGGCTCTACAGTCTTGGCTCATCGACATCATGAAAATGCTATCTAGCTGCATCATTGGGTGCGACGGAATTAGGCGCTGGATTAGCAAGGAAGAGCAGATTGTGGTTTGATGAACGCCTTCCAGATGATCCTTGACGAGCCCATTGATCTTCTTACAATGCTGAGAAGACGAAAAGCTACGAGTCAGGTCAGCCACCGCTACCCCGCGCCAATCCTGGGCATACTTACATTGTTGGTTGCCGCAATGGCGATACTGTCCTCATTCGGGTGCCAGCTCATGTGAAGGATCTTCTTGTTGAAGTCGATCTGGTCCGCATCCGTCTCCTTTCTCATCCTCTGGCCCGGGCCGATCGCACCAGCCGCCGGGCTTCCCGCCCTCGAGTTGCCCTTCTTGCCCGATCCAGTCGGGCTCGTAGCCGCGTTGCTACCCATCGGCGTCGGGATCCCCACCTTCTTCGCCTTGAACGCCGACTTGTCCGCCTGGAGAACGACCTCGGTCTCCTTGTCAGGGTCCGAGGGGTAGATCATGAAGTTGTTGTTGTAGCTGCCAGTCATCACGTTCTTCGCGTCGCCAGAGAAAACAACCTCGAACTTGTCGAAGATGCTATCGTTCTCATACGTATCGCATAACCGCGGCCTGAGATGCTCATGGATAGGAATGGTCTTAATCGGCTTGTTCTCCATCTTCACGTCCCAAATCTTCACAGTGAGGTAGTCACGAGAGAGAATGTAGCGGCCGTCCCGCGAGAATCGCACGTCGGAGATGGAGGAAATGATCTCCGAGAAGAAAGATCTGGACTGTGGGTCTTCCTCCTGTTCGAATTCTGCGCATCATTCATCGTTAGTGAAGCGCTTCTCAGCTCGTTATCGCATGACTTACGCTTCGAGTGTACGTCGCACAACGCGCTTTCTCTCATGTCCGCCAGCTTGATGGTGCCCTTGGAACTCGCGTACATGAACAAGTTACATGACTCTGGGTGGAACTCAGCAGCAGTGATAACCTCCGTGAGCTCCTCCATATTCGCCGGTTTGATGTCCACAATGTTGAAACTCTGATCCTGGATGTTGAGATTCCATAGGTTGATACGCAGGTCATCACTGCTGATGAAGGTCTCGCCATCGCTGTTAACGGATATGCTGTTAATATGGTATGCGTGGGCATTAGCATAGGTCTTGCGAGGTACGGCGGCGACAACGGTATCATGCAGCGTAAGGCGAGGCAGCTTCAGGTCAGCGGCAGAACGGAAAGCAGGACGCTGGACTGGGCCACCAGCGCTGGGAACGCCTGCTGGAGTCAACTCTTGAGAGAGATTGTTCTCCGCCACCACCTTCAGGGACTTCTCAAACACCTTCCATAGCTTTATCGTTTTATCGTTGGTTGACAACAGGTAGTGGGAGGGGTTCTGGCGCTTGCACCACTTGATCTTGTTGATCTTCTCTTCGATCTCTAAGGACTTGAGGTAGTCGAACTCGGGCTCGTGCGATTGGAACTCGGTGTGGAACTTGTACTCGCAAGTTTTTTTCTGCGCATATCAGTAGACGCGGTGTGTGGGGCGGCAGCTATCTACGCACTGTCCTATTCCGCTCGAAGAGGACGACTCTGCCGCCCTTGTCGCCGGTGGCGAGGTAATCACCCGTCTCATCGAACTCGACAGTAGATATGATATCAGCTGCACTCAAGGAGTGGTTAGCGTGAATCCCTGCGCAGTACGCACATCGCAATGGAGCGGCGCGGGGGTGGGGCGCTTGGACGCAGAACAGCCGAACGCACCTTCCGTGATGTCCTCTACGTCTCCCTTGTCACCGAAGCACCTAGAGGTGTCGCCGTTAGCTGTTGTCCAGTAGCCGTTTTCAGGCCCGCGCTGTAAGTGAGGCTGGAACTCTGCTGGAGGGGGTCACGCCGCCGGACTGGGGATGAGACTGCGACGCAGGGCGCCGGGCAGCAGACCGGCGGACGTACGGCAATGCTTGCGGGTTGGGGCGGCGCTTACTGAGTGAACTTCCAAGTGGTGGGGTTGCCCTCTGCTTCTACCATCTTTTCCAGAGCTGCACCAACGAGGCCTTGAGCTAGAGCAAGCGAAAGCAGGGCAACGGGTGGCGTTTTGAGGAGCCGCAACGGTCGGTCGAGCGAGCGGGCGTGATCGGCGAGGACTTCGCAGGGTATCAGCTGTGGTGTTGCAGGCGTTGAGACGATGTCACCGCGGAGCACGGCTGGACGAAACCGGCTAGGGCTGGGCGCGTCACCGTTGAATGGGGAGCGGGCGGGCGGCAAAGAGGTGCAGCTGGTGGGGAGCTGTATCTCCAGCTGTGGCGGGGTGAGCAGGCGGCGGGGGCGGGCGGTGGGCAATTACATACGGGCGATGGTCGGCGTGGGAGTTGAATGTTTGGTTGTTAGCGGGGGCTCTGTTCTCGCGCACTTTGGGACAGCGGCAGAGGTGACCCACGGCGAGAGCGCCCGGAGCCTGGGAAAGTCCGATACGCCAAGCCTACAGGCCAGCCTGCCAGCGCATGAATCCTTACAGCGCTCGCCGCTGATTCGACTTCGAGCGCTCCAGACAGCACAGCAGCACAGAGCGACGCAGACCGCTGTGTCTCCCGCCCGATCATGCGCTGCGCCGCGACCGCTGCGCTGCGAATGACGTATGTGTCGCCCGCATGACTCCCGCCAGCATCTGGTACCTTAAATCCTCCATCTCCCATCCCTCTACTGCTGCCGCTGCCGCGGACTGAAAGCCCTCCCGCCGCCGCCAGGCAAAGGGCGGGGGCACCGGCGCTGCGTGCATGAAAGCAGCAATGCCCAGCCGCGCGCTGAAAGAAACGCTCGCAATCGCAGACAGCCACGATGGACGCCTCGGCCCTGAGACCAGCGCACCCTCGATGGACTGATCCGTCTGCATGCTGCAAAACACAACCCGCGGTGCCTGGGCTGTTTCTGGGGTCACGTCATGCATGAGAGCTCCCTTGTGTGGAGCTACCCTGGTGGCTGTCGCAGCGCACACTCAGCCGGACCAATTAATCGTTGCCGCTTGTCTTAGCACTGGCTCTGGCCGGGCATGAAGCCGCGCCTGCGAGCACAGCAGGTGCTACCAGCACACGACAACTGCTTATACAGACGCAACCCATCTGATTGGCTTGAACGACCAACTTAGCTCATCCAGACTGTATCGGCGTACGTTTTCACGAATGATGCCCGTGACTGGAATAGCCTGTCTTGGGGAGGTATCAAACAAGCAATGAGGTGTGGGACATTGTTCCAGGCCCCGTCAGCTCTGCCATTAGTGTGTGGCAGCATCTTACCACCTCGGAAATTGTTGGCTCATTTTACAGATATCTTGTGAAAATGAGGAAGGTGGTAGATGGCGATGTTGGTGCGAGATATTACACGCTATTGCCATTCTCGGTCGTTAAGGGAATGCAGCACTTAACATTAGTAAACCAGACGGTCAAGCAGACCGGAATAGATCCTTGGGTTGCCGTGCGCTAACGTACAGCTGCTGCTAGATTGAATGAACAGATAAGAAACCTTCGGAATAGATGGCCGAGAAATATTGTATTCTTGACGTACGGGTCCAGGAACATCCGCAGGGAGCTTACGCGAGCCCAGAATCAAAGGCCGACCGGGTTTCGTGAGCATGGCTCATACCAGCAGGGTCCGCAGGGTCCGCGTGCTAACGACTGGGTGATTGTGTCTCGATGCCTGAGGAGACTCGACCCCAAAAAGTGTGCGGGTCTCTGGCGGGACATCTTCGGGGCGCACTGTCCGCACGGGCCACTCGCGTAAACTCCCACCATCTCGAAAAAGCCCACAGGCACTTCTTCTGCTCTGCGAGACGACACAGGACGACAACCCGACCCCTCGAACATCGCCACAAAGATGTCTCACCGGAAGTACGAGGCTCCTCGCCACGGCTCGCTGGCCTTCCTGCCCCGCAAGAGGGCTGCCCGCCACAGGGGAAAGGTTAAGAGGTACGTTTGCTCCTATGCGGCCTTTCTGCGATTTCGACAACCGGCACGGCAAGAGGAGGATGGCATTATCACGCTGCAGCGAACCATCGGGATGACAGCAGCTGCGAAATGGCTTTTTCTGGAGATGTCCAGCACGGCAATTGCGTGTCCTAAGAGCTTCGAAATGATTTTCGCGGCTGTTATCGCGACTACGACACCACGCGACTAGGAAACTGACATGCGAATTATTGCAGCTTCCCCAAGGATGACCCCAAGAAGCCCGTCCATCTCACCGCCACTATGGGCTACAAGGCCGGCATGACCACCATCGTCCGCGACCTCGACCGTCCCGGCGCCAAGCTCCACAAGAAGGAGATTGTCGAGGCTGCCACCGTCATCGAGACTCCCCCGGTATGCATGCCCCGCGACCAGCTTGTCCTTGGAGTGCTTACTTACAAGGTTTGCAGTTGATCGCCATTGGTGTCGTCGGATACATCGAGACTCCCCGCGGCCTGCGCTCGCTCACCACCGTCTGGGCCGAGCACCTGTCTGATGAGGTCAAGAGGAGGTTCTACAAGAACTGGTACAAGAGCAAGAAGAAGGCCTTCACCAAGTATGCCAAGCAGTACTCCGAGAACAGCGGCAAGTCCATCACCCGCGAGCTCGAGCGCATCAAGAAGTACTGCACCGTTGTCCGCGTCCTGGCCCACACTCAGATCTCCAAGACTCCTCTCAAGCAGAAGAAGGCCCACCTCATGGAGATCCAGGTCAACGGCGGCAACGTTGCTGAGAAGGTTGACTTCGCTCACGGCCTTTTCGAGAAGCCCATTGAGGTTAGCTCCATCTTCGAGCAGGACGAGATGATCGACGTCATTGCCGTCACCAAGGGTCACGGTTTCAACGGTGTTACTTCTCGGTGGGGCACCAAGAAGCTGCCTCGTAAGACTCACAAGGGTCTCCGTAAGGTTGCTTGTATCGGAGCCTGGCACCCGTCCCACGTCCAGTGGACTGTTGCCCGTGCCGGTCAGATGGGTTACCACCACCGTACCTCGGTCAACCACAAGATCTACCGCATTGGCAAGGGTGACGATGCCGGCAACGCCTCCACTGAGTTCGACGTCTCCAAGAAGACCATCACTCCGTAAGTTGCCACCTCTGCGATCGGATAAGCGTGAATTGACAATTTCGCAGTCTCGGTGGGTTTGTCCGCTATGGTGAGGTTAAGAACGACTTCGTTCTGCTCAAGGGTTCCGTCCCTGGTGTCAAGAAGAGGGTCGTGACTCTCCGCAAGTCCATGTTCATTCACACCAGCCGCAGGGCTCTCGAGAAGGTCGAGCTCAAGTGGATCGACACCTCGTCCAAGTTCGGCCACGGTGCTTACCAGACTCCAGCGGAGAAGAGGCAATACCTGGGCACGCTCAAGAAGGATCTTCAGGCCTCCGCCTAGGCTGTTTTCTCTTTTTCGTATGGGTTTAGCATCACATTCATGAAGGGCTGGCGGTAGCTTTGGCGTTTTCATGTTCCCCGTTTTCGGTGTGGAGTAGCTTAAAAGCACGCACACTAAACAAAAAGATACTCAATAAGAAGGTCATGGATACAGTGGAATGCCAACAGACTTTCGCCGCAAGTGTTTTCAACGTGCGTGTGCCTCGGGAATGCTAACGCAAACAAGCACGGGGTGAATGCGAAACCGCGGGGGCTGCTGCGGGCGACTCGGGGCGCAGCTCGGAGCAGAACAAAACCTGGCACATTCCGGCTCTCATCCGGACAAGCGGAGAGGCAAACGATAACCGGTTGAGGGACGACCTCTGGAAAAAAAAAATTATTGAACCATTGCCTTGAGCCATAGTTTGTAATAGCAAAAGATTATGGGTCGTAAAGATGGGCTGAGTCGAAAGGGTTGACGGATCGATGCGCGGGGCGGAAAGTTCACGGTCATATGATGGCTGCTCGGACTTGGAGTTCGGCATTCCACATGTCGGCGGCACGCAATTGTCGCGGAAGCACAGCATGAGGAAGAAGCCACGGTGCTGCGTGTCGCAAGGCTTGAATCGACCAAGATTTCGAGTCAAGAGCCGCAACTCTTAGTTGCTCAGGTCGGCGGCGAAGATTTGTCGGGACGGATGGTCCATCACGACTGCGCACGCGGATCGCGGGCTCGAGGCTCTGGCGACAGTTCCGAGGTTGGCCGACGGCCAATGAGCGCCAGCCTTTTTTCCTGACGAGAGCGAAGAGCGGCGGATGCAATGGCCTAGCGCATCTCGAGGGCATCCGTTTACACCACCGCACCACCTTACCTCTCCACTCCCCAAGCCATCACCATGTCGACCCTTAGGTTGCGGCAGCTGGCCGCTTCGGCACAGGTACGTACTTTGCTCCCCGCCCACACCCTCGTCGCGTGCTCGAGCTCTGAACCAATGTTGGAGCCCCGCGAGCTCGCCCACTTCCTGTGTGCGCTTGTTTGTACTGTGTGGCGCGAGTCGCTCCAATGGCGAGCAACCTCAATCGATACTGACGGACCTTCGTGCTTAATATTCGTCATGACTGACGCGCCCTGCTGCAGTTTTCACGAGCCCTGCGTCCGCAGACGCGCGCCTTCTCTTCCACGAGGCCCGTCTCTAAGATCTTCACGAACGAGCCGCTCCGCGCCAAGGAGGCATCGCCATTCCTGAGCAACAAGTACCCCGTGATAGACCACGAGTACGATGCCCTCGTCGTCGGTGCTGGCGGCTCCGGTCTCCGCGCCGCATTCGGTCTTGCCGAGGCCGGATTCAACACCGCTTGTATCTCCAAGTTGTTCCCCACGCGGTCCCACACCGTCGCCGCGCAGGGTGGGATCAATGCTGCGCTTGGAAACATGCATGAGGACGACTGGAGATGGCACATGTACGACACTGTCAAGGGCTCGGACTGGCTCGGTGACCAGGATGCCATCCACTACATGACCCGCGAGGCGCCTCAGAGCGTAATTGAGCTTGAGAACTATGGATGTCCCTTCTCTAGGACCGACGATGGCAGGATGTGAGCTTGTGCAGCCCTGAGTATTCTGGCATTGACTGACTTTGCCACAGTTACCAGCGTGCGTTCGGTGGTCAATCTCAGAAGTACGGCAAAGGTGGTCAGGCATACCGCTGCTGCGCTGCTGCTGACAGAACCGGCCATGCTCTTCTTCACACTCTGTACGGACAATCGCTGAGGCACAATACCAAGTACTTCATCGAATTCTTCGCCATTGACCTGCTTATGGAGGATGGCAAGTGCAAGGGTGTCATTGCCTACAATCAGGAGGACGGTACTCTGCACAGGTTCCGCGCGCACAACACTGTTCTGGCAACTGGTGGCTATGGCCGTGCCTACTTCTCTTGCACATCTGCCCACACTTGCACCGGCGACGGTATGGCTATGGTTGCTCGCGCCGGTCTGCCCAATCAGGATCTTGAGTTCGTTCAGTTCCACCCGACTGGTATCTACGGCGCTGGTTGCTTGATCACTGAGGGCTCGCGTGGTGAGGGTGGTTACCTGCTCAACTCCGAGGGTGAGCGTTTCATGGAGAGATACGCTCCCACCGCCAAGGATTTGGCCTCCCGTGACGTTGTTTCTCGTTCTATGACCATGGAAATCCGGGAGGGCCGTGGTGTTGGTCCCGAGAAGGATCACATCTACCTCCAGCTCAGCCATCTGCCCCCGGAGATTCTTCACGAGCGCCTTCCTGGCATTTCTGAGACCGCCTCAATTTTCGCTGGTGTCGACGTTCGGAAACAACCTATCCCTGTCCTTCCCACCGTCCACTACAACATGGGTGGAATCCCCACTAAATACACTGGTGAGGTTCTTACCGTCGACGAGAAGGGTAACGACAAGGTTGTCCCTGGTCTGTTCGCTTGCGGTGAGGCTGCCTGTGTCTCCGTCCATGGTGCCAACCGCCTGGGTGCCAACTCTCTCCTGGATCTTATCGTCTTCGGCCGTGCCGTATCCCACACCATCCGTGACAATTTCACTCCCGGCCAGAAACACGAGCCGATCTCTGCCGATCTCGGCGCTGAGTCCATCTCCATTGTCGATCAGGTCCGCACCGCTGACGGTCCGAAGTCGACGTACGACATTCGCCTCGCCATGCAGAAGACCATGCAGACGGACGTCTCCGTCTTCCGCACGCAAGAGTCGCTTGACGAGGGTGTTCGCAGGATCCGTGAGGTTGACGCCTCCTTCTCACAGGTTGGCACCAAGGACCGCAGCATGATCTGGAACTCGGACTTGGTCGAGACGCTAGAGTTGCGCAACCTGCTCACCTGCGCCGTGCAGACGGCTGAGGCCGCTGCTAATCGCAAGGAGTCGCGTGGCGCGCACGCCCGCGAGGACTTCCCGGAGCGCGACGACGAGAACTGGATGAAGCACACGCTCACCTGGCAGAAGGACCCCCACGGCAAGGTCGACCTCAGCTATCGCGCCGTCAATAGCCACACCCTCGACGAGAATGAGTGCAAGCCCGTGCCGCCATTCAAGAGAACATATTAGAGTGGCCGGGATGGTTTCGTTTCTCTCTGTTGAGCGTGCTTGTGGAGGGGAGGAGCTAAGCAAAAGATAGGAAGGGATTTTGAATCTGGGTCGATGTTGCATTATCCTGGGTGCTGTCGTTTCATGTACGCTTCCCAATTATTACTACCAAGAGCGCTTGTTTCATGATGAGCGTTGTCACATCGTGCCTGGAAGTGATGTGAACGACTGCCCCTAGCCTTGAGTAATTACACTGAGAGCGGGTGCATTTCCACCGTCTTTGCAACTTGAATGGCATCTACAAATGCGACACGCGGTTTCAGATCCGAGGATTAAGCAGACACAAGGTATCATCACATTTTACCTGTCCCGTCGTTTACGTTGATCTTTTTTGCCCTTTCCAAATATGGTGATCGCAAAGATTTTTTGATCATACAAGGTTCTCTGGCGGCCTCATCACCATCAGCTCCACTTAATTGCTTATACTCAATTCTTTGCCTCATTTACCCTTAACGACTAAGAGCGATATCGTCGATCCTGAGAAGCAGCTTCACCGTCTCCGCGGCCAATTCTATGGCGGAGGTGGAGACAAGTAGGGGCTGAAGGACGTTCTCCTCGGCGATGTTGTTCTTGACGCCGCCACTCTTGATGGAGATGCCGGCCTGCTGCTCGCCGAGGGCGTGACGGTGCCGCAGCTCGGTGACGACCTTGATGGAGTTGAGGCCGGCGTTCTCGGCCAGCGTGACGGGGATGATCTCCATGGCGTCAGCGAAGGCCTTCCAGCAGATGGCCTCGGTACCGGTGAGCGAGCGCGCGAGCGAAGCGAGCGACTGGGCGATTTCGATTTCGGGGGCGCCACCACCCGCGAGGAGCGCCTTTTTCTTGACCAGGCAGCGCATGACACACTGGGCGTCGTGGATGGAGCGCTCGACCTCGTCGAGGATGAGCGAATTAGCGCCTCTGCAGACAAGAGAGACGGTCTGGCCTTGCGACTTGACGCCCGTGACCTTGACTATCCGCGCGCCGGAGCTCTGGACCTCCTCGACCAGGTCAGCGGAGCCGAGCTTGTCCTCGGTAAAGGAGTCGATATCGGCGATGGGCTTGCAGCCAGTGCTCTTAGTGATGAACTCGATCTCGTCACGCTCGATGTCCTTGACGCAAAGGATGTTGAGCTTAGCGAGGAAGTGTAGGGAGAGGTCGTTGACGGCGTCTCTGAGGATGGACTTCTGGATAAAGAGGACGTTGCACTTTGCCTTCTTGATCTTCTTGACCATGTTCAGCAGATACGTTCTCTCCTCCTTAAGAATCTTGTCCATCTGTCTGTAGTCATTGACGACGATTTGGTTCTCCATCTGTTCCACTGTTAGCAACCTGCTTCTTGAACAGAACGGGGCGCTGCTCTTACATCAGGCTTCGGCGGGCTCAGCTGAAACTGGATGAGACCGATCCTGGCCTTCTCCATCCTCACAGGGCCTCCGCCACTCTTCACGACCTGCTGTTGCAGCACCAATCCGTCAACCATCTCGCTCTCATCTACGGTGCCACCCGGCTTCTTCAGGATTCTAATGTTCTTCAGGTCAACGTTGTCCGCCGTCTTGGGGTCAATGATCTTCAGGACCGAGTCCACGGCCATCGTGGCCAGCTTGGGTTCTTGAGCAACGATCTTCGAAGACAGAGACGTTGAAGCGGCCTTGAGGAGCGCGGCACGGTCGGTTAGGGAGACGGAAATGGACATGTCGTGGAGGACTTGGACTGCCGCCGCTGCAGCACGCTGGAAAGACTCGGATATGGTGGTAGGGTGGATACCTGTGCGACAATATCTTAGTGTTCGCCATGATCGAAATTCGGCAGTATAACCCTACCCTTCGCCAGTAACCGCTCCGCTGCTCCTAGCAAGCTACCGCAGATGACTACTACCGATGTCGTTCCGTCACCAGCCTCAATATCCTGAGCATTTGCGAGGTCGACAAGCATCTTCGCGGCAGGGTGGAGGACGCTCATGTCCCGAAGCATGGTGTTGCCATCGTTGGTCTAGAATCAGTCAGGACCTCGGGCTCGATCCTTTAGGGACACGCAGAGCTTACAATAATAGTTTCGCCTTTGCCGGTCTGAATCTAGGATGATGTTAGAAGCTGTAGATGACTCTGAGGATGAGCATAATCTACCATCTTGTCCATACCCCTCGGGCCAAGAGACTGGCGTTGATCCGTTAGCTTGCCATCTAGTTCTCCCAAGAGCAACCTATAGCTTACAGTCCGAATAGCGTCCGCAACGGCTGTGCATGCATGTCAGCAGAGAATCTCCTTATTTTTGGAACTTAAGCCGCATACCTCTTGCGGCAACGATGTTGGCCGTGCGCACCGCCTGGGGCTTCTCCTTGTCCTGTGGACTGTTAGCTGCGATCTGTAGCTCCTGAAACGTGAAGCCCGACCTTGAAGGCAGCATTTCCGCCGCCGCCGCCACTGGAAACTGCAGCGCTGGCCATTTTGACGCGTTGGATGGTGTTCGGAGGAGTTGGCAGGGGTAACGCGGAGGGGTGCAACAGTGACGGTCCCGCAGTTTTCGGCGGACGCGATGCCCGCGGTGGAATTTCATCGCGCCCGCCGGAAATATGCCTGAGGCACTACAATCCCCGGAACAAGCCGCCCGCCTACCCAGCAATTACATACGCACCTGTCCGACCTCCGGCCGCCTCAAGCTCCAGTTGCATCAACACCTCACCCATCGACTGCTACCGCCGCTTTCATCCTTCCGCCCAACCGCCTCACCTCGCTGTCGCCCCAGCTCGCATACTGCCGCATCCTCGATCGATCTTTTTGTGATACCATCCTCGACTCGCGACACGTCGCCCTGCTTTCACCATGCCCAGTGCCACCGGCCAAAACTGGGAGAAGTACCAGAGGAACTACGCCGACGATGAGATAGAAGAGAAGAAGATCACACCGCTCTCCGATGAGTATGGCTTCACTGGCAGCCTCGAGTGTTATGTGCAGTCGCTGATTGCGACGCAGGGATATTCAAGTGCTCAAGACCTACGGTGCAGCACCGTACGCGGCAGAGCTGAAGAAGCTCGAGAAGGAGATCAAGGACAAGCAGCAAAGCGTGAATGAGAAGATCGGCGTGAAGGTACTTATCCTCGGCGCTACTCGACATGGTCATCGTCTAACATCTCCGCTAGGAATCGGACACGGGACTTGCACCGCCGCATCTATGGGATATAGCCGCCGACAGGCAACGCATGCAGGAGGAGCAGCCGCTTCAGGTCGCAAGATGTACGAAGATCATACAGGATGAGAAGGACTCGGAGAAGAGCAAATATGTCATCAACGTGAAGCAGATCGCCAAGTTTGTCGTCAACTTGGGTGAGCGCGTCAGCCCTACGGATATCGAGGAGGGCATGCGCGTTGGGTACGTTCCATCTCCTCAAGTCAATTTTGCAAAGAATCGTCGCCATCATCTAACAGTGTCCACCCGTACGACAGTGTCGACCGGAATAAGTACCAGATTCTCCTCCCGCTTCCTCCCAAGATCGATCCGTCCGTCACCATGATGACAGTGGAGGACAAGCCTGATGTCACGTATGGCGATGTCGGTGGCTGCAAAGAGCAAATCGAAAAACTTCGTGAGGTCGTCGAGATGCCGCTACTATCCCCCGAGCGCTTCGTTAATCTCGGTATCGATCCGCCTAAGGGAGCCCTGCTCTACGGACCCCCGGGTACCGGCAAGACGCTCTGCGCCCGTGCAGTTGCGAACAGAACAGACGCCACCTTCATCCGCGTCATTGGATCCGAGCTGGTGCAAAAGTACGTTGGTGAGGGCGCTCGTATGGTGCGCGAGTTGTTCGAGATGGCGCGGACTAAGAAGGCCTGCATTATCTTCTTCGATGAAGTTGATGCTATCGGAGGAGCACGTTTCGATGATGGTGCAGGTGGTGACAATGAGGTTCAGCGTACTATGCTGGAGCTCATCACCCAGTTGGACGGTTTCGACTCGCGTGGTAACATCAAGGTCATGTTCGCCACCAACAGACCATCGACGCTCGACCCCGCCCTCATGCGTCCCGGACGTATTGACCGTAAGATTGAGTTTTCGCTGCCCGATATGGAGGGCCGTGCCAATATTCTTCGCATCCACGCCAAGAGCATGTCGGTCGAGCGCGATATCAGATGGGAACTCATCTCTCGTCTCTGCCCCAACTCTACCGGCGCCGAGTTGCGCAGCGTTGCCACCGAGGCCGGCATGTTTGCCATCCGAGCTAGGAGGAAGGTAGCAACCGAGAAGGACTTCCTCGCCGCCGTCGACAAGGTCATCAAGGGCAACCTCAAGGACGTGGTAGGTAACATTGCGCTTCAATGACTGCGATCGCCTTTGCACTTCGGGGAACAACTAATCACTTTTGTCCAGCAATGCACGCAGCTCGCGGCGAGCGCTCCTGTTTATAGAACGCTCACCCCAATTGGACGTGCACCCGCGACGCCACCTCCCTCGCACGTACGGATCTAATCTTATCGGCCGACTTTTGAAGCGACTGCGTCCGGAGAGTTTCGGCGAGGCTTCCAAGCGGCAAAATAGTCTGGCTAGCAGCGTTTCAATTATTGGAAGCCTCGGGAAGTCCATGGAGAAAGGTGATGTCAAAGATCAAAGGTCAGACTTCCATGTCCAGAATAGCTCCGGTACCTGACCGCAGCATCTCGTAGTGGAGCACCCCGAAGGCGCCCGAACCTAGCACGAATCACCTCGGACCCTTTGCCGAAGTCTGCCGGTAGGCCGCATGCGTCCAAGACTGCGACGCCTTTGCACTTCGGGGGGAACAACTTCATCCTTTTGTCCAGCAATGCAGCTCGCGGCGAGCGCTACTCCTGTTTGCAAGTCACGCTCACCCAATTGGACGTGCACCCGCGACACACCTCCCCTCGCACGTACGGATCTAATCTTATCGGCCGACTTTTGAAGCTCGGCTGCGTCGGAACGGGACGAGGGCTTCCAAGCGGCAAAATAGTCTGGCTAGCAGCGTTTCGTCCACCCTTCAGACTCCTTTTCTTGCTACCATTACGAAGCTCCAGATAATTAACGTATGCTCGTTCATTTCTTGGCGTTATCATAGTGTCGATGACGAATTTATCATCCGACCCAAATCCCTTGTTCGCCGCCCTGCCCCAGCCGACTCAGACGTCCTCATATTTCCCCGCATGAGCTTCCTGACCTCTCCACTCACCCCAGTCTTCTGCAGGAACCTCAACTCTTTCTCCCCCATTGTACGATATGGATCGCCAGCGGCAGCCCGGAGAGCAGAAGGATGCTGCGCCCGCTCGCGGCAAGGGAAAAGAGCCAGAACCATCCATCTCGTCCAGGATCGCTGCCTCGGCATCGGGTCTCGCCAAAGACTTTCTCGGGAACGCTAACGCTGATGAAGCAAAATCTGCCTTCGCCTCAGGATCTGGGCTATCCACGAAGCTCCGTGATGGAGAAGGAACCTCCGGACCTTCTACGTGGTCGCAGGCACTGCCACCGAGGCAGACTGCGTCGTCTCCACGTGCTAGCGTCGGAAACAGTGAAACGTTCAGATTTCAAGAAGGATTCAGAGAATCAGCGAGCACGTCCGAAAAAGGGCCGGATTTCGATTTTAATGCTTTCCTCAGTGCCAAAGTACCCGCACATCTGAGAGGTCAGGATTCGTTCCAGTCTCCCACGCGGTGGTCCACCGAATTTCAACATGGCGACTCTTACCTTCAGAACTTTTTCACATCGCCCACGCAACAACCCAATGAATTCCGTGCCCATGAAGAGCAGCTTGGCTCAACGCACAAAAACGTGAATGATCACAATGCATACGACGACGGCGCCGAAGTCAGACTGCTCCTCTCCGATCCCACTTTCTCCGCGAATGATCCGCCAGATTTCCAGATGACGGATCCTACGCCTGATGGCGTGAATGAACTCTTTGATCAGAATTACACCACCGAGGAAAAGGAAATCGCTGACAAGATCAAGTCATCGCTTCCTCCGCCTCCACAGCACCAGGGAATTGCACCGGATAATCCTTTGAACCTCCGTCCAGAATTTGCATCATTTTCTATGTCGAATCCACAGCTAGAGCAAGAGATAACGGAGCTATCAAGGTCTCTGGGCTCTGGGTTGGAGAGCATCTTGGCCTTCAACGACGCACAGCGGCACCACTGGCTCGCGGAATGGGACGATGTTCTGAACAGTTACACCGACGAAGTTTGGGGCGAAATGCTTCCAGCTGTTAAGGAGGCTCGGACTCAGTTGGAAGAGGTCAAGACTGGGATGGGCCGTCTTGATAATAAGGCTGTGGCAAGGCTTAGGATGATCCTCGGGCACGTGGTCGATACCAAGCAAGTGATTAGTACGGCCCCGTCGGCAACCCAACAGCAAACCCTACAGTCGGGCATGCAGGATCTGCGTCAGCTGCGCCACCCGGTGTTCCAAGATGCCAGCATCCATGGGAACGAATACGCGGTGCAGCAGCCGTCACACCAATTGCCCGTGCAAGTAGAGCAACACATGCAGGAGAAGGAGGAGCAAAGTTCTGCAGAGATCCGTGACTGGGAGGCTCCGACATTCCATTGTCCCTACGTGAGCTGTCATGAGGTAGGCAACGCGTTCTTTGTCTTAGGCCGAGTCCGCTGACACTTCCACAGCGATTCCGCAACGAAGCCGAGCTTCTAATGCACGGCAAACAACACAGCGGATTCTCATGTCCACATTCTGATTGCACTGCCCGATTTGAAGATCCTAGGGAATGGAGAAAGCACATCAACGGCCGCTCACACCATGGGCTCGTCGAGCCACGAGCCGAGGACGAGGATTTAGGCGTGTAGGATACTGTGTTCGGCAAGCGAGCATCTGCATTGGCGTGCACGAGATTAAGGACCGACAGGCGGCGCCGGTAGAGGCATCCAAGGGCCGGAGTAGTAGCGCATTCTCCTGAGGTCTCTCCACGCACCTGGTGGGTCTTTTGTCACCAACCCCACAATACGTAGACTTGCGGCCCAGGCACCTGATCGCAATAGACTCTGAGGCGACTGCCAGGAACTGGCAAGAGAACGTAATTCACGAGTCATGGACGGGTCTCACAAGCCACAGTTCAGCATTAACTCGATTGAGCCGCCGCTGCCCGTCGTTCCAGCAGAAGCTTTGTGCAACCCCTCTCGTCGTCGACGCGGTTCAGGTTCGCGCTCGCTACAGATACACGTCACGCCCCGGTAACGCCAAGGCGCGGTTGAGGGTCTAAGCTCGGGCGATCAGCAGCGGTGCCTTTATCGGAGGCGGCCGCCTCCCACCTGGACAAGAAAAATGTCGAAAGGTACGTTGCTGTCCGCGAACATGTCCCGACCCCGCTGAAACCTGCTAGCTAACCCGTCATGGTCTCGCACGCAGTCGCTCACACGCTGTCGCCCGACGACTCACCAGAGTTCAACCCCGCCGACGTTTCCTCCGACGAGGAGCAGTTCGCCCTTGAGCAGTCGTCCGACGAGCGGGACACGCCCGAAAACCAGAGCGATGAGGCACAAGACGGCAACAAGAGCAAGGTGACAGGCCCTGGTGGCGGAGATGCGGGCACCAGCATGGATGCCGGCGGCAATGCTGCTAATGCGTCTGACGGCGCACAAGCGGGTCTGCTGCCCCGGGATAAACAGCGCAAGACTGCCTTCTACGACCGCGCCTCGGAGAAGCAGATGAGCCACTCCGAGGCCAAGCAGTTCTTCCAGCGCCACCAGCTAGAGACCCAGGTCGGCAGCAGCAATTGGTCGCAGGACGGCGTTTCCCCAGTCATCCAGCCGAAGAGCTACGACGCCGACATGGCCATGGTCAGTCGAGCCGCGACCCAGCGCTCGCCCCGTAGCACTGTTCACGCTCAGGGCCACACCAGCTACAGATCCACTCTGCCTGTTGAAGTGGACACGCCCGACAAAGTCCCTGGGCATGTCGGCCACATGCAAGGGCAGGCTCAAGGTCGAGCGGAGGATCCCTTCCTCGAAGCGGACCGCACAGCTCGCTCTCACGGCCACCATCCCGCCCTCCCGCACGAGCCAAAGCCGCTGCTGGAAATGAATGGTATACACGGTGCCGGTGCAGGAGTTGGTGTGGGCTACGGCTCGGGCGGGTTTGCGGCCAGTGACTCGAGTGTGACGGAGGAGCTCAGGAACATCTATACCCAAATCCAGAAGGTCCTCGATATCCGCCATAAATACATCCGCCTATCTCTTCAGGGTCCTTTCGATAACCCGAAGGATGATCCCAGCTGGAGCATCTATCCTCCCCTACCAGATCCTGCATGGGACCATGACCGCTACACGGGCTCTGCCACCAATGGCCTCAACAGCATGAGCAACAGTCAAATCCTCGATGCGGATTCAAAGCATAAGGCACCTCCGAAACCTCCTAGGAAGCCTGGCCATGACATTGGCGAAGATTTCGACATGAACGATCTGTTGCCCCTGCCAGGTCCATCAGAGATGACTTTCAAGCTTGATGACAGCAGTGTTTTCCAAGTGTACGAGACTGAGGCATCGGCGGAACTCAACCGGCCTATGGTGAACATCCCGGATATCAGAGAATTCTACATGGATCTGGATGAAATCATCAACGTTTCTACCGATGGCCCCATCAAAAGCTTTGCCTTCAGGCGTCTGCAGTACCTCGAGGGAAAGTTCAACCTCTACTACCTCCTCAACGAGTATCAGGAAATTGCAGACAGCAAGAAAGTGCCTCATAGGGACTTTTACAACGTCAGAAAGGTGGATACTCACGTTCACCATTCCGCCTGCATGAACCAGAAGCATTTGCTCCGATTTATCAAAAGCAAGATGAAGAAGTCTCCTGACGAGGTTGTGCTCTACCGAGACGGGAAGCATCTGACTTTGAGGGAAGTCTTCGAAAGTATCAACTTGACCGCGTACGACCTCAGCATCGACACTCTTGACATGCATGTGAGTTCTACTTCGCACGGTCGCCCTTTCGGTCGAGCTAATCACCGCAGGCCCACACAGATAGCTTCCACCGCTTCGACAAGTTCAACTTGAAATACAATCCTATCGGGGAGTCCAGACTGAGGACCATTTTCTTGAAGACTGACAACTATATTCATGGACGTTATCTCGCTGAGATTACGAAGGAAGTGATATCGGATCTGGAATCCAGCAAGTATCAGATGGTGGAGTGGAGGATTTCCATCTACGGTCGCGATCTTGATGAGTGGGATAAGCTTGCTGCATGGGTCGTCGACAACAAGCTTTTCTCTCCTAATGTTCGATGGCTCATCCAAGTTCCTCGTCTCTACGACGTGTACAAGGGCTCAGATTTGATGGACAATTTCGAACAGATTGTTCGCAACATCTTCCAGCCTCTGTTCGAGGTCACCAAAGATCCCAACAGTCATCCCAAGCTGCATGTCTTCCTCCAGAGGGTTATTGGTTTTGACAGTGTTGATGATGAGAGCAAGCCTGAACGCCGGCTTTACAAGAAATTCCCCAAGCCAAAGCTCTGGGACACCAAGCAGAACCCTCCCTACAGCTACTGGATCTACTACCTTTTCGCCAACATTGCCTCCCTCAACGTTTGGCGGAAGCAGCGAGGCTTCAACACATTCGTGCTAAGACCCCACTGCGGTGAAGCCGGCGACACGGATCATTTGGCAGCGGCTATGCTATGCTGTCACAGCATCAGTCACGGTCTCATGCTTCGGAAGGTCCCTCTCCTACAGTACATTTTCTACTTGGACCAGATCGGCATTGCCATGTCTCCGCTGAGTAATAACGCACTGTTCCTAGCGTACGAGAGGAACCCATTCCTCTCGTACTTTAAGCGTGGTCTCAACGTGTCCCTGTCCACGGATGACCCTCTTCAATTTGCTTTCACGAAGGAGCCGCTGATCGAAGAGTACTCTGTCGCAGCACAAATCTACAAGCTAAGTGCAGTAGACATGTGCGAATTGGCGAAGCACTCAGTCGAGCAGAGCGGTTTCGAGCACGCTGTGAAGCAAAGATGGTTGGGTGCCAATTACCACCTGCCTGGCGTAGCAGGGAATGATATGAGCAAGGTCAACGTACCGAACATTAGAGAAGCTTTCCGGCACGAAACTCTGCAGGCAGAACTCGCGATGTAGGTTTACCGCTGTCAGGCCCGTGGCGTCTGCTAACCGTTGCCAAAGGATCTCTCGCTACACCGCCAATGCCAATACTGAGCCTCTCTCGATCTCCAACGTCGAGACGCAGACACCAGTCGAGGCAACTCCGGCCGGAGCGGTACCACAGCCGTCGTCCCCCCCCGCCTCTATGCGGACCAACAAGTCTGGAGTCCATGCAGAGGGCCCGAAGCCCCTCGCACAAGCGCCCACATCGGTGCCCCACGAGTATCAGACGGGTACGCGAGCTACTCACAATTTGTTATCAGCTTCTCACGGCGACATTATAGTGCAGAATGATGCATCTGTGCCTGGCAACCCTCTTGCCACGGCTCGTAAAACGAACCGGTCGTCTTCAATGGTGGCCACGACCCCCTCGGTCGTTCCTATGCCGCAGCCTGTCTTCGGCCCGCCGCTTTCTCCCCAGCAGTCGGTTTCCTCGGCGCCGGCCACACACCTTGACCCCCACGAGCCTCGAATCTTCCCCGGTGTCGTGAGCCGGCATCGTAAGAGCAGTGCGACGCAGCGATCGACGGCGGAGAATCCGGAGGGGAAAGAATCCGATAGCACTTGGCTCGGCGTCAAGAAAGGCGTGACTTACGCGCTCACCAGCGATGCGAGTGAAGCGGCTGTGCTCGACGAGCCACTGCACGAGGAGCCAGAGAGCGAGGGTGAGGACAACAAGCAGTGAGGGGTCACCTATTCTGGACATACGACTGGAAGTTCGAGTCCCGGACGGATTTGAATCCTTTAGATGATATGGCGTCTTCTCTTTTCGGGAGACAGAGGTTGGCTCGCAAGACAAACACGCGCTTGGAGGCGTTGGACAATCTGTTGAAAAGGCAAAGATACTTGTTCTTTTTCGGAACCGCGTCAGTCGGCTGGGGGGATTTGATATGCATTCTAATGGAGTCTCATCTCTGCTTTTGTGTCTATGTAGAGATTGCTCTGACTGTTTCGCACGCTTGAAAGGGCGACGACTCGCGATTCGACATCGGTCCGGATGCATCTCGAGAGAACAAGCTCGTCCACAGCCCAGATGTTGGCTATGTATTCGGCCGGGGATCAGCCGCTTACCGATTGATGCGATATGACGACAGCTCGTGACAACATTGCTTGGTGCCGGCAGTTTGGTGTTTGACTCTTTGTCTTTCTGTCCCATCGCCAGTCGATCCATCCCTGCGCCAGCACACATGTACCTAGTTCTCTTCTCCGCGGCCTACAGCAGTGCAGATGCCACACGTGCCAATGATGACACGCACGAAGACGATCCACTCGGTGCGTCGTATCTGTATCATCCTTTTGACGATGGTGGGGGGGAGAGCTCTGCCGCATGGGATTCGAGTTCGTCCAATCGCGGCTTAGCCGCCCATGAACCCTGGTTTGCGGATGACGCACGAACCGAGCAGGGAAGCGACGCTGCGTTGCACGAGGCTGCGGAAGGAGGAGGGGAGACGGGAGCTAACCCTTCGCTCTCCGCACCGCACCGCAGAACCTCATCCCGATCTTCTCTTCCGCACATCCAACGATCGCGGCTGCTTTTCCATCCTCCATCCGCCTTCACCGTCGTGATCCGTGGATTGCAGGCCCTCTCCGCGCCCTTCCGGACCCCAGATCCTCCGGCCCACCACGCGACTCCTGCCGGACTTTAGCGGCGCTAAATCCCGCATCCCGTATATCCTGCGCGCGTGTGAGACGTCGACTCGTCCTGCACAACCAAACCTCGTACCTCCTTCTCCTCTCCCCTTTCCTTTCTGACAAGCGAGCGGAACGGATCGGTCGTGCGGAAAGAACTCGCAATGCCGCTCTTCCCGTCCTCGACCGCGCTGCGCAGCGCCTTCCCGTCGCCGCCGATGACGCTGACGCACGGCAGCCACCAGCAGCAACGCGGCAAGTATCCGCCCGCGCGCCAGGAGCTGTACGGCACGTGGAGCGCGATTGATGACGCGAAGGCGAAGGCCGGCCAGCTGAGCGATAAGGCCGTCCGGGAGCTAGGCGGCGCCGGGAAGCCGCCGGCGGGCAAGATCGAGCTGTATAGCGGGACGTATTATGCTGCGTGCACTTTTGGGGGGCTTTTGGCTTGTGTGAGTACACCCGATTGCGTTGTGGGGGTGAGCCATTGGGCTTGGAGCTCGGGCTGATATCTGAAATACAGGGTCTCACGCATACCGCCGTCACGCCGCTCGATCTGGTCAAGTGTCGCCGTCAGGTCGATGCGAATCTGTACAAGGGTAATTTCGAGGCGTGGGGGAAGATCGGTAGGGCGGAGGGGCTGAGAGGCATCTTTACGGGGTGGGGACCGACGTTCTTTGGTTATTCGGTGAGTGCTCACTTCCGGCCGTGTTCAGGGCGGTAATTTCTGACAGACGTGGCCGATAGGCTCAAGGTGCATTCAAATACGGCGGTTATGAGTACTTCAAGAAGTTCTACTCGGACCTGGCTGGCCCGGAGAATGCTCAGAAGTACAAGACGCTGCTCTACCTGACTGCCAGTGCTTCCGCCGAGTTCATCGCTGATATTGCGCTCTGCCCGTTCGAAGCTGTCAAGGTCCGCATTCAGACCACGATTCCGCCGTTCGCCAAGGGAACGTTCGATGGTATTTCCAAGGTCACTGCGAAGGAGGGCACCGCCGGTTTGTTCAAGGGTCTCTACCCGCTCTGGGGCCGCCAGATCCCCTACACCATGATGAAGTTTGCGTCATTCGAGACCATCGTCGAGGCTATCTACAACTACCTGCCCGGCAAGAAAGACGACTACGGCAAGGGTGCCCAGACTGCGGTTTCCTTTACTGGCGGATATCTTGCCGGTATTCTCTGCGCCATCGTCTCGCACCCGGCTGACGTCATGGTATCGAAGCTCAATGCTGAGCGCGAGCCTGGCGAGGCTTTCGGCGCCGCTATCAAGCGCATCTACTCGAAGATTGGATTTACTGGGCTCTGGAATGGACTCCCGGTCAGGATTGTCATGATTGGCACGTTGACCGGTCTGCAGTGGATGATCTACGGTAAAATCACTTGTCGAAGAACACGCTATGGGCTGGCTTGCTAACCGAACTTGCTCCCTAGACTACTTCAAGATTTTCATGGGCTTCCCGACCACCGGTGGCCCAGCGCCGGCGAAGGAGAAGGCAGAGTAGACGTATCTTTCTTCCTTGTACTTGAAAGACGTGCTCCTTGATGAACCAGAACCAAGAGGCTTCTCCTCAATTGAAGACGGGTCTTCGGTGGGCAGGTGTTGCTTGCTGGTAAGACAGGCTGGATCACCATCTTCTCTTGTTTTCTCTGATCATTGGGGGATTGGCTTTTGGTGGTTATGAGGTTTGAGCATCTTTCCCCTGTAGTGTACTGATGTCTGCTTTCGGCGTGCGTAGGATCAATCCACTCCTTGCTTTTCTGGTACGTATCGTGGTGGTCGCGCCGATGGTGCTGATATCGTTGCCAGGCAGGTATCTCTGTGCAACAGGTTATGGACTGCTGCTGCAGGGTACCTCCGCGTGGCAACATCTCACCCTGCGGCACCCAATAATCTGTGACAAGCAAATTGCGCAATGGAATGATCGGCATGAAGCGGGGCATATCTCTTACGACTGACTGCAAAACTAACGCTCGAGAAATGTAGCCTGGCCATCTTCCAGCTTCCAAGGTTGCAAGGAAGGCAGGTAGGTAACCCGACCGTGCGACCGTTGCACCATTAGCTTGCTCCAAGGTTGTCCCCTTAAAGTCTGCGATTGTGGCGAGGCCCACTCTGGTCAGCAAAAAGCAGCAGGTCGCAATCTCGACCCTTCTTCATCGTCTGCACGCACCTCTTTCTTCACCGGCCTCCAAGGGGGAAAAAAACAAGTCGACATCATGAACACCCTCGATTACGGCGCCAGCCTGGGAGCTGATCATATCTACACGGGCGTGTGGACTGATTGGTCACGAGGTCGTGTTATCGGGTCAACAATCACTTTGACAAGCCGCGATGCTGCCTTTCTGAATGCTTTCCTGGCCTTATTCGTCAGTCTTGTCGAATTTAGGTTTTGGAGGATTGCCCTTTTTGCCCTGCACCACGTCTTCTCAGCCGAGGCAGTTCGGGATGCACTTTCTCATCAGAGACAAGCAATCCTGCGAAATTCAGCCAATGCAACCTCCGGTCTATGGAGCTTTACTTTGATCCTTTGGGCCTGGCACCGCGATAAGCGGATGTATAGGCTGTAGCAAAAAATACTACCTCTGTCGATATTTATCATCTTGCTAATGGGCGCATTTGCAGCTGCCAGTACTCTTTCTTCGAAGATAACCACTGCCATGGGTCACGAGGTCCTCGTATCTACTTCAGACTGCGGAATTCCAGACCTCAAATACCCGGAGATTTCCATGAAATACTGGAAACGTTTTGGCCTAATAGAGCCACCAACCTCGTCTCTGCTTCGAATTGTGCTTTACATTGTTACGCATATCAGACTTCGAGCGAGAACTGTCAGCAATACATCAAATTCCGTTTACTAACAACCGTCATACGAAATGCTTCCTGCCCTTTCCACGAGAAAGTGTCCCGTCTGCAGAATGGTAGCATAGTCTTTGACACTGGCTATTTAGACAGCCCTTTCGACCTCGACATAAACGCCCCGCGTGAGGAGCGAGTTCTCTTCTGGAGAATAACTAGCTGTGCTCCGTTGGTTACGGAAGGATGTAAGAAGACAGAGCAGAACTTCGAGATGGGCGGCTTCCATACATCCTATCTCTATGGACCTGAGATTGCCCATTATGACACACCAATCCCGGTTACTTGTCAATATCCATAATTTTCGGAAAAGAAGTTCAGCATGGCAGATTCAGCCGGATCAGAGAACGAGTGCACACTGCGGTAAATTTCTAGATCCACGCTTGCAATTCTATCGTCGCTGATCGAGTTATAGTTCTCTAACCTACAGAGTACTTGAATCGAAGATGCGGTGGGCTTATTCGACGTGGAATCCTATCTCCGAGTTCAGAAGTCCAGATGCTGACACGGTGCTGACCTTTCCGTCCGCGAACTGGGGTTTGTTTGCCTCCGAGGTCGATGATACGTGTTACTCAGCTCACCAAGAGATCGGTTCCATAGAAAGTGAGGTTGGGCCCACGTCGGAGAGAAACACGTCTCTTATCGTCGCAGATGAAGCGGCATCTCCACTGGCATGCAAAATACAGCAGCAATACTGCAACCCGGATTCACCCGAGGGAGCACGTTGTGTGCCTTTGAGTGGGATACTGGAAGCCGACATATTGGCCGAAAAGTTTGTGGCACAGAGAACAACAAAGAAACATCTTCAACTGGATCAGTGGGAAAGCTCTACAGGCTCCTGAGATCTCGACTATATCCCTTGCACTCAGCTCCTCGGCCTTGACGTCCAGATTCTCGATGCAAGATAGCTTTCAAGGCCCTCTTCCCGATAATCAACAGCAGCCAGATGCTGAGTACCTGCATGACACCGTGATGGCATACCTACAAGGCGTGGCTGCATCGGTTTCTAAAGGACCATCGAATCCGGATATGCCGCAGTATCTAGTCCGCCCGAAGAACACAGAGCAGCGCAAGCTCTGCAGGAACCAAGTGAGCTCAGTGTCACCCTCTTCCCTGCTTCCCCAGCCCCTTCTTCTTTCTCCCCTCTCAATTTTCCCCCGGAAACATGATAAAAGCCGCTGCGACTTCCTGCTGACCCAGGCCTAACTTATTTTCTTTTCCCTACGTACAGAAAGTTTACTCCCACGCGCACCTCAATTTTTCCGTCTTCTTCCTCGCCCCTTACCCTCGTCCTCGTCACGCTCGTCATCGTCCTCCCGTACACCATAGAGCCGCTCGTTAGTTGGACCCAACGCCGCGGCGGCCTTGACACGTACGCTCGGCTTGAGTGAGCCACCAATGAGACACTGCAGCTCCAACGACTTGCGCATGAGGAAATAGGTGTCGGAGAGCGGGCGCGGTGTTTGGATTCGGTGCCGGTGACTATTGATGGGAGGCAGCGGTTGGCTCTATTGGATGTTGAGGATAGGGGAGCATCCGCGTTTGAAGGCGCCGGCGGCGGGGTTGGAAGAGGTATTGACAGACGGAACGGAAAAGGATGGCAGTAGTGAGGGCGGAGCTGGTAAGGGGTATCGAGGGGAGAGTGAGAATAGAGAGATGGAGGGGGGAGGGGGGGATCCACTGCGGTGGCGATGGAGGAGGGTAGCTGTTCTGAAGAATACACTGGGTGAGTTAGTGGTCGGGTTGGGAATGTTTGGTCGTGGGAAATGGGGGAAGAATACAAGGGAAAGTATATGGATGTTCTACGTTCACGCGATTGAGAAATTGTTGATCACGACCCATTAGATTGAGAATGACTTCTTGGATTTTCTATCTCATCTGGACGGCCTTATTATTGCAGTCATATTCATAGCTAGGATTCCATGACAGCATGATGCCTATCAGTGGGGTTTTGTCACCAATTGGACGCTTAATGAGCCCAAGGAGGTGGCAGACCATCACCGGTCTGGACCCACCTCATCTCATCCTCGCTCCACTTCCAGCCACGCCTGTTCGGCAGGTCCCTGAGCAACATTGCGTAGCGCCGATCGCGGCCAACGTCGTCGTCACCGCCATTCTCGTCACCATGGTCCGGCTGGCCGAAGGGAAGGCCGCCTCTGCCGGGGTAACCACCAGCGCCGCCGGAGCCAGGTGGGCCCCACCCTGGGAAACCGTCACCGCCGAACCCGGGCGGGCATTGTGGGTAGCCAGCTCCGGCCGGCTGGTCGTAGTTTCGGTGCCTTCTTCCAGAGGAAGAGCCAAACTCGCCGATATCGACTTTGTAGCCGTGGTCACTGTCGCCGTGCCAATTGTAATATCTTCCGTACGTGGGCATTGTGGGCGCGTAGGCACTTCTCCTTTGTATAGGAAATTGTCAATGTCAGGGATTAATGGTATATTTACCTGGGAGTGAGACTTCTGGTTGCAAGTATCTTGAGGGCTTCGTATTGGTAGGGAAGAGATTCGGAAGTGGATTTGGATTCAATTTATACTTGTGGTGGTGGTGGGGGGACAACAGCTGCAGGCGGCCAGGTTATAGACTTGTATTGGATATCTTAAGATCCCCGGAAACGCGACGTGTGAGCTGTTGGCATTCGGAGGTGATGCAGCTGTTCAGGCTGTTATACGTAGCGCAAGGCCGTGACATCAAAAAAAAAATTTCATTATTTTGAAGAAACCGCGTTCAGAGACGCATATGATTACCTTCCTGGGTATCAAAGCTCTCGTTAGAAAGCGGGCGACTTGAGCAGTATAATGGTGCTTAATGTTCGTGAGACACTGGGGCGCAATTTACGGGAAGGTGAGACTAAGTTTATCGCGAAAAAAAAAAAAAAACACCTGGGAGCCCCTAAAGAAATTCTTCTTGCACCGCAGTGACATCTGCCCTTACTTCCTTAGGCTAGGTTCATTAGCTTGGTCAGCTAATACTAACTCATTAGCACATGCTCAAACGATCTACTCAGTTGCCAACTGTCCGAATCGCTGGCCCCTTTTCAGATTTGATCATGTCAGAAGGTCAGGCTCTCATGGCTGAAATTATTGAATAAAGAAGATGATGGGCTGTATTAAGCAATGATAATAAGTAGTAGAATAAATAAATTAGTATACTAGTGAAAAATATCAAATAAAGGTGATTATATATATCTAGTATACGCTAATAAATAAGCGAGGTTGCTAGCTGAATTAAACATGTAACGAACGTATTATAGTGATAAATTAAGTACTGCAACACTGGGGTTTGACAGAAATTCTAATGCTCGAGTTATAAGAAGAGCACTAAATGCTACTATGATAAGTTCCTCGGCCATACTGGTCAAGTATTTTCTCAATGTTATTGTTGTTGCCTATTTATAAGCCGCTCCCACGCGTTAAGAAACGAGCAACTTGAATTCTCAAGCCAATAGACCACAGCACTCTGCTTATTAGAGCAGACAAAAATAAAGATTCAGGCCGCATTATGATCTCGTTCTGCTGACAAGGAGACTTTATCGTTTGCTGAAGGCCTTGGAGGGCCTTCTCCGTGGGAAAATGGGGCATACTTGTCGATGAGATAGCACATGTCCTCGTAAGCATCGCTAACGAGTTAGTAAGTGATAGGGTACTTTGTACAAATGTACCTCCCTTTAGCGCACGGCTTTGCCCTGGCTCATGTGGCCGACAGGAGGGGTGACGTTGTTGTAGACGCAATACATGCGATTACTGTCATCACATTCTTCCTTTGGCTCGCTCGAGTCAAAATGCCGCAGATACGTCCTGGCGTACACCTTATTGTGAATCTTGTTGTACGGGCACCTCCAGTCCCCGATTTCCATTCCGTTGTGAGCATAGAACGATGCGACATCGAGAATGTAGATGTTTCCAGTGTCGTACGATGTTCTTGTGTTACTTATTCCGCGATTGGCGTGGACCAAGCATGGATTAATGCTTCTTCCATCAGACTCGAGAGCGCCAGCTAGTCTTGGGATAACATGCGTCGTGACCCTGCACCAAATTTGGCCGAACTTCCCCCAATGACCGTCGGGTTTCACGTTAAGCTGCGTGACATGGCTCAGGATCTTGGTAAAGCATGTGGCCCGGCTGGCATGCCAGCTTACTTCCTGGAACGAGCGACCCGCGCAAGCGTTGATGTGAAACCCGAACATGCCGGTGGCAGAGACGCTGTCACGATGCAAGCGCGCGAGCTTTTTGCAAAGCCGGGTCGGTTCTGGGACGCAGTCGCTCATTTCGACAGACCGGGAAAGAAAAATATACGTCCGCGGCTGATCGTTGATGCAGAATTCTCCCCACGAGCGGATTTTTGGCACGAAGTCAGGTGCAGCCCCGAAGAGTGCGGACATAGCGTGGAGTTCGCCTTCCATGAGGGCATTACCAAAATCCTCACTGGCGCGCTTCAGGAAATAACGCTCCTTAGAGCCTCCGTGCGGCTCGACCTGCAAGCAAGCTGCAGTAGTAGGTCAGGCCGTTGTTCCAAACGGGATGGCTGAGGATATCCCTTGTCGCAGGAGGAAACGCGGATAGGACCTCCGGGTCGGCAGGAAATCCTCCCGGTGGAGATAGTATGTTCGAAAGGGCTCGATTGAGCGATTCGTGGACCGCCACACTCACGGCAGGCGAGCAAGGCTGGAGAGCTGTTCGGAGACAGGCAAAATTTTGATGGTGTCCTACGATGCACCGAATCAGTGCCTTTGGTCGTGCTGTGGGCAATTTTTCTCGTACTAACAACGATAGTGAATAATGAAGTTCAAATACCGATCGCAGCGTCGGGAATCTCAGCCTTACGCTGGTGGAAAAGCAATAGGCCTCAGCAGCCGAATCCTAGCGTGAAAAATAGCAGAGTTCTAGAATATGTACTAATCATGCCCCAACGATCTTCTTAATTTACGAAGAGTTACACATGTGGGCAGTGGAGGCTACCGTCCGTACGAGAGAATATATTTTTTCATCCCACGTCTATACCCGATGGGAGCTTAATCTACCCATTACACCTTCAACGCTCCGCCTGGGGACTTCGGTAGATCCGTACCCTTGTGGCATAGTGTCAAACGCCGGCCCGTAGATAGATAGATAGCCAGGGACTAACGTAGGGAGGAGGCCACCGGCGTACCGCCGGCGGAACCCTAGCGGCCGGGCGGAGGGTAAAACCCCGACCGAAGCCAGCCTACCGAAACCTCCTCCCTATCGAATCGTCTGTTTACGAATGCAAGCCCTTCGTCCCTCTGTCGACTCCCTGTCTACCACACGGTCCTTATATATAGTCAGAGCTCGTTCTTGTAGCTATCCCACTTAAAAGTTGTAGTACACATGACAATCCGCGCTCGCCTTCGACTAGGAAACCTGAATTATGTTTCCCGAACATTCTATAATAGCTAGGATAACGCGGCCTTAGCCCGCTCTTACTAGAATATAGTTCTAGATGCTAACTAAGATTAAGGACTTGCCGAGTCGATTCGTAGTCGATAGTCGAATAACCCGTATACTAACTATAGTATATATTAATTTTACGGTAATTTAATCGTTACGTTCGACTATAGATTATAGAAAATAGAATATCTTATCCGCTTCTTTAAAAAATTTCTATAATCTATTAATCGCTTTTAAAATCTATAAAAGTAATTAGCGGTAAAATAGAAATTAAATTATACTTAAATAGTATACTAAATCTAAGAATATTAATTTAAAAATTTAAATAATAGATATATAGATATTATATATTATTAAAAGTAGTTATATTATTTATAAATATAAATATTATATATTACTTAAAGCTATTATATTAATTATAAAACTATAAAAAGAGATTTTAATTTAGTAGAAGCTAGTTAACTAATAGAATTAACTATACTTTTATAATTAGCTTATTTTTAAACTTAGTATTTAGTTTTATATACTTTTAACTAACTAATATACTTTTTATCTATATTTATTTATTTAACGTCTATATAGAAGCTAAGCTTATAATAAATAGCTAGCTAAACTAATATATTCTTATAATATTTCTACTATAGTTTATTTCTAAGAAATACTATTTTAAAGATTAGAAAATAGTAGAATCTAAGCTAGAGTTATTATAAAAAGATACTAGAAAAATAATAGAGATTTTTAAAATAAAAGAAGATAGAAATATAAAGAGAATAGAAGAAAAAAAAGAAAAAAAAATAAAAAAAAGTTAAAAGTATTCTTTTAATAGTATTTATTTATTTATTTATTTATTTATTTATTTATTTAACGTTCTTATATAAGCTAAGCTTATAAAAGATAGCTAGTCTACTAACGTATCTAGTCTAGTATTTTAACCGGGGTTTTTATTCTAATTTTCTTTAAGAAGAAATCTAGAAATAGTAGAGACTAAGCTAGTACTTTTTAGAAAGAAATAAGAAAGTAAGTAGAAGAGTAGAAGAAGTAGAAAGTAACGCTAAGAAAAAATAAGAGATAATAATTCTTTATAAAGAGAGACTAAAGTTAGTTTTTTAAAAGTACGTATTTAGGCTTCTATTAAAGTATATTCTAATAGCTACTTTTAAATAGCTATTTTAGTTATCGATAGAAAGCTTAGAAGAGCCTTCCGTTTATCTTTAGTATTAAAAACGAGGTCTAAAGAAGGGTTTTTTATTTCTAGACTAGTATATATATCTTTTCTTTTAAGTCGATACTTTTTATAGTCTAGAATTAGGTACCGAGGGGTTTATTTAGCTATATTATTATACGGGTAATAATTAGAGGGGTTTAATCTAAAGCGGTTTAAATAGAACTTAAAGTAGCCGTATTCTATTTTAAGCTAGTAAAATACGAAGCTAGTTTCTCTTTTCGTAGAAAGGTCTATTAGCTTACGTTTTATTTTCTAATTAAACCGCCGTAGATAGGACTCTTTAGAAGCTATTTCCGCTTACTTATTCGCTATTTTTTACTATAAATTAATAAAGTCTACTTACGTTAGTATTCTAAAGAATACGTAGCTAGTAGATTCGTTATTTAGGTTTATTTTATAGGCGTATTTAGCTAGGAAATCTACTTCTTCGTTACTACGTATATTAGTATAGCTAGAAACCTATTCTAATTAAACTAAATTTCCGTTAAGAATAAGCGTTTTAGCTACGTTTAAAGCTCGTATTTACGCTTATTATTCTAGATTTCTGTTACGAACCCCAGAACACACAGGCTTTATAGCCACGAGGAACGCAAGCCCGCACGGGAAAACAAGCCGTAAGGCCTCAGCGACCGCCCAGAACACACAGGCTTTATAGCCACGAGGAACGCAAGCCCGCACGGGAAAACAAGCCGTAAGGCCTCAGCGACCGCCCGCACGGGAAGGATGCCCACGGACGCAGCGACTAGGAAGAAGGCACGGTCCAACGGAAAGCCCGCAGGGGACAAAGGACCGCACGGGCAAGAAGCAGGAAGCCGACAAGAGCAGGTGCTACGGGACGAGAGTATAGCGGTAGTATCGTCCGCTAGCACTGTCAG